>CM024516.1:33192611-34392611 GCA_014182375.1 Eucalyptus virginea | reverse complement strand
ACTCATTCCCATAATTCTTATCTTTAAGGAAACCATCTATATAGTTCGAGGAGAACCGTAGCTTTCAACGCACGATATAGCTTATAAATAAAAGAGGGTTTTTGAGCTCTCACAGGTTCTACGTCCTCTAGTATCTCTTCCTCCTGTTGATGACCCGCATCTTGTGGGGTAGATGGTGAGTGATGAGGTGGAGAGGGAAGTGGGTTCTGTTGCTGTCCCGACAATTCTTCTTCCTCGGTGAGATCGAAGTGCGTAGGTCCCTCCTTCATTCTCTGTGGTCCACTGTTTGCGATCCTTGAAGACTTTCTCGAAGAAGACATCCTTTCTTGTCGATGAAAGATTCCTTTACTCGCTTTCCCAAGAAAAGATGACAACTTTCTCGAGTATGAACAGGAAGTAGAAAACAGGATTGGGAGGAGAATGCCTTTTAGGGTTTTGAAGATCGAGTAAAAAGAAAACTGTGTATATATAACTCAGTTTTGAAAAGGAAAGATCAATCGGTATTAAGGAAAGTGAACAGTCGTGTCTTAATAATAACTGCCATTTTAAATAGAAGTTATCTTTTTGAAAAGGCATGTTTCCAGTTTTTACGGAAATTAAAGATCAATTATAACTGAACGAATGATCGTACCTTTTCGAGATAAAAACAACTTACAGTCTATAGCCATGAAAGTCTGAGTCTGAGGATTTAGAGTCTGATGATTTAGAGTCTGATTGATGAGAGATGGAGATTCTTTAGACTTTAACCTCTTCAAGCTTCAAAATGTTGAGTCTGGAACGAATAAAATCGAATTGATTTTTCTCCAAAGGCTTTGTGAATATATCCGCTAGTTGGCTTTTCGAATCAACAAATTGAATTGAGATTTCTCCATCTCTAATGAAATGATGTCGAATCTCTATATGCTTTGCTCTTGAATGAATGATTGGATTTTTGGTGAGATTGATCGCGCTGGTATTGTCACATCTGATTTCTGTGCATGAGTCTTTAATCCCAAAGTCTTGTAGCTGTTGTTTTATCCATAGAATTTGCGAACAGCAGCTTCCAAGAGCTACATACTCGCTTCGTCAGAGAGAGCTACAAAGGTGCTCGTTTCCTTGAAAACCAAGACACCGTCCTACTTCCAAGCAACCGGCAAGTTCTTGAAGTACTCTTTCTATCGACTCGCAACCGGCCAGATCTCGCGTCTGAATATCCCTGAAGATTAAAGTCTCCCTTCTTAGGATACCATAGACCGATGCTTGAAGATGATGCAACGTATTTAATAATACGTTTTGCAGCATTGAGATGAGATTCTCTAGGATCTGATTGAAACCTAGCACAGATGCAAACACTCAACAAAATGTCAGGTCTAGAAGCGAAAGATAAAGAAGTGAACCGATGATGCTCCTGCATGCTTTTGATCAACTTTCTTCCCTTCTTCATCTTTGTCTATCTTCAACGAACTTGACATTGGTATATCAGTCTTTTTGCAATTTTCCAATCCAAACCTTTTGACAAGATCATTAGCATATTTTTCTTGGTAAATGAAAGTTCCTTCCTTCAATTGCTTTACTTGAAGACCAAGAAAGAATGTTAATTCTCCCATCATACTCATTTCAAACTCATCCTGCATAGACTTTGAAAATTTCTTGCCCAGACTTTCATTAGGGGATCCAAAAATAATATCATCCACATATATTTGAACAAGTAAAAAGCTTTTGTTTTCCTTTTTGATAAATAAAGTAGTATCAACTTTACCTTTGACAAAACCATTCTGTAATAAGAACTTACTTAGTCTGTTGTACCAAGCTCGAGGTGCCTGCTTTAAACCATACAGCCTTTTCGGTCAAGACCGAGTCCGGCTTCTTTGGGTCTTCAAACCCTGGAGGTTGTTCCACGTAAACTTCCTCATGGATAAATCCATTTAGGAAGGCGCTTTTGACGTCCATTTGGAATAACCTGAAATTTTTATAACAAGCAAACGCAAGTAATAGACGAATAGCTTCTAACCTTGCTACAGGAGCGTAAGTCTCATCATAGTCTATTCCTTCTTCTTGCGTATATCCTTTGGCCACGAGTCTTGCTTTGTTTCGTACGACTTTTCCTTTTTCATTCATCTTGTTTCTGAACACCCATTTGGTTCCAATAACAGTTTTACCTTTTGGTTTAGATGTCAATTCCCAGACGTCATTAATGTTGAACTGTCTGAGCTCTTCTTGCATAGCTTCAATCCAGCTTTCATCCGATAAAGCTTTTGCAACCGAATACATGAAAGTATGAAACAATAGGCTTCTTACCTTTGAATAACTCATAGGGGGTTTTCTCTAGAATTGGTCTTAGGAAGACTCTATTGATGATATAGCATGCTTGTTGAAATCCAAGGAAGATGCCTTCATCTTTTCTTCAAACTTACCAACTTGATCCCAAAATCGTGAAGAAATTTTACTTTCAATTAACATCTTTGTTGAAACAGACTTCGGCCCAAAATCGTTCTAGCCATTTCTTGAAGAGATCTATTCTTCCTTTCCACAACTCCATTTTGCTGAGGAGTATATGGAGAGGAGAACACATGTTTAAATCCAGATTCATCACAAAATTTTGTAAAATCTTGATTTCCAAATTCACCTCCATGATCTGTTCTTATACTTGATATAACACATCCTTTTTCATTTTGAACCTTTTTAGTAAATTTTTCAAAATACGAGAATGTTTCTGACTTACTTGCAAGAAAATATACCCAAGTAAAACGGGAGTAATCGTCCACAATTACTAGGCAATATTTCTTACCTCCATTACTTTGGGTTTTGGTTGGTCCGAAGAGATCCATATGCAGCAACTGTAGTACATGATTAGTAGAGACATGATTTATTGGTTTAAATGAATTTCTTACCTGTTTTCCCAGAATACATGGTGTGCATAGATCGGACTTTTGATATGGTAATTTGGGTAGTCCTCGAACAAGCTGTTTTGATGAGATTTTGGCTAATTGCTTCATGTTGACATGACCAAGCTTTCTGTGCCATAAGCTTGCTTCGTCTTGAATTGAGATTAGGCAATGCGATTCATTTGGTTTTGCGTCTAGGAGGTAGATATTTCCATGTCTTCTACCTTTGAAAGACTGAGTAGAGTCTTTACTGATTCCAGAACATGTTCCTTCTTGAAAGAAGATCTTGAATCCAGTATCACATAATTGACTAATGCTGAGAAGATTGTAATTGAGTCCTTCTACTAGAGAAACATTGCTTATTGTGAGATTTCCAATTTTTACTGTTCCAAATCCCACAATACTTCCTTTGCTGTTTCCTCCAAATGAAACTTTTCCTCCATTCACTTGAATAAGCTTTATGAAGCAATTTGAGTCTCCTGTCATGTGTCTTGAACATCCACTTTACCTTTTTCTTGACAGAGACCTGCATTCAAAAGAGAGTCTCAAGCTTTCTTTGGTACCCAAATTTTCTTGGGTCCTTTGGTGTTAGTAGGATAAACATTATTAGGCCATGCTTTCTTAACAGCTTCAAATCATAGGACACTCTTTTTCAAAGTGATCCTTACTTTGTTACACTTTGATCATCTTAGAGCATTTCGACCTACAGACTTTACAAAAACTTTCTTGAAATGATTTTTGTAAGCCTCTTTCGACGGTCTTTTCTTAATTCTTTCTTTTACTTTGGGAAAATCAATCAATGGAATTGTTTCTGCTGTCATACCTAGACCAGACTTATTAAAGTAAGGTCTTTGAATAGAAAGAACTTTTTCAAGTTTTTCGGATTCTATCGAAAATTTCTTTGAAATATTTGATAAGTCAGTTTTTAAAAAGCATTTTCTTTTAAGAGATTATCTTCTTTTTCTTTAAGAGTTGAAACATTCGAGTCTAAACTTTTAACTCTTTCTTCTAAAATGTTTTCTTTTTGTTTTAAAGCTAAGTTTTCCTTTTTAAGTTCGGAAATTCTTTTGAGAGAAGTCTTAAGACTAAAACACAGTTCATCAATGTATTTAGAGACTTTGACAGGAATTTTAAAATCACTTACCTCAAATTCATTGTCTGAGTCTGATCCAGAATCTGAGTCTGAGTCTGATTGTGCCATCAGACACAGGTTGGCATATTCATCATCACTTTCTTCACACTCGCATCACCTCCAAGTTTTCGGCTTTGAGTGCTTTTCGAAACTTTTCAGCTTTTCCTTTCTTCTTCTTCGAAGAGGACAAATTGGGTCTTATGTGTCCCTTTTTCTTACATTCGAAACAAACTACATCTTTGTTTGGTTCCTCATCATCAACAGACTTGGTCTGCTGTCTTTGAAAACTTTGTTTCTTAGAGTTGAACCTTCTTCCTTTTCTATTCAGTTTTCTGAATGTTCTTATCATAAGAGCAAGCTCCTCGTCGTCCAGATCATCTTCAGAATCTGCATCATCAGAATCATCATTTGATTTTAATGCAATGGATTTCTTACCTCTTGGATCTTCGTCTTCGTTAATTTGTTCCACTTCATAAGACTGAAGAGTTCCAATCAGCTCATCGACAGATAGTGGCATAATTCTTTGCGTTTCCCTTATTGAAGTCTTTATATGATTCCAATCCTTAGAGAGTCCACACAGTAGCTTGTTCACCTTCATGGGATCAGAAATTTTTTGTCCTTGGTTCTCAAGACCATTGACAATATCTGTAAAACGACTAAACATGTCAGTTATAGATTCTCCTGGTTTCATTTTGAAGGATTCAAATTGACCAAGGAGAATGTTGATTTTGGTCTCCTTCACTCGATCTGTTCCTTCATAGGTGATATGTAATCTGTCCCATACTTCTTTTGCTGTAACACAAGAAGATATTCTGTTATATTCAGTTGGTGACAAAGCACAATATAAAGAGTAAATTGCTTTTGCATCGAGTGCTTGTCTCTTTATTATTTCTTCCTGAGTCATTCCACTGGTTTCAATTGTTTCTTTCCCTCTTTCAGAGACTGATGCAGCAGTAGGAGTGATTCCTCTTTCCACAACGTCCCATTCCAGAGGATCCTTTGATCGTAGAAAGGCTTTCATCTTGTTCTTCCAGATGTTGTAATCCTTTCCATCAAAGTAGGGTGGTCTGGTATTGCTTTGCCCTTCCACCAGCCCCGTGCCAAGATACTAGCCATGGATCTTTTACTCTGAAGTAAAACACTTCAAATAAAGTAAGAACACGAGCTCTGATACCAATTGATATAGCTAGTGCTAGTACCTAGAGGGGGGTGAATAGGTATATAAACGATTTTTCTTGATAGTCGCACAATACTTAGACAGTTGAAGGATTTGCAACAAATAATAATCGACGTAAGACTGAGAAAATGAAAGAGAGAATTGAACACGCGGTTTATAGTGGTTCGGCTTGATTCAAGCCTACGTCCACTCTTCTGCACTGACAGCCAATCGGCTGGATTCCACTATGAACAAAGAGATGTTACAGTGTTTGTAACACCCGAACCCTTCGCAGGTCGTTACCAGTGCCGATGTTACATTTAATTACCTTTTCTACCTTGTACTTAAAACAAGCATCGTTAATTACAGGCAATTTTTTTTTTTTTAAAAGCGGTCCCATGCGCAACTCATAGCGGAAGCAAATCAAACATCGCCATCTATCCCCCTACCAATCCATGATACCAATACTGTTGGAGAAATCTTTCTAGAAGATTTTGAAGCTGACAAAACGTTTCTATCAGTCTAGTCTGGATATTTGCAGATTGTCTGCTTAAGGTCTGAAGACTTTCTGATCACCAGACTCAGCACTCAAGACTCAAGACTCAAGACTCAAAACTTAAGACTCAAGATTATTCTCATTGACAGATCTTTTCGATCCAAAGGACGAAGGAAATCCAGAACCGAAGTATATGGTTAAGGATTTAATCTTATCCTCTGGAGAAGATCTTTTGGCTGGATAAATATAACGGATTCTTTGATTCGTATCTAGATCGATTGAAGATCCGATGATCGATGAAGTATTCTTGGAAGGTTCTATTCATGGAAACCAAGATCCTGATTGTATGGGCGAACAGGATTGATGGGCTATCGTCAAATTCCTTTAATAGCTTGAAAGATCTTCTTGATTGATTCCGTCCAACGGGTAGATTGGAGGAATTCCTTTGGTAAGTGCCAACGGGTATGATGGCATAAAGGAGTATAAAAGGAAGACGTTCTAGTTGTTTTATGAGTGTGGTCGATAGAGAAATTCCAGTAGTCCGAAGCACCTTGATTATTAGTCGATACGGTTTGAGCGAAATTGTATACACAGAGAGTGTCTATACTTGGTGATACCTTGAGTGAGTGTGGTAGATCATCTACACCTAGAAATCAAGGAAGATCAACGCTGTAACATCTCTTTGTTCATAGTGGAATCCAGCCGATTGGCTGTCAGTGCAAAAGAGTGGACGTAGGCTTGAATCAAGCCGAACCACTATAAACCGCGTGTTCAATTCTCTCTTTCATTTACTCAGTCTTACGTCGATTGTTATTTGTTGCAAATCTTTCAACTGTCTAAGTATTGTGCAACTATCAAGAAAAATCGTTTATATACCTATTCACCCCCCTCTAGGTACTAGCACTAGCTATATCAAATACACACCAACTAAACATCATGATTTTCATAAACAGCTTCGACGCTTGGCTTACATACATATATAAAGCAAGATGGGGTTTCCTTTTTGGGTCGGTACAAAAACAAGTAAGGTTAGGACTCTGCCATGTCCTACCTAAAATCTCAAAAAGGAACTACGACCCCTAACATCGTGTGAACACAAAACCTTCCCATCGTAAGCGTCGACTATCTACATCAAAAAGAGATCCAGCTCCTACTCGTCACGCGCAGGTCTCACACCCAACCCGGTGCATCAGGTGGTGGCGGCGGCAGCATCCCTCGCATCGCTCCATCCCATCGAACGTGCACAGAAATAAACTCTTGTATGACAGGGCCCCCAGCCAGGCCGATATCATACATCACCAGACATCGCACTCGGATGAACGTCAGTCCAGGAACAGAGGGACAATCTATCTCCGTACACTCTACCTCTACATCAGACGGCAGATCGTAAAATACCCCACGCGAGACAGCAGGTAGCGGCATGCTTGCTAATCTGAAATGTTATCCCCAAAAGGGGTGAGTACAACTACTCAGCAGATAGGGAAATCCAATAACAACTCAATGCACCATGCATATCATCACACGTTGCAAGCATCACTTACCTTGTAATCATGCGTATCATGCATCATCACATCACATATATCATCATCATCATGGCATATCATATCATTATCGTCATGCATCTCATCATGCATCATCGTATCATAGATGATCATCATATCACATCACATGCCATCATCATCATGCCTCATCATGCATCATCATGCATATATTATCATGGGTGATCATCATATCATATCACATGCCATCATTATCATGCCTCATCATGCATCATCATGCATATATTATCATGGGTGATCATCATATCATATCACATGCCATCACTATCATGCACCATCATGCATATCATGTCATGAGTTGATTATCATCTTTATCTTTCAATTTTGATCACCACATCACCCATTTCTCAACTCATCAATCTCATCATCAACCCTTCGGGCATAAACCTCCGACAGGGCACATATCACATCATCAACAACAACAACCCTTCGGGCAGAAACCTCCGACAGGGTTCCCGGCCAACTCAGCCATCCCATGGCCACCGGGCTTCCGGCCCCCCACATTCCGGGCATCTCGCATCCCAACTGGCATCACGAGGCATTCCCTTCGGGCAGAAACCTCCGACAGGGCTTCCGGCCTTTACCCTTCTAGCCAGGCATCCCGCACCCCAACCTGGATCGCGAGGCATTCCCTTCGGGCAGAAACCTCCAACAGGGCTTCCGGCCCCCCACATTCCGGGCATCCTGAAACTCCCAGGGAATTCCGGCAATGTAACTCCGTACATTCCGGCCAACATCCTCCACCACTACTACTTCCTCATCCACATTTATCTTTTTATCTCAATTTAACATGGCAATTGGCATGGCATCAAACAAATCACACTTGCATTTCAATTCACATGTCATACACATGCCAAAGTTTCATCACATATGTATCTCAATTCAATACATGTACAAGGACCATGTCATAGGCATATCAAGACTTTATCACATATACATCTCAATCAAATACATGTGCAAAGACCTCATCACACATATGCCACACAAATACAATTGAATCCATGGCCAAAAAAAAATCCATTTTATTTTATTATTATTTTATTATTATTTATTATTTATTATTTATTTTATTAATTAATTAATTAATTTATTTTATTATTTAATATCAATAAATTCCCAAAAATCCAAGAAATATTTAACAAACTCATAGGATGATATTTTTTTGCTAAATTCATGGCCAATTTAAATTTTTACCAAATTCCTCAATTTTCCCAAAACATCCTATAATTCTCGGATTTAAACCAATTACACAGTTTCCGAATAAATTCAATTAAAATATCCATTCGGTCTCTAAAAATTACTAAATTTTACAGGGTGATAGCCAACACATTTTCGTGAATTTTTCATCAAGAACTCTAAGTCAAATTCTTTATAGATTAATTTATACAACTCCACGAAGCTTCTGGAACCTCTACTGCTTCGTCCCGAATGCATATCTCCGAAAGATTTAGGTTTCACCGATCTATTCTCTTTTTTCCTCTGAAATTTGCGTATGTTATGTATCAAGATGTTCTTTACAAGTTTCATGAAGAGATCTAGGCCAAATAACCAAAGTAGAGTCGTCTTTTAAGTTCTTGAAGTCTCGGGTGTCTCGGTACACCTCACCAGAATCAAACATCTCCAAAATCTAGCCGATTAACTAGGCTACACTCCTTAATTTCTCTTCAAATTTGAGTATGTTGTAGTTAAAGATGTTACCTACAACTTTCAAGAAGACAAAAAAGTGAGATCTCCAACAGAAATCAACATGAAAACAAGAAATCAACAAGAGGTCAGTGAAATTTTCGCAGATCCAAGTCTCCGTATCATAGAATTTTTGACCCCTCAAATATTCATCGTTTTCTACGGAATTTCAGTATGTCATACTACAAGATGTTAGCTTCAACTTTCATGAAGACACCGAAGCCAAAATCGAACTCCAACCACACATGCAAGCTCGAACAAGTCACTGACTTCCACAAACCGAACAAGAACAGTTACATGGCATGCAAACAAACCCACCTTAGCTCGGTTTTTCTCACAAATAACACCCAAAACCGGACATGCAACCACCACAACAAACATGCAAGAGAAGTTATGGACTCCACTTGCCTCTAAGATGAGCAAACGACGACACACGGCGGCGTACGCGGCGATCGGACGGCGGACGAACGGCGGCACCTCCCTCTCGGCTCCGCCTCCTCTTCCTCTCGGTCTCTCCCTCTCACTCGCGATTTCTCTCTCTCTCTCACCCTCTCTCTTTACTCGGCCGAATGAAGCAAAGGAACCGGCCACTTCTCTCTCCTAATCCCTTTTATTCCCCCAAAAGCCCATCATTTGCAATGATTGATTCACCTCACCAATGGCCAATGCATGGCCTTCCCTCTTGCCACTTGTAATTTTCATTTTTGAATTGGGTTTGGGCTTGGCTTAGGCCCATCCGGCCATTCCTCCTTGGGCTGGTCGAATTCCCCTTGGGCTCTAATGGGCCGACAAGCTTGGCCCACCAAGCTTTAGGCTAATGGGCCCAAGGCCCATTTTGAATTTTAACCCTTTTCTCTTTTTTTTTTTTTGAAATTCTTTTTTATAATTATTCTTGAATTCCAATTTTCATCTTGGCCAAAGTCTTGGGATATATTTTTGACTATTGAAATTTAAATCATATGGCCAAGCATTAATCTATTAAATTTGAATTTCCACAATCACAAGCACAATTTATTAAATTAAAAGACAAATTGGCTAAAGCATAAGCCATAAAAATTCTACCACCTAATTAAAGACATTTAACACACCTTAAGACTTGGCTTTGAATTTCTGGGATGCCACAGTGTTGATCTTCCTTGATTTCTAGGTGTAGATGATCTACCACACTCACTCAAGGTATCACCAAGTATAGACACCCTCTGTGTATACAATTTCGCTCAAACTGTATCGACTAATAATCAAGGTGCTTCAGACTCTGGAATTTCTCTATCGATCACCCTCATAAAACAACTAGAACATCTTCCTTTTATACTCCTTTATGCCATCATACCCGTTGGCACTTACCAAAGGAATTCCTCCAATCTACCCGTTGGACGGAATCAATCAAGAAGATCATTCGAGCTATTAAAGGAATCTGACGATAGCCCATCAATCCTGTTCGCCCATACAATCAGGATCTTGGTTTCCATGAATAGAACCTTCCAAGAATACTTCGTCGATCATCGGATCTTCAATCGATCTAGATACAAATAAAAGAATCCGTTATATTTATCCAGCCAAAAGATCTTCTCCAGAGGATAAGATTAAATCCTTAACCATATACTTCGGTTCTGGATTTCCTTCGTCACTGGATCAGAAAGACTGTCAATGAGAATAATCTTGAGTCTTAAGTCTTGAGTCTTGAGTGCTGAGTATGGTGATCAGAAAGTCTTCAGACTTTAAACAGACAATATGCAAATATCCAGACTAGACTGATAGAAACGTTTTGTCAGCTTCAAAATATTCTAGAAAGATTTCTCCAACAGACGCGTCCTGAGAACGTTGCATTTTAGTCGACCGCCGTGGGATGTGGGATGTGTGCGTGCCTGGGGTTTGGGGTGTGATACAATCCGTGTGAACCACGGGAAACGCTGTCGAGTGTTTGTCTTGGGGAGCAAGTTCGTGTATGAATGAATCAATGGAGGTCGGTGGCCCTACTTTGGGACATTGACCAGAGATGTGGATGTCGACGCGTTCCGATGTGGGGCTCCACGTTTATGGCTTGGTGTGCACGTAGCATGAGGAGATAATATTGCTCCTTTGGGCTGCAGAAAAGAAGCCGATTGAATTGGAGACTTGCTTTGTGAATCCGATTCCCTTTTGTCCTTATTTTATTAACTAGACGTTTGATTCTATTAGGCATACCGTTCAATGCCATTAAATTAACTATCAACCTCCCCAAGAAAAGGCAACGCATTTGTTTCTTGATGACATTTGAGGAAGAAACTATACTTTAACTTTTTGCCCAAAAAATCAGTGATATTATAATTGATTTAATTGATTATTAAAAACCAATGACAATTTTAATCAGAAGAGGATTGGGGCCATGTTTTCCTCCTACAATAAGAACCTAAGATAACATTTCTTTTAATGAAAACCAAAAAGATTTTGTTTGGCGAATGGATGACTAGAAGTAAGATTTGCGTGTAAACAAGCCATACTGTTGGGCGGGGGCAGTCTCTCATCCTTTCTTGGGTCCTTTCTTGGATGAACTTGTTTTAGGCTACTTTGATAGTTGTTAGCATGACTCCTTATCACAATGTGGCCTTTGCCTTTTCAAGGATTGAGATCGATTGAACTAGCTCATACAATTTGAAAATGGAGAACTCCCTATCGTTTCCAATTCGGTCCTCCGAAAACGTGTTTTGTGGGATCTCTTTCAACCTGGTCCAGTACCTTGATTTGGTGTCCCTCTTGCCATTTCAATTAATTAAATCTCTTTATTAAAAGCATGGCACGCTAGATGTGATTGGATGCAAGGACAAATATGAATCGGTGATCCACAGAGGTATGGCCGCATGAGCAAAGGCATCTGATTAAACTTGGGTGGAGCTTTGACCGATGATCAACTCGCTTTTCCTTGTGCGCATGCCTTGGCCTTATTTTTGCTTCCTCAACCAACTATACCCTCTATTTTTTTCGCTTTACATGAGCTGCTTTAAACCTTGTCTTAGACAAACTGCCTTTATAGGGCTTTGGGCTTCCATTCCAAGTGATGCAATAATTCATCATTCGGTAGTGAAGTTAGTTTGCAGATACACTATAGTTCTTCACTTCTTAAAATGTCTATGATGATCTAATAAGAGGAAATAACCATAGGAAGTTCTGTCGGGTGGTCATTATGTAGGCAATTTTTTTGTAATAGTTTTTTTGTAATATTTATTGCTCAAAACCTTAGATCTCTGTTGAGAACCAGTGAAAAATGTGAGATGAATAACCCCTTCGTGCCCTTTAATGTGTAATCTTCGTATTCAGCTCTTCATTAGTAGGTCTGCCTAAGTTTGATTGGTTGCTTAAAGGGGATCAAATTAAAAAGTGCCATTCATTGGTGAGGCCTTCTTTTTTGGTGAAAACAAGTAAATGATGGACATTGCCGGTCTTCTCCTCCAACCCAATCGGGAGAGAACTCAAGAAGAGAGTAAAAAAAATAAGTAAATAAAAATAAAGTAGAAGAACCCATATTTCAAATGAATAAATTAAAACTTGAAAATGATCTTTCTAATTCTTGAAGAGTGAAGGGTATGTCAATTTTTCCACTATCACCCCCAAAAAACTAAACTCTGCCTTACATTAAATTGCTAGAGTATGATTAATCACTGAATTTGAAATCATTACTTATATGCTTGGTATTGGCCATAATTCATAAGAACATTTTGTAGCTGCATTTTACTATGTAATTACTATGAGCTAATACTTCATTTATAAATCTCATTCCTTTTTCTTATGGATGGATCAAATGGGTACATTAGCAAAAAAATTAATAATAATAAGTTTCTAGGCTTAACTAGTAGAAGTCTTCAACTTGATCGCCAACTTGGGTTGCCGGAGTTGTCTTCAGCATATTATCCTTTAGCTACTGAGTATTGAAGCAATCCACGTCAACGGTCTTGAAAACTTGGAACGATGGGAAAATGTCGTCGGATGTTGTCTTGGGGAGCAAGTTCACGCTTGAATAAAAGTAATGCAGGTCTCCACGAGTTGCTTTAACGGACTTGCCTTGGACAAACTACCTTTATAAAGCTTCGGGCTTCTATTCCTAGTGGTACAGTCATTCATCACGTCATAGTGAAGTCAATTTGCAAATGCTTTATAGCTCTCCACTTCTTGAAATGGTTCTGTAATAACTAAAGAAAAAGGCTCTACTACTAACGATGATTCTCGTCCGACTCTGGGCAGTGAGTAGGGTAGGCGGAACGTTGTGCAGTAGCAACTTGCCAGGTAGTAATTTAATAATCAACTTTGCTTTATCAAGAGGTCTCAATCTAAGACAAGGGCGGTGGGGAAGGTAGATAGTGAGCGAGGGGTCAAGATGCGAGAGGACTGAAAAAATGCTATCTCGAAAGAGTAAGGACTGAGCTGAACAAAAATTGTTCCCGAAAATAGAATCGTTACCAAATGTTTCCTAATTCACATCCACCTCTCTCTAGATCCATCTTGGGATCGATGGGAATGTAGGTCTGTGGCCTTGAATCCGAGGTCAAGGACCTCCATTTTCATCGATTTAGTAGGTTTAGAGGATACAATAGCTAGGGGAGAGAGTGGTGGTGAGCTCACGTCAAGTGAAGGCACGAGGAGGCAAGCAACATGCATCAACAGTGAAGACAACGATGGACGATGAGTGATAAGGTGTGGTTGAGAGGGCAACGTGCAAATATAAAATATAATTTTAGAAGATCTTAATGCATGCCAAAAAAATGTACAAATGTTGTGTTTGACAGTCAGGATAAAATTCAGGATATGATATGATTTATCATATCTTACGTTTGGTGCTTACTTAGAATATGATAAAGTCAGATATAAGAGGGATATAGACTAGATAAAAGTATCTCATGAAAAAATTATTTTTTGAATAACAAATTTCTTAAATTAAAAAAATTAAAATTATATTTCAATATAAATAATATTTGAATTCTAATTTAAGAAATTAAAAATTAAAAATAAAATTTATTGTTAATTTAATCTTATTTTAATTTATATATTCAACTTTAATTCTATCTTATAATAAACATTCAATCTATAACTTATATATTTAAATTTATTATATATTTGAGGTATTTTTGTATTTTAGGTATGTTAGTATAGTTTACTATTTGATATAATTTTATTAAAGAATGATGAAAGGGGAAAAAAAGAAATAATAAAGAAATAATTAAAAAAAAAGAGAAAAAAGAAAATAAAAAAATTAAGAAATAGTGTCACGGAGATTTTCACCATCTCCGTTTATAAACTTTTATGTTCATTTATAATGATATGCCGTTTATATTTAAAAATGTATATAATATGATATGATATGAATATATGTTACTTTGATATTGCGATTCACCAAACAGTTGATAGGATATAGAAAAATTCCAGATTTTCATATCCTTCATATCCAGTCCTATTTTGATTAAAAATTCGGATGACCAAATGTAGCTAAAGTGAGAATAAAAAGCTCAATCTCAACATGTAAGTAGTTGCGCATCCCTGACATTGGGCAATAACCGCGTTAACCCCCCTAGTGTCCATCGGCAGGCAATAAGGTAAAAGAGATGGAACAAAGAGGTCTTGTAGGTCTTCGTATATATTAGGTTGACAGTGCGAGAAAGGGCCCATCAAAAAATCGAACTGAGATGGTCCATGTGGCTTGGGAAGAGGTTCAAAGCCCAAAGGGCTAAATTTCTAGTGTTAGTTCTCCCTCATTTATTTTTTCCATCCCCTCACCCCCGTGCTCCCCCGTCTTGTTCTCTCCTCTCCTCTCCTGCCGTTGCCGCTGCTCTCGAAAATCTCCCGCCAAAAACTTTTCTTCTTCCAAGAAGCAGCAGCCGCGTGTGGCGGAACCGAAGCCCTCTCTCTCTCGATCGAAATGGACTGCTCAAGTACGTCTCTCTCTCTCTCTCCTCTCTTCGGCTCTCTTGCTTGCTGTGTCGAAACATCTATACCTCGTGTCTTGCCCGTGTACTTGCTTCGGTGGGTTTTGGTGTTTGGTTGATCTGAGCTCTTGATGGGTTTTGGCTCCTTTTGTGCTTGTAGAATCCAGCGAGGTGCCAGAGGAGCCCGTTGTCGCGACCAAGTCCGGCCATGTCTTCGAGAAGCGTCCACCTAATTGAGCGATACGTTACAGTCTGGTCCTGCCACTCTAGGGTTTATGTTCTTTGTTTCGTTCTGTTCCGTTTGTTCCATCCTTTCGTTGCGGAGAGACGTGTGGATGTGAAGGGAGAGTGTGAGATGGAGAGAGAGAGAGAGAGAGAGAGAGAGAGAGAGAGATGAGCATTTGGGTGGGCTATAGTTTATTCGAGCTGTCCGCGGACTCTAGGGAAACTGTGACAGCGGCATATGTTGGGGTTTCATGAATCATGTATAAGAAAAATTAACGAAATAAACGCAGCGGAAACAAAGACATAATTTACACATGATTCTCCTAAGGCGTTGTTCGTGCGTTTTAATCAAAAAATCTAAACATAAAAGGGAGTTAAACGAAATACCTCTCGAAGCGCGCTTTGAAACGAGTCGGTTCGGATGTTCTACAGTTCAAGTCCCACAAGCTTCGGACCTCTAGTTCAGACACACCAACAACAAACGTGGAACGGAAGAGAAAACTTTCGGATATTCACCACATCAATCGTGCTAGCAATCACGTGGAAACAATCCCTCGTATTCTTGATGTATAATAGTCACGGCCCGAACGAGATAATGTTCTTCTTTCTTGCGTCTCAAAGACTCAAGAACACGCACACACTTTGCTCTCTATTTAACAAAGCATCTTCTGATTTCTCGCTTGTGTTTCTCTTGAACAAAACCAAAACACACTGACACTTTTCTCTGTTTTTCCAACAGCTCTTTTTAACTCATCCCTCAATTGTTTTTATATAAAAACTGACCAGCAACGGTTGCTGATCGTCCATAGCGGACGATCGTGCATGAGCAGTTGCTCATGCATGATGGTCATGCATGAGCGGTTGCTCATGCACGATGGTCATGCATGAGCAACCGCTCATGCACGATCTTGGCATGATGGTCAGCGGTTGCTGACCATCCATGCTTCGTGCATAATGGTCAGCAACCGCTGACCATTACACTTCGTGCATGTGCACGAATTCGTGCACATGCATGAAGCTTTAATTTTTTTTAATTAGTTAATTAAATGAATAATTACTTTAGGGCATATCTAACAATCTCCCACTTGCACTAAAGCCAACTTGTTTGGTATGTTAACAAATATCCACTTTGGGCATGCGTGTGCATCATATGCAAGTAGGCTCGTGACTATATTACAAATTAAATTAAATCTCATTTAATTTAATTTCAAATCGACTCAATTCGATTGTAGTAATTGCAAACACATTTGCAATAATATTTCTCTCTTGTTCCACGTCATCCTAATTGTTTATGGTGTGTGACATCCCTAGGTTCATCACTAAGCTGGTAGTAAGACTTGTACTAACACATTAGTACTTCCAAAAGAATTAATTGTCCCGATTAATCTTTTAGGTCCTACAAGCCACGATTGACATCTAGCAATATGTCATGGCTACCTAGATAGTGTGAATACTTTAAGAATATAATGAACCTGTCAGCTTTGGCTACAGTGTAATCCAATCCTTCTGTCTTACTATGTCCCGATCAAACAAAGACCATGGAATATTTGTCAAGTCATTAATTCGATCATATGCACAAATCTAATTGACATGCATTTTATTCGAGACATAAACAATTTATTCTCGGTTACAACCTCGGCCGAGGATTTCAATGCAGTGTCACAATTAGATCGCATAGGACATCATTATCATTCCTTGCATATAACAAGGAGACAGATTCCATATTGCGCACACGTGTAACTTCGTATATGAACAAACTATGACCATCAGGTATAAAGACGGATCGACGACCCGACATTACGTGCACCCGTGAACCATAGTTGTTCGATACACAAGTTAACACCGTGCCTCAGGTCTAAGGATTATTTACACAAGACCAAAGCATGAACAATTAGACATTGACTACGCTAAAAGCTTCCATGTTGCTAATCGTTCCATATGCGTCACGTTCAGTGAATTTGTCTAATACAAACACCTGTGTTCTAACTTAGGCATCATAATACCAATGACATGTGACTCATCATTCCCTTAAGTATCCAATACTTAATGGCGAAGTTAAGAACACACCGATCTCAATAGGATTATTAATATCCACTCACTAATCCATCGACCGGGAACGATTTAAAGATTCAGTCTAACTATGAACCCATCACATATATTCTTGGCGTCTCAAGAATAGGTCTAGTTGCAACTGATCTTATGGAATCATTCATAAATATAAAATAATTGGACAAATGAATGAATACGTCATTGCCATTAATTAAATAATAATAATGAAAGTACAACTGAAATCCCTAATATGTAACCATTACATAGTAACTTTAGGGTATACATCTAACAATTTCTCACTTGCACTAAAGCCAACTTGTCTGGTACCTCAAACCCATTTTATCAATATGTCTTTCAAAAGAAGACTGAGGTAAGGCCTTAGTGAAGGGATCTGCCACGTTTTCTGCTGAGGCAATTTTCTGCAAGGCGATATCACCTCTCCCAACAATTTCTCTGATGAGATGGAAGCGTCTCTCAATATGCTTGGACTTCTGTGAGACCTTGGTTCCTTAGCTTGAGCTATCGCCCCATTGTTGTCACAAAACAATGTGATCGGTTGCTCAATTGAAGGAACAACTCCAAGTTCAGAAATAAACTTCTTCATCCAAGCGGCTTCCTTTGCTGCTTCAGAAGCAGCTACATACTCTGCCTCAGTGGTGGAATCGGCAGTTATACTTTGTTTGGAACTTTTCCAACTAACTCGCACCACCATTGAATGTGAAGACAAACCTGACATAGACTTATAATCATTAGGATCCGATTGAAAATCGGAATCGCATAAGCTACAACTTTAAATTCTCCTTCTCCATATATCAAGAATAAATCTTTAGTCCTTCGCAAGTACTTAAGAATATTCTTGACTGCTATCCAAAGTGCTCTTCTCCTGGAGCGGTCGATATCTCGCTAGTAATACTTACAGCATGCGCAATATCAGGTATAGTACATAGCATAGCATACATTATGCTTCCAATAGCAGATGCATATGGTATCTTTGCCATCCGCTCTCTTTCTTCAAGAGTGTTGGGACACATCTCCTTAGAAAGATGGATCCCTTGCCTAAAAGGCAATAATCCTCTCTTGGAACATTGCATGTTAAACCGTGTTAACACTTTGTCTATGTACGTAGATTGTGAGAGGCCAATCAATCGTCTTGATCTATCTCTATAGATCTTGATACCTAAAATATAGGTTGCCTCTCCTAAATCTTTCATGGAGAATTTCTGTGACAAGAATAGTTTTATCGATGATATCATTGGTACATCATTTCCAATCAAAAGTATATCATCGACATACAAAACCAGAAATGCAATTGCACTCCCACTGATCTTCTTATATACACAAGGTTCATCCGGATTTTTGATGAAGCCAAACGATTTGACTACCTCATCAAAACGGATGTTCCAACTTCTAGAGGCTTGTTTGAGTCCATAAATGGATCTCTTAAGCTTACACACCTTCTGTTTTTCACTATTGGATTCAAAACCCTGTGGCTGTTCCATATAGATGTCTTCATCGAGAAAACCATTTAGAAAAGCCGTTTTGACATCCATCTGGAATATCTCATAATCAAGGTGTGCAACTATAGCCAACATAATCCGAATGGATTTTAGCATGGCCACAGGTGAGAAAGTTTCGTCATAATCAATTCCTTCTTTTTGACGATATCCTTTCGCCACCAGCCGTGCTTTGTAAATTCCAATTTGACCTTCAACATTCATCTTCCTCTTGAAGATCCATTTACAGCCAATTGGTACAATACCATCGGGCGGTCGGTCAAGGTCCAAACCTCATTGGAATACATTGAATCCATTTCGGATTTCATGGCCTCTAGCCATTTACCAGAATCGATGTCCAACATTGCCTCCTCATAGGTTTTAGGATCACCGGGTTGATCACTATCATTCACAATAAATAATGGTTCAATATGATCAACCGAGTGTCTATAACGAGCAGGTGGGCGAGACGTTCTCGCACTTCTCCTAAGAGGTTGTGTATCAGAAGCTCCCACTGAATCAGAGATTGGTATCTGAACTCGGTTGTTTGGCACTTCATTATTTTCTTCTTGTAAGACTATTTTCTGCCCAGCACCACTTTCTTGGACAAACTGATTCTCCAAAAAAGAAGCGTGCTTGCATACCAAAATTCTTTGGTTTGAATGAAAATAGAAATAATATCCAAGAGTTTCCTTTGGATATCCAATGAAGCGACCTTGTTCAGATCTTGCCTCCAATTTTTCCATTTTCAGCTTTTTCACGAAAGCTGGACAACCCCAAATCTTAATATGATTAAGACTAGGTTTCCTACTATGTCATATCTCATAGGGCGTAGTTGGAACAGATTTGGATGGCACTCTATTCAGTATATATACAGCTGTCTCAAGGCCATATCCCCAAAGGGATATTGGCAAATCGGTGTAACTCATCATAGATCGTACCATATCTAATAAAGTACGATTTCTTCGTTCGATACACCATTATGTTCGGAGTTCCAGGAGGTGTCCATTGTGATAAAATGCCATTCTCTTTAAGATAGTCCAGAATTCAGTACTAAGGTATTCACCTCCTCGATCCGATCGAAGAGCCTTAATACATTTTCCTGTCTGTTTCTCAACTTCAGCCTTGAATTCCTTGAACTTTTCAAAGGATTCAGATTTATACTTCATGAGGTATAAATAACCATACCGTGACTCGATCATCGGTGAAGGTAATGAAGTAATTATAACCACCTCTAGCAGTTTCATTAATTGGTCCACATACATCTGTATGTATTAATTCTAATATGTCAACAGCTCGCGCACTTTGTCCCACAAAAGGCGCTTTGGTCATTTTTCCTAGAAGACATGCCTCACAAGTCGAGTATGACTCAAAATTTGAAGGATCAATGTATCCATCATTACTCAACTTGTTAATTCTGTCTTCTCCAATATGACCTAATCGGAGATGCCAAACATACTTTTTATTTGGACCGTCTCTAGGGCGTTTATTAGTTATGGCATTTATATCAATTCTATTTTGCTTATTGACATTGGTAATCACATTACCGGGTATTGTAATGGTATAAAGATTGTTGGTTAATAAGGTAGAACCAACACATATTCTATTATGATAAATAGAACATATATCATCAGCAAAAGAAAATTCATAATTCTTTTTACCTAAACGAGGTATAGAGATGATGTTCCTAACAGCATTCTTATAATGCAAACAGTTCTTTAAAACCATTATATGTCCAGAAGGCAAACATAAATGAAAAGTCCCTATAGCTAATGCAGCAACTCTTGCTCCATTGGCGAACGTCAGGACAATCTCATTTCGCCCTAGCATCCTGCTTATTTCCAGATTCTGCAAAGATATACAAATATGTGAAGTTGCAGCAGAATCTAGAACCCATGAGCTGGATTCAGCACTAACCATAAGATTAGTTTCAATAAGCATAGACACCATACCTTCATAAGGTCGGTTCTTGGGCTTGACCTTCAAGCTCGTGAGGTACCTCTTACGCTTCCTCCTCCAAAGTGCCCTTTGACACCACAAGAATGACATTTCCCTTTATCAATCATGGGTTTTGGTTGCACAACAGGTTTGGCAGCCTCTTCCATTTATTCTTCTTTAAAACAGTCTTACCCTTTGAAGAAGAAGCCTTAGCCATAGCCACTACATTTGGCCTCGTGTTATGCATTTCCTTCTCATAAACTACCAACATGCTATGTAACTCAGCAAGAGTTTTCTCCATCTTATGCATGTGGAAGTTTTGGACAAAACCAGAGAAGGAATCAGTAAAGATTGGAGGATCAAATCCACACTAACTCATTGTCCATAACGAGATTCAGCCTAGCCAATTCTTCAATGTGCCGATCATTTTCAAAGCATGATCATTAACAGATGATCCTTCAGCCATCCTCATACGGTACAATGCCTTAGATATCTCATATCTAGAGGTTCGACCATTCTAATCAAAGTATTCCTTTAAGTACAAAATGATCGACCTAGCATCTTCCATAGATTCATACTTCTTCTGTAATTCATTGTTCATAGAAGCAAGCATATATGACCTAACTTTTAAGTCATCGTCACGCCACTTATCATAAGAGACACGCTCCTCTTGGGTCCCACCCTCAGGAAAGGAGGTTGGCATCTTTTCATCAAGCACATACCCAATTTTTTTCTGAATTGAGAACAATTCTCAAATTCCTCACCCAAATCGTGAAATTGGGTCCAAATCAAACAATTCTTGTCAAGTATAGAAGCGAGTGGGTTTGTGGTCACCATTTTCAGAGTAATAATAATATATCTGTTGCAGAAAATAAATTGTTAGCCGTTGTACTTTTCATAATAACTATTTCATTTTGGTCTTTAAATGAAATAGATCCTCCCACTAAATTTATATTCGAATCCCATACTCCTTAAGATGGGAAGCGGTAATCTTCGTTGGGTAAAGATTACTAGTGGGGATTGGAGTCTCACTAGCCCAAAGTCCACCTCACCTAACAGCTTATTGGTGTCCTATGAACTTAGTGAGTGAACCAGCTTGTTCAACGCATCATATGCGAGTCCCAATCATAACTTCGGCCTCTAGACCATAAAAGCCTCACCTAACAGTTATTGGCATCATGATCATAGTTAAGTCTAGCCTATCGTCTCATGCAAGTATTGAAAACACAAATGATTCCCTCACCTGACAGTTATTAGAAATCATTTGGCTCCAACCCCACAAAGATCATATGCATAATGGAGTGGTCCAATATTATAAATGGTAATCAACCCCTATGTATCCATAACCGGTTAATTAACCACTATAATATTGGATCAAACCACGACGATGGAAGGCCACGAGTCCGAAACCCGTTTCGACTTAATATTATTAATAAGGAGATTTGGGTCGTTATTAACGGTTTCACTTTGCACATTAACCGGTTTAACATGCACGATATCATAAACATAATAAATAAATAGATATCACATAACATCTATCCTATGTGGTGATCATGGAATTACGGTTCAATAGGTCTCAAGCCAAAGAGACCCATTTAGCCATTTTAATGTTTTAATAATATGGACCTGCTCTTCACTTTTTCTTCAATCTTTGAACTCTTCAAAGACCGGGCCCAAAGAGCTCACCGCTTTAATGGCTCCTCCAATGGCTCCTCCTCTCTTATAGTATTTACATCAATAATTGAAATACTAAACTATACTAAAATTACATATCAAAATAAAATAAAACGAAGGACGCAGCCTCCATTTAATAATTACATCCCCAAAAATAATACCTGTAATCATCATACATTCATCCATACAACAATTACAACAATTAGGGATTTTTCCATGATCACCACCCTTCCTTATGAGCCATAAATTCAAAATTTAAAGCTCTAGAAGGCATGCATAAAATTCTGCATATCATTTGTAAAATATAAACATCAAGTATAACAAGTTACGGATTTTTGATTCAAAATTGATTTAGTTCTAACTTTTTCTTTGTTGATTAAATTTATCACATAAATCAATCAACTTCTATAGGCCACATAAGAGTAAGAGAACCAATTCTCTTAACAAAAAATAAATTGGCCATTAGAACGCAAAAATATATTTGAACTACAAATCAATTAAACGCACGAAAACGCCTAAGGTTGGCTCTGATACCACTGTTGGGGTTTCATGAATCATGTATAAGAAAAATTAACGAAATAAACGCAGCGGAAACAAAGACATAATTTACACATGATTCTCCTAAGGCGTTGTTCGTGCGTTTTAATCAAAAAATCTAAACATAAAAGGGAGTTAAACGAAATACCTCTCGAAGCGGGCTTTGAAACGAGCTGGTTCGGATGTTCTACAGTTCAAGTCCCACAAGCGTCGGACCTCTAGTTCAGACACACCAACAACAAACGTGGAACGGAAGAGAAAACTTTCGGATATTCACCACATCGATCGTGCTAGCAATCACGTGGAAACAATCCGTCGTATTCTTGATGTATAATAGTCACGGCCCGAACGAGATAATGTTCTTCTTTCTTGCGTCTCAAAGACTCAAGAACATGCACACACTTTGCTCTCTATTTAACAAAGCATCTTCTGATTTCTCGCTTGTGTTTCTCTTGAACAAAACCAAAACACACTGACACTTTTCTCTGTTTTTCCAACAGCTCTTTTTAACTCATCCCTCAATTGTTTTTATATAAAAACTGACCAGCAACGGTTGCTGATCGATGGACGATCAGCAACCGTTGCTGATCGTCCATAGCCGACGATCGTGCATGAGCAACCGCTCATGCACGATCTTGGCATGATGGTCAGCGGTTGCTGACCATCCATGCTTCGTGCATAATGGTCAGCAACCGCTGACCATTACGCTTCGTGCATGTGTGCGAATTCGTGCACATGCATGAAGCTTTAATTTTTTTTTAATTAGTTAATTAAATGAATAATTACTTTAGGGCATATCTAACAGCATAAGCCTACGACATAGCACTCGGTAGCTTGCCTTTTTCAGTTGTTAAATAAGTTCTCGGTGATATGGAATTTCTGTGCAAATATTCGTGCTTCTTGGGACTTCTTGATTGGTGAGGACGCAGAGGAGAGAAGGAAATTAACAAATTTTGGTCTTGTCAAATTTTCCCCCCTTATTCTTTTTCTTCTGCTCTTTCCCCTTGAATCGAAAAGGAAAACGGATGTGAGGCAGAATTGAGCTAGTGGAACCGCAGAAGTAAGTTCCTCTGATGCTTGTCTAGTTCCTTTGGCATGTGCCGTGGGAAACAGTGCACAGGTTACGCTTTTAAGAGTAAGGTATGACAGTAGTTCCAATCGAAAGAAGTTATTAATGTTTTCTGATCAACTGGTTGGATTTATGAAATATAAGATGGATGGACTCTGCGTACTTGTATTAGTATTTAAAAAAAAAAAAGAGGAGCGTTCCTTTTTGTTCAGTGGAATAATCGTGTTGCTATCTTTCATGAAAATGATAAGGACTCAAGCATCTTTTGACTATTTGACCTGCGTGAATGGTAAAGTGTATGGATTTATCCTTTGTTCTATATTATGTATATGGTCTTCATGCATAAAATTTTTACACAGATGTCTTCATGTGAGAATGATCAATTTTTCTTGATCATTTGGGTAGCAGGGTTATGGAAAGTGCCCAGTTTCTGAGGAACAACTTACCATGGATGGTATCCTCCCTGTGAAAATGGGAAAGGCATTCTTGGCATGAATTTGAATCCGTTTTAATGCTCTAGCAGTTTTGTGGAAGTTCTTCCTGATTCCTGTTGCTTTTAATGCAGATAGTCAAGCCCAGACCTTTGCAGGCTGCCAGCATACCTGGGTTGCTCAGCATTTTCCAAACTGTAGCATATTGCTATTTTGCTATATCTAACTTCATTTTTTGGCATGCAGTGAATACTTAATTTTTTTTTTTTTTGACTAATGCTAGTGCAATTAACAGTCATCTTTTTTCCCTATCTGAGAGGAATTGGACAGCTTTATGCTTTCCAACTTTGCACTGGAACAAAAACTGCACACAGTTAGGCAAGAGCTAAGTCATGCATTGTACCAGGTATTGGACAATGCAATTTCATACTTTTTACACCTTATTTAGGATGAGATGTTAAGTTTTTAGGTGTCTTGTCTGAAGTCTGCATTGCCATATTATTTGGTCTCTTTTATAAAAACACGTATCATGTGGGAACCGGCTCTTTGACTTGTAGTGCCAGTCATAGACTAATTTGAGAGTAGATTCTTTGACATGCTGTATGTCAGACATAAGTAGTTTTCATCGATGGCATTATCATGATGAAAATTATAGAAGTATTAGAAAGAGGGTGAGTGCCTTACCACAATCGACTATTTTATCTCATATGACATTTTCTGTTTGATATTTTCACCTGAGAAATGTTGTCGCTTCTTCAAAAATGTTGCACCAAGGACACTCACACTAAAACCAATTAAGAGACTTAATTGACGATTTACTCATTCAAATAGAGTTTCCAATCATCAAAATTTCTTGTTGTTTTGGGGTCATGTATATTCTCTTGGATAGATTTTAATTTTGATCCCTTCTCTCTACTTTAAAGTTCGTCTAGCTCAAAACCTATATGGAACTAATTTCATTGAATTGTCCTTGCTTTGTCACTTTATGTAGCATGATGCTGCTTACCATGTTATTGCAAGACTTAAAACATGAAGCCTGGTCATTACTTGCACAGGCTGAAAGACAGACACCCATCATCTTTTAATATTGCAGTGAATGCTTCTGCCTTGAGCAATGGGAGAAAAGGTTCTTCCTTTTTATGTCTTGTGTAGCTTTTTGACATTTGATCAGATCAAGCAGTTACTTTAGCTTTCTTTGTATGTCATATCTTCTCCAGATGAAGAGTCGGGCTATGCTGAGAAGAAAATGCGACCTGGTATTTCTGCAAGCATCATTGCTGAGATAACAGATTGCAACTTAGAACTTTCTCAACAGCGTAAAAAGCGACAGGTACATTAGGATCAGTCTTCTGGCTTTGGCCTTCCGGTTTTACTTTTTATGCCATAATTTTGCCCTTTTGTCCGTTTGGTGGCAGCTTTTTATTTTGATTTTCGCTTCTTATTCATGGTTAATATGAATGGGTTCTAATCGATAACTGACCTTAAATGTTGTCAGATTCCCTCCACACTAGCACCTGTTGAGGATGTGGAGAGGTACACCCAACTTTCCAGTTATCTGCTGCACAAAACTGGCGAACCAGGCGTTGCATATCTTGATATTTGTCATTCCAAGGTGTGATTCTAAATATTTCTCTTTCATCTAGCATTTGTTATATGTAGCTGATGTTGTGGCTGAAAATGCTTCCATTGTTTGTGTGCTTCATGTGCAGAAAATTTAATGCATGGTCGTCAAACATATATTAGGATTTTGACCTTTCATCTGTCTTCTTGTAGATTTAGAACCAAAGTTAGGCTAGTCATGTTAAGCATGTTATGATGGATGGACTGGTGAATAATGCTTGATTGGGGTTAGTTTGGGAATGCCTCATCTTCGAGAATTTGCATTGACAAAAGGGACCCTGAGTTAAGGTGTTTTCAGTGAAAGAAAATACCGTTTGGTATTCATATGCATAACACATTATAAAGCAACTTTAAACTGAAAAAAATAATAAAGGGAGAATGCAGATGCAGAGAAGCATGGATGGGCAACGCATGCCCAGTTGGTTTGATTCACCATCAGGATTGCAATACCTATGCGGCTTGCCTGGGGTTGCCGATAACTTGATGATATGCCTTGCTTGGGGTTGACCTGATGAGATCTGTCTCACTTGGGGTCGCTAGCAATCTAGACAAGGCAATGCTCAGGTTGCGTGACCAATGTGAGATTGCAAGACCAAGTGGCTGCAGTGACTGCCACTGCCACTACTCTCTCTCTCTCTCTCATCATCTTAGTGGCTTTCAAAGTGATGCTGGCGATCATGCCAGAGTGGTGACACTGAGGGGTTGACAAAGCAAATCAGTTAAAACATTAGACGATGCAAAGCCACTGAATAAACGACCATTTGATTTAAACCAGCAGCATATTATCCTTTAGTTGCACTACATGAGTCACGTGTGTCAAATGTTGTGTATTTCACAGCAGAGGGCTATTGTGGTATACACTAATATTGGTAAGAAAAACGGGTGTCGGAAACAATGAAGGTCTTGGTAACTAGTCTGTTTCAACTAGCATAGCCAGCCGAAGCTCTTGGGAACCAGTCTGTTTCAACCAGTTTAGCCAGCCGATTTAGTAAAAGTGTGTAAGGTGATGCGGTACAGACATCACAGCTGATTGAGGTCATGGTTCGTGGGCTCAAGTCCTCTCAACATCGAGTTAAATATATATATATATATATATTTTTTTATATATATATATATATTTTTCCGATGATGGCTTCTTTGCCAATAAATAGATAGGAAGAGAGGTCCCCCGAGGGTTAAGCTTCGGGAAGTCACTCAATGTCGGAACTCAAATCCCTGCCCAGCAAGAACCCATTTTCAAAGGCCCACGTTGACCTATTTGCTGGTTTACCGAGTAGAGCCAGCTTAACCTAGTCGAACCGAACCAGGTCAACTCTGGTTCTTGACGTGGACATTTTACATAATAAGACTGAACTGGATCAGCTTCCAATACCTAGTTGAACCATCCAGTTCGGTTAGGTGCTTAAAACATTGATACGTGCATCATCATCACCAGACACATGTCAGCTAAAATCACATGAATTCTGTCAGCTAAAATCACATGAATTCAAGAATAGTACGTTAACTTCTTTAAGTAGATATATAACCAACACATTGTAACTCTACTGGAAACACCTTCTCTTTTGATTTGAAGGATGGGCGGGGGAGGAGCAAAATAGTAAGCAAACAGATGACCCCCTGGATCTTGGTAAACTAGGTCAAACAGTTGTATGGTTGCATTCTTAAATACAAATTAGGCCAAATGAACTGTACCATTTTTTTTATTGGAGGCATGCGAAGATGAAAGAAGAATGAGGCAGATAAGTCATGAGTCCTTTTTCAACAGTTCAAGTTACAAATAACTCAGAATGAAAGAATATAGGCACAAATTAAGATGACGCCCTTTTTCCAATGGTGCTATCCACCGAACACGGACATTTTCCAATGGCCCTTATATTCAGTTTTTAATCTTTTTCTTACTGATGATGGATCAATAAAAGGAAAAATAAGAAGATAGGATTTGGCCAAAACTTTCGTACACCAGGAAAAAGGCCAAGGAAATGATTCCGACAGAAGTTTTCGGAGGTTTCTAAAGGGAAAGGGTTGTTCCCTCCCCCCGCGGCCACCTTCCATACAAGCAATAAAGGGTAGCAATGATAGAACGGTGGTGACTTCAATTAGAACACTGAGAGGAACAAAGGATTTCTCAATAGCAATAGCCTTACATCAATGCTTAGATTCAAGTCCTTACATCTTAGCTTGGAAAAGAACAAGCTTACCTAGAATATTCAAAATAATATTCCCCAGCATAGGCTTCTGCTAGATGATTCTGTGCTAATGGATGAAACTCATGACGATGCACAAGTATGATTGTGGAACATAGAGAGAAACTTCAGAATTTAAACTTGTTCAATGGCACAATTCATGGAAGGCAGATTTAGTAAAGGAAAAAGCTAAAATTGGAGATCAA
Source organism: Eucalyptus virginea (assembly GCA_014182375.1). NCBI lineage: Eukaryota > Viridiplantae > Streptophyta > Magnoliopsida > Myrtales > Myrtaceae > Eucalyptus > Eucalyptus virginea. The sequence continues at coordinate 34,364,405 of CM024516.1, read as the reverse complement.
CAATATTTAAGGAGCTGATTGTTTTTGCGATCCTGTGACCATTTTTCAAAAAGAGGAGAAAGGGGAATGTCGCCAATCATACTAGAGAATACTGAGATAGCTAGTATAAGCACCTAGAGGGGGTGAATAGGTGCACAAACAAATTATCGAGATATGGAAGCGATTCTTGGCTAACGATAGAAAGGAGTTTTACTATGATTAACGAAAATGAAGTACGATCAAAGTAAAGAGAGTAGGGAAGAGAAAATTGAACACAGAGTTTATAGTGGTTCGGCTTATTCCAAGCCTACGTCCACTCTTCCACACTGACAGCCCACCGGCTGGATTTCACTATGAACAAAAGAGACGTTACAGCACAGCTTTGCCTTGATTCCACAGTGTAGATATTCTACCACACCTCCTCAAGGTTTTTCACAAATATAGACTCTCTTTTGTATACAAGTATTTCGCTCAAAGGATTTGTCTAAACAACAGGGAGCTTCAGACTTTGGAATTCTTCTATCGCGCACACCTCGAACAACTAAGAATGTATTCCTTATATACTCCTTTATGCCATCATACCCGTTGGCACTTACCAAAGGAATTCCTCCAATCTACCCGTTGGACGGAATCAATTAAGAAGATTGTTCGAGCTATTAAAGGAACGTGTCGAATAGCCCATCAATCCTGTTCGCTCATACAATCAGGATCTCGGTTTCCATAAGTAGAACATTCCAAGAATATTTAGGCAATCACCGGATCTCCAATCATCGAGCTAATCTTCGATCAATCAAAGGATTCCGTTAAGTCTTTTCCAGCCACGAGATCTTCTCCAGTTGATAAGGTTGAATCCTTAACGAAACATTCAGTTCTGGATAACCTTTCTTCAACGGACTAGAGACTGTCAATGAGGATAGACTTTGAGTATTGAGTCTGGCTGTCCGGAGGTCTTCAGACTTTAAATAGCTGAGTCTGTAAACCTTCAGACTAGACTGATGGAAACGTTTTGTCAGCTTCAAAACACTTCAAGAAGATTTCTCCAACAAATACATGCAGCAGACAAGCCAATATATGGTATCTTTTACAATAAAAAAATATCACTGAAGATAAAATAAGCGATATCTTCCAGCAGCAACGTCTTTTCCCTGTGCAGAACAAAAGTTTTGTATTCATATGGGAACAATAGTTCAAAATAAGTTTAGCAGAAATGAAAATGCTCTTGTTGATGTGCGGATACTCTGGTGAAGTAATAATTAGAATTTAGTGAATTCCTAAAGAGGAGCTGGGGTGACTTCATTTGAGGATAGGATGAGAGAATACAATATGGGTGAATTTTTTTTTTTTTTTTTGGCACGGTTGGGACCTGTGTAGAGGCGTCGGTGAGAAGATGTAATGAAGACATGAGATAAAAGGCACGAGATGTGGCGAATATATGAAGAAAAATATTTGGTATTAAATATAAGAGATACAGTTAAGGTCAAACGAAATGGAGTGACTAGATCCATGTAGGAGACCCTGCTTGGAGAGAAGTGACTCAATGGTCATTGATGATGTAGAGATGTAAGCGAGTAGATTACGTGCTACTATGGCCGTAGTGACTACATGCGAGATATCAGGAAGAAAGACAAATAACTCGTACAATTCTTCTTGTCTACAGTACACTAAACATTGGTAATCAAACTCCAACTAGTGGGGTAGCCGGCTGAATTAACGTTGTATGGATACTGCAATTGGGGGAGAAGTACACTAGCAGTGCCATAAGTTGTGTACGGTGCTCATTTTGGTGTCAAAAGTTTATGTTGGATCACCTTAAGTGTCAAATTGGAGGAAAAACGATTACTTTGATGTCACCGGCGAAAAATTCCGGCCAAAATAATTACGTGGCTTTATATTTTAAAAAAAAAATTCGATAAACCCTTTAAACGACGTCGTTTTTTGTCCTTCTTAATAAAACGACGTTGTTTTGCCGTCCTATGTGGATGGTTTAGGAAAAACGACGTCGTATAGCTCATTTGTGATTGAAATTAGGGTTTTTTTTTTTTGTTCATCCTCCTCGACCTAGCTTGCTCGGCCACTGTGCTCGGCCACCATCGCTCAGCCGCCGTGCTCGGCCACCATCGCTTGGCCAAGAAGTGATGGGAAAATAGGAGGCGAGGGCGGAGGAGGAGGAGGAAGAATGGGGGTTGAAGGTGCAGAGAAAGAGAGAAGACGAGGAGGGCGAGGGAAACAAGGATGGCGCAGATGGAGATGGTGGATTGGGCTCTGCTCAGAGAGTGGTTGGTGCTAGTGTTGTTCTTCGGGGAAGAAGACGATGCCGCCATGGATTCTCTCTGTGTGTGCTGGTGTTGTTCTTCGGGGAAGAAGACGATGCCGCCATGGCTTCTCTCTCTCTCTCTCTCCTGGTGTTGTTCTTCGAGGAAGAAGACAACGCCGCCATGGCTTCTCTCTCTCTCTCTCTCTCTCTCTCGATTTGGAGATTTAGGGTTTCGACTGGGGGTTTAAGACACCAAACAACGTCATTTGGTAGTTTACACATTGACTGGACTCTCCGGCGAGCCACATCAGTATAAAAAATTAATAAAAAAAGGCCACGTTGGATTTTCGGCCGATCAGATCGGCGTTGGAACCAAAGTGAGATTTTTTCAAATTTTTTGGCACTTAAGTGATTTGACGGAAACTTTTGGCACCAAAATGAGCGCCGTAGACAACTTATGGCATTGATAGTGTACTTCTCCCCTGCAATTGGTTAGTTCCTCTTTTCCAACAAAAGAAACGCCAATGTCTAAGTCAAAGGTTATTATTATGCAGTTGCCCTATTATCGACCAAGAGCGGAGGCTCCATCTAAGTTTCTCACAACATATACAAACGAAGGAAGAGAAACTCGGCCTTCCGCCCTTCCAGAATGCTTAAAACAAGTTGTGCTACCCATGTAACTACACAAGATTTCTTTGTTTTTTTTTTTTTAACCACACAAGATCACCGTATCAGCAATCTGCCTTGTCTAAATTAAACCATTCACAATCAAAAGCAATTCAGCATTATGACCTAATAAAATTGCAGCAACAGTAAAACTATCTTAAAGCTTCAAGCAATGTTCTCATAATGTCATATATACTCAGGTAATGAATTTTAAAAGTTAAGGGAAGTTGTTCTTAGACTATTTAAGCGAGAAACATCCTGATGTAACCAGAAGTCATCAGCCTTTTTTTGAACTATAATATACGTGTTAATATGTATATATGAGTTGAAAAAGCACCGTAAGTGCAAAGCAAATGCAGCTTTTGCAGGAGCCTGGCACTTTTTCTGCTCAATCATTATATGTAATTTTTTTTTCCTTGAACAACCATAACAAATAATACAATTAATATATGTCTGGTGTCCATGTTTGTGTAAAATTGCATGCACTCATGCCTTGTCAAAGAGAGAGTTCTAAAACCTGAGTAAGACATTAACCAGTTGAAAACTCATAAAAGCACCATGTGTTATCGAGATATGCTGTCACGAAGTAGTTATTTGTGGCACGAACTGTGATTACTTGCACCTCAAAAGATGAATAATTGCATCACACATTAACCACAAATAGGGGTTATGCCATAATAATCTTCTCAACCATGAATTTTTCAAGCCAATTCTTTTAAGACATTATTGGACAATAATCTAGGGTAAAGGAATTTCTCATTCTAGACAGTTCCTTTTGATTCTTGCTAATCATATATGCAGCATTTTCTGGTTAATTACGACTATCATCAGACACTAAATTAACATCCCACCAGCATCCATGGTCAAAACTTGCAGTAATTTGAAGTTGATCGTGACTAACTACATGACGCTAGCAACATAATTAGATAGTTCCATCTGCTTCTACAATCAAGAATCACTTCTTTAATATTAGCTTTAATGAAGCAACATTGAGATAAGCAAATTTGAAAAGCATTCCATCATTACAGTAAACCAATGATCATACAACACAGCAATAGACCTACAACCAAGATGCAGATACACGGGGCATATGAAGATCTTGTTGCGACCTAAATTTTCAGGTGCATCACCTAAAATTAGGCTAATAGATTACTAAGTCTAACTTAGTTTGAGCTCTCCCAAAATCATACCAATTCGTGACTTAGGTTTAAATTTCTTAGCATGCAAATGGATTTTCTCTAGGAGTTGCCACTAATCAGTTTATGGTAAGTCGATTAGACACCTAAGTAAAATAATGGGAGAATCATTTTACTCTTATGAACCAGAGACTTTGGGTACGGGGACTTGATTACACTAGACTTCTCTAATGCCTTTTTGGTACCATTTCTTTTTACTTTCGAAAATATTTTTGCAAGTAGTTTAGATTGATTATAAATTTATTTTCCTAGCATGTGAGGTGATCATGCGGGTGCACAATCCACCAATTTAACACCCAGGAAAGCAATTAAAAAAATGCAGAACTTACCTCATAGCAATGAAAGCATTTGCGTTGTTAGATCAGAATTCATATCAATGATCATATGATATGATTTCTAATTAACACGCAATTTTTTTTTCACTTGTTTAATAAGCAATTTATGGCTAAATGGACCTAACCACGATCACTAAATAACATGCATTTCATGAACCTAATTCTATATGACATGCACATGAAATTTTTTATTTTCTTTTAAAAAAAACATGCAATTTATCCTAGAGATGGAAACTAATTTATCCTAAGACATTTTTTGTATTTTTTTATGAATTTCGAAATTAGAAAAATGTTAAAATTATCTAGCTAGATTAAGATTCTATCCAACTTATATTAAGGATTATGTCAGGCTAAACCCTAATTTGAACCAAGATATTATCTTAACTTAGCAATCTCTAACCTAAGATGCAATCTATCTAAAAAAACTAATCTAAACTTAAAATGAATTTTAAAAAACTATTATTTAGAATTAAATTACGTGCAATTTTATCTACTATGCAATGATGTGCAAAGAATGCCCTAATTCTAAGTGTTCTTTTTTTTTTATTCTTTTTTATAAAAATTCGAAATTAAAATTTTCAAATAATTAAACATGCAATTTAGATTAATGAAATGACAATCTACCATCCTAATTGTTTTTCAATATTTTTTATTTTGAAAATTCAGGATAAATAAAATACTTAGACTAAATATGCAAATGACCCTAAAGCATGCGATATTCTAATATAAACATATTTCAAGATAAATAAAGCAATCAAGACAAGACAGACCATTCAAAATCATCAAAGATATCATACATTGTTCAGATCAACGGATAATATATCGCTTATAAAATTGATAAATTGATCTTAAGCCTTAAAGATCAAAATATCAATTTTATTCCCGCTTGAGTAATTATTTCATTTAAAGCCTTATAGATGGAATAAAAAACCCAGGCGGTTGGGAATCAAATGGTATGTTGGAATTTCCAATTAGCATAGAGAAATATTTCAAATAAGAAAACAAGAAATGAAATAAAAAATAAGAAAATAAGATAAACTTGCATAATAAAATAAAAAAAATATACCTAATATGATTTTTTTTTTTTAAATCTTGGCTGCCGGCTCGGAGCTCCAGTGAGGGGAAGACGCCGGCGAGGGCTAGGCGGCAGTGGTAGTAGGGGCGTTGGGTCGGAAGGGTAGTTGGCGCGCGCGACGATAGGTGGTGCTGAGGAGAGTATGTGTTGTGGCTAGGGATGGAGGCGGAGCAGGGGTTGTGTGAACGTCGGGTAGGCTAGTGGTGCGGTAGTATTGCTCGGAGACCGGTAGTGTAGCTTGGAGACTGGTGAAGGTTCGAGTGCTGTGGGGGCGTCGTAGAGGACTTGGGCGTGACTACTGGCGAGCTGCTGGCGTGATCGTCGGGCAAAGACGCAGACAAAGGGCAGCGTTCGAGTGGCGTTGCAATAGCGTCGGGTGGAGTAGAGGCAAAGGGGGGTCGTCAAGCGTTGTAGATGGAGGTGGGCAGGTCGCTGCTCGTGGCGTCGAGTGGAGTAGGGGTGATCAGTGCGGGGAGCAACTCTAGCATGGTGGTGGCTGGCATTGTGGGAACGAGCAGCAGCGGCGGCAGGGTTCCGATGGCAAGCAGGATAGGCCGGAGGCGCGATGGTGCGAGGGGACCAGCGGTGCAAAAGTGGTGGAGTGGCGGCGCGGGTGCAAAGCTGGCGCGAACGGGCAACCTCCCAAGGAAGATGAACAGTTGCTAGGTTTTTTCCCCCTTTTTTTTTTCTCTCCCTCTCTCTCTCATGTCACTCCGCACGCTCTCTGCCCCCATTTTCCTTTGACCAAGGCTAAGCGAATTGACCTTTTCTCTCCATAAGATTTTTTTTTTCTTTTCGAATTTTCACTCCAAACCAAAAAAATTCCTCACGTATTTGCTCTCCAATTTTCGAATTCCCTCCCCTGTGTTCGTACACGAACAACACCTTTTATAAGGGAAAAATTTAGATCTTTGTGGCATATTTTATTTCCAATTTTGCCTGTGCATAATCCCCAAAATATATTGTTGCACCCTGCGCAATATTCTCTTTTGTATTTTTCGAATATTCCATCCGAAAATTTCATTTCTGCTAAAAAAATATGTTCCTTAGTGTATATATGTGAAAAATCTCAACGGAATATATGAAAAATCTCATGCTCACCGTTGGTCCAACAAAATAAGATAAATGTTTCTAAACTATTTGTCATGCATTTTTTTTTTTGGGTAAAAATTTACCTATTTTTTATGCAAAAATTTGTGTCAATAGCTGCCCTCTTTTGAAGGTGAGCTCATAGAGGTTGCCTTCAAAGAAAAATTGAGACCTAAATTTTGACTATGCAAATGTAATGAATGATTTTTTTTGTTGGAAAATAAATTTTTGCGAGTTCATGCTCTAAACCCCGATTAGGAGGGTAATATGCCTAAGACGTCTTAATCACACCATCATACAATCACAGAGGCTTACCTTAGCCTCAAATCCTTCCCGTAGGTAAGCACAACTCATATCACAACCATGTGTATATAGCAAATTCACACACTAATTTGGAACGTCCAAACCAATCATTACTCACATGAGCAAGAACTACTAATACAAATTAAAGCAAGAATTACCGACACACGTCGGTCCATTAATTCAACTCAACATGCATTTCAATTAATTAACTATTACTACCTACACGAGTAGTTTTATCCAACACATGCCGGGGAAGCATAATAACTACCGACACACGCTAAAGAAGAAAAATAATTACCGGCACACACCGGGGTTAAATAATAATTACTAACGTCCACCAACACACGCTAGGGACGGGTTCTCCTAACTATTAACGTCCACCAGTGCACGCTGGGGAAAGATTCTCCTAACTATCACATGATCATCAAGCATAAACTCTAGACATATCACAAATCAACCATATATCATGAAATGTGCAATTTCCATACCATCAAAGCCTCAAGAACCATCACAAACTCATAACCGGCCTTAATTGGCATAATAGGCCCACTTGCATGTCTCCAAGTTTAAATCCAGAAACCAAATCAAACGAGTTCAGAAAATTCCCAAATTTAAATATGTTGTAAAAGACACACAAACGAACATTTTTTTTATAGACACCTTAACCCAGATCCTTCTAAATTCCTCCCAATAATTTGCTCAATCCAGCACTAAAAACTAAGTCTATTTCTAGAAAATCTATTTTGAAAAATTAGTTTGGTTTGAAGTTCAAAACATGTCCGTCTGATCTGACCTTTGTGTATGTTAAACTAGAAGATGTGACAAACAAATTTATGAAGAAACCATTTTGAAATTCGAACCCTAAGAGTTGATAAAAACCCCCTAGAATCTTAATAGGTCATTAGTTTCAACAAAAACTGAGGTTTTGTTTGCAAATGACAAAGCTAATATCTCATTCTTTTAAGTCTCTAAAAATCTTGAAGAAAATATATGTTGTAGCTGAGGATGTCGAAAACATTTCTCAAGGAGACATGAACCTCAAATTCGTAACTCATTTTGATCTACAAAAATGGCAAATGGCGAGTGTCCAAAATCCGAACTACAGTAATTCTACTAGATTCGACTAATCCATAATCAATTGTGCAAATCTCACTAATTAGCTTAACACTAATCCATTCTAAGACTAATATAATCATTCTAACTTATCATTAATCCATACTTAAGCTAATCTAAACAACCCTTAAGCATAATTAACCTACTGAGTAAGGTTTAGTGAGCAAACTCACTTGTTCGACGAACCGCTTAGTTCAAACTAATGGGGGCGCAGAGGACCTCAACAAAATCCAAAGAGGGACCGCCTTTCAAGGTCTGAAAGGCCTAGAAAGTGGGTGAACAGCTGCTGAAAAACCCACTTGTTTCTGTCTCTATTCGGGGCTGAGAAAGGGAGAACCGGTGGCTGTTTGGGGCCGAAATAGGAAGAGAAGACCAGTGGAGGCTTGGATGGATGGAGGCGGACTTCCAAGCGGCTGAATGGGATCCGCCTGAGCTTCACATGGGTTGAGGGATGCTGGATGACTAGGGATAGCAATGGACAAGGCTCGAGACGCAGTGGAGGCGGAGGGGCGCGTGCGGGCGAGCGACAGTGGGGAAACGGCTCTGGTGGCCTTAGCAGGCATCGATAGGCTAGGAGGAACGGAGCTGTGGTTTCTTTAGAATTTTCAGAGCTTCAAAAGGCTAACAATGGGGAAAGCAAGGTTGAGGGAGGAAGATAGGAAACAACAAAGCTTGTGGAGGGTCCCTCTTGCTCTATCCTCACCCTTTTGTCCCCTTGACCATGCCCCCACCACTTGGCTGGCTTCCTCAGTAATTTTCTAGCCCCTTAGCTTGCTTAGGAAGTCTTGGAGATGGTCCAAAGGTTAAGGGCATGGAGGGCTACGAATTTTTGAACACATTTCCCCAAATTCTCTTCAATTCTCTCTTTAGCCCATTTTTAACAAAAAATGCCCTCTTCTAGAAGCTTGAAGTGGTCCAATCGTTAGGCCTAAGGGGGTGTTACGAATTTTGGTGGAGGTTGGTTCAATTGGACTACAATTTGCTCTCGAATCAACTCAAATAGGTCTCTAAAAATCCAACCAACATAACAACAATCAAATTGGCATTTTTCCTCCTCAATGGATCCCACTTGCATCTCAATTTCATGATTGAAAACGGTCCCCGGATTTTTCCCAAAAAGTCTCGGCTTGTAGAAAAATCTTTGAGGACTGAGTCGATGTTCCTACAATGACTTGTGACATGAAAAAACTTTAAATTTCTGAAACCATATTCAAATTTGCGGTTAATTTCAATCCGACGCGATTTTAGCGTGACCTAGGCTATCGGGTAGCTTTTAGAACTTTTTACTGCAAATGACCCGTTGCTGATTTTCTTCGAGCCTCAATGAACCTCTTCGACATATTAGCGACTCTCGATGATCGTGAAAATCTCGAGGTTTCAAATACGGACACAGTGTACTAAAACGATAGAAAAATCAATCTAGTGCCGATCGACGAGAATTTTGCAAGTTAGTGGGTCACCCATGTTTAATCACATATCTCAATTGAACCGACCTATCCTTAATTTCTAATTGATCTTATTGTACCGAAATGATCTTTGCAAATGAGCATGGTTGAGTAGCCAGTTCCTAGTCAAATCCTCAAGTCTATTGCATTAAAATCTCTTGATGACTTCCCCAGATAGTCTAGTTATCTCATGAGTGGTCATCTCAAAGAAAAACACTATAGGCGCGTCAATGGAAGGCCTAACTTATCTAATCAAAATCAGAACTTGAAAAATTAGGATGTTACATGTCAAGCGTTCTGAAGATAAATTTGTGATTTTATCATTTTATGTGGATGATATTCTATTGGCTAGAAATGACAAGGTTTTGGTTAAAACCACAAAAGAATGGTTGTCCTCCAATTTTGAAATAAAGGACATGGGAGAGGTTGCTTATATATTATGAGTTAAGATCGAAAGAGATCGATCAAGAAAACTCCTTACTTTATCACAAGAGTCTTCTATAATGAAGATTCTTGAACGTTTCAATATGCAACATTATAATCCCATTTATACTCTTGTTATGCAAGGTGAATGTCTAAGTACTAAGATGTGTCCTAAGACTCCATAAGAAAATAAGGAAATGAAAACTATTCCTTATGCTAGTGTGGCCGGAAGGTTGATGTATACTATGATGTGTACTTGACCCAACATATGTTATGACGTGAGATTGGTGAGCTGATATCAATTAAATCCTGGTCAAGCACACTAAAAAACATTGAAGAGGATCCCTTAGATACTTAAAAGGCACCATGGACTATCGACTTTGTTACCAAGGGAACAATTTACGCCTATTAGGCTATTTAGATGCTAATTAGGAAGGAGACCTAGATGAGTGTAAATTGACTTCTGGATATGCATTCTTGCTCAATGAAGGTGCAGTTTCCTAGAATAGCAATAAACAGACATGCAAGGCCTTGTCTACGATGAAGGCAGAATTTATTGCATGCTTTGCCGCAATGCAAGAAGTAGTATGGCTAAAACGTTTCTTGGAAAATTTAGCTATCGTCAGTGAGATTTCAAGACTGATGAAAGTTTATTGCAATAGTCAAGTAGTCATTGCCTATGCGAAAGATCACAAGTATCATGGAAGGGCAGGGTGCTAAAGGGTCAGCCAGATACCTGTCCCACATCGCTTGGGAGAAGCCCGCTGGCCTACTTTATATCCGTGAAGGTCCCCCTCACCTCTCAAGACGTCTTTTGAGGCCGACACCCCGAAATGGTATCAGAGCCATGATTTCGTTTGTAATGTTATCCATTTCATGTGCTTGGTAGGTGAATCCAGTGCTGAGAAGATACTCTTGCATCATGTCTACAAAACCAGAAATTCTCGAAGCACCCGTTTCCCTTGCTCCTTCTCCTTCATCTTCAATTCCTCCGAAATTATGTATTTCCAATGCTTCTAAGATAGATTATCTTTATGAAGTCTCTCTTAGTGATGAAACCAAGATTTCTAAAACTCAACTTCCTCTCATGAACCCTTACTTTGCTTTTGCCAAACCCAACTCATCATTTTCACCTATCCGCTCCATCCGCCAACTTATTCGCCAAACCCCAAAGCAAGTAAAGGAGTACGTCAAGTCCTCCAAATTCGACCAGCATCCCCATTCCTGCCACTAAAAAAGAGTACTTTGTTACTCTTCAAATCCCTCCAGAGTTCCCTAGACAATGGGCTCAACAGGGATATACTCATGTCCATTATGGTGCTGTTCGTCTTGCTCTCACCTTTCATGGTCGTAAAGGTTTGTCAGTTGTGGCAAGAATAGCATTGTTGGATACCGGGTTTTTACAAAATACCAGCATGCTTGCATCGGTACTGTCCAAACTACTTTGAATGCTGGAACAATCTTTGTGACTCTGTACCCAAACTTCAACATCGCTCTTTCAAACCCCTAACTACTCTCGTTTCTAAAAGTTTAAGTCCAGCTCAGTGGAGCTCCTCAAACTGCTGACTCTGTAGCAGCAACACTACATTACCAGATGGTCTATCGAGTGCAGAACCATGCCCTTGATCTCAACTTCAATAATGGTAATGAAGATGCTTTGTTTATCTCCATGCAGAATGACCAGGCATCATGTATCCATGTTCCTAGATAGATCTCGAAGGATACGTTGGCCAAGCTCCATCCTGAGACTTGGATTACCAACTATGAAAAGCTACATCAGCATAACAAGCCTTTCTAGTCCACGGACTCTGAGTTCGTCCGGAAAAAAGATGGAACTATTTCCATTAAATTTGGCAAGGAAAAGGAAGAAAGTCCTTCTATCTTCCAGACCCTCTTCATGATCGAACCATGTGTTCCTCAATCAATTTCTGAGCCAGATCCAAAAAAGCTTGTTCGACACTTTAACGGTGATGGACATCCTGTCCATTACTACAAAGACAACTATGGTCATTGTTTTTGGGATCCTTTTTGCCAATGTTCCTATTGTACAAAATCTCCTGACGAGATAGATCCTTTTGCAAAACCTCCACCCCGAAGGAAAAGGCCAAAGGATAAGGTGTACCAAAGGTACTTAAACGGAGATCCATCCGTTGATATTCTTGGTGAGTGTGATAAGAAACCAAGCATTTCAACTAATAGAACGGTTGTTGATCCATTTACGGATTCTTGACCCACAAAATGTTACTAGGGTTACGTAGAATATGATATGTGATATTGTAGAAGATCATTGATTTATGTATATGTGAACATATGTATTGTACTTATTTGTTTATTAGTAACTTGATGTTTTATCAATAAGTACAAATTCATTATGAGACCAGCACAAACACACATATATTTTTAAAAAGTATGTCAGCAAGCAATGATTGTCTCACTCACACGAACAATCACCTCAAGTGCTATACTTAGCACGTTAAGATGAGACGTTATGTACAAATAAATGTTGAAGAGCAAGTTTAGTACATAAAATAATATGCCGCCATGATTAGGTCAAGATGATATTTGTGATTTGTCTATGATAAGACCGAACATGATAGTCCGATAATTATGTATACTTGAAAGATGCCGGATGGTAGTACTTAATTGAGTGTTATAGAAAGCAAGCTGATATAGCACTCGAGCTAAACTTGAATACGTGAGAAGCACATGTGCATTGTATGAATACGTGGGCAAAAATTCATATATTTGATATATTTAATAAATGATATACGCTCTTATAGAAAGAGAGATCTACTATAGCATATAATTCATATTACATGTGCATTGTATGACTAACAAAGGAAGGTGAATGAGATTATCCTTATTTACTTATCATTTGAGCCCCTGAAATAATATATAATTTACCTCATTTTGTGCTCTATTTTACTTTTGACTGTGTTCTCGAAGTGAAAGATCAATGTTGCCACTTTAGCATATTACCGGTAGTCATGAATAGATATGGCTTTGTGGGACATGTCTAGGAAAGCAGTTGTTCTGAAATAGAGAGAGACATGAGTTCGAAGAAAGACTATTGTTGTTTTACATCTATCATATGTATTTACTAGTTGACCAATCATATCGCCTTCTGTAGTTGTGAATATAATTGTAAATATGTGGTGTGATGAGAATAGTCAAGTTTAGCCTTTAAATGATAGGTATAATTGGATTGATGTAGCAAAATATGTATAGGGAATTATGAGACATCAATTGTTTATATAATTTTAGGGTTGTAACCATTATGTCATCCTTAACAGGTGCATAAGTTGAGCTCCCAAGTGTAGTTGTACTCAGTGGTCGCACAACTTTCTCGCCAATATGAATTGTTTCTAAAGTTGATGAATATTGAATGCCTTATATTCTTAATAGAGCGCTATCAAGCCTATCATGTTCGAGTAGGAGATGTTGTACTTTATATTAGTACGTCCATGATGGGGTGTAATTGAGATACACCGTTTTGTCTTAATAAGTTATGACTGAGAGACACCATTTGAAAGGATATGAGGGAGTCATATAAAAAACTTCTGAAGATAATTGTAAAGAAGGTTGGTAAAAAAAAACATTCATAAAAAAATTGTTCTCTCTTCTTCTCCCCTTTCCATCAAAGAAAAAAAGGCATTTTATTACCCCTTTATGAAGACAATAGGCATTTACGCTGTGCAAATTGAATGTTTTCTTTGTGACTGCATCAAACCATCGTGAAGTAATATTGTTCATCGTTCATCCGGAAAATGTTTGTTCCAGTGTAAATTGTTCATTGCGCATAAGAAATAGGTTAGTCGTCTTCCGCCTTCTTCCTACATGACCAATTTGACCTGATCCAATTTAGAGATTAAGGGCTTCAATAGCACCCTACGCCGACAATGGCATATGCTCTCTTTCTCATTCACGTAACAGTGGGCATCCAAATTGTCGATCAAGAAAATAAAACATCTTCCACTGTTTAAGCTTTATTTTTATTATGTTAGAATTTATGGCTTAAGCCCAGAAAAGAAGATAGCCTCACCCAATTAATTGCAGGTTTGGATGAAATCTCACTCATATGTAGAGGAAGAGCAAATGCGCTAGAACGCTATCTATGGCTTATGAAGTTGATTGAATTGGATCAAACATCCCTTCAAGCAACCGGACCAAACTAAGGGCTGATCTATGGAACTTATCAAGGACCATCGGTGATTTTTGCATCTGCGTCACACAAGAATTCTTTCAGCTAGAAGGGATTGTTGCTATGAGCGATTATCATGCATGAGAGAGAATGATGGATTAGTGAATTGATGAGTGATTGAGATGTGATGCTTACTAACTAATCACACCAAAATCTCTGAGAATCCTTATTATTCAAGGGGAAGAGAAATCTCTTATCAATAATAAAATAAGAACCATTTTCTCCTTGATTTGGGCCAAAGAAGCAATGTTACTCAATCATTATCATACTGATCATTTATGCAAAAGTAAAATAAAATAGAGTGAGCTATTGATTGTTTCGAACTGTCCTGCAATTTATATTTTAGTTCTCCTTTCCTTCCTCGGCCTACGTCAAGCCAGTAAGGTCATAAATTTGGTGATTATTGTGGCTTTTCACATTTCACAAAAGTTTATTTTCAATTAGATACTAAGCCATTGCCAAGAAATCTATGGGTTAGAAGCATTAACAAAGCTAAAGTAAATTAATACCATGGCCAGAACAAAAGCCAAACCATTGATGTTTACTGACTAATAAAATGATTATTACAACCAAAGTTTCTACACAAATGTTACCATCCTATGGAATACAATTAGTAGGACAATCTTGTTATTGTGATTGTCATTTTAGCATTTGAAGGAGTGAAACTTAATCCAATGAATTGGTAAGTGGTTGCACCAACAAGTGGATGGGTTGTTGATATGAGTAGACATGTGACTAAAGCATTAAATATTGTCAAGCATTCGATTCATCATCGATGACTAAGATTGGCATCGACATTAACACACATCGATGATTGTTAATAATTAGTTGTTGACATATGACAATGTTGTCACCACCCGATCTCACCGCCCTCGAATCCCTTATCATCACAAGGAAATGAAGGGGAAAGGTCAGGTTTAGGGGTACTTGTGATATTTCAAAAAAACATATTTTGAAATCATTCATCAAAACTTTTGAGATAAAGCGATGTCTCAGTTATGAAAGACATTCATTTACAAAGGCTAACCCGAGGCTTGCATAAATGCACTCACAAGCGTCACAGAAATTTTGAATACAATTCAAATTGTGACTTTCACAATGTCAAATCATGATTTTAAAAAGGCTTGAAAATATTTAGGATTAAGGAATATTTAGGCTATGGAGCACATTCAATTGCCACAAATAGCCTGGGGCTCGCATAAATGCACTCACAAGCATCGCAAGTATTTTGAATATGGTACAAACCATGATTTTTCCTTAAGTCAAATCGAGTTTTGGAGAAGAACTTCTTAGAAATTGTTTTTGAGTAACATCCCATGTACAAAAGCATTTTTTTAAAGATGTAATTTTGAAAAGGCCAATTGTTTAACAATAAAGATCAAAGCATTTATAACAATTTCCATGAAGATGGCATGGCCTAATTTCATGCACAAATTAACCTAAAAGGTATAAGTAAACAGTCACAATCATGTTTATATTAGGAAATTTCAGAATAATTATGTAAGGACAGCAAAATTGGGCAATACCTAATAACAATTTGGCAATGAAAAATTCCCTAATATGAATGACATGATGATAAAAAATTTTCATGAAGAAAGTTTTCATAAAAAAATTATAAATGATTTTACAAAAATCAAGCAACAAGCAACGACACATCAGAAATTTGTCAAAACAATATGACATTTAGCTAATGTCACGAGGATTTGTCCAATCAAAACATATCTAACAATTATCAAATTTGCACACAACATAGCTTACATGATGACAAGAAAGTTTCATTAAGAGACCAAGTGCAGATTCTAAATAGAAAAAATGGAACAAAAAATCAAAAGTCTGTCCAAACAGGGGTTAGAATTGGGGTCCGAATTTAATCTCATGTCCAGATTCTGATATAGTTTTGAAAAAATGGAAAGTGATCCAAATGATGAGAAATCTACATGAAATTAGTGGCATCGGAAACCTCTAAGTGTGCCTTACGTCTTCCTAAAAAAGCTCGAGTCCAAACTAGGTCAAATTGGTATCCTAAGATTAAGATCTCTAAAAGTGTTCGTATCAGTCACTAAGGAAACAAAACACAAGCATTCATGCACAAATGGCATGAATAAATCACATGAGACTTAGGATTGGATGCGAAGAAAAAGTTTGGATAGTCATCTAATCCTAATTCGGTATGCAAAATGTCATATAATTTAAATGACATTATGAAATGATTCATGATTTATAATGGTATGCTTAGGAATTCTAAGTGTGATGAACATTTTTGTGAGACAAATTTAATGTGCAAGATGATACTCAAAAGATATGACCTAAACATATATGCAGACCTTGCAACATGCGGTTTAATTGTTAAGAAGGCATAATCGTAAGATTCGATTTCTAGATGACTCAAACAAGCATGGAAATGTGCACATATAACGAGGTTTAATTTCAGCATTAAATTTACTAAATAAACATGATTTCAGCCATCCTCAAGACATGTATAAATTCCACTAAAAATCTCACATACAGAGCATGCGATGATGAAGATTTCTCGTTAAGAGTTAAAAACTCAATTAAGATCATATGAGTCACAGAAAAAATGGCAAAACCGACAAACTATATGCCCAACTCATGTTGCTACACTACCTTTTACTCTACTGCATGCAATTGACTCACTTTGCCAAAATGAAGATCTTGCAAAGCATACATCAATTGAATATATCTAGCATGTATTTCAACTCTCATGAAGGATTTGAGACCAAATTGGCGCATTTGTGGACTCAATTTCAATAAAACAAATTCATACCAATGTAGGACAGACTATCCTATATTCAAATCTAAGTGATTTTGACCTAACTAAACATGTCTAATTTTTTTAAAAATAAATTACATGACATGCACACCACTTCTACAAGAAACTTTCATGAAGGAAAGTTATTCTATAACTCAACACAAAATCAGTACAAAAAAGGTAAAACCAGATATCAATACGGAACAGATTAATCTTGGCTTAGATCGGGGTTGATCTGACCTAGTTAAGCACATCCAAAAGTCATGAAAAAATTAGAGAAGATGCACAAGACGATTTGGAACAAAACTCATGAAGAATTTTTTTTTTTAATGATTTGGAACAAAACTCATGAAGAATTTTTTTTTTTTAAAAACAATCATGAAAGTCAGCACAAAAATAGCAAAGGAAAAACGTGGAACAGAAATAGAATTTAAAAAAAAAAAAAAAAAAAAAACCTAAACTACTGCAGAATCGCTCATCTTTGGCAGTGTTTTTCGAGGGTCAAATAACACTTGATTATAGGGTGCGACCTACTATTTTGGAGCTCCGGATATCTATTAGCTAATCCTAAGAGGACTCGAGTTGAAATGAGGTTGTTTCGGACCTTGTTTTGGTCAAAACAGTAACCTAGGTATAGACATACAAAAATCCAAAATAGGCTCAAGAACACAATCGTCATTCAAATCAACATTGCAGCATTCATAATCATCAATCTTAAGCATGTAAAAATTCCTAATCTTGAATTTTAGCCCTGATCAACTAACTCGATCTCGCTTCATTGGATTTGAGTTTGGAATCGTTACATTCGTCGTATTTTTTGCTGATTTTCATCGAAATTGATCAAAATTTTCACCAAAACTTCAATCAACTTCCACAAACCAGCAAGCACTAGATCTGGACAGCAAGGAGAGATGCTCGCTAATGAAGATGGATTATCACCGGTGGAGGTTGAACAGGTGATGATCTGGTCGCCAGAAGATGAAACTGACTTGACCAAAAGGAGAGAGAGAAACGAGTCTCTTGGCGCCCAAAAATAGAGAGGAGAGAGAGAGAGAGATCTGGAGAGAGAAGATGAATTTCGTGCAAATGAAAAATCCCCTTAAAAATGGAGGAACATTTCATTTTTATACTCCCCACATTAAGCGATTTTGGTCGTCAGTTTGATATGACAGTCGAAATTTCAATCCAACGGTCAAAAATCGATTTCCAAGGCTCCATCATGATCTTGAGGTGTCAGGTAATTGATGTAGTGGGTTTGTTTTACAAAAAACCAAGCCAAAATCGGGAATTGCATCAAAATGTCCAATTAATGGTTAATTTGTAATTTGACGAAATTCAATGATCAATTTGTAAAATTTTGGGAAATTGAAGTTGTAGAAGTAAAATTGGCATTGAGAGAATTCCAGTCGGTCTTCAGAGGCCAAGAACCGACCGGGAAGGGCCTAAATAGGCCAGTCCTACCGACGACTGGTCAAAACGGTTTGGTTCGGTTAAGGGATTTTGTCTGATTTGGTTCGGTTTCGGCCACTTTGTTCACTTAGCACCCCTGTGGGTTATCCAATTTGGTCCCTAAAAGACCAAATTGAAAAGGAAATTTATGATTTTTAAGAAGAAATTAGCCAATTAAGATACAATTAAGTTAATTAAACCTTATGAACGTGATCTAGAGGTTATTTATTGACCTAATTGAATGATTATCATGAAAAATAATGAGTCAAAACCATGGGTGCTTTGAAGTTGGTCTAAAGGGCTAAAATGGTAAAATTTGCAATTTAATGGGCAAAATTGCAAATTAACTAAAAATTGAACTCAATTAGTATCACAATTGCTCTATCTAATGAGCTATCCTAATGACGTGCATATGACAATTTTTTTCCTAAAAGAATGCATTTAATCCTAAATAATAAAACTAATTTAACCTATGACATTTTTTGTATTTTTCAAGAAATTCGAAATTAGGTAAAATGTGAAAATTACCTAATTAGATTACGATCCTATTTAATTTATATTAGGAATTAGGTTGAGCCACATCCTAATTTAAACTAAAATATTATCTTAACCAAAATAATCCTTAAATGCAATATATTTAATAAAATACTTAAACCTATAGTAAATTAAGAAAAAACATCATCTAAAATTAAACTAAATGCAATTTTACCCTAATATGCTATGGCGTGCAAAAGATGCCCTAATTTTACATGACATATGCATAATGACTTTTTTTGTGTTTTTCCTTTTTTCCCCTTTTTTTTTTTAAAATTTCGAAATTAATAATTGCCAAATAATTAAACATGCAATCCAAGTTTAAAAAAAAAAAAAAAATAGCAACCTAAACTACATTTTTTTTTTAAAGAAAACTAATTTAAGTAACACCACAGCAAATCAAGCCATATTGATACCCAAATTGACGAACCATATCTCGCGCATGAGATCGAGTTGGCCAATTTCACATAAATCACGAATCGGATCTCGGGCGGGAGATCGGATTGGCAATTTTTTACGTAATTGCGAGTCGGATTTCAGGCACGAAAATCAGACTAACAATCACTAATTTCAAGGCAATTTCATATCATGGAATTTCAATTTCACATTAAAGGAATAATTACACTAAAAAGCTAAAATAAAATAGCAAAAATAATAAAAACAAAAATAAGATAAAGAAAATACCTAAATTTTCTTTTGCTTTTCTCTTTTTTTCTTTTCTTTTTTTTTTCTGAAAAGGAAAAAAAAAAAAGGCTGGTGGCCGGTCCGGCGAGGGGAGATCGGCTGGCTAGGGTTCCGGCGAGGGCACTGGGAGCGCCGCGACGGCGACACAGCAACATGGGCTTCGGGGATCGGCGCGGCGGCGTCGTGGCACCAGGGGCTTCGGGATCAGCACAGGACGACGTCGGCTCTGGGAGCGGGCGTCGTGGGCAAGGGACTCTGAGTGCGGGTAGAAGCAAAGCGGAGACGGCGTCGGGGCGGCGAGGCAACAGGGAGCTTTGCGGGCGGCACGACGAGATCGGCGGGCAGTGTTGCGAGCGGAGCAGCAGCTTTGGATCTCCCGACGTCGGTCACGAGCAGGGCAGAGAGCAACCCCGAGTCGTCATGTCACTGGATTTGCGACGTCGGACTCCGATTGGAGGTCGCGATGAGGTTGTAGGCTAAGCACGACGGAGCAGGGGCTTCGGACCGACGCGGGCTCGCGGGTGGAGGTTCGGAGTGGCGGTCCGGTGTCGCGGGTGCGGCTGAGTCGCGACGGCGGCGGTAGGCGAAACAACGACGGTGCAAGCAGGCAGCGCCGGCGCCGGCAGGGAGACACCCACGAGAAAGATGAACAGTAGTGTAGGGGGCTTTTCTTTTTCTTTTTTTTTTCTTCGATTTGGTCTCTCTCTCTCTCACGTCACTTTTCAACTTTTCACTTTTTTGTGTACTTTTTTCACTTATGGAAAGGACCCCCCCAATTAACCGTACGTGACCCCTTTTATAAGCCAAAAAATTGTATCTTTGGGGTATATTTTATTTCTAATTTTGCTTGAGCACGATACCCCTAAATATATCGCTGAAATATTTTTCACATATTCCATCAAGAAAATTCCTCTTTTGTGCAAAAGTGCATCTTCCCATGTATATTACCTAAATATATGAAAAATATTAACGAAATATAACAAAAAAATAAAAATTTTCCTAAACTATATGCCATGTGATTATGATTTTTAATTTAGCAAAAAAAAATTACCCCAAAAATTTAGGTGTCAACAGTTGCCCCTCTTTGAAGGTGAGCTCGTAGAGGTTTCCTTCAAAGACAAATTAAGAACCTAAATTTTGGTTATGTTCGTGCAATGAATGATTTTTTTTCGGAACATAAATTCCATTTTTTAATGCAATTTATATGATGCATGGAAATACTAATGCAAATGATAGATGAACCTACCTGGAATAACTTACCTTCGAGGAGGATAAAGTAATTCGAGGTAGTGGGTGTTACCTGTCCAGGACTTGTACCATTCTACGGTCGCCTAGAATAGTAACATGACTTTGTGAAGATGCTTCTTTCCTAGGACCCGTACCATTCTACGGTCGCCAGGTATGGCAGAAAGAAGCTGCTTTCCTAGGACCCATACCATTCTACGGTCGTCCAGTATGGCAGAAATGTTTTGTAAGGAACTGCTTTCCCAGGACCCGTACCATTCTACGATCGCCCAGTACGGCAGAAAGGTTTTGTCTAGGACCCGTACCATTCTACGGTCGCTTAAACGAGAATTCATTTTCCAAGACTCGTTCCATTCTATGGTCGCCTCAACGAAGAAAATTATTTTTCCAGGACTCGTACCATTCTACGGTCGCCTGTTAGAGCAATAAATGTTGTCTAGGACCCGTACCATTCTACAGTCGCCTGTTAGAGCAATAAATGTTGTCTAGGACCCGTACTATTCTACGGTCGCCTAGACTGAGGTTTTGCTTGGCCAGGACCCAAACCATTCTTCAGTCGCCTAGCCTTGCGACAGAAATCATCGACCAGGACCCGAACCATTCTTCGGTCGCCTTAATCAGATTGAATCTAGAGAAAAATCTTTGGGGGACAACTCAATTGAGTGTCAGTATGCTTAAAAGGGAATACTTGTGCAATGACAAATATTCAAGGTATGGATAGAGATATACTTACCTGGTAACATCTCCGATCTTGGGGGATACGTCTCCTGCAAAACATGGTCGTAGGAGAGGCAACATGCATTTGTAATCATAAACATGCATCAATATAATGGAGGTTCATGATGATTTCCATTAATCTTACATCACCTAATTTCCATTATGAACACATGAGTGTCATGAATGTGTCAAATGAGGGATCCTTTGGTCTGAAAGGACTTTTTCTCTCATCCTCATTAAAATGGCCATTTCATCCTTCTTTTGATGCAGGATTTTGTCAATCACTCTATCTCACCATCGTCATGCCAAACAAAGGTTTGAGCAATCTCGCAAGTGGTACGATTTCACCAATCTGAGAGGTCTTAAAGAGGGACCGTAATGTGGGCTTGGTCAACGGCTTAAGAAAGGGGACTCTTTTGAGTCGAGGTTATTTGGAAAATGAGTGATATCCTACAATCATCTTGGGGTTTATAAGTCAAGAAACACAAGAAACAAGGTGGAATTTATCTTACTCGCACTTCTTCGAGTGATGCTTTCGAACATATGAACCTTTACGTTAATTTAGGTGCCCTAATCTGAAGAGACTTTACAAGGGACGTAACATAGGCTTGGTTCATGGGTTGTGAAATGAAAGGATCATTAGGCTTAAAAAGTGTTTAGAGGGTCAAAGTTGGTGATCATCTTGACATTTCCATCAATTTTCCTCCCCATCGTCGAAGATTTGCTTCACATCACGACTCCACTAATTGCAACATCTCAACATTTGAGTTTTTTTTTTTTTTTTTTTTTTGGGTACCACTTGTTGGGGATATGACTCACTTCATCAAGTGTTTAATTTTTTCTTTGGGCATTTGGCCTTGCTTTTACCAGGCACACTGCTTTTTCATGCCTCATTTCTTGAGTGGTTTGATTTTTTCTTAACAAAGTTTCCATTTTTATCAGCATTGTAAATCATGCTACTTGAGTGGTTTGATTTTTTCTACCTTGCCCCAGTGTGGAGGATGATCACCAACTGGGTTTAATGTGAAATGAATTCATAGGCTCAAGGGGGCTATGCAATGGATAAAGTGTATAAGATAAAGAAAGAACTGCTCTTCGTCGTCCTAAGGCACTTTAAATTATCGTACAAGTCACACTGCAAAGGCAATACTCGAAGATTGATGCAAGTGTGAGTAAGAAAATTCCTATCATTCTTTTCAAATCTTGTCCCAGTATGGGACGATCCTTGACAGGGATAATTTAAGAACTCTTCACGTGTATGGGCTCAAAGGGCTAAATGATGGGTATACCTGTAGTGTTTTGGGTAGAAGAAGAAACTGCCTCTCGTCACATTAGTTAGTGTACCCTTTGCGAGATCACCCTTTTCCTTGTGGGCATAGAATTTCTTCACACAACTCACCGAGGATTAGTATATGGGATAGTGTATGGAATAAGGCTTGCCTTTCATTATTCCAAGATATCCCATTTGACACATTCAATTTATCTCACACAATTCATCAAGGAAGAAAAATGCAAGATTTATGACAAATTTGAACAATTCAGCTCATTGAGGTACTTTATTAGTCACAAAAATACTTGCAATTCAAGACATGACATGTCAAATTTCTATCATGGATAACATTTCTTAACAACATCAGCATTAACTGGAGTGGAAAACTCATGACCATCCATCTCTACTTGGATCAAGGCACCTCCAGGAAGTACCTTCTTCACCGCATATGGGCGGCTGCAGTTTGGAGCAAACTTGCCCCTAGAATCTGGAATTGGATTGAATCATCTTCACACCTTTGCATGCTATAAGACTGTCTCTGAAACATGATGTAGATGGATCAAAAAGACAAACGGGGTAAATCGTATTTTTTGAAAGATTTTTTTGAAGAAATTTTTTGAAATTTTTTTTGAAGCATTTTGACACGAAAAAGCATGATAAAGCCCATGCCTCAGAATTCTTCTTGGATTTTTCTTTTTGTTTATTGGCTGGATATCATCACCGGGTTGGTTTGTTATACCTCATCATGCCCTCAAAATAAAACTTGCAATTTTATTGATATTCATCAATCAATTACATTTATTGAATGAAAATGCGATTTTCAAGCCCTAAAAAGAAAGCAAGGAAAAAGAAATAAAAAACAAGCCCCATAAAGCGATAAAAATATCCGCGCAAGGGGAATATGAGAAAGCAGTAAATGAGTTACTCTTGTGGGCTAGGGCCCATCTCCTTCAGAGGTTCTTCGTTAATGGTCCCCATGAAGACGTCATCGAAGAGAGCAATGATTCCTTTCAGTACATCATCGGGGTTATTTGTTTCCGTGGGCATCGAATCATCCATGCCACCCCATCCATCTGGGACAATGGTGCGGGGATCAATGTAGAAACTAGGAGGAGCCGTATACTTCATCAGATAGTCGAATTTTCCGCTTGGCTGCCCCGGGGTGTCAATTATTTCTGCTTCATCCTGCATCATTACCGGGGGGCTAGGGAATGTCTCATGAATGTTCAGGGGTGATGGATTTTGCCTTCTTTGCCCTTGGTCAGGTGGCGGGTTCTGCCTTACCTGTCTTCGTCCTCCAAAACTTTCCCCACCTCTTCCATAGTACCCTAATCTAGCAGCACGGGACCTCTGAGGGGCTTTATTAGGACTTCGAATACCCTGACCATTTCTTTCAAGGCCACTATCAGGAACAAAACAATTCCCAATCGTCACCCTTCCCATCATAAGGGCAACATTTGAAACTTCAGGAGCGGGTGGTGAATCTCGAGATGCATGTATGGTGGATACCAACTCAAATGAGTGGTAACTTGATTCAACTTCAACATCTGGTTTCAGGATAGCATTGACTGTACCCTCATGCTCTGGTAGAGAATTCTTCTGGATGTTCGGTTGAGTAGTTTGAAATGAGAAGGCCTTCGTGTCTAAGAGGTTTTGGATCTTATGCTTGAGAGTGAAACATTCATCAGTTGAATGCCCAATTCACCGCTATGGTAATCACACTTCTTCATTAGGTCATAGCCTCGAATGCTTTCACGATTAGGACGCTTCAGCTCATTAGTAAACAAACCTTTCTTTCTTAGGATTGCCAACACTTGGGATGGAGATCTAGGGAGAGGGGTGAACTGTCTTCTTGCTTGGGCAGCTTGTTGCCTTTGATTCATCTAGATAGTCGAGGCACGATTGGTACTTTCTTGGCTATAAGCCATATTCACATCTTTAGCAGGCTCTTTATCCTTCTTGGCGAAGAATCTTCTACTTGATGGCTCAGTAAACCAACTTTCCCTTATCCCCATCTCGATTTGTTCTCCCATAGGAATAAGCTGATTGAAGTTTTCAACGTACGTTCTGGCCATCCCTATACAGAACCCGGATGGGAGAGTTTTGATAAACAAGTTCATCAGCTCCTTGTTAGTAGGCTCGGGGGTGATTTGAGCTGCCAGGTTTTGCCATCTCACGACATACTCTTTGAACGACTCGCTCTTCTTTTTCTCCATCCTCTCGAGATCCTCTCGGGAAGGTGCAATATCCATGTTGAACTTGTATTGTTTGAGAAATGCATCAGCCACTTCATTCCAGGTGTCGAGAAGATTCACATTTTTCATGACATACCAATTTAGTGCAGGCCCAGTCAAACTTGCATGGAATGATTGGATCATGAGAGGCTCATTCTTGACATATTGGGCCATGCGCACGTGGTACATCTGCAAATGAGCTTTTGGGCAGGAAGTACCATCGTATTTCTCAAAATACGGCATTTTGAATTTCTTTGGCATCTTGACTTTCTCGTACACGGACAAGTCGAACGGGAGTGAACTCTGTGACTCCTGCAATTGTTTCAACTTTTCTTCCAATTTCGCAAAGCGTTCACCCTGCTCCGTCTTAGGGATGTTGACAAGCTTAGCCTTTTCCACATTGATCGAGAATGGATCATCTTCCAGCCCGGGCATGTCATCCTCACCCATTTGGGCCTTGTTTGCCGGCTTCGGGACGACTATCTCAGGGAGAGTGGGTGCAGGAGCCGGATTCACCTGGAGGGATTGGATTTGAGTTGTTATAAGCTCCATAGAGGTAGCTAACTGTTGGAGTTGGCCTTCCATAGCGGAGACACGATCACGCATTTCGGTTTGTTCGGCCATTCTTGCTCTTCATCGCGTGATAATAAGCGAGCGTGGAGGATCCGTTATCACCTAAAAAAAATAAATGAAAATATGTAAGCACAATGTGTAAATAGAGAACCAATCCATGAAAATGATCTAATCAATTTTTCTTTTTCTCTTTTTTGAAAAGCTCATCAAATTTCATAGACATGAATCGAAGACAAATTCTCCAGAGTTTTTTAAAAATGATTGATTGCATGGCAATTTCCTCATTTCATTTCCAATCGACAAATGAATTAAATCAATTATTGATCTAAATTGTCATAAACGGACCAAGAGTATGACAAAGTAAGTAAATTGCATTAGTATAGGAATAGAAGACTTACTTCACCAAGACAAATCAATGCCAATCACATAGTCATGCGCATGATAAGTGGCTCGATTTCTACTCTATAAGGCTAATCAAAATGGAGCCACTAGGATGATTGGACTAGCCACGGGCTTGTGGACTATGTCAGGTCCTCATGACTCCGGCTTGGTCAAAGAGCCGACCCGGGTCGCAAGCATGCGGACTGAAGTGGGTACTCTTGACACCAAGAAAGAAACTTAGGGATTCAGATGGGCGACTCGTACCACGAGCATGCAGTCGAAGTGGTATCCATCTCAGTACCATCCTAAATGATCCTATGCAGCCTAGGTTCGGTGGCAGGTTGTGTGTGCAAAAGTGTAGTGCAAGATGCAAGGCATGCGCAACGGTTTAAATCAAACAGCACTTCAATAACTTGAATTTAAAACATTCATCCTCAACTCCAACCTGCAAGACAAGGGTTAACAATCACTACTCCCCTTATACCTCCGAATCTGCAAAAACATTTAACACCTAAATATTAGGGATGTACCTGGAATCCTCGCTGCCAAACAAAAATATTTTTTTAAAAAGAAAATTGACCTAAGTCCACTAAGAGTTTTAACTCAAGTCCCCAGCGGAGTCGCCAAGCTGTCGCGACCAAAATTTTCGGGTGTGAACCACCTAGGGTTTGGCTAATGGATTGTTAAGCCTATACTTAACTCGGGCTCTCCTAAGCCCATACCAATTTGCGACTTTAGGTTCAAGTTCTTAACATGCAATTGATTTTTAACTAGGAGTCACCACTAATCTATTTTTGGTGGGTCGATTAGAAACCCAAGTAAAGTAACGGGAGATTTACTTTACTCCTACGAACCAGAGATTTGGGTACGGCGACTTGGTTACGCTAGATTTCTCTAACGCCCTTTCGGTACCATTTCTTTTTATTTTGACAAAAAGGTTTTGCAGGCAGCTTGAATTCATTTTGAACTATCTCCATAACATGTAAGGTGATCATACGGGTGCGCAAACCACCAATTTAACACCCAGATAAACAATAAATAAATTGCAAAAACTTACCTACAAACAACGAAAGCATCTGCAATATTAAATTAAAATCCACATCAACAACCCTAGACATGGATTCTAATTAACACACACTTTTTTTATTTTCACTTAATTAATGAAAATCATGCAATATGCAATGCAATATTAACTAAATGACCTAATTCTAATGACATGTAATTTCTAATTAAATGGGCCTAGCAAAAATAGTAAATGACATG
This sequence comes from Eucalyptus virginea, assembly GCA_014182375.1. Taxonomy (NCBI): domain Eukaryota; kingdom Viridiplantae; phylum Streptophyta; class Magnoliopsida; order Myrtales; family Myrtaceae; genus Eucalyptus; species Eucalyptus virginea. The sequence continues at coordinate 34,337,206 of CM024516.1, read as the reverse complement.
CATCTCAATGAATCTAACCCTAATGACGTGCATATGACAATTTTTTTCCTAAAAGAATGCATTTAATCCTAAATAATAAAACTAATTTAACCTATGACATTTCTTGTTTTTTTCAAGAAATTCGAAATTAGGTAAAATGTGAAAATTACCTAATTAGATTAAGATCCTATTTAATTTATATTAGGAATTAGGTTGAGCCACATCCTAATTTAAACTAAAATATTATCTTAACCAAAATAATCCTATAATGCAATATATTTAATAAAATACCTAAACCTATAGTAAATTAAGAAAAAACATCATCTAAAATTAAACTAAATGCAATTTTACCCTAATATGCTATGACGTGCAAAAGATGTCCTAATTTTACATGACATATGCATAATGACTTTTTAGTGTTTTTCCTCTTTTTCTTTTTTTTAAAAATTTCGAAATTAATAATTGCCAAATAATTAAACATGCAATCCAAGTTAAAAAAAAAAAAATACCAACCTAAATTAATTGATTTAATTTTTTTTTGAAAATTCGAAATAAAATACCTATTATGAGCATGCAAACCCTAAAACTAAGTTTTTTTTTTTTTAAAGAAAACTAATTTAAGTAACACCACAGCAAATCGAGCCATATTGACGAACCATATCTTGCACATGAGATCGGGTTGGTCAATTTCACATATCTTGAGCGGGAGATCGGATTGGCAATTTTTTAAGTAATTGCGAGTCGGATTTCGGGCGCGAAAATCGGACTGACAATCACTAATTTCAAGGCAATTTCATATCATGGAATTTCAATTTCACATTAAAGGAATAATTACACTAAAAAGATAAAATAAATAGCAAAAATAATAAAACAAAAATAAGATAAAGAAAATACCTAAATTTTCTTTTGCTTTTCTCTTTGTTTCTTTTTTTTTTTTTTTTTCTGAAAAAGAAAAAAAAAAAAAGCTAGTGGCCGGCCGGCGAGAGGGAGATCGCCGGCTAGGGTTCCGGCGAGGGCACCGGGAGCGCCGTGACGGCGGCATTGCAATAGGGGCTTCGGGGATCGGAGTAGCGGCGTCGCGGCACCAGGGGCTTCGGATTAGCACAGGACGACGTCGGCTCTGGGTGTGGGCGTCGTGGGCAAGGGACTCTGAGCGCGGGCAGAAGCAAAGCGGAGACGCCGTCGGGGCGGCAAGGCAATAGGGAGCGTCGCGGGCGGCATGGCGAGACCGGCAGGCAGTGTTGCGGGTGGAGCAGGAGCTTTGGATTTCCCGACGTCGATCACGAGCAGGGCAGAGAGCAACCCCGAGTCGTTAGGTCACTGGATCTGCGGCATGGGGTCTCCGATCGGAGGTCGCGATGAGGTTGCAGGTGGAGCGTGACGGAGCAGGGGCTTCGGACCGACGCGGGCTCGCGGGTGGAGGTTCGGAGTGGCGGTCTGGCGTCGCGGGTGCGGCTAAGTCGCGGAGGCGGCGGCGGGCGATACAACGATGGTGCGAGCAGAGCGCCGCCGACGTCGGTAGGGAGACACCCACGAGGAAGATGAGCAGTAGCGTAGGGGGCTTTTCTTTTCCTTTTTTTTTCTTTGGTTTGGTCTCTCTCTCTCACGTCACTTTTCAACTTTTCACTTTTTTGTGTACTTTTTTGACTTACAGAAAGGACCCCCCCAATTAACCGTACGTGACCCCTTTTATAAGCCAAAAGATTGTATCTTTGGGGTATATTTCATTTCTAATTTTGCTTGAGCATGATACCCCTAAATATATCGCTCAAATATTTTTCACATATTCCATCAAGAAAATTCCTCTTTTGTGCAAAAGTGCATCTGCCAGTGTATATTACCTAAATATATGAAAAATCTTAACGAAATATAACAAAAAATAAATAAAATTTTCCTAAACTATATGCCATGTTATTATGATTTTTTATTTAGCAAAAAAAATTACCGCAAAAATTTAGGTGTCAACAGAGCTTAGGTCAAAAATGGATCTACGCCTAATTTTGTCGATTGAAGCATAATTGCTTGATTTTCAAATGCTTGGGAGGATAAAATTCTTCAAATTGTCGAGTTCTGGTGTGAATTTCCCAAAATCGATTTCGAATTTGGACTTATCTTAAATAAATGTGTAAGAAACAATCATTAGTTTGCAAGTTATGAATGATCAATTTTGGCCCCTTAATTAGGACTCAAAATGGCAATTTGTATTTTGACTCGATGAATTATGAATGCTCAAAATTTTTTTAGATAGTCCCTAACTAAATGTCAAAGAATGAACTATACCTAATTATGATTAGAATAAAAGTAATTTTATTTTTGGTTGTTATAGAACCTAAGACTGAAAAATTCAGAAATCAAGGTTCTTAATTAAATTTGTGAATTTTTTTACACAAAAGTCAAATTGGCATTAAAAGAAATGTATTTGTGCATTTTTTTTTTATTTCTTTCATTTTTTAGGTCAATGGTTCAACAAAAAATCAATTATTTAGTTGACTTTTCCTAAAGAGGTTGATTTTTTTGGTCAAATTTTTTAATTTTCAAGAAATTGATTTGACAAAAGTGAAATTAAAAGTAAATGGAATCTTTTGGGTAAGAAGTCAATTTTTGACCCAAAGTTAACTTTTGATCAAAAGGTTGACCAAAAAGTCAACTCGAAAATCAACCGTTTGACATTTTGAATTTTTCTTGAAAATGAGTTAGAAATTAATTAAAAACGACAATGTAAAAGAAATAAATGAAAAACGACACTTTTTGGTCGAGAGATAGGATTTCGTCATGATCAGAAACCATTTTTTACCTCTTAATAATGCATCGACTAAAAATCAAGTGTCAACATATGTGTAGTCAATAATGAAATTGTCAAGGTATCAATTGGCAAGGTCAATAAAATTGTCAAGGTGCTAGAAAAAAGTTGAACGTAGGAAGGGTTGCAAGGCGTTGTTGCAAGTTTCAAACCACTTCGAAAAAAGTAATGAAGGTCATGGAGCAACGACCACAAGTCTTTAAAGGAATGATCATTTGAGGGCAAGATCATGGCATCATGAGAATATGAGCACAAAGTTTTTAGAGGAAAAGGGGTAGCTACAGTTGTAGGAGAATTGCTCAAAAACAGTTATGGCACAACCGCTATGAATACCATCAGTCGTCTACTAAAGAGCCCCATACAAATAAAAAAAAAAATTACTATCTTTTAGTTATTTTTACTTTCCTACAATGTATTTTTATCTTTCATATTTGTGTAATCGAATTTACTATCTTTCGCTTATTTTTACTTTCCTGCAATGTATTTTTATATTTCATATTCACATCGTCAATTAAATTCCAGCATATATCTAGGGGGAGTGTCGTGTTATTGATTAAATTCTGATATGACAACTTTGTGTTGTCAAGCTTTATTGTCAATTAAATTTCGGCATAATTTGTTTACGTTGTGTTTCAATGTAGAGTATGTATTTTCTAGACCCTATTGTCAATTAAATTCTGGCATGGTTTATTTTTGTTCAATTTTGTTCATAGTGAAGTTGTTGATTTCTTCATTAGCTGTGATATTTCCTATCCAGAGTTGGTATAGAACCAATCTCCTTCAAATAAAAACCGTACAACAGTTTTCGATGAAAGTTTGTTTCATTACGGGATAAATTCGGGTGAAACAGCAAGTTGTCAATGCATTGAATAGTGACATTTACCTTGTCAATGTGAATAGTTATTTCAAAAACAAAAATTAACATAATTCATAAGTTTGAAAGTGGCACTTAAGTGTAGATTGAGGAACTTTTGGCATTTAAGTGCCACTTGGTGCCAACTTTTGGCACTTGCACTGTACTTATGTCCAAGCGTGAGACATTTGCCTTTGCTTTAAAAGAGTGGAAAATGAAAGAGAAATAAAAGTGGCATGTAACTCTCTCTTTCTTTACAAGAATAAGTTAACACTCTATAATTAGAGCTAAGCTTCTTGAAATGACTTCACACAATCAAGAGGGGATATTCTTGGAAGATTTTCATGATGTACAAAAGGATAAGAATAAGTAACTAAGGTTAAATATAATGATGAGCTTGAGTTAGAAACTGTGACATCCTAGATTTTTTTATTCTGCTTTCAATTGAATAAATCAAGCATTTCGTCGATACGCCTATAATGTTATTCTCAGAGCTGATCACTCATGAGATAACTAGATTATCTATGGAAGCCATTAAGGATTTTAAGGCAAATAGACTTAAGGATTTGATCAGGAATCGGCTGCTCGACCGTGGTCTTCTGCGAAATCATTATAGCATAGTTAAAAATCGATTAGAGATCAGAGATAGGTTGGTTCGATTGAGATATGTGGCTAAATGTGGGTGATCCCAGTAAATTGCAAAATTCTCATCAATCGGCATTAGTTTGATTTTTCTATCGTTTTGGTACCCTATGTTCGTATATGAAACCTCGAGATTTTCACGACCACCGAGAGTCGCCAACATGTCGAAGAGGTTCATTGTGGCTCGAAAAAAATCGACCACGGGTCGTTTGCACTAAAAAGCTCTGAAAGCTACCCAATAGCCGAGATCGCGCTAAAAACGTGCCGGATTGAAATTAACCGTGAATTTGAATCTGATTTCAGAAATTGGAAATTATATCATGTCATAGGTCATTTTAGGAATGTTGACTCAGCTTCTGAAGATTTTTCTATAAACTAAGACTTTTTGGGAAAAAGTCGTCCTAGGGCCATTTTTGTCAAGAAAAAGTCAATGACCATTTTTTATCACAAAATTGAGAAGCAAGTGGGATCAATTGGTTAGGAAAAATACCAATTGAATCGTTTGGTGTCGGTTGATTTTATTGAGGCCGGTTTGTGTTGATTCAAGGAAGAATTGATAGCCAATTGAGAGGAAACCAAAGGAAATTCGTATTGTAACGAGCTGTGACGTCCCAGAGCGTCACGTACTAAGCGCAAGCGGAATTATAAGTATTATTGCCTTCCTAACTAGTAATCTCCTTTAGATAACCCATAGCGTTTACCATTAAAGGTTAGCATGTATAACATGGATTATTTAAAAGTCCTAAATTTATATTATGAGGTTATCCTACAATGCACATAGACAAGATCATAAAAGGCTTTCTTTCATTTTATCATCATCGGGCATACAAAATTATCGACCTGGACTCGTTCCATGTTCTTCGCCTATATATTTACATCATATACAAAACAAAAGTAAGGCGTAACACAAGTCAGGGATATGGGTTAGGGTATCTACTCCACGAGCTTCCCACACAAGCCCACGTCTAACAAAAAAAACAAAAGTCAGTCAGCCTCTACACGATCAAAGGCGTCTAGGCGCCGTCCATCCCCGCTCCAGGTCCTCCTGCTCCAAAGGGTAAAGGTCCGAACATCTCTCCTTCATGGTTGATAAACCATGCAACGAACGTCATCGAAGTCAAGTCAGCTCTACCGTCATCCAGCCATAAAGTTGCCTCATACTTGGAGAAAACCATGTCAATATCGGGATCATACTCATCATGAAAAGAAACATCAATGCTCACTACCGCCCCGTATCGAGTTACTGGCGGTACATCCATGCTATCAATCTGAAAATGTAAGGTATGAGCAAACAACCTTGCCCAGTAAAGAATGATAAAACTCTAACTTAAATAATCCATAGCCATCAAAGTTACAAGTGAATCATCAAACAATTTAGGATGCTAAGAGAATATATCACAAGTATAAACAATACTATTACTTCATGTAAGAAATCACCTTATATGCATCCACTCCTATACTTACCCTTCACAAACTCAATCTCACATCAAAATATAATGCAACGACAATAGATGAACTCACTCGCCAAATAATTATATTTAGTGTGCATAAAATCCACCCTCGATCAATCATTAACCGGAATTCAACCGGCCGATCGAGTCACTTCCAGAAAGTACGTTATCCAGACTTCCACAATACCTCTAATTGTGGGCATCTCACTCCGAGGCATCTCAGTATCACACAACCGAGGCATCCTTGATCACACACAAGGGCATCTCACTCCGAGGCATCTCAGTATCTCTCTACCGAGGCATCCAAGACCACGCAGCAAGGGCATCCCAAACTTCCGGGGGCATCACCGGTATCTCAGTACCGATGGGTTCATTCATCTTAAGCACACGTTTCACACCACCACACCTTTGATTAATGCATTTATCGTATGCAAAAGAAAAGACTCTAAAGTATCTATCTAACTCTCATGAACCTAGCACACGTGCGTGTCCGGATTATAAGATAAAACCCATTACGCCATGTCCCATTCCATGGCGAACAGATATTTATCCCATAATCAAGCACTATGCACCGCACTCATTGCACACACATGATTCTATATGCACTTATATCTCAAATGATATATGAGACTTACTCATACACAACTAACATCTAGTATAAGGTTTATTAGACTCTATGTTCCTCATACAAGTCTAAGATACAAGACACTACATCTAATATGTGTTCTCGGGTACAAACAGTTTACTAGCTAAATGAACAGTTTCGGTTTCGAACACAGAAGGTATATCAATTCTTGTCGAAATATTACCAAATTTTAGTATGTTATATTTGAGACATAGACTAAAAATTCTCGTGAAGAAACTTAAGTCTGATTCTCACTGTATTAAGATTAACAGTCGCCATAATCTTTACTAGTACCCTGTACCGACGTCCAGATTTCGTATCTACAAAGAAAATTGTTTCACTAACCAAATATTATCGATTTAATCTCAAATTTTGACACTTCATTCCTTAAGATGTTTTCTACAATTTTCATTAAGGATTCAAAGTCCAAATCTAACTAGGTAAATACAGAAAATTCGTATAATCAGTAAAGGTCAAACCGTTTCTCACAAGAACAGTTTACTGGTTTTACTAAGTATACTTCTGTCTCTACGTTTTTATAGTCTTATGGTTATAGCTACGTGTATAACTTGATCTTATAGATGTTCTATCATGTAGAATAGTTTCTTTCTTATTTCTATTAACATACTTAAAGAAAACTAGACACGAACAGAAGACTCCATAACTGTTTTCACTTAGAACAGAATAGATACACAAATTTTCTCACTTCTAACTCAACTAAACAACTTGTCTATCAACAAATCTCTTCTAAAATACTCCAATGCTTACTCACAGCAACTCAAAGCAACTTCAGCATATATTTCTCTAACAAATGATCAATTCCACAGCTCGACTCGAAGTGTAAACGCATCCGTGAGTTCACTCATCACAGCATACACCATATCCATCCACTCGGCATCCATTTCATCACTTCGCTCAACAAAACAGCATACTCACACAAGGATTTCGAAACATGCAGTCCTCAAAAACAACATGCAATGGCTTCTAACTCTAATCTAACACTTACTCAGCTTAGATCAATCACAAAACAGCAACTACAAACTATATCCATCACTGTTTGGTTAGATCCTCAAGCTCCCTTGATGAAACAATGGATAACTTTCAATTTAGAGTTAGATCTTTCCTTACCTTGTTTCAGCTACAACACAACTCTAAGAGGCTTCAAGATCAACACTCAAAATCAGCATGCAAGAAGAAGAAATTCGCTGGTTTGCTTCTGGTTTGTTTCTGGTTCTACTGCTCAGCCGAGAGAAAAAGAAAGTAGAAGATGAAGATGGGTTGCTGGGTTTTATATGGAGAGAGAGAGAGAGTGTACGAAGCTTAAGGGGGAAAATAAGTCTACAAACTAATCCCTAGGCTAGTGTAATGATGAGATCTTGTAATGATTATTTTCCTTGAAGCTTGCATGTCTCGGTTCATGGGAATCAAAACCGTGGGTGAAGAAAAACAAAGAGAGAAGAGAGGTGTCGTGGCTTTCATGCATGAAGATTTTCGCCATCTGTCGATCGTCACTAATTAGCAGTTTATCGATATCATTAGTTAGTTCATTAGCTATTAATGTTTTTCACTTAATCCCCTTTCGATTCCATTAGATTTCAATTCTATTATAATCATACAAAATCATAACATATCATATCGAATGACGTAACATGTCGACTAGTCAATGTTAATCTATAAAGAATTCATCACAAAAATGCTAAAGTTAGAAATTGATATTAGCATTATAAACATTAATCAAGTTATCATAACTATAATCTATAAAATAAAATCATTCGGACCTAAATATTCATTCCCGGCCCAACGGGCTCAATCTACAACGATCCGGGCCCACTAAACTAAATCTACAAATCTAATAATTTCGAACCATGGCCCGCTTCAAGCCAAGTCCAAGCCCATAATCACTCATTAGGTTTCTCAAGTCCAATTCATGTGGCCCACTCATTTCTCAAGCCCACACGTTCCTCAAAGTCCACTGGGTTCGCTTTCTGGCCCAATCTAATTAATGTAAGTTTCTAATGATCTAATTATGCTAATGATGATCGATGAAATTTGGGATGTCACACGTATGCCCCCCACCACTATGACTTATGGACCAACTCAAGCTTTTAGAATGGAGCATTGGTGGCTGAATTTGGGCCATGGAAGATAGCCAAGCTTGGTGGGCAAGTTGGACTTGGTCTTGGGGGACAAATAAGGAGAAAACAGGACCAAGTGGCCTCCTCTTGTCTCCTCTCTTCCTCTTCCTCCATCTACTGGCCGAACCCTCTATATCCCTTCCTCATTGTGCCATTTTCAAACTAGTAGCCAAGGAGAAGCTACCAGAGAGCCGTCTAAAGCCCCTGACCTGCTCGCATGCCACCATCTGTAGCACCCAATTCACCGCTGCAACCGTCATCCCCATCCAGTCATGCATCCCAGCTACTATCCTAACCTATGCTAGAGTCATTTGGCCCACCTTCGACCTCCATGAGTCCCCAAGTAGGCCAATTTTGGCCCTTTTAACCTTCCTCGATCCATCCCTGCCTTAAACCGAGCTTATTGCCTTCTGTTTCAGCCAAGAACAGCAGCAAGTAGAGTGGGTTTCTAGCAATCTTCGTGGTCCGTTTTGAGGTTATTCCCGAATCAAAAGTTAGGCCCGTTTTGGAGAGAATCGAGCCCCATTATGTCCTCGATGTTTCGAATCGCTCAGATCGCTTAACAAGTGAGTTTAACTCACTAATCCTCGTTTACTAGATTAATGATGCTTAGGCGTTGATTAGTTTAGGCTAAGATGGATTAGGTGGTTAGATAAGATTAGATTAGTGAATTTAATTAATTTCCGATGCATGTTAGGTGGATAGTTAATGCAATTAGTGAGTAAATAGACTCTAGTATTTATTTAACGAGTCTCCAAAATTTTTCGGGTCCGTTTCGGCGTCCAATTAGGCATTACGGGCCTAAGTTGGATGTATTGACATTTATTTAATATTTTTTGTAATTATGTAATTATTTATTTATTTTTCCGAAATTAGACCGAGATAGCTGGTGACCGGAATTCTATGCTGATTATTGTGGTGCAATCTATTTGTTTAATTGAGCTTTAATTTGCACTAATTGTGATTTTAGGATTTTATTCCTAAATCAATTAATTTTGGTTATTAATTGAGAAATTACCAGGTGTTGGTCTATAGCGCCAAAAATCTACTTTTGGACTGTTGAAAGAAGTGGGAGGATTAAAAGTGAAATTATGGTATTTTGGTTAAGGCTGATCGTGTATCCACACACGGTTATTTTATCGAGTATGATAAAAATTGAAAAATCATTGGACGATAAGAACGTCAGCTCGATGACTTGGACATTATACTATGTCGGCTCGATGACTTGGTATGTCATCTCGGAGAAAGACATTATACTATGTCGGCTCAATGACTCGGTATGTCGTCTCGGAGAAAGACATTATATTATACCGGCTCGGTGACTTGATATGTCATCTTAGAGAATGAATAGTATATTATATGGGTTCAGTGACTTGATATGTTATCTTGGAGAATAGATAGTATTGACTAGAATGACCGGAGAGTGGTTTTGTTGACATGTAATCGATTGAGTCAATTGATTGATGAGTCAATCTAATTGATCGAATAATGTGATTGTTAGTATTTATGAATTGAACTACCTTGCAGGAGAGGAACTGAGGCCAAAGTAAGTCCTTTGATGCTTGATTGTGCTTAGGCCACCCTTAGGGCATATTGGTTTCTAATCGGGTCTTAGGGGGTAGAACTTGCTAAGATGTAGTCTCACCCCGTCGTGGGACAACATTTCATGTTCATAGATGGCTGCACCTCTAGCTCCTCCTGAGCATTTTGATATACTGGAGGAAATCACAAAAATTGATTATCATATTCCAATACACCTCCACCTCGAGGGACTAGAATATGTACTAGTGAAATCCATCATCTGGGTTAATGTGGGTGGACCCGAAAAAGTGCCCCATAATTATCGGTCATGGTATCGTCACCATCATGATGGGCAAAGGAAGGGTCTTGTGCCGAAATTTGATGTACCTCGGTACATTTTGGAGGTTGCCTTTGGTAAGGGCACAGTAGACCCTAAAGATGGAATGCGAAGGATCTAGAGCTCGAAGGATCAGAGTCCCCACTATCCTCAGTGGACGGCTCCAATGAGGACAGGGAGGTGGAGCAAGAGGAGTTTAGCGATGATGAGTAGCCATGGTTGCTAGACCTCCCCTTTGTTTGAGAACTGACCTTTTTATATATGTTGATATACTTAAACCAACTTGTATAATGGGTTCCTGTGTGTGTGTGTGTGTGTGTGTGTGTGTGTGTGTGTGTGTGTGTGTGTGTGTGTGTGTTGGTTTGATTGGAAAAATTAAAATTTTGGCCCTACTTTCCCATCCCATTGATTTATTGTCTAAGGATTTATGTCTGCTTTTGTATGCGTATATCAAATGAATTGGACGACGATGCATCCTGGGAAATCGCTATTATATCAACCAAGTAGGAATGGACACCGGTCCAGAGGATCGGGACGTGACATCCCAGTTTAGTGGTATTAGAGCATGGTCGCTAGAAATTGGAGTGATAAGGTGCGATGGATATGGGATAGTAAGTAGGAAATGTGGCACCCCTTGACGGCCCCCAAATCCGTTAGGATCGCCACAAGTACTTTTCACTTTGTCTTGAAAGTTAGTTACTCTGATACCAAAGAATTTCATCATTACTCGTAAATCCTGGGGGTTTATATCTTTTGAATAGGTCCCTGCATAATTGATATAGCGGAACCACAACCATCTATTCCTTGTTATGAAATATAATGCCATGCACACCAACTAAACTTTTTTATAAGTTAAAGCCGAACACTTTTATTTACATAATCAGATGGACGTCTTTCATTGGTACACCAAAATGCTAAGGTTTTCTATACCCGGCTATTCTCAAAAGAGACCCGACCATACTAACAGGCATCCACACACGTCCATCGATCAGTGCCAACGTCCAAAAAATGCTTCCTCTGCTGTCCATCAGTCTCGGTCACACCCACCAGTTCGGTCCGTCTACTGGTGGTGGTGGCAATGGCCCTAGCGTATGTCCATCTTAGCGGACAAAGATCGACAAGTACTCCTGAAGTACTAGGCCGACGAGAGGACTAATATCAAACACAATCAATACCCACATTTGAATGAACATTAGCCCTCGTACCTCGGGATGGTGATGCTCCAACCATTCACACTGCAGGTCACCAGAATCCCATTGAACGTGCCGGGAGGTACAGGCAGCAGAGACATCTTGACTAGTCTGAAATGTTACTCCCCAAAAAGGGTGAGTGCAACCACCCAGTAATTGTAGATCTACTAATGCTATATTATGCAAGCCATCACAATCCAGGTTCATGCAAGATAGATAAGACAGGTAATCCAAAGAATGAGAGTGTATCAAATCAATGAGACTTTTGAAAACAATGGCAAATGCAGTTTCGAAATCAGAATGCATTTTTCCAATCACACACAAGTCCCGATTCTAGGGCCAAACCGTAATGACATGTCCCATACCATGTCGTACAATTAGCCATATAATCAAGTGTAGTTATTGGCAGGGTCGTTAATTTTAGAAAAAACTTAGTTCATTTTCCTTTTCCTATGTCTAGCCCAGAGGACTAGTGTTTGCATCCCTTCGGGATTTCGCACCCAACCTGGCATCGCGAAAGCCTCCGGTATTCAATCATCGGGCATCCAGAGTGTGTTACGTCACACCTCGGGGCATCTCGCATCCCACCTAGCATCATGAGGAATTGTCGGGGCTCGCCATGAAAGTGGTTACCCTTACCTCCGAAATTACGTACCCACGTACAACCGGGCATCCCGACACTCCCAGGGGACCTCCAGGGTACTATAGACCCCAGGCATCTAGCCGCATCGCCTCATGCGATCCTATGGGCATCCCAACACTCCCGGGGCATCGTCAACTCAAGGGTCCGACAACATTCACCATATATCTCAGCCATGGTGTCTCAACCATATCGTTTCAATGCCAAAACATTTTCAAAACAACAATGACAGGTTTTGAAATCATATACCAAAGCATTTTCGAATTACCATTGACCAAAACTCAGCAATAAAAACAGAAAAGCCCGTAGGTCCACTCCCATGGCTAATCTCCAAATGCATTTCAAAGTCATATGCAATTTCTTAAACCATGCTTGCAACTCTTGTCCAAAATTGAAAGGAGTTATCAAAACAAACAACTTGAATTCAGCACATTGGTAAGTTTAAACCCCACTCCTAACTTCATGATTTTATAAAAATCGGTTGGCATCAAAGTTCGGGGTTTCGAGAGTGCCAAAAACCTTTTCTTTTCTTTTTTGAATCATTGATGAATGGCGCCTCGGTTTATGTAAAAATTCCAGCGAGGGTTGGGAGGTTTTTTCCACATCAATTCATTACTAAACTTTGTTAAAAAGTGATAACTAAGTTTAAAACTCATATAGTAAGCCGAAATATCAACCCGACCTTCAATGGTTGGACAAATCAATACAAGACTCGAAAATTTGGAAAGCACCGTGCCATTTTTAAAACATTTGAAACCGGTGCCATAGTAAATGGAGTTTCAAACATAAGTCAGGAGGTTTTCTCTTCCAAAAACTGAAACAATGGCCGAATTCCTCACGATTTTATAGTTGCCAAAATCTGTTTTGATTGAAATTTGGAGAATCAACCACATGCATGCGAAATCCGAACAATCCGTCCATCTTTCAACCTCAATACAGTCTCAGTTTCTCAATAAACCATAAATCAAACACATGCATAATAAATCTGGGCATTTCATAAATTGTTCAACCTCAAAACTGTTTCAGCTACTCAATATACCATCATTCAATACCAAAATTCAACAATTTAGCCTATCAATGCACTTCCTAAGATAGCAACAGCACTACATCGCATAGTTTAGTAGACTTCAACTTGTCTCTAGTCCTATAGCATGATGGTGAGGGGTTTGATGCAGTGGTGTGGCTCAACAGCGGCAAAGGCGAGCAGCGTTGACAGTGGCCACGCACGAGCACAAAGGAAGGGCCGGTCCTTTCCCTTCTTTCTCTCCGCTCACTTGCAGTTTCTCTCCCTCCCACGCTCGCTGCACTCACTCTCTCTCTCTCTCTGTCTAAATTTTTTTTCTGTTCGGTTTCTTCTCTCATTTGCTCGCATGTACGAGACTGGTTTTACTAAACACCCGTCAACATAAGAGGGGGTTTTCGGTGGTTGCAGGAGGAACGGACAGCTCGAGGAAATCATGGCTTCCTGCATGCCGATTTTCTCTCCTTGCGGAGCAAGCGCAAGTTCTTCATGTAGGCGTGTCTTCCCTGTACATGTTCGTGGACTTCTGCTGGCAGCTGCGTGGGGAAGCACGTGGCCGTTGCTGGCCACACTTCGGTCAACAATCTTCAAGGTTTGTTGACCCAACATTGTCGACAATTAAACAAAAGTTGCGGGGTTGTTTGGGTCAGCAAATCTGTGGCTACATGATCCCTTATTCATGATTTAATTTCTCCTAGTATTGACCTTAATCTCCGCACGTGCATGGGTTGAATCACAGCTTACTCACATGGCCGCATGGTGGTCGAGACAACGTGTACGTGGAGTCCAGTTAGTAGGGCATGAATGTAGGTGGAAGAGGGTCTCAACCATGGCACTAAATAAAAGAAAAGTTTGATGAAACGATATGTCATGTGATGATCAAATCGTCTTGATGCGACGAAGGCACGACTGTAAAGGTATATCCTAGGATCATCGCAGTGACACGGGGGTCGAATGTGATACCGAGAATAACGAATTCCAATAACAATTTCGTCAATCCGCGACATATAGTTATATTTTTCCAAGGTCGGCAAAATGCGGATGAGGTCAGTCTCACTTTAACTTATGAAAGGTTTCCGACAAGACTATAACCTACTCAATGATTGGGCCATTACAATACGTAATGTATCGGTCCGACGATACTTCTGTCTATCAGTCACGGTCGTTGCATAATCAAGGGTTGTCAAAATTTCCGAATGCCAGAGGAAAGGCCTTTAAATTCATGACCGGTGCATGTCGATGATAATTGTGCGGTAGAATTGTTTGCTGTGTGTGGATCACTCATCTTCTAATCTGATGTGGATTTGAAAGACAGGTTTCAGTGAAAGACTGAACCATGAGCGAGCAAGAGCAGAGAACTCCGAGTAAGAGAACTGTTAGACTTGTAGCTCATGGTAGGATGCCGACCAGGGTCAGTACCCAAGGAGGCAGGGGTAGGGCGCTAGCATAGGCTAGTGCCAATGGAGTAGGACCATCTCCTATTGGTGCTACGGTAGTAAGCCCTGGTGATCCCAGAGTAGATGTGGCATCCCAGAATTCAAAGCCAAGTTATAAGGTGTGTTAAAGTCTCTAATTAGGTGATAAATTTCCCATGGCTTATGCTCTAGCCATTAGTCTTTTTATTTAGTTGAATTATGCATATGATTGTGAGAATTTAAATTTGATGGATTGATAATTTATGCTTGGCCATGTACTTTATAAATTAAATTCCAATAAAAAAAATGTCACAAGACTTTGGCCATGTGAAATTTAAAATTTAAATTCCATAAAAGGAAAGGATTGAAAGTATTTAAAGGTGAAATTTAGGATTTAAATTTAATTGGGCCTTAAGCCCAAGCGTGGATCTTTAATGGGCCAAGTTGGCCGGCCCAATAGAAGCCCAAGAGGAAGTGGTCGACCGGCCCAAGCCCAAGCCCAAAAGCCCAAGCCCATTATGCATGTAATAGGACAAGTGGCACAAAGGAGAATGCCATGCATTGGCCTTGGTTAAGGCAAGTAATGATTGTTAATCATGAGGATTTGGGGGTATAAAAAGGGAGAGAGAGAGAAAGGTGGCCGGTTTACTCCATTCGCCCAAAGAGAGAGAGAGAGAGAGAGAGAGAGAGAGAGAGAGAGAGAGAGAGAGAGAAATCGCGAGAGAGAGAGGGGGAGCGGCCGAGAGAGAAAGGAGGAGGAGTCGCCGTCGTCCGCCGTGTGCCGCCGTGTTCGCCGCCTTATGCCGTCGTCCGTCCAGTCTAGAGGCAAGTGGGAGTCCTCTAGCTTCTCTTGCATGCTTGTATGTTGTTTGCATGTCGAATTCTTGGGTGTTAGATGAGAAAAACTGAAGCATGGATGAGTTGTGTGCGAATGGTGTGACTGTTCTTGCTTGGATCGTGTGAGTCAGAAATTTGTTTGAGCTTGCATATGTGTTTAGAATCCGATTTTGGCTTCAATTTCTTCATAAGAGTTGTAGCTAACATCTTGAACTAGTACATACTAAAGTTTCGTGGAAAATTATGGATATTTGAGGGGTTAAAGTCTCATCCTACGGAGAACTCAGATCTGGAAAGTTTTTACTGACCTTTTGTTGGATTTGTGGTTGCATGTTGGTTTGTGATGAGAATATCAATTCGATTTATTCATGAAAGTTGTAGGGGATATCTTAAAATACAACATAATCAAATTTGAAGTGAAATGAACAAGTATAGCCTAGTAAATCAACTAGATCTTGAATACGATGATTCTGGAGGTGTATTTCGGGACACCAGAGAATTCAAGGATCTAACTAATGACTATAATCTGGTTATTTGACTTAGATCTCTTCATAAAAATTGTAGAGGATATCTTGATGTATAACATATCCAAATTTCAGAGAAAAATAAAGAGAATAGGTAGGTTAAAACTCACTATTTCGGAGATGTGTACACTGGACGATCCAGTGATGGATCCAGAAGCTTCGTGAGACTTTAGAAACTAATCTAGAAATAATCTGGCTTGGAAGTCTTCATGAAAGTTGTACAAAAACTTCTTGGCTATAATCCAGTGAAATTTCATAATTTTTGGAGGCCGTATGGATATTTTAATTGAATTTCTTTGGAAACTGTGCATTCGGGTTTCATCCGAGAATCATATGATGTTTTGTGAAAATTGTGAAATTGTGTGAAATTCTATGTGGCCATGTATTTTGTATGTAATTATCATCCTATTGGCTTGTTTGATAATTTCTTGAATTTTTAAAATTTTGGGAATTTATAGATATTAAAAATAATAAATAAATAAAAATAAAAATAAAAATAAAATAAAATAGATTATTTTATTGGCCATAGATTCCATTTAATTTATTTATGTGGCATGTGTGATAAAGTCTTGGTATATATATGACATTGAATTGAGATGCATGTGTGAATCCTATGCCAAGTATGACTTGTTTGATGTCACGACATATGCCATGTTAAATTAAGACCGAAAATGGTAAATGTGGGTAATGTTAAGTGAGGAGGTGGTTGTGGCGGAGGATGATGGCCGGAATGTATAGAGATACATTGCCGGATTTCCCTGGGAGATTCAGGGTGCCCGGAATGTGGGGGGCCGGAAGCCCTGTCGGAGGTTTCTGCTCGAAGGGAATGCCTCGCGATGCCAGGATATGGGGTGCGGGATGCCCGGCCAGGGAGTGTAAATGCCAGAAGCCCTGTCGGAGGTTTCTGCCCAAAGGGAATGCCTCGTGATGCTAGTTGAGATGCGAGATGCCCGAAATGTGGGGGGCCGGATGCCCGGTTGCCTGGGATGGATGAATGTCGGAAGCCTCGAAGGTCTTTGCCCGAGGGGATGATGAAATAGATGATTTGAGAAATGGGTGATATGGTGATCAAATTGAAAAGATAAAGATGAAAATTAACCCATGGCATGATATGCATGATGATATGCATGATAGTGATGATGATATGTGATGTGATACGATGATCACCCATGGTATGATATGCATGATGATATGCATGATAGTGATGATGATATGTGATGTGATATGATGATCGCCCATGGCATGATATGCATGATGATGATGATGATATGTGATGTGATACGATGATCACCCATGGTATGATATGCATGAAGATATGCATGACAGTGATGATGATATATGATATGTTATGATATGCATGATGATAATGATGATGATGATGATATGTCATGATGATGATGACATGTGTGATGTGATGATGTCATGATGACATGTATATGATTATGAGATTGACGCATGATAATATTGCGCATGGCTTCAAGGTAAGTAACGCTTGCAATGCATGTATGATATGGATGATGCATTGAGTTGTTATTGGATTCCTTATCTGCTGAGTGGTTGTACTCACCCCTTTTGGGGACCAACATTTCAGATTAGTAGTATGCCGCTTCCTGCCGTCGCGCGGGGTGTATTTTACGGGTTACCGTCTGACGTCGAGGTAGAGTGTGAGGAGTTCAGCTGTTCTTCTGTACCTTGACTCACCTACATACGTGTGCGTTGTTTTGTCATGTACGACGTAGGCCTAGCTGGGGGCCCGGTCGTTCAGGAGTTTGTTTCCGTTCACGTTTGTCGTGATGGGGTGATGAGAGGGATGCTGCCGCCGCCACCACCTGACGCACCGGACTGGGTGTGAGGCCCGAGCGTGACGAGTAGGGGCTGTTTCTTTTTGGATAGTGAGCCGACACCTATGATGGGCGTTGTACACATGTGATGTAGAGGGTCGAGGGTTCTTTTTGAGGTTTTAGGCTAGACATGGCAGAGTCCTAGCTTTTCCTTGTTATGTATCGACCCAAAAGGGAGTCCCATCTTGAGGGTATATGTAAATAAGGTGTCGTGGCTTGTTTATAAAATCATGTTGATTAGTGGTGTGTATTGGTATCATGGTTAGTAGGGGAGAGATGGTGATATTTTGCTTCCGCTAATGAGTGCGCATGGGACCGCTTTTAAAAAAAAATGTCTATGAATTCCAACTCCTCTTATGAATGATAAAAAGGTAATTAGATGTAATATCGGTGCTTGTGGCGACCTTCAAAGGGTTCGGGGTGCTACAGCCGACCTTTTTGGTATCAGAGCGAGTGGTTATAGGTGGAGTGATAAGGAGCCTCATTTGGAAATTGAGGAACATGATGACAATGCACACCATAGGATATAAAACGGAATAATTGAATAACGGGTGATGGGTATTCACTCGTAGATCCGTAGTAGTTATCATGAGTTGTCTATGGGTACCGGTAACATGTATATGTTACTTATGTGGTAGTAGTAGTTGCTTTGAATGGAGGCAGTGAGTCTCAGATTATTCCTGAGGCAATGCTTGAAAATTGCAGGAAAGTCATGGTGCGAGCTGGAAGTGCTCATCCATCGAGGGCAGAAGCCTCTGCTACAAGGGCTGAACCCCAAATGGAAGACATCCTGCAGGCATTAGCCAATATTGGAAATCTGATGGAGAGGCAGCGCAAAGAACAGCCGGAGCGAACGCCGTACTCAAGGACTAGTGGAGCAGTTTCTGAAGCTGAAGCCACTTAAATTTAATGGAATGGGAAGTCCTGAGGAGGTGGAGCAATGGATTGATGGGATGGAACGAATTTTCCGGCTGTTGGACTGCATTGATGCTGAGAAAATAGTTTTAGCAGAGTACCAGTTGGAGGGAAATGCGAAGTTTTGGTGGAGAGCTTCAAAGGACATAATCTTTCCACCAGGTACTAATGTTAACTGGGAGGAGTTTGTTAGAGCTTTCAATAGGAAGCATTTTTTTGATTGTGCTAAGGATAGGAAGATTACTGAATTTGTTTAGCTAGAACAAAAGGGGTTGATAGTAGATCAGTATGAGGCTAGATTTTCTGAATTGTCTAGATATGCTCCTAGATTGATTGAGGATCAGGAAGAGAAGGCTAAGACATTTCTGAAAGGGCTAAGGACTGACATTAGGAAGCAACTGGTGCCTTTGAATATAAGAGAGTATAATGAGATTTATGAAAGGGCACAGTTAGTGGAGCAAGAGTTGTTGAGAGAACGGTCGGAGTTTAAGAAACCGTTGAATTTTAATGATGTGAGAAAGGGGAAGAGGCCTTATTCTGGTCAAGGTCAGACCTAGAATGTGAAGAAGAAGAGTAACTTTGGGAATTTTGGAGGAGCTAGAAATGGTCTGAATATAGGGAAGGCGCCCTATCAGCCTGGTATTTGTCAAAAGTGTAATGGACGCCATGGCCCAGGACCTTGTATTGGACAACTGAAATGTTTTGGTTGTGGACAAGTGGGTCATCTTAGGAGAAATTGCCCGCAAAAGAGGTCGCAAGTGAGTGTTGGCTTAGTGCGACAGGGATATCAAAGTGCTGTTAGGTCAAACCCACAAGGAAATCCTCAGAGACCACCTGCACAAGGAAGGGTGTATGCGATCACCCAGGAGGAAGCGGAAGCTTCCAAAAATGTTATCTCATGTACGATTCTTATTAATGGTGAAAAGGCATATGCATTGTTTGACACGGGTGCAACGCATTCGTTTGTGTCTGAAAGATATAGACGTTTGAATAAGATAGAAGTTATGCCTCTTGAGATGCCTCTTTGTGTTTCCACGCCTTTAAAGGATATGGTATTGTCTACGCTGGTGTGTGGAAATTGTAAGATATCAATGGGAGGAAAGGATATGGAAATAGACTTGGTTGTAATGGCTATGTATGATTTTGACGTTATTATAGGAATGGACTGGCTTCGTAAGTATCGGGCTAGAATGGATTGTTATAGAAGAGTAGTTCAATTCGTTTTACCTGATCAGTCTAGTTATGAATTTTTAGGAGGTTAGACCCATCTTCCTGTAGCACTTATTTCAGCAGTAGAAGCCTGTAAGTTACTTGACAAAGGATGTCAAGGGTACCTAGCTATAGTTAGAGATTATGCAAGGGAGGAGCCTAAACTTGAGGAAGTTCATGTAGTTAACGAATTTCAAGATGTATTCCCTGAGGAATTGCCTGGATTGCCGCCAGAGCAGGAGATTGAATTTGAAATTGAATTAATGCCTGGAACAGGACCTATATCAAAATCCCCATATAGGATGGCTTTAGTTGAATTGAAGGAGTTGAAAGTGCAACTGCAGGAGTTGCTTGACAAAGGATTCATTAGACCAAGTGCTTCACCTTGGGGTGCACCGGTCTTGTTTGTGAAAAAGAAGGATGGATCGATGCGCTTGTGTATTGACTATAGGCAGTTGAATCAGGTAACCATTAAGAATAAGTATCATTTGCCTAGAATTGATGACTTGTTTGACCAACTCCAAGGAAGTTCGGTCTTCTCTAAGATTGACTTGAGGTCAGGATACCATCAGTTAAGAATTAAGAAGGAGGACATTCCTAAGACTGCGTTCAGGACTCGTTATGGACACTACGAGTTCCTTGTTATGCCATTTGGATTGACTAACGCGCCGGCTGCATTTATGGATCTGATGAACAGAATATTTTAGCCTTATTTGGACCAGTTTGTGATTGTTTTTATTGATGATATTCTGGTGTATTCAAAAGGACCTAAAGAGCATGAGCAACATTTGAGGATAATTTTGCAGACTCTGAGAGAGCATAAGTTGTATGCTAAGTTTAGTAAGTGTGAATTCTGGTTGGACCGGATAATATTTTTAGGGCATGTGGTGTCAGAAGAAGGAATTGCAGTAGACCCGGCAAAAGTTAAAATGGTAGTAAATTGGCCGAGACCAACGACACCCACTGAAATACGAAGTTTCTTAGGACTGGTTGGCTATTATAGAAGGTTCATTGAAGGATTTTCACGACTGGCAGGACCTTTAACTAAATTGACCCGAAAGAGTGTGAAATTTGAATGGAATGGGGAATGTGAAAGAAGTTTCCAGGAGCTCAAAAGGAAATTGACTTCAGCTCCAATTCTAACTACACCTACTGGACCTGATGATTTTACAGTGTATAGTGATGCATCTCACAAAGGACTAGGATGTGTTTTGATGGAGCATGGCAAAGTCGTAGCCTATGCATCCAGACAATTGAAACCCCATGAGCTGAATTATCTGACGCATGATCTAGAACTAGCAGCTATAGTGTTTGCCCTGAAGATATGGAGACACTATTTGTATGGAGAAAAGTTTGAGATCTATACGGATCATAAGAGTTTGAAGTATCTGTTCTCACAAAAGGAATTGAACATGAGACAAAGGAGATGGATGGAGTTGCTAAAGGATTATGATTGTGAGATAAGATATCATCCAGGAAAAGCAAATAGAGTAGCAGATGCTCTTAGTCGTAAGTCGGCTATGGAGATAGCTAGTTTGAGAATGGCAGAATGGGAATTGTTAGAATCTATAGCAAACTCAGAATTTAAATTGAAAATGGATTGTCTTACTAGTATGCTTAGTGCATTAAGGATTGAGCTGGAGATTATCCAGAAAATTAAAATCCTGCAAGAATCTGACCTAGAGATTTTGAAAGTGAAAGATACAGTATCTTTAGGAAAAAGATCAGAATTTCAGATCTCTGATGATGGAATAGTAAGATGTCAAGGACGACTTTGTGTTCCCGACAACGAAGAGTTAAAGAAGGAAATCTTGTCGAAGGCACATAAAAGTAATTATAGTATCCACCTAGGAAGTACAAAAATGTACAGAAATTTGCGTCCACAATTTTGGTGGAATGGTATGAAGGCAGATACGGCTAAGCACGTATCTCAATGTTTGACATGCCAGCAAGTGAAAGCGGAACATCGTAAACCTGCAGGACTTTTGAAACCATTAGACATTCCTGAATGGAAATGAGAACATATAACAATGGACTTTGTACAAGGATTGCCAAGAACGTCAAGTAGTCATGACTCGATTTGGGTTATAGTGGATCGTTTGACTAAATCGGCACATTTCTTAGCGATTCGCATGGACTACCCAATGGATAAGTATGCGGACATGTATGTAAGTCAAGCGGTACGCTTACATGGTGTTCCAGTGACCATTACTTCAGATCGGGATTCGAGGTTTACTTCGAATTTTTGGCGAAGTCTTCAAATTGCGTTAGGGACTAAGCTTCAATTTAGTACTGCTTTTCATCCCCAGACCGATGGACAAACAGAAAGAGTAATCCAGATATTGGAGGATATGTTAAGGGCTTGTGTAATTGATTTCAAAGGAAATTGGGATGAAAGATTGCATTTGGTAGAGTTTGCCTATAACAATAGCTTTCAAAAGAGTATAGGCATGGCTCCCTATGAAGCATTATATGGAAGGAGATGTAGGACTCCTATCTGTTGGAGTGAGGTAGGTGAAAGGAAATTGACAGGACCTGAACTAGTACAAGTTACCACTGAAGCTGTTGAAATTATCAGAGAAAGACTTAGAACAGCTCAGAGTAGACAGAAAGACTATGCAGATAAGCGTAGGAGGCCTTTGGAATTTAGTGTAGGAGACTTTGTATTCCTTAAGGTATCTCCAATGAAAGGGATATCTCGATTCGGGATGAAGGGTAAGTTAAGCCCTAGATTTGTTGGACCTTTTGAAATACTTGAAAGGATAGGGGATGTAGCTTATCGTTTAGCGTTACCTCCTAAGTTAGAAAATCTGCACGATGTGTTTCATGTATCGATGTTGAGGAAGTACCAGTCGGATTCTGGTCGCATACTCGATCATGAAGCCATCAAAGTGGATGAGAGAGTAAGGTACATTGAAGAGCCTGTGCAGATATTGGATCGAAAGGAGCAACTTCTTAGGACTAAAAAGATCCCATTGGTTAAGGTATTATGGCGACATCATGATGTGGAGGAAGCCACATGGGAAAGTGAGGATCAGATGAAGGAAAAATACCCCTATTTGTTTCAAGAAGGCGTGAGTGGTGTTTGAATTTCGAGGACGAAATTCTCTAAGGAGGGGAGAATTGTGGCATCCCAAAATTCAAAGCCAAGTTATAAGGTGTGTTAAAGTCTCTAATTAGGTGATAAATTTCCCATGGCTTATGCTCTAGCCATTAGTATTTTTATTTAGTTGAATTATGCATATGATTGTGAGAATTTAAATTTGATGGATTGATAATTTATGCTTGGCCATCTACTTTATAAATTAAATTCAAATAAAAAAAATGTCACAAGACTTTGGCCATGTGAAATTTAAAATTTAAATTCCATAAAAGAAAAGGATTGAAAGTATTTAAAGGTGAAATTTAGGATTTAAATTTAATTGGGCCTTAAGCCCAAGAGTGGATCTTTAATGGGCCAAGTTGGCCGGCCCAATAGAAGCCCAAGAGGAAGTGGTCGACCGGCCCAAGCCCAAGCCCAAAAGCCCAAGCCCATTATGAATGCAATAGGACAAGTGGCACAAAGGAGAATGCCATGCATTGGCCTTGGTTAAGGCAAGTAATGATTGTTAATCATGAGGATTTGGGGGTATAAAAAGGGAGAGAGAGAGAAGGGTGGCCGGTTTACTCCATTCGCCCAAAGAGAAAGAGAGAGAGAGAGAGAGAGAAATCGCGAGAGAGAGAGGCCGAGAGAGAAAGGAGGAGGAGTCGCCGTGTGCCGCCGTGTTCGCCGCCTTACGCCGTCGTCCGTCCGGTCTAGAGGCAAGTGGGAGTCCTCTAGCTTCTTTTGCATGCTTGTATGTTGTTTGCATGTCGAATTCTTGGGTGTTAGATGAGAAAAACCGAAGCATGGATGAGTTGTGTGCGAATGGTGTGACTGTTCTTGCTCGGATTGTGTGAGTCAGAAACTTGTTTGAGCTTGCACGTGTGTTTAGAGTTCCATTTTGGCTTCTATTTCTTGATGAGAGTTGTAGCTAACATCTTGAACTAGTACATACTAAAATTTCGTGGAAAATGATGGAGATTTGATGGGTTAAAGTCTCATCCTACGGAGATCTCAGATCTGGAAAGTTTTTACTGAGCTTTTGTTGGATTTGTGGTTTCATGTTGGTTTGTGATGAGAATATCAATTCGATTTATTCATGAAAGTTGTAGGGTATATATTAAAATACAACATACTCAAATTTGAAGTGAAATGAACAATTATAGCCTAGTAAATCAACTAGATCTTGAATACGATGATTCTGGAGGTGTAGTTCGGGACACCCGAGAATTCAAGGATCTAAATAATGACTATACTCTGGTTATTTGACTTAGATCTCTGCATGAAACTTGTAGAGGATATCTTGATGTATAACATATCCAAATTTCAGAGAAAAATAAAGAGAATAGGTAGGTTAAAACTCACTATTTCGGAGATTTGTACACTGGACGATCCAGTGATGGATCCAGAAGCTTCGTGAGACTTTAGAAACTAATCTAGAAATAATCTGGCTTGGAAGTGTTCATGAAAGTTGTTCAAAAACGTCTTGTCTATAATCCAGTGAAATTTCATAATTTTTGGAGGCTGTATGGATATTTTAATTGAATTTCTTCGGAAACTGTGCATTCTGGTTTCATCCGAGAATCATATGATGTTTTGTGAAAATTGTGAAATTGTGTGAAATTCTATGTGGCCATGTATTTTGTATGTAATTATCATCCTATTGGCTTGTTTGATAATTGCTTGAATTTTTAAAATTTTGGGAATTTATAGATATTAAAAATAATAAATAAATAATAATATAAAAATAAAATAAAATAAAATAAAATAGATTATTTTATTGGCCATAGATTCCATTTAATTTATTTATGTGGCATGTGTGATAAAGTCTTGGTATATATATGACATTGAATTGAGATGCATGTGTGAATCCTATGCCAAGTATGACTTGTTTGATGTCACGACATATGCTATGTTAAATTAAGACCGAAAATGGTAAGTGTGGGTAATGTTAAGTGAGGAGGTGGTTGTGGCGGAGGATGATGGCCGGAATGTATAGAGATACATTGCCATATTTCCCTGGTAGATTCAGGATGCCCGGAATGTGGGGGGCCGGAAGCCCTGTCGAAGGTTTCTGCCCGAAGGGAATGCCTCGCGATGCCAGGATATGGGGTGCGGGATGCTCGGCCAGGGAGTGTAAATGCCAGAAGCCCTGTCGGAGGTTTCTGCCCGAAAGGAATGTCTCGTAATGCTAGTTGAGATGCGAGATGCCTGGAATGTGGGGGGCCAGATGCCGGTGGCCTGGGATGGCTGAATGCCGGAAGTCTCGGAGGTCTTTGCCTGAGGGGATGATGAAATAGATGATTTGAGAAATGGGTGATATGGTGATCAAATTGAAAAGATAAAGATGAAAATTAACCCATGGCATGATATGCATGATGATATGCATGATAGTGATGATGATATGTGATGTGATACGATAATCACCCATGGTATGATATGCATGATGATATGCATGATAGTGATGATGATATGTGATGTGATATGATGATCACCCATGGCATGATATGCATTATGATGATGATTATATGTGATGTGATACGATGATCACCCATGGTATGATATGCATGAAGATATGCATGACAGTTATGATGATATATGATATGTTATGATATGCATGATGATAATGATGATGATGATGATATGTCATGATTATGATGACATGTGTGATGTGATGATGTCATGATGAGATGTATATGATTATGAGATTGACGCATGATATTATTGCGCATGGCTTCAAGGTAAGTAACGCTTGCAATGCATGTATGATATGCATGATGCATTGAGTTGTTATTGGATTCCTTATCTGCTGAGTGGTTGTACTCACCCCTTTTGGGGACCAACATTTCAGATTAGCAGTATGCCGCTTCCTACCGTCGCGCGGGGTGTATTTTACGGGTTACCGTCTGACGTTGAGGTAGAGTGTGAGGAGTTCAGCTGTCCTTCTGTACCTGGACTCACCTACATACGTGTGCATTGTTTTGTCATGTACGACGTAGGCCTGGCTGGGGGCCCGGTCGTTCAGGAGTTTGTTTCTGTTCATGTTTGTCGTGATGGGGTGATGAGAGGGATGCTGCCGCCGCCACCGCCTAACGCACCGGACTGGGTGTGAGGCCCGAGCGTGACGAGTAGGGGCTGTTTCTTTTTGGATAGTTAGCCGACACCTATGATGGGGGTTGTACACATGTGATGTAGAGGGTCGAGGGTTCTTTTTTGAGGTTTTAGGCTGGACATGGCAGAGTCCTAGCTTTTCCTTGTTATGTATCGACCCAAAAGGGAGTCCCATCTTGAGAGTATATGTAAATAAGGTGTCATGGCTTGTTTATAAAATCATGTTGATTAGTGGTGTATATTGGTATCATCGTTAGTAGGGGACAGATGGTGATATTTTGCTTCCGCTAATGAGTGCGCATGAGACCGCTTTAAAAAAAAATGTCTATGAATTCCGACGCCTCTTATGAATGATAAAAAGGTAATTAGATGTAACATCGATGCTTGTGGCGACCTTCGAAGGGTTCGGGGTGCTACAGTAGACGAGATCTTGTAGTCTTTGGAAGTTATGAGGAACTGTATTGGGCAGCAGGCCCAAAATCAAGCCGCTGCCGTTGCAGCCACTGCCCAAGCCGCCGTTACTGCTACTGTTGCCACTGCCACACTTGTCACTGCACCTACTGCTGCACCCGTTGAAGGTCTACCAGGAATCATAATCGCTGGGAGACTGATTCATAAGCTGGTGGATCAATTCTTGAAGTTTAATCCACCTCAGTTCACTAAGGCAGGAGACCCCAAAACTGCTGCTTTGTGGATCCAAAAACTAGAGAAGGCTTTTGCACTATTGATGTGCAATGAAACCGAAAAGGTAGTTCTTGTAACTTACCAACTGGAGAGAGTTGCAAATACTTGGTGGAGAACTACCCAAGGATCAGCATTCCCAGAGGGTGTTATCCTGGAATGGAATGCCTTCCTTGAGGTTTTTAATGGTAAATATTTTTCTGAGACTGCTAGGGAGATGGAAAATGGCAAAGTTTCAGCATCTTTGTCAGGGCTCCATGAATGTCAACCAATATGAGGCGAAGTTTGCTGAACCGTCGCAATATGCTCTTGAATTAATTGAGAATCTAGCAAACTGAATAAGAAGGTTAAGGGACGGATTCAGGCCGGACTTGAGGAGTACATTGATTTCGCTGAATCTGAGGAGTTACAATGACCTCTATGAGAGAGTCTAGATGATCAAGAGAGACCAGAATGACAGAACCGGCATGTCTAGGTCAAGGTTTAATTCTAACAGAGTCTGACATGGTAAGAGGCCCATAGCCAGTGGAATATTTCAAATCTTGCCCAACAGAAATGGTGGAGTTGGAAGTCAGGGCTAGGCAAGAATGAAGTTTGTCCCTTTTGTGGAAGGTGACACGGGTCAGCCCCGTGCCAATCTAGAATGGGCGCATGTTTCGAATGTGGTTAGCATGGCCACATAGCCCGGAATTGTGCTCAGTGACCAAGAGGACAACCTCAGTTACCGCCGCTGCCACAAACTGGACAGATCAGAGGGTATGCACCTCAGAACGCACCATAGGTAGGACAGCTAAGACCTCCAGTTCAAGGCAGTGTATGCCATTACCTAAGGACATGCAAAGGCCACGCCTGACGTGATCACAGGTACGGTTTCGCTAAACAACCATCTCGCTTATGCTTTATTCGAGATAGGAGCAACACATTCCTTTATTGCCAAGCAGTATGTTAAGTTGATAGGATTGAATATGCATTATTGGAATCTGTTGTTAGCATATCTAAACTCTTGAAGGACAAGGTGTTAGCTGTTTTGGGTTATTCTAGTTACAAGTTAAAGATTGGTGAGTGAGAGGGAAAAATAGATCTGTTAGTCCTAGCCATGTATGACTTTCACTTGATAATTGGCGTGGACTAGCTCACCAAGCAACGAGCTAAAATGGACTGTTATCAAAAGTTGATTTAGTTTTACCCATTAAAGATGAGAGCTTCGAGTTTGTAGGGAACTGAGGAGGACCCTCGATTTCCCTAATCTCGTTGCAAAAGCCAACCCATTTGTTAGACGGGGGTTGTCAAGATTACCTAGCAACTATCATGGACATGACAGTTGAGGAGCTAAAGATTGAGGATATATCAGTTGTGCAAGAATTCCCTTTGTATTCCTGAAGGAATTGTCAAGATTACCACCAGAGAGAGAAATTGAATTCGTAATTGAGTTAGCACCCGGGACAGAGCCAATCTCTAAGACTCCTTATCGAATGACGTTATAAGAGTTAAATGAACTGAATGTGCAGATGCAGGAATTATTGGATAAATGATTCATATGTCCCAGTGCATCACCTTAGGGAGAACTAGTTCTCTTCGTCAAGAAGAAAGGTGGTTTGTTGTGTTTCTGCATTGACTATTCCCAACTCAATCAAGATATGATCAAGAACAAGTATCCATTGTCGAGGATTGATGACTTGTTTGATCAGTTATAAAGAGCGTCGATATTTTCGAAAATCGACTTGAGGACGGGATATCATCAACTGAGAATCAAGAAAGAAGACATTCCAAAGTCAGCATTTCGTACTCGGTATGGTCATTACGAGTTCACTATGATGCAATTCCGGTCGACGAATGCACCAACTGCTTTCATGGATTTGATGAACCGAGTATTCAAGTAATATCTAGATCAGTTTATGATCGTGTTCATCGATGATATCCTGGTATATTGAAGAAGTGTTGAGGAGGAGCACGAGAGTCACTTGAGATTAGTGCTCCAGACCTTAAGGATTCACCGGTTGTATGCTAAGTTTAGCAAGTGCGAGTTTTGGTTAACTCGTGTTGCATTTTTAGGTCATGTAATTTCAGGAGAAGGAATCTCAGTGGACCCAAGCAAGATTGAAGCCGTGATCAACTGGCCGAAACCAACTACCATGACAGAGATCTGAAGTTTCCTGTGTTTAGCAGGCTACTACAGACGGTTTGTAGAAGGATTTTCAGCTTTGGCGTCGCCTTTGACAAGACTCTTGAAGAAAGACGAGAATTTGTGTGGATGGACAAGTGCGAGTGTAGTTTTTAAGAGCTGAAGCAAAAGCTAACTATTGCACCCGTACTGACAATTTCATATGGTCTTAGAGGGTACGAGATCTATAGTGATGTGTCGTTCAGAGGACTGGGTTACATGTTGATGCAATATGGAAAGGTTATTGCATATACCTCCTACCAGTCAAGACCTCATAAACTAAATTGCCCGACGCATGACTTAGAACTCACAGCTATCATATTTACGTTGAAGATTTGGAGGCATTACTTGTGTGGGGAAAATTTTCAGATCCTCACACTCAAGTATCTATTCTCTCATAAGAAGTTGAATATAAGACAACACCAATGGATGAAATTGCTGAAGGACTATGATTGTGATATTCTATATCACCTAGGAAAGGCGAATAAAGTCGTCGGCGCTTTGAGCAGCTTTGAGCAGAAAGTCTTTAGTTGCCCACTTGTTGGTTAAGGAGTGAAATTTAATCAAGCAAGCTCAAGATGCGGTGTTCAAATTTGAGGTAGGCCACCTTTCTCTTCTCATGGCCACCCTCAAAATTAAGCTGGATGTGCAAATCAGGATCAAGCTACTACAACCGACAGACCTAGATGTTCATAAAATTTTGCAAGAAGATATTGAATAAAGGAAAGTTGATTTTCAGGTTTCTGATGATGGAATATTGAGGTTCCAAGGACGTTTGGTTGTACCTAACGATGTGAAGCTTAGAGAGGATATTTTATTAGAAGCTCATCATAGTAGCTACAGCATTCATCTTGGAAGTACCAAGATG
This sequence comes from Eucalyptus virginea, assembly GCA_014182375.1. Classification (NCBI taxonomy): domain Eukaryota; kingdom Viridiplantae; phylum Streptophyta; class Magnoliopsida; order Myrtales; family Myrtaceae; genus Eucalyptus; species Eucalyptus virginea. The sequence goes on along the minus strand of CM024516.1, from coordinate 34,307,368 downwards.
TATCAGAATCTGTGTCAACACTACTGGTGGTCTGGTATGAACACGGACATCGCCCGACATGTCGCCAAGTGTTTAATTGGTCAACAGGTCAAGGGTCAACATTGCAAGCAAGGAGGACTTTTGCAACCTCTCGAGATCCTAAAGTGGAAATGGGAGCATATCACGATGGACTTCGTGACCGGGTTACCAAGGAGTCAAAGAGGTAATGATTCGATTTGGGTAATAGTTGACAGGTTGACAAAGTCGGTTCACTTTATTGTAGTGCGAAAGGATCTTGACTTGGATAGGCACGCTGAGTTGTACGTGCACCAAATAGTTCGGCTGCATGGAGTGCTGGTTACGATAATGTCAGATCGAGACTCGAGGTTTATCGCCGCTTTTTGGAAGAGCTTGCAAGGTGCTTTAGGTATAAAGCTTTAGTATAGTACGGCATATCATTCTCTGACGGATGGTCAGTCTAAGAGGACAATTCAGGCCCTGGAGGATATGCTAAGAGCTTGTGTACTAGACTTTAAAGGAAGTTGGGAGGAACAACTTCATCTCGTGGAATTCGCCTACAACAACAGTTATCAGCAGAGCATCCAGATGGCTCCATTTGAAGCGCCGTGTGGTAGATCATGCAGGACACCGGTGTGTTGGGATGAAGTTGGAGAGAGAAAGATTACAGGCCTAGAGTTGGTGCAACAATCAGTTGATGCCGTGACAGTGATCAGAAATAGGTTAAAGACTGCTCAGAGTCGTCAGAAAGGCTACACAGACAAGTGTCGAAGGTTTTGGGAACTCCAAGTTGTCGATCATGTTTTTCTAAATGTATCACCAATGAGGGGAACTTCGCGCTTTGGCAAGAAGGGAAAAATGAGTTCGAGGTACGTAGGTCTATTTGAGATTCTTGAGAAAATTGAGACTCTGGCGTATTGTCTTGCGTTGCCACCGAGATTGGTACAAGTTCACAACGTCTTTTCACGTGTCGATGTTAAGGAAGTATAAGCCTAACCCGACCCACATGCTCAATTTTGAAGAATTGAACGTGGATGACCGAGTGTCATATGTTGAAAGCCCGGCTTAGATCGTGGACAGGAAAGAGCAAGTCCTGCATACAAAGACCATCCCAATGGTTAAAGTGGTTTGGCAACACCACGGTACTGAAGGAGCAACTTGGGAGACCGAAGAGTCGATGAGGCGTCTATAACCCCACCTTTTTGCTTAAGTATTGTAAGGTTTAAATTTCAACGACGAAATTTTTATAAGAGGGGAAGAGTTTTGACATCCTATGTGGCATCCATGTTTTCATCAGACCTCAAATAAGTAACGGCTTGTCATGGGTCGACAAGAGTGTCGACAGATTGCATCATTAGCACCATTGTGGACACTATTTTGTCATCATCATCGTCCATGTAGCATTAGACCATCGTTTCATCACCACCCGTCGTTCCCATGCATGGCCATGCACACGTCCAATGTTAATCCTGAGCAACCTCGCGAATCGACCGAGCTGAAGGCCGTAGCAAGCAGCAGCCATGCACGATTTTCTCCTTAAAGGGCCATGCGAACAGCTCCATCAATGGCCATAAATTTTTGCCATGCAATTACGTAGAGCTACCTCTCTTTAGGCAGCAAATAAGCCCATGATTCATAGCTCACGTCCATGAAATAATGGGAGATATTGACGACCATGCAGCCCAAGCCCACGTCCCTTTTGGTAGTCAACAAAAGAAGGGGAATGTTGACTGAGAGGGACCGAATGGCAGCCATGTTTCCTACCCTACTCCGCAAGTCGAAGAAGCCCCGTGAAGACCACGTCCTTCCAGCTGGCTCCTTCTCGCTGCTAGCCTCTCCACGAGCAGCCACCGGGGTCTTCTCTTGTTGACAACTGTCGGGATTAACGGATCCCCAAAAAATCGGATTCGACACTAAATCGAACCCTTAAAACGATTGTGGAAGACAAGCCTGGAAAAATCACGTATCATCGATCCTAAAGCACACCACGGATTCGAGCATACCTTTTTAGCCACAGATTAAACACCGACGCCGACGTGAGGAAGAGAATTTGGCCTTGTTCGATCCGATGACGCCAAATCATGGTTGAAGGGAAGAAAAATGCTGCCGGAGCCTTACTGTTTTCCTTTTTGGGAGAGAGAGAGAGAGAGAGGGAGAGGGAGACGTACGTACGTTCTGATTTCCAAAAGGTGCATTCTCCCTCTCTCTCCTCCCTTTTATACGTCCCCCCATCCACGGGCCCTAATTCTGTGGGCCAGGTTTTTAGGCCCAACATGGGCGGACGGGCCTTAAGCCCATCACTAATAAAACTATCATCTCCCACTCGCACATGGTGGGCCGAACAGGATTCTCTTTACCTCTCTTCAATATTCATACCGGTGAATAATCCGTGCAACCACCATACTTTGAGAGCTCATTGCTATACATCTGTTAGGAATATATAGCAGCTCATAATGGGCATCACACTCTGAGTAGATTTAGTATGCAGTACCCTAGATCGATCGATCACATTTATATCTCTCTTGATCTCTTTTAAACAATGATATATATTGTATTCACAATTTTAGTTATCACAAAGACAGTCATAATTGATCGACCAGTGAATACAAAAGTACAATGTGATTCTCCAAAATCGATCTTCCTCTTTCCTTCTAACTCTCAATTTCAGTTCAGCTTGCTTTTCTAGAAATGTCCCATTAGATCGAATCAACTCATGACCATTGGCAACTTCCTAAGATAGCAAACACTAAATAGAAATCTTGAGAATAAGTAAAAGTCATGAGGGCACTAAAATTGAGGACCTCTTTTCCTCAAGAGTCTCACACGTCATAAAAGTTGAGATCAAACTTTTTGCCACTCTTATTGGTCGTCTCATGCATACGTAGTATGAAATACGTATTACGGTATTAACTCATTTCCCATGGAGCGTATGTCTACATTTTTCAATACCGTACAGATGATAGTACAGAAACACCCAATGTCTAACTTGAGTTCACGTACCTACTCATTCACAAAATTCATCAGAACTCACATCTGGCATCTTAGACAGATTAGGTAAAATATGTGGGGTATTTTACTTTCAGACATCGCAAGTATTATGTCCTCATCTTAACACTTAGTTAAGGCGACATGCATATTTTAAGCTTGAGCTCTCGATTATCACCTAGATAATAAGCTTAAATATAGTCTCATCTCTATTTATCACACAGTAAATAGAGGCGATTACCCGTGTGAGTGGGCTAATTTTTTATCTGTCCGACATACTTCCTCAACTTAAAATAATGCACTGAGCATTAAGATGCATAAAGATCACACAAAGATTCATAGGCATTAATAATGAAAAAAAAAATTCATAAATGTGAACTACTCAGGGAAATTACAATCCAGTACATCAGACTCTACGCAATCCTAGAGATTTTACATGACCACAAAACACATCTCTAGGTATTGGCTTTGTCATAGGATCTGCTACTATTCTATGCGTAGATATGTACTGTAAGTTCACATCCTTTCGTGCAACTATATCTTTGACAAAGTTATAATTGGTATCTATATGTTTGGACTTGCCATGATATTTTGGATCTTTGGTGTACGCTATAGTTGCTTGGCTATCATAGTTAACCAATAATGGATTTGCAGCTTTCTCAATAACATCTAAATGATCCAAAAATCTCTTAAGCCAAACTCCTTCTTGTACCGCTGCTGATAATGCCACGAACTCAGCTTCCATCGTGGACAAGGCTATACACGTTTGCTTTTTACTGCTCCATGATATGGCGCCATTGTTCAGTAAGAAAGCAAATCCAGAGGTAGATTTTCTTTCATCTAAATCTCCTCCCCAATCAGCATCTGAATAGCCTTCAAGTCGCAAATCCTTTCCTTGGTAATTCAACTTGAAATCAGCAGTTCCCTTCAGATACCTCAGTATTCTCTTAACAGCTTTCCAATGTGCTGGACCTTGATTGGATTGGTATCTACTCACCATTCCAACTGCAAAACATATGTCGGGTCTTGTACACATCATAGCGTACATAAAGCTCCCAACAGCACTAGCATAAGGAACATGTTTCATTTGTTCCTTCTCTTGTTGAGTCCTTGGACACAGTCTATGGCTCAATCCTTCACCTTTTGCAATAGGAGTGTCTATGGGTTTACAATCTTGCATACGAAAACGTTCAAGAACCTTACTTATATATGTTTCTTACGAAAGAGACAACGATCTCTTCGAATGATCTCTTGAAATCTTAACTCCAAGAATGTATGCAGCCTCACTCATATCCTTCATCTCAAAGTTGGAAGACAACCAACTCTTGACAGTATTAACAAACTCCATATTGCTTCCGGCAATCGCATATCATCAACATATAATGATATGATCACAAATTGATCCTTGGATCTTTTGATATATACACAATGATCATCATCAATCATTGTAAAATCATATGCCATTATGGCATTATGAAAACGTATATACCATTGTCTCGATAACTGCTTAAGGCCGTATATCGATCTCAAAAGTCGACATACCTTTTCTTCTTTGCCTTTCATTATGAAACCAGCAGGTTGTTCCATATATATTTCTTCCTCTAATTCTCCATTGAGGAAAGCAGTCTTTACATCCATCTGATGTAACTCAAGATCCATACTAGCTACTATTGCCAGAATAATGCGTATCGAGGTAAATCTCACTACAGGAGAAAATGTATCTTCATAATCAATTCCTTCCTGTTGATTATACCCCTTCGCCACAAGGCGAGCCTTATGCCTTTCTATTAAGCCATCATCCTTTTGCTTTATTTTGAGAACCCACTTGTTCCCAATAGCTCTGCGTCCTTTTGGAAGATCAACTAGTTCCCAGACTTGGTTTGATTTCATTGACTCCATTTCCTCTTCCATTGCATGAATCCATTTTTCCTTACTAGGGCAATTCAGAGCCTCATTAATATTTCTTGGCTCATCCTCATCTTGTGGAGCAACCATAAAAGTTTCCTCTTCAATGTCAAAACGTCGACGGGGAATACTTTGGCGACTTGTTCGCCGTATGGGAGATTGTACACTTTGCACATCATTCCCCATTATGCTCCCACTTGGATTAGATAATGATGATGTCGTCTCATCATGTGGGTGTAATTGAGAATGAGTTGAATTCAATTCATCACTTCTCATATTACTCCCACTTCGACGAACTCCACTAATGTCATTATCTTGATCCAAGGTTTCAAATAGGGAGTAATCTTCCCCTATTTCGCCCTTCTTAGGAAATTCATCCTCCAAGAATGTGACATCTCGTGATTCAAATTCAGTTATACTCCACTTTCCTGCTCACCTATGAACACATACCCTTTCGAGTGTTCCGAGTATCTTATGAAAATACTCTTCTTTCCTCTAGGACCCAATTTCCCAAACTTGTGAGAGGACTCATGTGTATAGGCAGCACAACCCCATGGCTTAAGAAAACTTAAGTCCGGTTTTCTACCTGTCCATAACTCATATGGAGTGGAAGTAACTGATTTGGAAGGCACACGGTTAAGTATATAGGCAGCAGTTAACAACGCATCACTCCAAAAGGTAATAGGTAAGTTAGCATGCGCCATCATGGACCTAACCATTTCCAGTAGGGTTCTGTTTCTTCTCTCCGCAACACCATTTTGTTGAGAAGTATATGGAATAGACAACTGTCTTTCTATTCCTTTTTCATCACATAATTTTCTGAACTCATCACATAAATATTCTCGACCTCGATTGGATCTCAATGCTTTTATTTTCTTGTCTAATTGATTCTCTACCAGGTTCATAAACCTTTTGAAACAACTTATTGTTTCAGATTTATGAGAAATCAAATAGACATATCCGAATCAAGTATAATCATCTATAAAAGTGATGAAATAAGCAGCCCCATGCCTTCCTCTCACATTCATTGGACCACAGACATCAGAATGAATTAAATGCAGAGAAAATTCAGCTCTTTGACCTTTTCCAAATGGTTTCCTTGTCATTTTCCCTTCTAGGCAATGCTTACATATGGGTAAATCGACTTTTTTAATGTTGCCCAACAAGCCCTCTTTAACTAGTCTATTCATACGCTGTTGGCCAATGTGACCAAGTCTAGCATACCACACATTCACATCATGATCATATGTATTAGGAGACGTGAGAAGGGAATAACAAACATTTGCATTAACATAATCAATATCTAATACAATGAAACCATCCATAAAATAACCACAACCATAGTAATTTGTATTCAAAAACAAATCCACATCTCTATTATAGAAGTTCATATTAAAACCTAATTTAACCAACGCTAAAACAAACACTAAATTCCGACAAATCTCCGGAGCATACAACACATCATGTAGGAACAAAGTGCGTCCACCACGCATATTCAGTTGGCATGTGCCAATTCCTTTCACTTCAGCTGTGGAGTTGTTTCCCACATAGATCCACTTAATTCCAGTTGGTACTCATCGGAATTCCATGAAGGATCCTCTATCCTTCGCTACATGGTCTGTCGCTCCTGAATCCACAGTCCACAAAGGATTAGACTCAGTTAAGAATACAAAACTCGACACAAAAGCAAAGTTTTGAAAGGTACAAGGGGTGTTTACCTTTTTCGGCTCACGACAGTCGCGAGCATAGTGACCCTTTTGGTCACAGTTGTAACACTTCACCCTTGCTAGCTTCTTCATCCGAGGACGCTTTCCTCTTCCATGTTGGTTAAGCTTAGGTTTCTTCCCTGAAGGACCTGCTTCCTTGCCTTTCCCTTTATCAAACCAGTTAGGGCATTTGCGCTTGGAGCTCGAAGCTCCATGTGAGCTAGAACTTGCATGATAGAGTTCAGCATCCAGCTTAGCCGCCAAGAGGCGGTCCTCTTCCAGCTCAAGATGGCGCACTGCATCCTCAAAGGTTTTGATATTTTCATTATGAGTCAGGTGCACCTTCATATACTCCCAACTCTGAGGCAAGGAACGAATCACTGCTTGCATTTGCTGCTCATCTGTCAGGACATGGCCAGCATCTTTCAGCTCATTTATCATGTTTGACATATTTCTAAGATGTTGCTTCATGGTTTGACCATGAGGCTTCTTATATGAGTCAAACCTAATAGTGAGCTGCCTCAGTCTGGTCACCGAAGTATGACCAAATCTTGCTGCCAATGCCTCCCACATTTCTTTGGCATTGTCAAAACGCCTAAACTCTCGCATGACGTCATTTTCCATGCTGCTCAGCAACGTGATGCGAGCAAGAGAGTTCTTTCTTTTCCATGCAGCAAAAGCTTCTTTATCTCTCTTGTGTTGTGCAGTGTTTCCTTCTTCAGGTTCTACCATGGTCAGGTTAAGAGCTTCAAGTGCCTCTTGCTCTTCCAGCACATATTGGATTTTCATGTGCCATATTTCATAGTTGTCACCATTGAGCTTTTCACCTTTATTCAGCTCGGCAACTATGCTCTTTGTGGCTGAAGCCATTGATCTGAACACATCAGACATATATGCACAAATTATTAATGACTATCATTTATGCATCCCTATTTGCATAGACCCATCATATTAATGAATAATTTCAAGTAAGGCTTCAGAATCAAAAGGTCACTATGTCTCCAATCATCCTCCAAAAATCCTTATTTAAAATTATCATTAATATAATTGTCTTATGCAAAGTAAATTTTATGAAGCTACAAAAACTTCTATAACTACCCACAGCAACCAGCAATAACAGAAAGCAACATATAATTGACATCCAATAAAACAATAATGCTTTCAACTAATACAACCAAGATATCGGTTGCTACATCAACATCAATCAGGTAGTAAACATTACATAATATGTCCACAAAGCACACTTAACAAAGATCAGCGAATACAACTAACACCAAGTCAGCACACAAACTGGGAAATATCCTCTTTTGTTCAATTTCTTGATCTTTTCCCTTGTAATAATCCAGTAATATTCATTTACAAAAAACATCACAATTTTCTTATAAGAAGCAGCTCTGTTGACATCCCATATGCGATTCAACACTCCTTGCCATTCAGGTGGAAGGGTATTCATGAAAAATCGCACCATCTCTAACTGTGGCATAGGACGACCATTCCATATGACCTTTTGAATTTTTCTATTGACTTCAAGGACGTGATCAATTAAGTCACCACTCTCCCATCGATGATCAGTCAGCTCAGCTATCAACTTAGACAGCCTTTCCTTTTGTTCATCGGTAATGCACGAATAGGTGTGCGCAACTTGAGGGGAGGCATAGTTCCTGCAACAAATGCAGAACTGTTCCTGCAACAAATGCAGAATAAATCAGGGATCACATATAATCCACATAGACTAAATTGAAAAAGAAACACATTCTTTTCCTTTTTTTTTTTTGGTCAACAGTCAACGGTCAACGGTCGTCAATGATCAACAGTCGTCAACGGTCAACGGTCGTTAACGGTCGTCGGTCGGGTCGCCAGTTGTCGGACTGGTCGGACTGGACGGGTCGATCGGGCCGGTCGGACCGGTCGGGTCGGATGAATCGACCCGGCACGTGTCGCGCGCGTGCGCGGGCTGACGTCACGCAGACGTCAGCCGGCACGTGCTGCGCCCATGCCAGGCGTCCGCGGGTCGGGTTGGGTCGGGTCGCTGGTCGGGTAGCCGGCCAGTGACCGCTCGGCCAACCGTCGTCGGCGCTGACGTCATCGACGACGTCATCCCAGCGATTATCGACCGTTGGGTGACGTCATGCTGACGTTAGCACACGTCGGTTTGCCGACCGGCGCGTGCCGGTTCGCCGCTGGCGTCGCGCACGTGCCGGTTCGTAGACCGGCGCATGGCGCCCACGCGCAGCGGCTTCTGGCCGCGCGTGTGGGTGCGTGCGGCGTCGCCCGGCAGCGCACGACATGTTGCCGGACTCGTCTCGACGAGCCCTTTCTCCCTATATCATCAGAATTCGATTTCGACTTACAGAAACTCGAAAAAATGGACGAACAGTGCTCGGGTGTCGGGATTTCTCGCCCCGATCCATATCGGCCGAATTTCTTTTCGAAAAATCAATCAAAAAACATGAAAGGGGTTGGGAAAACATGAACTAGGGCTCTGATACCAATGTCGGGATTAACGGATCCCCAAAAAATCGGATTTGACACTAAATCGCACCCCTAAAACGATTGTGGAAGACAAGCCCGGAAAAATCATGTATCACCGATCCTAAAGCACACGACGGATTGGAGCGTACCTTTTTAGCCACAGATTAAACACCGACGCCAACGTGAGGAAGAGAATTTGGCCCTGTTCGATCCGATGATGCCAAATCGTGGTTGAAGGGAAGAAAAACGTTGCCGGAGCCTTACTGTTTTCCTTTTTGGGAGAGAGAGAGAGAGAGAGGAGGGAGAGGGAGACGTATGTACGTTCTGATTTCCAAAAGGTGCGTTCTCCCTCTCTCTCCTCCCTTTTATACGTACCCCCATCCACGGGCCCTAATTCTGTGGGCCGGGTTTTTAGGCCCAACATGGGCGGACGGGCCTTAAGCCCATCACTAATAAAACCATCAACAACAAAGGTCAACAATGGAGGCATGGGCGAGAAGATGGACACGTCTTGCATGGGGTGTGCGAGTTGTCGCACGTCTGGCCACCAAATCAGGCCACTCTTCGGCCCAACAGCAGCGCTAGGGGGATGCACCTGCGGAAGACACGCATGTATGGTTTTGAGGTGGTGAGGAAAAGCCCGAGTAAGGGCCACGCAAGTGCTCATGCGTCCTCCGTTGAAGCCACAGAATTCTCTTCAGTTGACTATGGGAGTCAACAAAGCCAAGAAAGGAGGCCACGTCCTCTCTCTTTCCCTCTTCGGTGGCCAGCGGGGAGAGAGCGTCCGGGACAGCTGCAGGCCATGCATCATCCGTGTCTTCAAGATGGCGAAGCAGAATCGAGAAATGGCCACGACAACACCCACTTGTCTCTTGCTCGAGCAGTTGCAGAATATCAAGAAGTGTTGACTGATTTTTGTCAACAAAATTAGTAACGGAAATAGCAAGTGGAGAGAGAGAGAACCGCGACTGAGAAAAAAAGAGAAAGTGAGCGAGCCAGAGGAGAAAAACCGAGAGAGAGAATAGAGAGCGCGAGTGAGTGAGCAGTAAGAGAGAAAGGAAGGGACTGCTCCCTTTGCCATGCACGTGCAGCTGTCGTCCCCCGCCACACCGATCCAACCGCCTTAGCCATGTCTGTGACCGAGAGACCTCGGCTTGTGCCTCCCCGCACGGCGTTGTTGCCATCACCGCATCTCCGCGCCTCGACTGTAGCTCGTAGCTTGCAGTCCGCTTGCCGTCAACGTCTTTGGACTTAAGGCAAGTGAAAGTCTACTAACCTATGTAATGCAATGCCATTGTTGTCTGATGTAGTGTAGTTAGATTGGAAATACTTAAGTTTGGATGTTTTTAAAGCTCTAAGATTTCACATGCAAACTACTTTGAAAATCTTAAGATCGGGACTGAGTTTGACGACTCGCCAATGTGTCGATTTCGATATTTCAAGAAACGCTTAAGGTTTTGGTATTTCAAAGTTGTTAGTTTAAAAAATATTCACGTTAGGACCGATACTATCGACCCGCCGAACTATGGTTTCCAATACTTCAAGAAATGCTTATGGTTTTGCTGAAAATCATCACCTGTACATTCCAAGTTTTGAACTTCAATCGAAAAGCAGATTTTGATTGTGAACTATTTTAGAAAATCTCTTGAATTTCATCAAAATTTATGGGTGCTGTGACACTGTACCCAAATGTTTTAAGAAATGTTTCATATTTTAAAGATTTTTGAAACTTTTTATGGAAAACATTCCAACCCATTGGAGTTGGGATTAAGATTTGAATTTGCCAACATGCCGATTTCAAGTTACTAATGGTTTTGATAAAGTATTTTATTTCGAGCCGTGATGCAAGTGCGGCTCGAGGCTTTACATGTGGATTTCGAAAAGCATTTGAAATTTAAACGCGAGAATGGATTTTATGGATTTGGTATCATGCTTTTGATTTTATGAATTGATTTCAACGATATGAGATGTTCCTATTTTCAAAGACTATTATTGTTATACTACTATGTCTTTGAAATCCCTATTTTGCATTAATTGATATCATAAAGTGGGATTTTCGAGAACCCAAAGGATTCTTCACATTGGTGATTCGAAAATGTTTTGGCATATGATTTCAAAGCCTGTTGTTGTTGCTTTGAAAATATTTTGGCATTCGGCACATTATTCAATACTGAGATTTCAGTGAAAACTCATGAGACTTCCAATGTCATTGTATTGAAAATGTTTTTGATATTGAAATAAGTTAAGATGTTAATGATACCGTTGGACCGTTGGGTCGACGATGCCCCGGGAGTCGGGATGCCCATAGGATTGAATGAGTCGATGCCGTTGGATGCCTGGGGTGCATAGTGCCTCAGAGGGTCCCCGGGAGTTTCGAGATGCCAAGTTGTATGTCGGTACGTAAATCCGGAGGGTAGGGGTAACCATTTTCATGGTGAGCCTTGGAGATTCCTCGTGATATCAGGTGGGATGCAAGATGCCTGGAGGTGTGACGTAACACTCTCTAGATGCCCGGTGGCTTGGTGGCATAATGCCAAAGGCTTTCGCGACGCTAGGTTGGGTGCGAATGCCCGGAGGGACGCAAACATTGGTGCTCCGGGAGGTGAAACCTTTTTGAATATTAAAATTGATGGTTCTACTATGTGTGTGTGTGTGGTCCAATTATAGGACTAAATTGTGTGGCATGGAATGGGACGTGTCATAATAGTTTGGCCCTATAATTAGGACATGTGTGACTAAAATGGTGCTTTTTTGTTTGAAACTGCATTTGACATCGCTTTGAAAGTTTTGTTGATTTGATGCATATCACTCATTCCCTTGATTTTACATGTTTTGTCTATATTGCATGAAGTTAGATAGTGATGGCTTTGCACAATATAGTTTAGTAGATCTTTTATTGCTAAGTGGTTGTACTCACTCCTTTTGGGGACTAACATTTGAGACTAGACAAGATGTCTCTGCTGCTTGCACCTCCTGGTACTTTCTATGGGATCCCTATTGATTTACAGTGGGAATAGTCGAAGTATCACGATCACGATTCGCTTGGACTAACATTCATCCTAGTAGGGGTGATATTGACTATCGACACTAGCCTACCCTCAGGTCCTGTGCATCAAGAGTTCGTTGTCTTGTATGTCCAAAGGAACGAACGTACTCTGGGGCTGCTGCCACCGCCATCACCACCAAAAGACAGCAGAGGAGGAATTTTTGGACGCCAGCACTGATCGATGGACTTTATGCATATGACTGTTGGAAAAGACGTCAGTGATCTTTTGAAGTGTAGCTGGGTATAGAAAATTACGGCTTTTTGGTGTACCGACTGCAAATGTCCATCTAGTTTTATGTCAATAAAAGTGTTTGGCAATTACCTATAAACGTGTTTAGTTGGTGTGCATCATTTCTGAATATAGGAAAGGGAGTTGTTGGTTAAACTTCCACCATAATTTTGTTCAAGGACCAAATCAAAGGATACAGACCCCCAGAACTCATGGATTTATTGAAATCCTATGGTATCAGAGTGACAAACTTCCAAGGCAAGTGAAAGGTATGTGTGGTGACCCTAACGGATTGGGGGCCGTTGAGGGGTGCCACATCCTAGATTTTCGATTTTGCTTTCAATTGTATAAATCGGGCATTTCGTCGATGAGCCTATAGTGCTATTCTCAGAGCTAATCACTTGTGAAATAAATAGACTATCTATGGAAGCCATTAAGGATTTTTAGGTAAATAGACTTGAGGATTCGATCAGGAATTGACTGCTCGACTGTGCTCATCTGCCGAGATCATTACGGCGTAGTTAAAAATTGATTAGAAATCAAAGATAGGTCGGTTTGACTAAGATGCATGGTTAAACGTGGATGATCCCACTAAATTGCAAAATTCTCATCGATCGGCACTAGTTTGATTTTTTTTTATTGTTTTGGTACCTTGTGTCCGTATTTGAAACCTCGAGATTTTTGTGACCACCAAGAGTCGCCAATGTGTCAAAAAGGTTCATTGTGGCTCGAAGAAAATCGACCACGGGTTGTTTACACTAACAAGCTCTGAAAGCTACCCAGTAGCCTAAGTCACACTAAAAATAGGCTAAATTGAAATTAACCGCGAATTTGAATCCGATTTCAGAAATTGGAAGTTCTGTCATGTCATAGATCATTTTAGGAATGTTGACGCAACCTCCGAAGATTTTTTTGTAAACCAAGACTTTTTGGGAAAAAGTCGTCCTATAGCTGTTTTTGTCCAGAAAAAGTTAATGACCATTTTTTATCGCAAAATTGGGAAGCAGGTGGGATCAATTGGTTAAGAAAAATACCAATTGGATCATTGAGGTGTTGGTTGATTTTATTGAGGCCAGTTTGTGTTGATTCAAAGAAGAATTGATAGCCAATTGAGAGGAAACCAAAGGAAATTCGTATGCCCCCCACCACCATGACTTATGGACCAACTCAAGCTTTTAGAATGGAGCATTGGTGGCTGAATTTGGACCATGGAAGATAGTCAAGCTTGATGGGTAAGTGGCCTCTTGTCTCCTCTCTTCCTCTTCCTCCATCTGCTGGCCGAACCCTCTATATTCCTTCCTCATTGTGCCATTTTCAAACCAACAGCCAAGGAGAAGTGACTGGAGAGCCGTCCGAAGCCCTCGACTAGCTCGTACGCCACCGTCTACTGTTCACGTGCACCGCTGCCTGCACACGAGCCCTCTACCTCGCCGCGCCCAGTTTGTCGCTCCAACCGTCATCCCCATCTAGTCGTGCATCCCGGCCATTGTCCTAGCCCGTGCCGGAGTCGTTTGGCCCACCTCCGACCTCCATGAGTCCCCAACTAGGCCTAATTTAGCCCTTTTAACCTTCCTTGATCCATCCCCGCCTTAAACCGGGCTTATTACCCTTTGTTTCGACCAAGAATAGCAGCAAACAAAGTGGGTTTACAACAACCTTCGTGGTCTGTTTTGAGGTTGTTCCCGACCCCAAAAGTTAGGCCTGCTTTGGAGAAAATCGAGCCCAATTGCATCCCTGACATTTGGAACCACTCGAATAGCTTAACTAGTGAGTTTAACTCACTAATCATCGCTCAGTAGGTTAATGATACTTAAGGGTTGATTAATTTAGGCTAAGATGGATTAGGTGGTTAGATTAGATTAGATTAGATTAGATTAGTAAATTTAATTAATTACCGATGCATGTTAGGTGGATAGTAAGTGCAATTAGTGAGTAAATAGACTTTAGTATTTATTTAACGAGTCTTGGAAAGTTTTCGGGTTCGTTTCGACGCTAATTAGGCATTACTGGCCTAAGTTGGATGTATTGGCATTTATTTAATATTTTTGTAATTATTTAATTAATTATTTAATTTTCCGAAAATTAGACTGGAATAGCTGGTGACTGGAATTTTATGTTGATTATTGTAGTGCAATCTATTTGTTTAATTAAGCTTTAATTTGTGCTAAATTTGCATGATTGTGATTTTAGGATTTTATTGCTAAATCAATTAATTTTGGTTATTAATTTGAAAATTACCGAGTGTTGATCTACAGCGCCAAAAATCTACTTTTGGACTATTGAAAGAAGTGGGAGGATTAAAAGTAAAATTACGATATTTTGGCTAAGGTCGACCATATATCCACACATGGCTATTTTATCAGGTATGATAAAATGTGAAAAATCGTTGGACGATAAGATCGTCGGCTTGATGACTCAGTATGTCATCTCGGAGAAAGTTGTTATACTATGTCGGCTCGGTGACTTGGTATGTCATTTTGGAGAAAGACATTATACTATGTCGGCTTGATGACTCGATATGTCATCTCGAAGAAGGACATTATATTTTATTGGCTCGGTGACTTAATATGTCATCTTGGAGAATGAATATTATATTATATCGGCTCGGTGACTTGGTACGTTCTCTTGGAGAATAGATAGTATCGACTAGAATGACCGGAGAGTGGTCTTGTTGATATGTAATCGATTGAGTTCATTGATCGATGAGTCGATCTGATTGATTGAATAATATGATTGTCAGTATTTATGAATTGAACTGACTTGCAAGGGAGGAACTAAGGCCTAGGTAAGTCCTCTAACGCTTGATTGTGCTTAGGCCGCCCTTAGGGCGTATTGGTTTTCTAATCGGGTCTTAAGGGGTAGAACTTGCTGAGACGTAATATCATCCCGTTGTGAGACAATATTTCAGGTCCATAGATAGCTGCACTTCCAGCTCCTCCCGAGCATTTTGGTATACCGGAGGAAATCACAGAAATAGGTTATCATTTTCCAATACACCCCACCCCGATGGACTAGAATATGTACTAGTGAAATCCACCATCTAGGTTGATGTGGGTGGACCCAAAAAAGTGCCCCATAAGATCAGTCATGGTATCTTCACTATCATGATGGGCGAAGGGAGGAACTTGTGCCGGAATCTGATGTACCTCTATACATTTTGGAGGTTGTCTTTGGTAAGGGTACAACAGACCTTAAAGATGGAGCGGTGGAGGATGCGAAGGATGTAGAGCTCGAAGAATCAGATTCCCTAGTGTACTCAGTAGACTGCTCCAATGAGCACAAGGAGGTGGAGCAAGAGGAGTAGTAGCCATGGTTGCTAGACCCCCCGTTTGATTGAGAACTGACTTTTTAGTATATGTTGACACGGGTTGCTATGTCTATATATTATATATATATATATATATATATAAGTGAGTTGGTTTGATTGGAAAATTTTGGCTCTACCTTCCTATCCCATTGATTTATTGTCTTAGGATTTATATCTACTTCTGCATGCGTAAATTAAATGAATGGGTCGACAATGCGTCCTGGGACATTACTATTATATCGACCAAATAGGGATGAGCACGGGTCCAAAGGATCGGTGTGACGACCCAAGGTGTCACGTACTAAGCGCAAGCGGAATTATAATTATTATTATCACCTTGCCTAACTTGTAACCTCTTTTAGATAATCTATAGTGTTTACCATTGAAGGTTAGCATGTATAACATGGATTATTTAAAATCTCAAGTTTATATTATGAGGTTATCCTGCAATCACTCTACCTTCAATCTAAGTGTTGGCCAATTCATTCATGCACATAAACAAGATCACGAGAAGCTTCATTTCTTCTTATCATCATCATCAAGGCTTACAAAAATTTATCAACTTGGACTCTTTCCATGTTCATCGCCCATATATACAACATATACATAACAAAAGTAAGGTGTAACAAAGTAGGGAATAAAGGGTGAGGGTGTCTACTCCACGAGTTCCCACACAATCCTGCATCTAACAAAAACAAAAGTCAGTCAGCTTCTACATGATCAAAGGTGTCTAGGCGCCATCCGTCCCAGCTCCAGGTCCTCCTGCACCAAAGGGTAAAGGGCCGAACATTTCCCTTTCATGGTTGATAAACCATGCAACGAACATCATCGGTATCAACTCAGCTCTACCATCATCTATCCATAAAGTAGCCTCATACTTGGAGAAAGTCATGTCTATGTCGGGATCATACTCGCAGTGAAGAGAAACATCGAGACATACTATCGCCCCGTATCGAGCTACTAGTGGCACATCCATACTATCAATCTGAAAATTTAAGGTATGAGCAACAACTTTGCCCAATAAAGAATGATAAAACTCTACTTAAACAATCCACAGCCATCAATATTACATGGGAATCATGGCCAAACAATTAAAGATACTAAAGTAGGATTGTCACAAGCATAAACAATTGGATATTAACACATCATGTATGTAATCACCTTATGAGCATCCATTTCTATGCTTACCTTTCTCAAGCTCAATCTCATATCAAGATGCAATGCAACAACATTGAATGGACTTACTCGCCAAATAAAATTATATTTAGTGTGCATATGATCCACCCTCGATTAGTCACTAACCGGAACTCTGCCGGCCCGATCGAGTCACTTCTGAAATTTACTTTATCCGAACTTCCACGATATTTCTATTATAGGCATCTCACTCCGAGGCATCCCAGTATCACACAACCGAGGTCCTCCCAAGACCACTCAGCAAGGGGCATCTCACTCCGAGGCATCTCAGTATCACACAACTGAGGCAACCTTGATCACACACAAGGGCATCTCACTCCAAGGCCTCCCGGTATCTCTCTACCGAAGCATCCAAGACCACACAGAAGGGCATCCCAAACTTCCGGGGGCATCACCGGTATCTCTGTACCAATGGGTTCATTCACTCTCTTAAGCACACGTTTCACACCACCACACATTTGATTAATGCATTTATGGTATGCAAAAGAAAAGACTCCAAAGTATCTAACTATATATCTAACTCTCATGAACCTAGCACATGTGTGTGTCCAAATTATAAGATAAAACCCATTACTACATGTCCCATTCCATGCCGAACATATATTTATCCCATAATCAAGCACTACGCACCGCACTCATTGCACACGCATGATCCTATATGCGCTTATATCTCAAATAATATATGAGACTTACTCTTATATGACTAACTTCTATTATGAGGTTTATTAGACTCTATGTGCATCACAAATGCCTATTATAAAAGACACAACATGTAATATATGTTCTCGAGTCTAGACAATTTACTAACTAAATGTACAGTTTCGGTTTCGGATACAGAAGGTATATCAATTCTTGTCGAAATACTACCAAATTTTAGTATGTTATATTTGAGACATAGATCGACATTTTCTGTCGAAATACTACCAAATTAACAATTGCCATAATCTTTACTAGCACCCTGTACCGACATCCAGATTCTTGATCTACGAAGAAAATTGTTTTACTAGCCAATTCTTCTCTATTTAATCTAAAATTTTGACACGTTATTCCTTAAGATGTGTTCTATAATTTTCATTAAGGATTCAAAGTCAAATTCTAAATAGGTAAATATAGAAAATTCGTATAATCAGTAAAGGTCGTCCCGTTTCTCATAAAAACAGTTTACTGGTTTTACTAAATTCACTTCTATCTCTATGTTTTTATATTCATATGGTTATAGCTAAGTATCTAATTCAATCTTATAGATGTTCTACTATGCAGAATGATTTCTTTCTTATGTTTATCAACATACATGAAGAAAATAATACAGAAGACTCCCTAACCTTATTCTCCTAGAACAGAATAGGTATACACGATTCCTTCACTCCTAGCCCGGCCAAACCACTTATTTTTCCACAAATCTCTTCCACAACCCTTCATTAATTAATCACAGCAACTACAAGTACTTTCAGCAAGCTTTTCTTTAACAAATAGCCCATCCATAGCTCGGCTCGAAGTATAATTGCATCCGTGAGTTCACTCATCACAATATACACCACATCCATCCACTTGACAACCATTTCATCACTTCACTCAGCAAAGACAGCATACTCACACTTGGATTTCGAAACATGCAAGACTCAAAAGTGACATGCAATGGCTTCTACCTTCAATCTAACACTTACTAAGCTTAGATTGATCACAAAACAACAACTACAAATCAAATCCTTCACTATTTGGTTAGATCGGCAAGCTTTCTTGACAAAACAATGGATAACTTTTAATTTAGAGTTATATCTTTCCTTACCTTGCTTCAGCTACTAATCAACACAAAGATGCTTCAAGTTCAACACCAAAATTTCGCATGCAAGAGGAGGAATGTTGCTGGTTTGCTTCTGGTTTCACCACTCGACTGAGAGAAAAACAGAAAGAAGAATATGAAGATGGGTTTCTCGGTTTTTAAAGAGAGAGAGAGGGTTTTGAAACTTAAGAGGGGAAATAGGCTACAAGCTAATCCCTAGGCTAGACTAATGATGAGATTTTACTAATGATTTTGTCTTCTTCAATTGATGGTTTCGGTTTCTAGAGAAAAGAAAACCGTGGGTGTCGAGTACAAGGAGAAATGAGAGAGAAGTGTGTGGCCTCCAAGTTTGATCTCTCAATTTCAATTTGTCTCTAATACGTGTCGTTAGTCAGTTCATCAGTTTCTAATGTTTTTCACTTAGTTCCCTTTCGATTCCATTAAATTTCATTTCTATTATAATCATATAAAGTTATGAAATTATATGACATATTAACCACTTAGTATTAGTCTATAGAGAATTCATCACAAGAAATGCTAAAGTTAGCAATTGATATTAGCATTATAATCATTAATCAAATTATCATAACTATAATCTATAAAATAAAATCACTCGGGCCTAAATATTCGTCTGTGGCCCAACAGGCTTGATCTATAACAATCCCGGCCCACTAAACTAAATCTACAAATCTGATAATTCCGAACCTTGGCCCGCTTCAAGCCAAGTCCAAGCCCATAATCTCTCATTCGACTTTTCAAGTCCAAATCGTGTGGCCCACTTACTTCTCAAGCTCACACATTTCTCATGATCCATCAGGTTTACTTTCTGGCCTAATCTAATTAATCTAAGTTCCTAATGATCTAATTACACTAACGAAGGTCGGTGAAATTTGGGATGTCACAATCGGGATGTGACAAAACACTAGGTGTAAAAGAGAGGGATAGATGTTCTAATGTAGCACCCCGAACCCTTCGGCGGTTGCCACAAGCACCAATGTTACACCTTATTACCCTCCTTTACTTGCACTTAGAACAAAAGCGTCGTTATTCACAGGCATTTAAAAAAAAAAAAAAAAAAAAAAAGCGGTCCCAGCGCGACTCATTAGCGGAAGCAAAATATCACCATCTCTCCCCCTACCAACCATGATTACAAATACACACCACTAATCACCAAAATTTTATAGACAAGCCACGACACTTTATTTACATATACTTTCAAGATGGGACTTCTTTTGGGTCGATACATCAAAAAGGAAAAGCTAGGACTCAGCCATGTCCAGCCTAAAACCTCAAAAAGAACCCTCGACCCTCTACATCACACGTGCACAACCCCCATCATAAGTGTCGGCTAACTATCCCCAAAAAAACACAGCTCCTACTCATCACGCACGGGCCTCACACCCAATCCGGTGCATAAGGCGGTGGCGGTGGCAGCATCCCTCTCATCACCCCGTCGCGACGAACGTGGACGGAGACAAACTCCTGAACAATCGGGCCCCCAGCCAGGCCTATGTCGTACATGACAAAACAGCGCACTCGTATGTATGCCAGTCCAGGCACAGAAGGACAGCTGAACTCCTCGCACTCTACCTTGACGTCGGATGGTAAACTGTAAAACACACCCCGCGTGACGGCAGGGAGCTGCATGCTGCTAATCTGAAATGTTGGTCCCCAAGAGGGGTGAGTACAACCACTCAGCAGGTAAAGGAATCCAACAACCACTCAATGCATCATGCAAATTGTACATGCATTGCATGCATTACTTGCCTTAAAGCCATGCGCATACTATCATGCATCAATCTCATAATCATATACATGTCATCGTCATCATGACATCATGACATCACACATGTCATCATCACCATGGCATCATCATATCATATACATGTCATTATCATTATGACATCATCATCATCATCGTCAAGCATATCATCATGCATATCATCATGCCATATCATATATCATCATCATTGTCATCGTCATGCATATTATCATGCATATCATCATGCCATATCATATATCATCATCATCATCATCATGCATATCATCATATCATCATCATCATGCATATCATCATGCCATATCATATATCATCATCATCGTCATCGTCATGCATATCATCATGCATATCATATATCATCATCATCATCATCATGCATATCATCATCATGCATATCATCATGCCATGGGTTTAATTTCCACTTTTAACTTTCAATTTGTTCACCACATCACCCATTTCTCAAATCATCATTTTATCATCCCCTCGGGCAAAGAGCTCCGAGGCTTCCGGCATTCAACCATTCTAGGCCACCGGGCATCCGGCCCCCCACATTTCGGCCATCTCGCATCCCAACTGGCATCACGAGGCATTCCCCTCGGGCACAAACCTCCGACAGGGCTTCCAGCATTTACACTCCCTGGCCGGGCATCCTGCACCCCAATCCTGACATCGCGAGGTATTCCCTTCGGGTAGAAACCTCCGACAGGGCTTCCGGCCCCCCACATTCCGGGCATCCTGAATCTCCCAAGGCCATCCGGCAATGCATCTCTATACATTCCGGGCATCATCCTCCACCACAACCATCTCCTCACTTACCATCATTCCATGTTTACCGATTTCAATCTTAATTTAGCATGGCATATGATGTGATATCAAACAAGTCATACTTGGCATGGAGTTCACACATCCATCTCAATTAAATGTCATGCATCCACCAAGGCAACATGATATAATTATTTATTAATAAATTTAATGGAATTTATGGCCAATAAAATAATCCATTTTTCATGCCCTTTTTTTCATTTATTTAAATTCCAGCTTTTGTTATTTTCAAAAATATTAAATTTAATATCTATAAATTCCCAAAAATTATAAAAATTAAAGCAAGTATTAAACTAGCCAATAAGATGATAATTACATACAAAATACATGGCTACATAGAATTTCACACAATTTCACAATTTTCACAAAACATCATATGATTTTCGGATGAAACCAGAATACACAGTCTCCGAAGAAATTCGATTAGAATATCCATACGACCTCCAAAAATTACGAAATTTCATCATGTTATAGACAAGACATTTTTGTACATCTTTCATGAAGACTTCCGAGCCAGATTCTTTCTAGATTAGTTTCTACGGTCTCACGAAGTTTCTGGATCCATCACCGAATCGTCCAGTGCATGCTTCTCCGAAATAATGAGTTTTAACCTACCTATTCTCTTTTTTTTTCTCTTAAATTTGGATATGTTATACATAAATATGTACTCTACAAGTTTCATGAGGAGATCTAAGTCAAATAACCAGAGTATAGTCGTCATTTAAGTCCATGAAGTCTCGGGTGTCCCAAAATACATCTCCAGAATTACCGTCTCCAAGATCTAGTCGATTTACTAGGCTACACTTGTTCATTTCACTTCAAATTTGAGTATGTTGTATTTTAAGATGTTCCCTACAACATTCATGAAGAGGTCGAAGAAAGATGCTTAGTAAAAATCAACATGCAACCACAAATCCAACAAGATGTCAGTGAAATCTTTCCAGATCTGAGATCTCCGTAGGATGAGATTTTAACCCCTCAAATCTCCATAATTTTCCATGAAATTTTAGTATGTTGTATTTAAAGATGTTAGCTACAACTTTCATGAAGAAATAGAAACCAAAATCGGACTCCTGGCTCACACTGTTCGAGCGAAAACAGCCAAACCATTCAAACACAAACCATCCATAGTTCGGTTTTTCTCACCTAAACACCCAAAAATTCAACATGCACATAACATACACACATACAAGAGCAGCTAGAGGACTCCCACTTGCCTCTAGACCGGACGGACGATGGCGTAAGGCGGCGAGCACGGCGGCACATGGCGGACAAACGGCGGTTCCTCCTCCTCTCTCTCTCGGCCACTCTCCCTCTCTCTCGAAACCTCTCTCTCTCTCACTCTCTCTCTCGGCCGAATGGGGAAAAACCGGCCACCCTTCTCTCTCTCTTCCCTTTTATCCCCCCTAATTCCCATCATTAGCAATCATCACATGCCTTTAAACTAGCCAATGGATGACATTCTCCTTTGTGCCACTTGTCCCATTGCATGCATAATGGGTTTTGAATTTGGGCTTGGTCTTGGGCCTCCTTTGTGGCCGGTCGACCACTCCTTCTTGGGCCTCCATTAGGCTAGTTAACTTGGCCCATTAAAAGCTTAGGCCAATGGGCCTAAGGCCCAAACAAATAAAAATTAACTTTTCCCCTTTTTTTTTTTTTTGAATTTCTTCTATAAATATTTTTAAATTTTAATTTTCTACATGGCCAAAGTCTTGTGACATTTTGTTTATTAAAATTTATTTTATAAAGTGCATAGCCAAGCATAAATTATTATCATTAATCTATCAAATTTAAATTCTCACAAATATATGCACAAATCATCTATTCTTAAAAAGACTAATGGCTAAAGCATTAAACCATAGGCAATTTCCATTATCCAATTAGAGACTTTAACACACCTTATGGCTTGACTTTAAATTTCGGGATGCCACATCTAATCCATAAGTTACGAGTCCCTTAATGTGGGGCAGCTAAAAGGAGATTTTTTATTGTGAAAAGAAAGAACTTCTTCGGTCAAGAAAAATGCATAAATGAGTCATCAAAAGCATTTATGAGCTAAAGAGGTATTCAAATAAAAAGTTACTAGTGTCATAATCACTTAACTCCATTCAATTATATGGTCAAGGGGAATGAATTTAAAAGAACAAGAGTTATGAAGAGATAAGAATAACCAACCAAGATTAAAAGTAATAATGGCTAGAAATTAAAAACAATTGGTTGAAATTGAGTGAGGAGTGTTTCAATTAGAAAGTGACAAATAGCTCATTCCAAAGTAGATATTTCGTTAGTTACCAATTAGTATGTAAACAAGAAAGTCAGTATCCGTTTCAAACACTGATAAATCAAAAAAATATTTTGGACTCATTAAAGTCATTAGTGAAAAATAACAAATGTTAGAAAATTCTTAGCTCACTAAATTTTAAAGCTTGAAAACCATCTAATACGTATTTTGGAGCGTCTGTCCCCGTCAACAGGTACTAAAGTAGTAGGTTAATGACTGTTGCTCTACACAATCAACATACACATCAATATCTTCTTTTTAATGCTAATGTATCGGACTATGGGCAATATCGATCGTGGAAGATCATCCTTTGCACCTCACAAAATAATTGACCGAATTGAGATTACCTATGTGTCACCCCAAAACTCCAAGCTAAATAATATTTAACATTATATCCTAAATATTATTATCGAACATAGAAAATTCTAATCACACCACTGACCAGAGCAAATTTCCCAAAAATGGCTATAGTTGTCTTGCCTAAAAAAATTATCGACTACTTATCAAATGCTTGACCCAATTTTTTAGCTATGGAATCCAAAGCTTCAACGGCTCTTTTCTGAACCATCAATGATTTTCTTCCGATGTGTATCTCACTATGATCAAACTTGATATATCACTATTGCAATCTATTACACACTATTATTGGTGCTAATTGACTCAACTAATTATCTTCAATGACGATATTTACTAAGTGACACATGATGTTAAGATCAATAATGTTTTCCAATTTCATCGGTACCAAAGATTTCCAAAATCACTATCTTCACTGGTCCTTCCAAGCTACCATGAGATCTAAATCCCATCGATGCTTATTCACTAAAAGCCAAAGACTGGTGTATTGTCTTTGTTGATACGTAGAATCATTCATAATGGAAACTAGTTTTTCTATGTGCATTCATCATTATAACTATTAGTTACAAAGATAGTTTAGTGATTATCAAAATCGCATAAGAGTGTTTTCCAACGTAAAGTAGACGTCACACTAATCGGCAATAGTGACTTGGGACTATCATAGCAAGTCCAGTTGTTGAAGCTAACTGATGCTGCTCCTTCATCGGAGAAGTCGTTGATGTAGCTGCTAGTATGCCACAATAAGCTACTTTCTTTGGCATAGAAATAATCCTGAAGTCGTTCGCGTCACTTCAATTCCCAAAGAGCACCTCAATTGACCAAGGTCCTTAAATATGAAAACATTGTCAAGGTACCGTTTGACGCCGTGCAAATTGTGAAGCAATTTACAATAAATTCCGCTTGACTGTGAATATCATGAAAATTACAAACACTTGGATATTCTACCTTATTGGACTTCAAAGTAGAGTACCAACGAAAAAAATGATTACTTTTCAGCTAGAAGGACTTACAGAATAACAACAATTACTGAGGGCAATTACTAAGCACAACCACCATCAATTTCGACAATTTGAGGCAATTAACTATGCAATTGATCAATTACTAAGTGTTTTTATAAATAAATTACCGTACATATGTATAATTACTATTACAAGTGCATGCAACTTACAACAAATAGAAATAGGCTATGAATTATTAAATACAACTATTATTTATAAGTTGCGATCAACCATATGTCATTTTTTGGTAAATTATGATAAATTCAAGAAATTTACAGCAAGTCCAATTTTTATTTATTTATTTATTTATTTATTTTGACATACAAGATCATAGAAGCAACCTAGATGGAGTAACTTTAATCTGCTAAGCAGTGCACGAAATTCCACCACCGACTCTGATCCAAGGCATTTATTAAGGATTACATGCAGTTCTCGGCACTTACATAAAAAAAATAAAAAATAAAAATGTCTAAGCAATTACAAAACGACAGTTCATGTCCAAGCTTTGGTAACGGGGACCCCACATTTCTGGTCCTGTGCACCCGGTTTCACGTTATGTCCGTGAGAGGACACTGGCCCTGGCATGGAGTAATAAAATAAAGTTGAGGGAGGGCCACAAAAGAATGGTCCCTGCGCACTCTTCTTCATATTCAATTTGGGAACAGAAGAAATGGTCCCTATGTACTATTGCATTTATTCAATTTGAGTTGATGTATTTTATTTTATAATAGATATGATCTACTTTATTTTAATGACGGACATGATCTCCAAGCTAAACTTCAATAGTAATTTTTCAAACAAACTTTGTACTTTCTTATGCAAGTGAAAATGAAAAGTAGATGCTAAGTGGTAAAGATTAATTATATAGCGTTGAAGATATTCTTAACATGTCGCTTCAAGGGAAATTCTCAACTATTTAAACTTAATGTCCATTTTCTTAACCTTTAACAAGCCTTTTGGAACTTCCTCTATGTTTTCCTTTTTTTTTTTTTTTTTTTTCTTGAAATTTACCAGCCTTTTTTTTTTCATCTTATTTTGGTCTTTTCTATTTCATCCTATCTTCAGGGTTACACAATCAATTTCATGTCCGGTGAGTTTTGACATGATCACAACAAGATTAATAAACATATTATTGGATTGACACAAAATGGACTAGAATATGTTTAATCTCGATCCAAACATGTTTACTTCATGTCGAGTTTGACTCATATTATCACTGCATGTCAAAAATTACCGCCTTATTACTAGATGGACGAGAAAGATTCTTTCTTTCTTTATAAGTAAAATGGATGGGGGATGCAATCCGCATGGCTATCCCGGATAAGGAAGAAAAGGTGCATCGTTGGTGATCAAATTTATTTTTATTTTTCTGTTTACTAATGACTCAAGCAAATTTGAGACATTGGTTCCTTTTACCACTTTTAAGTTTCATATTTGAATAATCTGAAAGAAAATTTGATCAGTCTCATGCTGATAATTTTCTAAATAAGGAGCATTTTCAGAAAAAAAAAAAAAAAAAAAAAAAGAGAGTGGATAAAGGAAGAAGAATAGCACGTGTCGTAAAAACGAAGGAAGGAACCCTTATCTGTCTATCAGCAAGGAATTGGATGCCTGATGTATTAAATGAACTTCAGTTTTCCTCAAGCAATCACATCCATATGTTTTCTCCACAAATAAATGATGACCTTAAACATGTCTCTATCATTCAGAAAAGTTAATTGCCCTTCTCCTTTTGGAAAGCTGATCCGACATAATCCAAATAGTGAAAGAAAAAGAGAAAGATTATTTCTTTTTTAATAAGTAAAATGGATGGGAGATGCAATCCGCATAGCTATCCCAGATAAGGAAGAAAAGGTGCATGGTCGGTGATCAATTTTTTTTTTCTTTTTCTGTTTTACTAATGACTCAAGCAAATTTGAGACATTGGATCCTTTTACCACTTTTAAGATTCAAATTCAAATAATCTAAAAAACAATTTGATCAGTCTCATGCTGATAATTTCCTAAATAAGGAGCATTTTCACAAAAAAGAAAAGAAAAAAATAGAGAGTGGATAAAAGAAGAAGAATAGCACGTGTCGTTTTTATGAAGGAATGAAACCCTTATCTGTTTATTGGGAAGGAATTGGATGCATAATATATGAAATGAACTTTAGTTTTCCTCAAGCAATCACATTTATATGTTTTTTCTGCAAATCTTAAAGATGTCTCTATCGTTCAGAAAAGTTGGTTGTCTCTCTCATCTTGAAAAGCTGATTTGGTATAATCCAAATAGTGAAAGAAAAAGAGAAAGATTCTTTCTTTTTTTAAAAGTAAAATGGATGGGAGATGCAATCCGCATAGCTATCCCGGATGAGGAAGGAAAGGTGCATGGTTGGTGATCAATTTTTTTCTTTTTTTGTTTTACTAATGACTCAAGCAAATTTGAGACATTGGATCCTTTTACCACGTGGAAGATTCAAATTCAAATAATCTGAAAGCACTTTGATCAGTCTCATGCTAATAATTTCCTAAATAAGGAGCACTTTCACAAAAAAAGAAAAAAAAAATAGTGATAAAGGAAGAAGAATAGCACGTGTCGTTTTTGTTGGGGAAATCCCTTATGATATTTTGAAGATGACAAAATAAATCAAATGTTACTAACATGTTTAATTGTTGAGTAACAAACTATACAGATGATAGAACATGTAAAGGATATTATCAAAGTCTATATTGGGAAGAACCATAAGACGGACTGTATGCTGAAGCTGAACTTATTCAGACTTACGTCCATATTATAAAGTCTAATGTACTTAGACTTTACTTCAGATGAAAGACACTCACACTCAGACTCTACTTTAGATAGAACACTCTCAGACTTTACATCCAGAACGAAACAACTTGACAGAACGTAACACAAGCCCAAATGTATAACGTCTAGTGATTTGGTTTGGATTCTACTTCAATATAGATTTGATTGACAATTGAATCTTGAAGACAAAAACTTTCTAAACGAAAAAGCTCTACTTATGGAAACTAAGATTCTGTTTGTATGGGCGATTAGAATCAATTTGGGATTCTACTTCTATCACTCAACGGCTACCAAATCTTCTACATACATATTTGTCCAATAGGTAGATTGGAATACAATCATCTAGATACTGTCAAACGGCTAATTTGGAAGTGGAAGAGTATTTAAAAAGACCAAGGACCGATGAGCAAGTAAGAGATGGAGCGTAGAATTTATAATTCCAAAGTCTGAGCGACCTTCGATCATACACTTGTCTTTCGTGAGCTTAAACGTTTGTGATAGTGAGAGAAATATTAAAAGAGTGACTTAGTGAGATAGTGTGATTTATCTTTAAGTGTTTGCACTCAAATTTGTAATCTCTTATCGATCACATAATGGAATCCAGCCAGAAGGCTGTTAGCGTGAGAGAGTGGACATAGACTTGATCTAGCCAAACCACTATAAATTTTGTGTTCTTATTCTTTTCTATGAACTCCTTTATTTTGTTCATAGTTCTACTTAACTGCTAAAGTCTGTTGTTCTTCAGACTCAGTTTCAAAAGTCTATTGTTCTTCAGATTCAGTTTCAATAGAAAAATATTTCTACTGCTTCTTTTGCGAAATTTTTTTTTCACACCTATTCACCCCCCTCTAGGTGTTCATACTAGCACTTTCAGTTTTTACGAAGGAATGAACCCTTATCTGTCTATCGGCAAGGAATTGGATGCTGATGTATTGAATGAATTTCAGTTTTCCCCAAGCAATCGCATCCATATGTTTTCTCCACAAATAAATGATTGATCTTAAATGTGTCTCTATCATTCCTTTCTCCTTTTGGAAAGCTGATCTGACATAATCCAAATAGTGAAAGAAAAAGAGAAAGAATTTTTTTTTTTTTTTAAAAGTAAAATGGATGAGAGATGCAATCCGCAAAGCTATCCTGGATAAGGAAGAAAAGGTGCATGGTCGGTGATCATTTTTTTTTTCTTTTTCTGTTTTACTATGACTCAAGCAAATTTGAGACATTGGATCCTTTTACTACTTTTAAGATGCAAATTCGAATAATCTAAAAACAATTTGATCAGTCTCATACTAATAAATTCCTAATAAGGAGCATTTTCACAAAAAAGAAAGAAAGAAAGAAAAGATAGTGGATAAAGAAAGAAGAATAGCACGTGTCGTTTTTACAAAGGAACAAACGCTTATCTGTAAGGAATTGGATATGTGATGTATTAAATGAACTTCAGTTTTCCTCAAGCAATCACATCCATAGTTTTTGTGGTGGGGATCTAGAATGGGTTGTTTTAGGGACTAGAGTTAGACATGTACTACGATCCTTTGACGTGGAATATACATGTAAACTGAACAATTAATTTTAAAACGCATACTGAATTGGAAAGATTTGGTAGAAAAACTATGTGAAAAAGCTAATGAAGATTGGACAGGACCTTCTTGACATTGGTTGAGCAATGTTTTCTTCCTCTCTTATTATTGTATTTGCAGACAAATAGGTAGCAGGAGCCACTCCCAAATCATTTATGTTTTGTTCAGTGAACTTCTTATTCCTCAGATGAGCCTTGAGGCATGACTTTCACCTCCAGACGGTACGAAACCGAATTCGAGCCGTAGAAAATTGAAGGCCTCCATGTCAATCCCACTTGATAAAATGGTCCAAATTCAGTTTAATACACGCCCTAAGTCTGTACAAGAAAACGAAAAATGGCCGACGCGCACGGGATAATGGATAGTGGCTGAAACGGGGCGAACATTATCTCCTTAGGACGATGCCAGTCAGTCGCCGCGTGGCAGTACACTCCAAGCCACTGGTCCTCCTCCACGTGACTCCTTGGTCACCCGGTCAGATATTTTCCTATATAAATCCCCGTGTCCCCTGCTTTCCATCACCGCACACCATCTCAGCTGGCAACACACCTGCAGGGCAATATTTCCTTAAGTGAGGGTCACCAAAATGTTTTCCGGGAACGGGCCATCTCATCCCTTCTGTTTCTCCGGATTGGTTCCTAGTCTGACTCAACCACCAAAATGTCTGATTGGTGCTATCACGGCAGAGGCGGGCACAGCCATGGCGGGGGCTGGCACGGCCATGGTGGAGGTGGGCACGGCCCTGGCAGGGGTAGGCGGGCATGGCCCTAGTGGAGGCCACCATGGCCCTGGTGGAGGCTGCCAACATGACCATGCCGGCAAGCCCGGAGGAAATGTGGTAAATGCGCAAGGCTATGGTGGATCAGGTAATAAGGCCGGAAATGCCAATGGCGGAGCAGGTGCACCAGGCGGGAATGGCTATGGTGCACCAGGTGGATCGGGCGGAAATGCAAATGCATCAAGCGGGAATGGTTATGGGGGCAGCAGCAACGTGGGTGGAAGCCAGTCCACCACTCCTTGCCAGTCGTGTGGGAGTAGTGTCCCTTGATATGTGATGTAAATTGACTCTGGTGCCTTTTAACTATCTTATATTTAAGGGGGAAAAAGGACAATAAACTAATAAGCACCAAGTGGAGTCAGTCATGTACTTGAGCTTGTAAGCATCCTAATGAATTTCAATATTCCTAATATTGATAGGGAAATCCCTTATGATGTTGTTGACACCTAATTTTAGCAAATCTAGGAAAATAAAGAAAATAAAAGCAAATAAAAGAAGAAATAGAAAAAATGGGGGAAGTTGATTTGATTGATTATGCATGGAAATTTGAAATTCTGATGAATATTCGGATTTTGTTAAATGTAGAAGCAATTTCAAAATCTAGCGAATAAAATGCAAGAATTTTTACAAAATGGAAGAAATCCGAGCAAAAATCGAGTGGATTGCGAAATCATGCTCCGATTTACAACTTTGATTTAATGCGATAGAAGATGGAAACTCAGAATTTGCCATAGAAAGTAGTCGTTCAGAATCACTATAAAAGAGCCACATTTTTTCGTGACCTGGGGATTAAAAAGAAAATTTTAGAGGGAGAGTTTTTTAGGAAAAGAGGGCATTTTTGAAATTTTGGGAGAGCAAAAAAAATCTGGTGGAAGTTTTGGCATTTTTCCTAGGGTTTTCTTGAATTAAAAAAGAAAAAAGAAAAAGAGGAAACCCTAGCTTGGCGACTGTTTGCCTTCCCCGGGGAACCCCTAATCGTACCGACGCCGTACCTGCGCCGGCACCAGAGCCGTTGCGCCTCTGCCACCACCAGAGCCGTCACGCCTCCGCCACCACTAGAGCCGTCGTGCCTCCGCCAACCACTATGACGCCAGCCCTCGACTACGCCAGCACCACCCGCGCCGGCAACCCACGAGCCTCCCTTGCTTCGTTGCCACTCTGCCACTCCACCGGTCTCACCCGACGCTCGTCGACCTAGCAGATCTGCTCAGTCACCTGCAACCTCCAAATCCAACGACAACCTATCGTTTCTACAGCCTCGCTAGGTCGATCCTTGCCACTGTGACCCTCCTCTGCAACCCACGAACTAGCAGATCATGAGCCTGCTTCCTCACTCGTTGCTCGCAGCCCCCAAGGACCCATGATCTACGGCACCAGAAGTCCTAGCGCCCCTGCTCGCCTCGCCCGACACTCGAAGCCCGACGTCGTGCCGATCCACGCTCGCTAGAGCCCAGACGCCGCAACGAGCCCTTGCTCCGTCGACTCGCAAAGCCCGACGCCCAAAGCTTGCACCGCCTCGACACCGTTGCCAATTCACCGTGCCCGAGCCCCCTATAGCAGCCGCGACCCGAGCGCCCTAATGCTGCTCCGATGCCCGCAACGCCTTTGATCAACGACCCGAGCCCCTACTCCATCGAACCCTACAGCCCACTACTCCGCTCGTTTGCCGGTCCACCCTCATTGGATCTCTAATGCCCGCCGCCGCCCCTCACCGGACGCTGGTAACCACTTTGCTTTAAAAAAAAAAAATCAATTTAGGTATATTTTCTTTATTTTATTAGGCAAGCTTTTTTTTTTTATTGTTTATTTTATTTCTTGTTTACTTATTTGAAATAGTTCCCTATTTGTAATTAGAAATTCCAACATATTACCCGATTCACAATCAAGCTTGGATTTTTATTTCATCTATAAGGCTTTAGATGAAATAATTAATTAAGCGGGAATAAAATTAATATTTTGATCTTGAAGGCTTCAAATTAATTTATTGATTTTACAAGGGAAATGTTACACCTTGATCTGAGTGATGTGTGATATTTTTGATAATTGTGAATGGTCTTTGGTTTATTTATCTTGAAATATGTTTAAATTAGAATATTGCATGCTTTAGGGTTATTTGCACATTTAGACTAAACATCCTATTTATCATGAATTTTTGAAATTTAAAACAAATGAATAGAAAAAAAAATTAGGATGTTAGATTTTTGTTTTATTAGCTTAAATTACATGTTTAATTACTTATTTCAAAATCAATTAAAAAAATAAAAATCATCATTATGTCATCTAGAATTAGAGCATCATTTGTATGTCATTGCACATTAGGATAAAATTGCAATTTCATTTTAAATTTAGATTGATTTAGACAAACTACATCTTAGGTTAGAGATTGCTAGGTTAAAATAATATCTTGGTTTAAATTAGGGTTTAATGTGACCTAATCCTTAATATTAAATTGGAAAAAATCTTAATTTAACTAGATGATTTTCATATTTTTAATTTCGAATTTCATAGAAAAAAATACAAAAATGTGTTAGGATAAATTAGTTTTAATCTCTGTAATAGATTGCATTTTTTAAGACAAAAGAAAATACAAAAATTTCATTGTACATCATATATAGTTAGATTCATGAAATGCATGTCATTTAGTGATCGTTGCTAGGTTCATTTAATTGCCTATCATTAGATTAGATCGTCTAATAAACGTCGCGTGACATATAGCTTGCATGTTAGGTTGCATGTTGCATGTCATTGTAGTTGAAATTTTTGTATGTCATTGCATTGTATTGCACGTAGTTTTCTAGACTTCATTTAAATAAGAGAAAATCTTTAAAAAAGAAATTGATTGTTAATTAGAGATCATATCTAGGATTGATGATGTGAATTATGATCTAACAATGCATGTGCTTTCATTGCTACAAGGTGAGCCTTGTAATTTATTCATCGCTTTTTTGGGTGTTAAATTGGTAGTTTGTGCACCTGTATGATCAAATCACATGTTAGGGAAATAGACTTAAAATCAATTCAAGCTGCATTCAAAAACATTTTTAAAAATAAAATAAATGGTACCAAAAGGGCATTAGAGAAATCTAGTGTAACCAAGTCCCCGTACCCTTAGTCTCTAGTTCGTAGGAGTAAAATAATTCTCTCATTATTTTACTTAGGTGTCTA
Organism: Eucalyptus virginea; assembly: GCA_014182375.1. Taxonomy (NCBI): domain Eukaryota; kingdom Viridiplantae; phylum Streptophyta; class Magnoliopsida; order Myrtales; family Myrtaceae; genus Eucalyptus; species Eucalyptus virginea. The sequence continues at coordinate 34,274,200 of CM024516.1, read as the reverse complement.
ATCGACCTATCGTAAATTGATTAGTGGCAACTCTTAGATAAAATCCATCTGCATGTTTAAAAAACTTGAACCTTAAGTTGCGAATTAGTATGGAACTGGGAGGGCCTGAGCTAAGTTTGAAACTTAGTAGTCCATTAACCTAAAAACTAGGTGGGTTAATCCCCTTGGAAAAAATTGTTTAGGTCGCAACGGATGTTTTGAAGATGACAAAATAAATCAAATGCTACTAATGTGTTTAATAATTGAGCAACAGACTTTATAGATGATAGAACATGTAAAATATATTATCAAAGTCTATGCTTGGAAGAATTAGAAGACAGTTCTAGACCTTAAAGCTAAATCTGTTCAGAAGTAGAAATTGTTCAGATTCAGATTGTAAAGTCTATTGCACTCAAACTCAGAATGTCCAAAATGAGACAACTCGACATAATGTAACGTAAGCCCCAAACATATAACGGCTAGTGTTCTGGTTTCGATTCTAAATCAAGATTAATTTGATTGACTCAATCTAATTGATTGACAATTGGATCTTGAAGCCAAGAACTTTCAATACGAAGAAGCTCTATTTATGGAAACCAAGATTCTGTTTGTATGGGCGATCATAATCAATTTGGAATTCTACTTCTATCACTCAATGTTACCAAATCTTTTAGATACAGATCTGTCCAATAAGTAGATTGGAAGACCATCCTCAAGATATTGTCCAACGGCTAGTTTGGAAGTGGAGGAGCATTTAAGGAGATCAAGGACCGATGAGCAAGTAAGAGACGGAGCGTAGAATTTATAATTCCATAGTCTGAGCGATCTTTCATCATACACTTATCTCTCGTGAGCTTAAATGTTTGTGATGATGAGAGAAATACCAAAAGAGTGACTTAGTGAGATGGTGTGATCTACTACTAAGTGTTTGTACTCAAAGTTGTAATCTCTTGTTGATTGCATAGTGGAATCCAGCAAAAGGCTGTTAGCATGGGAGAGTCGACGTAAGCTCAATCTAAGCATTACTATAAATCTTGTGTTCTTACTCTCTTCCTTAAATTCCTTTATTTTGTTCGTAGTTATATTTAATTGCTAAAGTCTAAATTCGCTTAAAGTCTGTTGTTCTTCAGACTCGGTTTCAAAAGTCTGTTGTTCATCAAACTCAGATTCAAAAGTAAAATATTTACTATGTTTCGTGAAAATTTTTGTTCACACCTATTGACTCCCCTCTAGGTGTTCATACTAGCACTTTCAATTGGTATCAGAGCCTAGTGCTCATTTTATTGAAGCGTTTTTACTTTTGAGTTAAATATCTTCTATGGCTAATATCTTAGCACGAGGACTTATGGAAGGGCAAAGCAACACTAGGCCACCTTATTTTGATAGAAACAAATACAATGTGTGGAAAAACAAAATGAAGGCATTCCTAAGATCTAGAGATCCCTTGCAATGGGATGTTGTGGAAAGAGAAATCAATCCCACTGCTACATCTACATCAAATAAGATTGGCAAAGACAAGGAAACCAAACCCCCTGCTCTTATGTCTCGAATAGAGATGTCCAAAATAGAAGCGCTTGATGCAAAAGCCATTTATTCTTTATATTACGCCTTGTCTCTTGTTGAATATAACAGAATCTCTTTATGTGAAATAGCAAAAGAAGTTTGGGATAGACTTCATGTTACTTATGAAGGGACTAATCGTGCAAAATAGACTAAAGTGAACTTTGTGACATCCTGAAATTCGACCCTGTTTTCGATGAAATGAAATGGGCATTTCGTCGACGTGTTTATGGTCCTTTTTCTCTGAGCTGATCACTCACGAGTTAACTAACCTATTGGGTGAAACCGTTAAGGGATGTATCCGCGGTAAAAACATCCCTAAAAGCTACCTAATTAGTTGGATTGGGCAAAAATCACGTCTGATCGATTCTAACCATGAAATTTAAATTGGTTTCGGGAATCGAATATTCGAGCATGTCACAATTCATTTTTAGGACCGTCTCATCGTCTGTCAATTTATCGACGAGTTCGAAATTTCAAGAAAGAAATTATCGGAGGAAAAATCGAAGACCGGAAGAAAATAAAAAGGGAAAAAGGAAAATAATAAAAGTAATAGGATTAATGTAGTTATCTTATTTTTTTATTATTTTATATTTTCTTTTCTTTCTCTTCCTTTTTCTCTCTCTCTTCTCTCTTTTCCCTCCCCTCCTTCGTGTGCACTCCCCCTCCCTACCGCCGAATGCCCCTTGCCAATTTTAAATTTGGCTCCTCTCTCTTTTTGCTTTTTACTTTTGACTAGTCAAAAGAAAATCCCTCTTCTTATATCTTCTTTCTCTCTTCTTCTCTCTCCTCTCTCTTCTCCCCCATTTCTTCCTCGTGACCGACTCCTTCTCTCTCTTTTCTCTCCTGTTCGTGCGAACCAAAGTCGAGGAAGAACAGAAGCAGCAATGCCGAGAGAAGAGAAAGACCGAAGAAGCTCGCCGTCGCTGCTCCGTCGCCACCCACCGCTCGTTGCCGTCCAACCACCCGTGCGCCGCCCGTGCTCCGCTGCTCACCGCCCTCCTTCTCTCCTCTCTGTTCGTGCGAACCAGCGAACAAAAGCGGAAGCAACCGTGGACGTCGCCTGAAGACTAGCCGTCGTTGCCGCCGCACCGAAGCCGGACCGCCCGCCGCTCGCTGCTGTTCCGCCGTCCGCGCGTGTCCCCACGTCCACCGTCTGCTACCGTCCCTGCCGTGCGACCCAGCTTCTGTTCCGCCCAGTCTAGCCACCGTGAGCGGCCGAGCAAGCTGCCAGAGCCACCGTGCGACCTCACCGGACCATCACTTGCCTTCCCAACCCTTCTCCGCCCCTAACCATCTCTGTTTTCCCCTGTTTCACAGCCGAACCAGCAAACCCACGAGTGGGTTTCCAGCCGGTTCGTGGGCCGTTTTGGGCCGTTTCCGGGCCCCGGATCCGTGAGTTGCTTTGGGAAGAAACGACCCTCGTGTCGTCCCCGTCGGATTGGTCTGTTTTGCGCTAAAATCCGGTGAGTAATCTCACTAATCTTTGTTTAGTAGACTAATGATGCTTAAGGGTTGATTAGATTTAATTAATTAGGTTTAGGTGGTTAGATTAGTATGGATTAGTGTTTATTAGTCAATTGTGATGCGAATTAGACAAATTGATTGTGCAATTAGCAAGTAGGCATGGTCTACTATTTATTGGACGCGTCTCGGAATTTTTCCCGACCCTTATCGAGCTTCAATTTGACAATTCGGGCCTAAGTGGAGTTTTAGGTATTTAAATATTATTTTTCGGAATTAATTTAATTATTTATTTATTTTCCGAAAATTCAACACGGTTGGCCAGTAATCTGGCTTTATTTTGAGCTAAATTGAATTTTTAATGTTAACTATTTAATTTTTGAAAATTAAGGTTGAGATGGCCAGTGACCACAATATTATGCTGATGATCGTGGTGTAGTTTGTTTATTTAAATTGGCTTTATTTTGAGCTAAATGGAATTTTTAATATTTATTAATTAATTATTTTTCGGAAATTAAGAATTAGATGGCCGACGACCGAAATTTTGTGCTGATCGTCAAGGCACGGTCCGTTTATTTAATTGAGCTTTATTTTGTGCTGAAGTGAATTAATTGTGATTATAAGATTATTTTCCTGGGTTAATTAATTGGGATAATTAATTGAAAAATAACCGGGTGTCGGTTGACAGCACCAAAAGTGTTTTGGTGGACGCTAATAATGGTGGGATTTGTGGAATCGAAATCATTATATTTTGGCTAAGGCCAATCGTGTACCTACGCACAATATTTTATCAATGATGATAAAAGATGAGGAGAAATGCTGTGTGATGTGGCTCGGCGATTATTACATCATTTTGGCATGTAGGATGCCTTAGAGAATGCCCGTAATTTGTTGAATAATGATCAAGCATGTGTGGCGATAGTTGATCGTGCCTGTGTGGCATAGATCGTGCCTGTGTGGCGTAGATCGTGTCTGCGTGGCCGTATTTCTGTGTGTCGAGTATTGTGCCCGTGTGGCTAAAGGTAATTGGAATGCCTAAGAGTATGCACATAAAGTGTTTATTGTGCATCACATTGGCGAATAGATGCCCGAGAGCATTACTATAGCTCGGTCACTGAGTGTACTATTGGAGACTATATCGTGAGAAGTGAGATGACCTGAAATGGTCCAATTGACATGTAATCAACTAGGTCAATTGATCATTGCTTTGATCTGACGTTGTGAAATGATTGATTGAATGAAATTGACCGTTCGTGGTCTTGTTGGCGTGTGATCGACTAGGTTGATTGATCGAGATATCGATCTGTGATGTGATTGCTTGGGTGCCTATTGAACTGTGCTAATATGCAGGTGAAATCTGAGACTAAGGTAAGTCCTCTGACCCGTGTGTACATATGCAGCCCAGTTAGCGTATTGGTTTCCTAATCAAGTCTTGGTGGGGTAGAACTCGCTGAGACGTAGTCTCATCCCAGTTTGGGGAAAACATTTTAGGACCCCGATGAGAAGCTGAGGAGAAGGAATCAGAGAAAGAGAACTCTAGGGTGAAACCGAGGAAGAGAATGATCTGAGTGAAGAGGAGTCAAAGAAGGATCAGGATGATCCCGAGTATAACCCAAATGAGGATTGAAATCCCATCTCTTTGTGAACCCTTTTGTTTATGTGTAGATAGAGTGAGACTTTAAAGTTGTGAATAGTTTGTGAAGTGCTTTGTCTAATGCCATGTATAAATGTTTGGTTGTAAATTTCAATATGAAAAATATAGCCTGTTTTTCTATCCCATTGTTTTATTGTCTAGGGATTTATAACTGCTTCCGCATGTGCTTAATAATTGAAAGGGTCGGCGATACATAATCTTGGGATATCGCATTATAAAATCAACCAAGTTAGAAGGATGTGTGCGTTCCCGAGGATCGGGGCATGACATCCCTTTTTTGTGGTATCAGAGCGAAGTTGAAGATTGGAGTGATAAGGAGCGTTGACCATGGGGTAGTTAGTAGGAAAGACCTTTAAATTTATGCTGGTGCATGTCTGTGTTAGCTGAGTGCTAAAATTGTTTGTTGTTTGGATCGCTCTGTTTCTAATTAGGATTTAAATTGGAAACAAGTGTTAGTTGAGTAAAGCTACACCATGAGCAATCAGGAGCCAAGAACTCCTGTAAAGAGGACCAGTAGGGTCGTTATTCGGGGTAGAGGTCCGACTCATGTCGGAACCCGAGGCGGACATGGTCGAGCACTAGCACAGGCTAGCGTGAGTGGAATGATTCCACCTGTCGTAGATGTCGGGGTAGCAGCCCCTAATGATCCCAGGGTAGATGGGATCTTGCGTGTTCTGGAAGCGATTGGTACTAGAATTGATCAGCAAGCTGCTACTGTTGAAGCCGCTGCTCAGGCCGCTACAACTGCCGCCGCCACCAGAGTTGCCCCTGCTACCGCACCTGCAGTCGCACTTGCCCTTGCTCCAGCCGCCGTGAATGTTGAAGGGCCACCGGAGATAGTGGTCGCTACAAGACCAATCCATAAGCTGGTGGAGCATTTCCTAAGGTTAAATCCGCCGTTGTTCACTGGGTCTGGAGATCCTGAAGCTGCTTCTTCATGGGTTCAGAAGCTTGAGAAGGCGTTTTCACTGTTGATGTGCAACGAGATTGAGAAGGTAATGTTAGCAACTTACCAGCTGGAGAGAGTTGCAGACACTTGGTGGATGACAACTCGTGAAAGAATCTTTCCAGAAATCGCTGTTCAGGACTGGAACACTTTTCGTGAAGCCTTGAATGATAAGTTTTTCTCTGAGACTGCCAAAGAGGTGAAGATGGCAGAATTTCAACGTCTTCGCCAGGGTTCCCTTACTGTTGATGAATATGAGGCGAAGTTCGCTCAACTTTTGCGATATGCCCCCGAGTTAATTGAGAATCCTGTGAATCGAGCAAGGAGGTTCAAAGATGGATTCAGACCGGACATGAGGAGTGCTCCTTCTGGATCTAAAGACTTATAATGATCTATATCGGAGAGCTTAGAAGATTGAGAATGATCAGAATGAACGAGCCACCGCATCTGGATCGCGGTTTGGTTCGAACCAAGATAGAAATCGGTTTGAGAAAAGACCGATGATTGGAGGTAGATCACATGTTCCGCCCAGTAAGGAAGGTGGAATTGGAAAGTCGGAACCCAATCGGATTGGTGTGTGTCGTTTCTGCGGAAGACAACATGGATCGGCTCCGTACTTTCCTAGGACAAGAGTTTGCTACGATTGTCACCAGCACGGTCACCTAGCCAAAGATTGTCCCCAAAGAAAGATGGGACAACAACAGCTGCCACCACCACCACAGATGGGTCAAAATCGAGGACTCCCGCCATTAATTGCACAGCAAGGTAGACCATTCGAACCTCCAGCTCAAGGACAGACATATGTCATCACTAATGGACAGGACAAAGGGAAAGCACCGCAAATAGAGCACCACTAGAATGGTGAAGAGGACAGGAACGAATCGACTATGCACCGATCAGAGGGAGAACGTTTTTGGAGTGACTTTATGGAAATAGCATAATGAAATTTTGGTGAAGTTTATAGAATTTCAGTTTGTGAAAATGAAGTTGTAAAGAAGAGAGTCATTGACTAGAGTGGTACCTGAATATTTTGTTTATGTATAACTTGATGTTCTATATAAAAAGGTTGGGCTTAAGGAAAAGCTGACTTTCTGATTTCTGACGATCGGACACTAAGGTTCCATGGACATTTAGTTGTGCCTAATGATGTAGAATTTAGAGAGAATGTTTTATCTGAATTGCATCGTAGTAGTTATAGCGTTCATCCTGGAAGTATTAAGATGTATCAGAATCTGTGTCAACACTACTGGTGATCAGGTATGAAGGTGAACATTGCCAAACATGTGGCCAAGTGTTTGACTTGTCAGCAAGTAAAAGCCGAACATTGCAAGCTGGGAGGACTTCTACAACCTCTTGCGATCCCAGAGTGGAAATGGGAACATATCACGATAGGTTTCGTGACTGGACTACCAAGGAGTCAAAGGGGAATGATTTAATTTGGGTAGTGGTCGACAAGCTGACAAAGTCGGCTCACTTCATTGCAGTTCGAAAGGACTTGATTCTGGATAGACACGCAGACCTGTATGTGCGTCAGGTGGTTCGTACGCATAGAGTGCCGGTTACGATAACATCCGATAGAGACCCGAGGTTTACTGCTGCTTTTTGGAAGAGCTTGCAAAGTGCTTTAGGTACAAAGCTTCAGTACAGTACGGCATATCATTCTTAGACGGATGGCCAGTCTGAAAGGACAATTCAGACTCTTGAAGCATGCTGAAAGCATGTGTAATAGACTTCAAAAGAAGCTGGGAAGATCAGCTTCATCTGGTGGAATTTGTCTACAACAACAGTTACCAGCAGAGTATCAAGATCACTCCATTTGAAGCGTTGTATGGCAGAGCATGCAGAACTCCAGTATGTTGGGATGAAGTCGGAGAAAGGAAGATAACAGACCCAGAGTTGGTTCAGTAATTAGTAGATGCCGTGACAGTAATCAGAGACAGATTAAAGACCGTGTAGAGCAGACATAAAAGTTATGCAGATAAGAGTCGAAGGTCTTTGGAATTCCAAGTTCGTGATCACATTTTTCTGAAAGTACCACCAATGAGGGGAACTTCGCGCTATGGTAAGAAAGGCAAGTTGAGTCCGAGGTACATAGGTCCGTTTGAGATTCTTGAAAGAATCGGAAACCTAGCGTATCGTCTTGCATTGCCACCAAGATTGGTGCAAGTGCATGACGTCTTTCACGTGTCGATGTTAAGGAAGTAAGAGCCTGACTCGACCCACGTGCTCAATTTTGAGGAATTGGACGTGGATGACTGTGTGTCATACGTTGAAAGCCCGATTCAAATTGTCGATCGCAAAGAGAGCAAGTTCTGCGTACAAAGACCATTCCGTTGGTCAAAGTGGTTTGGCAACACCACGGTTCAGAAAGAGCGACCTGGACGACTGAAGATTCGATGAGACAGTTGTACCCCCGCCTTTATGATCAAAGTGTATAAGGGTTTAAATTTCGAGGACGAAATTCTTACAAGAGGGGAAGAGTTGTGACATCCTGAAATTCGACCCTATTTTCGATGAAGTGAAATGGGCATTTCGTCGACGTGTTTATGGTCCTTTTTCTCTGAGCTGATCACTCACGAGTTAACTAACCTATTGGGTGAAGCCGTTAAGGGATGTATCCGCGGTAAAAAAATCCCTAAAAGCTACCTAATTAGTTGGATTGGGCAAAAATCACGTCTGATCGATTCTAACCATGAAATTTAAATTGGTTTCGGAAAATCGAATATTCGAGCGTGTCACAATTCATTTTTAGGACAGTCTCATCGTCTGTCAATTTATCGACGAGTTCGAAATTTCAAGAAAGAAATCATCGGAGGAAAAATCGAAGACCGGAAGAAAATAAAAAGGGAAAAGGAAAAATAATAAAAGTAATAGGATTAATGTAGTTATCTTATTATTTTCTTTTTTTCTTTTTTCTTTTTCTTTCTCTTACTTTTTCTCTTTCTCTTCTCTCTTTTCCCTCCCCTCGTTCATGTGCACTCCCCCTCCCCACCGCCGAATGCCCCTTGCCAATTTTAAATTTGGCTCCTCTCTCTTTTGCTTTTTACTTTTGACTAGTCAAAAGAAAATCCCTCTTCTTATCTCTTCTTTCTCTCTTCTTCTCTCTCCTCTCTCTTCTCCCCCATTTCTTCCTCGTGACCGACTCATTCTCTCTCTTTTCTCTCCTATTCGTGCGAACCAAAGCCGAGGAAGAACAGAAGCAGCAATGCCAAGAGAAGAGAAAGACCGAAGAAGCTCGCCGTCGCTGCTTTGTCGCCACCCACCGCTTGCTGCCGTCCAACCACTCGCGCGCCGCCCGTGCTCCGTTGCTCACCGCCCTCCTTCTCTCCCTTCTGTTTGTACGAACTAGCGAACAAAAGTGGAAGCAGCCGCGGACGTCGCCTGAAGACTAGCCGTTGTTGCCGCCACACCGAAGCCGGACCGCCCGCGCACCCGCCGCTCGCCGCTGTTCCGCCGTCCGCGCGCGTCCCCGCGTCCACCATCTGCTACCATCCCTGCCGTGCGACCCAGCTTCTGTTCTGCCTAGTCCAGCCACCGTGAGTAGACAAGCAAGCCGCCAGAGCCACCGTGCTACTTCACCGGACTACCACTTGCCTTCCCGACCCTTCTCCGCCCCTAACCATCTCTGTTTTTCCCTGTTTCACAACTAAACCAGCAAACCCACGAGTGGGTTTCCAGCCGGTTCGTGGGCCGTTTTGGGCTGATTCCGGGCCCCGGATTCGTGAGTTGCTTTGGGAAGAAACGACTCTCGTGTCGTCCCCGTCGGATTGGTCCGTTTTGCGCTAAAATCCGGTGAGTAATCTCACTAATCCTCATTTAGTAGACTAATGATGCTTAAGGGTTGATTAGATTTAATTAATTAGGTTTAAGTGGTTAGATTAGTATGGATTATTGTTTATTAGTCAATTGTGATGCGAATTAGACAAATTGATTGTGCAATTAACAAGTAGACATGGTCTACTATTTATTGGAAGCGTCTCGGAATTTTTCCTGACCCTTATCGGGCTTCAATTTGACAATTCGGGCCTAAGTGGAGTTTTTGGTATTTAAATATTATTTTTCGGAATTAATTTAATTAATTATTTATTCTCCGAAAATTCAACACGTTTGGCCAGTAACCGGAATTTTATGCTGATGACCATGGTGAAATCCGTTTATTTAATTGGGCTTTATTTTGAGCTAAATTGAATTTTAATATTAATTATTTAATTTTCTAAATTAATTATTTAATTATTTATTTTTCGGAAATTAAGGTTGAGATGGCCAGTGACCGCAATATTATGCTGATGATCGTGGTGCAGTTTTTTTATATTTAAATTGGCTTTATTTTGAGCTAAATGGAATTTTTAATATTTATTAATTAATTTTCGAAATTAATTAATTATTTATCTATTTTTCGGAAATTAAGAATTAGATGGTCGACGACCAAAATTTTGTGCTGATCATCATGGCATGGTTCGTTTATTTAATTGAGCTATATTTTGTGCTGAAGTGAATTAATTGTGATTATAAGATTATTTTCCTGGGTTAATTAATTGGGATAATTAATTGAAAAATAACAGGGTGTCGGTTGACGGCACCAAAAGTTTTTTGGTGGACGCTATTTATGGTAGGATTTGTGGAATCGAAATCATTATATTTTGGTTAAGGCCAATCGTGTACCTACGCACGATATTTTATCAATGATGATAAAAGATGAGGAGAAATGCTATGTGATGTGGCTCGGCGATTATTACATCGCTTTGGCATGTAGGGTGCTTTAGAGAATGCACGTAATTTGTTGAATAATGATCAAGCCTGTGTGGCGATAGTTGATCATGCTAGTATGGCGATAGTTGATCATGCCTGTGTGGCGTAGATCGTGTTTGCGTGGCAGTATTTCTGTGTGTCGAGTATCGTGCCCGTGTGGCTGAAGGTAATTGGAATGCCTAAGAGTATGCACATAAAGTGTTTATTGTACGTCACATAGGCGAATAGACGCCCGAGAGCATTACTATAGCTCGGTGACTGAGTGTGCTATTGGAGACTATGTCGTGTGGAGTGAGATGACCTAGAAATGGTCCAACTGACATGTAATCGACTAGGTCAATTGATCATTGCTTTGATATGACGTTGTGAAATGATTGATTGAATGAAATTGACCATGAGTGGTCTTGTTGGCATGTGATCGACTAGGTTGATTGATCGAGATATCGATCTATGATGTGATTGCTTGGGTGCCTAGTGAACTGTGCTAATATGCAGGTGGAATCTGAGGCTAAGGTAAGTCCTCTGACCCGTGTGTGCATAGGCAGCCCAGTTAGCGTATTGGTTTCCTAATTGAGTCTTGGCGGGGTAGAACTCGCTGAGACATACTTTCATCCCAGTTTAGGGAAAACATTTCAGGACCCCGATGAGGAGCTGAGGAGGAGGAATTGGAGAAAGAGAACTCTAAGGTGAAACCGAGGAAGAGAATGATCTGAGTGAAGAGGAGTTAGAGAAGGATCAGGATGATCCTGAGTATGACCCAGATGAGGATTGAAATCCCATCTCTTTGTGAACCCTTTTGTTTATGTGTAGATAGAGTGAGACTTTAAAGTTGTGAATAGTTTGTGAAGTGCTCTGTCTAATACCATGTATAAAGGTTTGATTGTAAATTTCAATATGAAAAATATAGCCTGCTTTTATATCCCATTGTTTTATTATCTGGGGATTTATAACTGCTTCCGCATGTGCTTAATAATTGAAATGGTCGGCGATACATAATCTTTAGATATCGCATTATAAAATTGACCGAGCTAGAAGGATGTGTGCGTTCCCGAGGATCGGGACGTGACAAAATTCCTACTTGGCCAATATGAATCCTTCAAGATGAAGCCAGGGGAGTCAATTGGAGATATGTTTAGCCGTTTTACAGAAATTGTAAATGGTTTAGCATATCAAAGTCAGCCAATTTCTTCCCCAATGAAGGTCAACAAACTCTTGCAAGGTCTCTCAAGAGATCGGAACCATGTCAAGACCTCAATTCGGGAGACTTAAATGATTATGCCACTCTCCATTGATGAAATGATTGGCACCCTTCAATCCTACGAAGTGGAACAAATCATTGATGAAGATCTCGAAAGTAAGAAGTCCGTCGCTTTAATATCTAATGCTGATTTTGATGATACAGACTTAGAAAATGACATGGACGACGAAGAATTTGCTTTTATGATCAAAAAATCAAAAAGCTAATTAGAAAATGAAGGAAATTCAGTGGAAGAAGACAATACAAATAGAATGGTCAGAAAAGAACAATAAAAGAAGATGATATGCAAGGAAATATATGCTTGATGGCACATTCAGAATCTGAGTCTGACTCGAACATAGACTCAAAATCAAAGTCTGACTCAAACACAGACTCAGAATCCAATGAAGAAATCGAGGTAAGCCATTCAAAAATTCCTTTCAAAGTTTCAAAGTATATAAATGAGATTTGCTTAAATATCAAGTCTTCTCTTAAAAGGATCTCCGAACTTAAAAAAGAGAATTTTTTGGCTTAGGCAACAGGATCTTTCTCGAAAAGAAAAGTTTTAAATTTTGCAAAAAGATTTTCTACAAACAAAAGAATGTCGAGATTTACTTGTCAAAGAAAAATGATTCTTTAAACAAGAAATTTTCAAATATTTCGACAAGATTTTCCAATGGATCAAAAACATTAGAGCATATCCTTTCCATACAAGTTCCTTACTATAATAAGTTGGTGTGACACCCCTCGACGGCCCCCGATCTGCTAGGGTCACCACAGTTCGCTTTTCCTTTTTCTTTCCCAAACAACGTGTCACTCTGATACCATTTTTCAGTTGCAGCGGGTCCATATAACCATGGGTTTTACATCTTTTATTAACGGTCCCTTGCGCAATTTACATAACGGAAGCATATCTAACAATTCCCTTCCCTACATTCAGAAATTGATGCACACCTACTAAACATTTTATATAAGCTAAAACCGAACGCGTTTATTTACATAGAGCAGATGGACATCATTCATCGGTACATCAAAATGCCATAGTTTTCTATACTAGGCTATACTTCAAAAGATGACCGACATCTCCTCTCCCAATCGTATACTTAAGGTCCATCGACCAGTGTCGGCGTCCAAAGGTTCCCTCCTTTGCTATCCTTCTCCTCGCGGTCATATCCAACCTCTTAATCCATCCACTAATCTGAAATGTTGGTCCCCAAAAGGGGTGAGTACAACCACTCAGTTAAAGGAATCCAATAACAACTCAATGCATCATACAAATCATACATGCATTGCAGGCGTAACTTACCTTACAGCCATGCGCAATACTATCATGCATCATCATGCCTTATCATCATGCATATCATATCATCATATGTCATCATCATAATCATCATCATGGCATCATTATATCATACATGTCATCCTTATCATGACATCATCACATCACATATCATAACCATCATCATGCATATCATCATGCATATCATACCATGGGTGATCATCATATCACATCACATAACATCATCATCATCATCATGCATATCATCATGCATATCATACCATGGGTGATCATCATATCACATCACATAACATCATCATCATCATGCATATCATCATGCATATCATACCATGGGTTAATTTTCATCTTTATCTTTAAATTTGATCACCACATCACCCTTCCTCGATTCATCAATTTCATCTCATATTTTACACTCGCATCCCATGCGAGAAAACCTTCGGGCATGTATCCAAGATACAACCGAGCATCCGGCACCCCCACATTCCGAGCATCTCGTATCCCAACTAGCATCACGAGGCATCCTCCGGGCATGTATCTAAGATACAACCGGACATCCGGCCTTTACCCTTCTAGCTAGGCATCTCGCACCCCAACTGGCATCACGAGGAATCTCCGGGGCTCGCCATGAAAATGGTTTCCCCTACCCTCCGAGCATGCATCATGATACAACCCCTCACCCTCCGGGTGTGTACCATAATACAACCGGGCATCCCGACACTCCCGGGGAAAACCTCTGGGCATGTATTCATAATACAACCAGGCATCCAAAGGGCATCGACTCATTCGAACCTTTGGGCATCCCGACTCCCGGGGCATTGTCGGCTCACACCTCCGACGGTATCATCATCCATGTTTGCCAATTTCGGTCTTTATTTAGCATGGCATATGGCATGATATCAAACAAATCACACTTGACATGGAATTCACACTTGCATCTCAATTCAATGTCATACATGTACCAAGACTTTATCACACATACATCTCAATTCAATGTCATACATGTACCAAGACTTTATCACACATGCCACATAAATTAAATTGAATCCGTGGCCAAATAAAATCTATTTTATTTATTTATTTATTTATTATTATTATTTTAATATCTATAAATTCCCAAAATTATCAAAATTCAATAAATTATTAAACAAACCCATAGGATGATAATTACTTGCAAAATTCATGGCCAAATTGAATTTTTACTAAATCTCACAATTTTCCCAAAACATCCTATGATTCTCGGATGAACCAGAATGCACGGTTTCCGAATAAATTCAACTAAAATATCCATATGGACTCCAAAAATTATGAAATTTTACTGGGTTATAGAAAAGACATTTTTGTACAACTTTCATGAAGAACTCCAAGTCAGATTCCTTATAGATTATTTTATTCAACCTCACGAAGCTTCTGGACCCATTACCGCATCGTCCAGTATACACATCTCCGAAATATTGAGATTTAACCTACCTATTCTCTTTTGTTTTCTCTGAAATTTGGATATGTTATGTGTCAAGGTGTCCTTTACAAGTTTCATGAAGATATCTAGGTTAAATAACCAGTATATAGTCATCATTTAGGTCCTTGAAGTCTCGGGTGTCTCGGAACACATCACCAGAATCATCGTCTTCAAGATCTAGCCGATTTACTAGGCTATACTTGTTAATTTCTCTTCAAATTTTAGTATGTTGTAGTTTAAGGTGTTACCTACAACGTTCATGAAGACATCAAAGTCAGATCTTCAACAAAAATCAACATGCAATCAAGAATCCAGCAAGAAGTCAGTGAAAACTTCACAGATCTGGGGTCTCCGTAGGATAGAACTTTAACCCCTCATATCTCCATAATTTTCCACGAAATTTTAGTATGTTATAGGAAAAGATTTTAGATACAACTTCCATGCAGACATCGAAGCCAAAATCGAACTCCAAACATGCATGCAAGCTCACACAACATTCTGACTCAAACTGTTCGAACGAAAACAGCATGCATCTCAAGAACAAAACACATTAGCTTCACTCCCATGCCTCCAAACGTCCTAAAATTCGACCATACATGCAAAACATAGATGCAAGAGTAGGAAGTGGATTCCCAACTTGCCTCTAAACTGAACTAGCGACGAGCACACGGCGGCGAATCAGGCGGCACACGGGCGGACGGACGGCGAGCGGCGGCGACTCCTTCCTCTCGGCTCCTCCTCCCTCTCGGCCTCACTCTCCCTCTCTCGCACAACCTCTCTCTCTCTCCCTTTCTCTCTTGGCCGAATGGCTAACCAGCCATTCTCTCTCCTTTCCTTCCCCTTTTTATACCCCTTAAACCTCATCATTAGCTTGCCTCCCCAATGCCCAATGCATGCCACCCCTCTTGCCACTTGTCACAACACATGCAAGATGGGCTTTTGGGCTTGGGCTTGGGCCGGCCACTCTTGGGCCTCCTCTTGGGCTAGTCGACAGCCCCCTTGTGGGCTTCAATGGGCCGGCCAACTTGGCCCATTAAAGTTCCACTCTTGGGCTTAAGGCCCAATCGAATTTTGACCCTCTTTTTCCTTGAATTTCTTTTATAAATATTTTAAACTTTAAATTTTCCACATGGCCAAAGTCTTATGACATTTCATTTATTGAAATTTAATTTATAAAGTACATGGCCAAGCATAAATTATTAATCTATCAAATTTAAATTTTCACAATCATAAGCACAAATCATCTAATTAAAAGACTAATGGCTAAAACATAAGCCATGGAAATTCTATCATCTAATTAAAGACTTTAACACACCTTATGGCTTGTCATTGAATTTTGGGATGCCACAGTTGGGACTTGGTTTCAAAAAGGAAAGTGATTCTCTAATAGATTTTCCTAAAGTCAAGGAAAGATTTAGACAAAGACCTCTTAGACTTGCATACAAAAAGCATTTTCAAAGGATATTTACAAAACCTATTGGTCGAAATGCTATCAAGTGTTCAAATTATGGAGATTTGGAACACTTTGAGAAATAATGTCCTAAAGTCTGGAGATTTGTTAAGAAATACTGGGTAAAAACAACATACTTGGGTAAAAGCAACGTACTCTACTAATTCTCATGGACCAAAGAAAATATGGGTACCAAAGAAAATGTGAGTTGTTTTTGTAGGAAATAAAATAAGAAAAGAAAGAGAATTTGGTAAGGAATGTATATTTTTCCTCAATTTAGTTTGAGTACAAAATTTAAAAATTTTCATCATACTTATATTCTCTTTGTGCCTCAATTGATTCATATTTCATTATGACCGTATTCAAAGATTTTTTTTATTAAAGAAAGAATCGTGTGATTTGTTTATGTGATTCGAGATTTGATACGTGTGATCATTTTGGATATCCTGCTTAGAGACAATTGAGTTTATTTGATGCTCTCAGATTTTATTATATTTTGCAAAGTGATAAGTATGTTTTATGAGATATTACTTTATTATGCAAGATATTCATTCTTGGATACTCAAGGATTTTATTCTTTCTGATTTTATTGTGCTTTGACTAAGTGAGAATTTCCTTTTCAAGATATCATTGTGCATGATGTTCTTTCCTTAAATACTTTGTTATGATGAGTTTAGAAAGAATGTTTGATTATTCTTGAAGATTTTCTATTTTTCTCTAATGAAATGGAAGGATCCAAATTGAAGGATACCAAAAAGCAAATTAGTTGATTGCAGGAAATTCAATAAGGGAAGAATGATTGCGAGTTTACGTAGGTGCAATAAAAAAAGTTTGTTAAGTTAATGTAGGTTGAATTCGAGACGAGCTAGAAGAAAATAAATTCTTGCCTCAAATTTCAAAATGCAAATGATCGTTGTGGATATTGTTGCTACGAAGGAAATAATGAAAAAATATTCTGCTCAATGTGCACAAGCCACAATTAGTGCTACCCGCAAATATTGTCATGATGACAAGGGGAGAAAGCGAATCCAAGAGAAAGGAAAGAATCATGATCACCTCAAAAATGCAACAAATTGAGGGGGAGCTGTGACACCCCTCGACACGGCCCCCGATCCGCTAGGGTCGCCACAGATTACTTACCTTTCAATTGTCCTAATAACATGTCACTCTGATACCATTTCAATTGCAGCCGATCCATAAATCCCGAGGGTTCGTATCATCTCAATCGATCCAGCGCAGTTCATATAACGGAAGGATACTCATCATCTCCCTAACCCGTACACAAACTAAATAATATAATGCAATGTACACCAACTACAACCTTTCGTATATATATATACTTTAGGGCCGAATCACTTTTATTTACATAGCTAAGATGGATTTCACAAGTCGGTACAACAAAAGGCCAAGATTTTAACTAAGCTCGGCTAAACCCAAAAGAACCCGACTATACATCAGACATGTACATTAAATCCATCATCCTAGTATCGGCCATCCAAAAAGTGTCAACCTCCACTAGTCACACACTCCTATCACACCTATCCTGGTACATCGGCTGGTGGCGGCGGCATCATCCCCATCATCCTCCCATCTCGACAAACATGGACGAACAGAAACTCCTGTACTATGGGGCCATCAGGTAGGCCCACATCATACATAACCAAAACACAGACGCGGATAAACGCCAGACCATGAACACCAATGCAAGGGTGCTCTAAGCACTCGACCTTAACATCAGACGGTAATCCATAAAATGTACCGCGTGTGACAGGTGATAGAGACATCTCTCAATCTGAAATGTTAGTCCCCAAAAGGGGTGAGTACAACCACTCAGCGGTAAAGATCCATCAAACTACACAGTGCAACAAACAAGACAATCAAGATATCACGAGTAAAGCACATATCATCCATGCTATTGAGCATACATCACCATGCGGTCGTGCATATATCGTCATGCAGTCGTGCATATCTCAACATGCCATCATGCATTTACCACCATGCAATCATACTTATATTTCCATTAGGTTCATTCCATGCCATATGCACCTACATACGCATGATTTATATCATCCATACAATCATGTATATATCCCCATGAGATCCATTTAAGCCTTCATGATCGCATTCTCAATGCCATATAATATCAATTCAATTTCATAGGCAAATATATTCCATGCCATATGCACACACGTATGCACATGATTCACTTTCCATTTTAATTTCAAGAGGATCTCATTTTCTTCTTCCAGGAACCAGTGTTTGCATCCCTCATATGTCGTTCACACCCAACCTGGCGTTGCGAGGAACCTCCAGCACACACCTCCGGGCATCCGGCACACACACTCCGGGCATCTCGCATCTCACCTGGCATCACGAGGAGTCGCCGGGGCTCGCCATGAAAATGTTTAACCCTTGCCTTCCGGAATTACATACCGACATACCACCAGGCATCCCATGGAATTACGTACCGATATACCACCGGGCATCCCGAAACTCCCGAGGACCCTTCGGCACACAAACTCCGGGCATCCCGACACTTCCGAGGCATCGTCGGTTCACACCTTTGATGGTATCATTATTATCACAATATATAATTACATATATGTCTCCCTTTCAACATGGCATTTGATGCAACAATGTCAAAGGTCTAAACCAGCTTTTTGATGTCATATGATATGCCAAATGTCACATATATACAGTGCACATAACACCCACGATATCACATTTCATAAAGCAATTCATTGGTTTTTTAAAATAGAACAAATTTTCGAGTAAAACAGAATGCACCTCTTTAGTAAAAATTCTTGGAAAATTAGTAAACAATCTCAATAAATTCTGAAAAATCTAACATGATGTAAAAAAGACCTACAGAAAGAGATTTCATGAAGAACACCATGTCAAGAAAGTTTCACATCAATCACATAGGTCCATACTGTGGCATCCCAAAATTCAAAGTCAAGCCATAAGGTGTGTTAAAGTCTCTAATTAGGTAATAAAATTTCCCATGGCTTATGCTTTAGCCATTAGTCTTTTTAAGAATAGATGATTTGTGCATATGTTTGTGAGAATTTAAATTTGATAGATTAATGATAATAATTTATGCTTGGCTATGCACTTTATAAATTAAATTTCAATAAACAAAATGTCACAAGACTTTGGCTATGTTGAAAATTAAAGTTTAAAACTTTATAGAATAAATTCAAAAAAAAAAAAAAAAAAAAAAAAGAGGGAAAGAGTCAAATTTTGGGTTGGGCCTTAGGCCCATTGGCCTAAGCTTTAGTGGGCCAAGCTAACCGGCCCATGGAGGCCCAAGAAGGAGTGGTCGACCGGCCACAAATGAGGCCCAAGCCCAAGCCCAAATTCAAAACCTATTATGCATGCAATAGGACAAGTGGCACAAAGGAGAATGCCATGCATTGGCTAATTCGAAGGCAAGTAATGATTATCAATGATGAGGATTAGGGGGGATAAAAGGGAAGAGAGAGAGAAGGGTGGCCGGTTACCTCATTCGCCCAGAGAGAGAGAGAGAGAGAGAGAGAGAGAGAGATCATGCGAGAGAGAGGGAGAGCGGCCGAGAGGGAGGAGAAGCCGAGGAGGAGCCGCCGTCCGACCGCCGTGCGCCGCCGTGTTCGCCGCCGTGTGTTGTCGTCCGTCCGGTTTAGAGGCAAGTGGGAGTCCTCTAGCTGCTCTTGCATGTGTGTTTGTTGTATGTATGGTTGATATAGTGTCGAATTTGGGTGATTGGAAGAGGAAAACTGAAGTATGGATAGCTTGATCTTGAAGTGGTGTGACTGTTTTCGTTCGAACGGTTTGAGTCAGAATGTTGTGTGAGCTTGCATGCATGTTTGGAGTCCGATTTTGGCTTCGATTTCTTCATGAAAGTTGTATCTAACATCTTAAAATATAACATAATGAAATTTCATGGAAAATGATGGATATTTGTGGAGTTAAAGTCTCATTCTACGGAGACCTCAGATCTGGAAAGATTTCACTGACATATTGTTGGATTTGTGGTTGCATGTTGATTTGTGCTTGTAATATTTCTTCGATCTCTTCATGAAAGTTGTAGGGGACATCTTAAACTACAACATAATAAAATTTGAAGTGAAATGAACAAGTATATCCTAGTAAATCAACTAGATCTTGAAGACGGAAATTCTGGAGATGTATTTCGGGACACCCGAGACTTCATGGACTTAAATGACGACTATACTCTGGTTATTTGACTTAGATATCTTCATGAAACTTGCAGAGGACATCTTGATGTAGAATATATCCAAATTTCAAAAAAAAAAAAAAGAGAATAGGTAGATGAAAACTAAGTATTTCGGAGAAGCATGTACTGGACGATTCGGTGATGGATCTAGAAGCTTCGTGAACTGTAGAAAATAATCTAAAAATAATATGGCTTGGAAGTCTTCATGAAAGTTGTATGAAAATGTCTTGGCTATAACTCGGTAAACTTTCGTAATTTTTGGAGGCCGTATGGATATTTTAATCGAATTTCGTCGGAAACCGTGCATTCTGATTTCATCCGAAAATTACACGATGTTTTGTGAAAATTGTGAAATTGTGTGAAATTCTATGTGGCCATGTATTTTGCATGTAATTATCATCCTATTGGCTAGTTTAATACTTGCTTTAATTTTTATAATTTTTG
Source organism: Eucalyptus virginea (assembly GCA_014182375.1). Taxonomy (NCBI): domain Eukaryota; kingdom Viridiplantae; phylum Streptophyta; class Magnoliopsida; order Myrtales; family Myrtaceae; genus Eucalyptus; species Eucalyptus virginea. Next base: position 34,253,745 of record CM024516.1, on the reverse strand, counting down.
GGAATTTATAGATATTAAATCGAATATTTTTGAAAATTACAAAAGTTGGAATTTTAAATAAATGAAAAATGGATTATTTTATTGGCCAAAAATTCCATTATTTATTTCATAAATAATTACACCATGTTATATGTATGATGAGGTCTTGATGTATGCATGACATTGAATTGACATACATGTATGAATTCCATGCCAAGTATGACTTGTTTGATGTCACGTCATATGCCATGCTAAATTAAGACTGAAATTGGTAAACGTGGATAATGGTAAATAAGGAGGTGGTTGTGGTGGAGGATGATGCCCGGAATGTATAGAGATGCATTGCCGGATGGCCACGGGAGATTCAGGATGCCCAGAATGTGGGGGTGCCGGAAGCCATGTCGGAGGTTTTTGCCCGAGGGGAATGCCTCGCGATGCCAGGATTGGGGTGCGGGATGCCCGGCCAAGGAGTGTAAATGCCGGAAGCCCTGTCGGAGGTTTTTGCCCGAGGGGAATGCCTCATGATGCCAGTTGGGATGCGAGATGCCCGGAATGTGGGGGGCCGGATGCCCGGTGGCCTGGAATGGCTGAATGCCGGAAGCCTCGGAGGTCTTTGCCCGAGGGGATGATGAAATAAATGATCTGGGAAATGGGTGATGTGGTGATCAAATTGAAAGTTAAAAGTGGAAATTAAACCCATGGCATGATGATATGCAAGATGATATGCACGGTGATGATGAGGATGATATATGATATGCATGATGATATGCATGATGATGATGATGATGATGATGATATATGATATGGCTTGATGATACGCATGATGATATGCATGGTGATGATGATGATGATATATGATATGCATGATGATATGCATGATGATGATGATGATGATATATGATATGGCATGATGATATGCATGGTGATGATGAGGATGATATATGATATGCATGATGATATGCATGATGATGATGATGATGATGATATATGATATGCATCATGATATGCATCATGATGATGACGATGACATATGATATGCATGATGATATGCATGATGATGATGACGATGATATATGATATGGCATGATGATATGCATGATGATATGCATGGTGATGATGAGGATGATATATGATATGCATGATGATATGCATGATGATGATGATGATGACGACATGTGTCATGATGATGATGTCATAATGATAATGACATGTATATGATATGATGATGCCATGATGATGATGACATGTGTGATGTCATGATGTCATGATGACGATGACATGTATATGATTATGAGATTGATGCATGATAGTATGCGCATGGCTTCAAGGTAAGTAACGCCTGCAATGCATGTACAATTTGCATGATGCATTGAGTGGTTGTTGGATTCCTTTACCTGCTGAGTGGTTCTACTCACCCCTCTTGGGGACCAACATTTCAGATTAGCAGCATGCCGCTCCCTGTCGTCACGCAGGGTGTGTTTTACGGTTTACCATCCGACGTCGAGGTAGAGTGCGAGGAGTTCAGCTGTCCTTCTGTGCCTGGACTGGCATACATACGAGTGCAATGTTTTGTCATGTACGACATAGGCCTGGCTGGGGGCCCGATTGTCTAGGAGTTTGTCTCCGTCCACGTTCGTCACGACGGGGTGATGAGAGGGATGCTGCCACCGCCACCGCCTGACGCACCGGATTGGGTGTGAGGCCCGTGCGTGACAAGTAGGAGCTGTGTTTTTGGGGATAGTTAGCCGACACTTATGATGGGGGTTGTGCACGTGTGATGTAGAGGGTCGAGGGTTCTTTTTGGGGTTTTAGGCTGGACATGGCTGAGTCCTAGCTTTTCCTTTTGATGTGTTGACCCAAAAGAAGTCTCATCTTGAAAATATATGTAAATAAAGTGTCGTGGCTTGTTTATAAAATCATGGTGATTAGTGGTGTGTATTTGTATCATGGTTGGTAGGGGGAGAGATGGCGATATTTTGCTTCCGCTAATGAGTCGCGCTAGGACCACTTTTCTTTAAAAAAAAAAAAAAATGCCTGTGAATTACGACGCCTCTTCTAAGAAGAAAGGTAATAAGGTGTAACATTGGCGCTTGTGGCGACCTACGAAGGGTTCGGGGTGTCACACATACATCACAACAACAGAATTTCCAACACCGCTTTTGCACAGTTACGGAAATAATTTTGATTAAGCCCTTAAATGAACTTCGAAAATTCTAAGATTTTAATATGTTATAGGTAAGACCTAAAGATAAAAGTCTCATGAAGAAATAAAAGTCTAATTTCTTTTGGATTAAAATATATGATTTTTATAACTCTCCCTAAGTCTCGGTTTATTGTCCAGGTTAATCCTTTTCAAAGAAAATCGTTTTGCCCAATCAATACTTATCCGTTTATTCTTAAATTTTAGTATGTTACTCCTCAAGATGTCGGCTACAACTCATATCAAGGACATGAGATCAAATTCGGACCGCATACTTTCAAAAAATTCACATAATCACAATAGATCATCATAACGGTTTCCAGATCTAGTATCTTTGAAGAAAAATAGTTTCACCAACAAATACTCGTTCGTTTTCTGCAAAATTTTAATATGTTTCTCGTCAAGAAGTCCTCTAAAACTTTCATCAAGAATTCGAAGTTATATTCCAACTAGAACATTGCATACAGCTCACAAAATCACCAAAGTTCGGACTATTTTTCCGGAAAACAGATTACTAAACTAAGGCACTACTCCCATAACTTCGAAAATCCTCACCTCCACCACCTCCGAAATAGACCATACAACACACACAATCACAGAAAGAAAATTGTAGATCAAAGGACTCTACTTGCCTCTAATCCAAAGAGAATCACGGCAAGCACACGGAGGGGTAGGGCGGGCTCGACGGCGGCGGCTAGGCGGACACACGGCAACAACAGGTTTTCTTCTTCCCTTCCTCTCTCTAGCGCTTGCTCGGTTTCCCTCTCTCTCGTGTGACAACTCTCTCTCTCTCTCTCTCTCTCTCTCTCTCTCTCTCTCTTCTCTCTCAATACTCCTCGCTCACTCCGCCCAATCTCCCTCTCTTTTCTTCCCTTCAAGAATGATTAGAAATCATTAGATTGCATGCAAGATGACACTTGGTTAATCCCTTTAGCCACTTGTTAATTTTGCCATGCAAGATGATGGGCCTTCCTTGAGCCGACTCCTCCATCCGGTCCCTCTCTTCCCTTGGTCGACAGCCCATTGGGCTTCTTGGGCCGGTCGAACGGTGGGGCTATGGGCTGGTTTTTGGCCTAAAAATTTCAGCCCACTTCTTTTAATAATCTACCCTAAATCCCCACTTATATAAATACCTAATTGAAATTTATAGGGCCATAAAACTTGCAACATAAATCAATAAAATCTAACCTATAAAGTGCACGGCCAAGAATAAAATTTTCCTATCAAATAATGGTCCATTGAAATGCTCGGCCTTAATATATTTTATTAAACCATCAACCATAACATAGTCCGATGGAGCTTCCATCATCTATCCATGGTCCATAGCATATCTAGAGGTTGTCATGAAGTTTTAGGATGCCACAGAAGCATTGATCAATTATGGAAAAATCATTTTGAATTGATTGTGATCTCAATTATTATTATGGAAGGAAAAGGTAAATGTGTTAGAACTTATCAAGTTCTCCAAAATCCAGTTAGTACATCTTTTATTTCCTTTTGTCATTAACAAATCTCTTATTTATATTATCGTTTTATTATGACAAAAAGAGTAAGTGAATTTTATAATGCATCCGTGATTTTTATTGGATAGTTGCTGATATATATGATCGAAGTGAGCTATATTGCATATCTTTGATATTCGACTTACTTTATAAAAGCTAATTTTTGGAAATTATGCAAGACACATTTGTTATCGTTTTATATTCTCCACGTGATACTCTATCTATTATTATCACTTTTTGATTATGACAAAAATGAGGAGAAGAGATAAATATGCATATGTCTTGATTGGTTGATATTATAGACGGGATTAACAAAAACATAGAGTAAGGGAGGTAGAAAAAGAGATCAATTAATCATTTGTAATGTCTACCTATCCCTTAATTTTGAATCAAGTGATTCATTAGATAATTATTGAGTAGACTAATATTAAAATAATAAAATAGTAAGAAATATTATTGCATAATATTGAGCTGCGATTACTTTTCTATATATTGTTATGCTCAATGTATTTGCTATCTTTTGCGATGCGATTGCCTTTGATTTATTAATATTTTTATAAAGTTTGATTACACATCTGCATATTCAGAGATTGTTTTGTCATCATCAAAAAGGGGGAGATTGTTAGGGAAATCCCTTATGATGTTTTGAAGATGACAAAATAAATCAAAGGCTACTAACGTGTTTAATAGTTCAGTAATAGAATATGCATATGATAGAACATGTAAAAGATATTATCAAAGTCTGTGCTTGGAAGAACCAGAAGACAGTTCCAGACCTTAAAGCTAAATATGTTCAAAAGCAGAAAATGTTCAGACTCAAATTATAAAGTCTATTGCACTCAGACTCGAAATGTCCTGAACTAGACAACTCGACAAAACGCACCACAAGCCCCAAACATATAACGGCTAGTGATCTAGTTTGGATTCTACATCAAGATTGATTTGATTGACTCAATTTAATTGATTGACAATTGGATCTTAAAGATAAGAACTTTCGATACAAAGAAGCTCTATTTATGAAAACCAAGATTCTATTTGTATAGGCGATCAAAATCAATTTGGGATTCTACTTCTATCACTCAATGGCTACCAAATCTTTTAGATATAAATCTGTCCAATAGGTAGATTGGAAGACCATCCTCAAGATACTGTCCAACGGCTAGTTTGGAAGTGGAGGAGTATTTAAGGAGATCAATGACCGATGAGCAAGTAAGATACGGAGCGTATAATTTATAATTCCAAAGTCTGAGCGATCTTCGATCATACACCTGTCTCTCGTGAGCTTAAACGTTTGTGATCGTGAGAGAAATACCAAAAGAGTGATTTAGTGAGATAGTGTGATCTACTACCAAGTGTTTACACTCAAAGTTGTAATCTCTTGTTGATTGCATAGTGGAATCCAGTAGAAGGCTGTTAGCGTGGGAAAGTAGACGTAGGCTTGATCTAAGTTGAACTACTATAAATCTTGTGTTCTTACTCTCTTCCCTAAACTCCTTTATTTTGTTCGTAGTTCTATTTAACTGCTAAAGTCTGAACTCGCTTAAAGGCTATTGTTCTTTAGACTCAGTTTTAAAAGTTTGTTGTTCATTAGACTCAAATTCAAAAGCAAAATATTTACTACGTTTTGTGAAAAAATCTCTTCACACCTATTCATCCCCTTTAGGTGTTCATACTAGAACTTTCAAATATAATCTATAGCTTTGTGCATCAGATGTTCTTGAACCTAATTCCATAAACAAGTTACAAATGAAAGACTTAGAATTCCAATTTAAAGTTCAAAGAAGAAGCATGATTCTTCACAAGCATCGTTATCAACAGACCTTCTTGACATTGGTTGGGCAATGTCTTCTTCCTGTCTTATTATTGTATTTGCATACAAATAGGTAGCAGGAGCCACTCCTAATTTATTTATGTTTTGTTCAGTGAACTTCTTCTTGTTGAAGAAAACTTCTTTATTGTTTTGAAGTTGACAAAACTTGTCCAAAGTCTAGTCTGAAGAAAATCTCTTTTGTTTCTTACTGAAATCCAGCCAATGGGCTTGGGAAAGTGGACGTAGACTTGATCTAAGCCAAACCACTATAAATCTTGTGTTCTTATTCTCTTCCCTGAACTCCTTTATTTTGTTTGAACTCTTATCTAATTGCTAATTCAAAGCTCGTTCATAGTCTGTCTTTTTCTAAAAGTAGATTACTTTTACTAAACCTTGCGAAAATTTTTATTCACACTTATTCACCCCCTCTAAGTGTTGTTAATAGCCCTTTCAATTGGTATCAGAGCTTATGTGCTTCTTTTATTAAAATGTTTTTTCTTCTAAAGCTAAAGATTTATGGCTAGTATTTTGGCTCCAGGTTTGGTTGAAGGCCAAAGTAACACTAGACCTCCTTACTTCAATGGGAAGGAGTACAATGTGTGGAAAAAAAAAAATAAAGGCGTTCCTAAGATCAAAAGATCCCCTGGAGTGGGAAGTGGTAGAAAAAGGGATCAATCCTAAAGCTACATCAACCTCAGAAAGAGGGAAAAAAGTTGTAGATGCTGACGAATTGACACAAGCAGATCTAACTAAGAGACAACCTCTTGATGCGAAAGCCATTTGCTCTTTATACTGTGCTTTATCTCCTACTAAGTATAACTGAATTTCCTCTTGTGAAACCGTGAAAGAAGTTTGGAATAGGTTGCACGTTAGCTACAAAGGAATTGATCGAGTACAGAAAACGAAAATCAATATTCTACTCAGACAGTATGAAGCCTTCAAGAAGAAGCCTGGAGAATCCATCACTGATATGTTCAGTTGCTTCACAAAGATTGTAAATGGCCTGGCATATCAAGGACAACCAATCTCAGGACCAATGTAGGTCAATAAACTGCTGCTGCGAGGACTCTCTAAAGATTGGAATCACGTGAAGACATCAATTAGAGAAACCTAGAGAACCATGCCTCTTTCAATAGATGAACTAGTAGGCACACTTCAATCATATGAAGTGGAGCAGATCAATGGTGAAGAAGATTCAAAAGGTAAGAAGTTAATTGCTTTAAAATCTAATGATGATTCTGATGATACAGATTTAGAAGATGACATGGATGATGAAGAACTAGCGCTCATGATTAAGAAGTTCAGGAAGTTGAATAGAAAGGGAAGAAGATTCAACTGGAAGAAGTAGAGCACTCAAAAAATTCCAAAAGAAACCAACCGAGGACAATGAAACCAACAAATATGTGATATGCTTCGAATGCAAGAAAAATGGGCACATCAAACCTAACTGTCCTTTGTTAAAGAAAAAGAAATGATGAATTGAGAGACACAAAAAGGCTCTCAAAGGAGAAACTTGGAGCAATACCGAATGTGAGGAAAGTGATGAAGAATATGCCAACATATGTCCGATGGCCAATTCAAAATTAGACTCAGATGTTGAAATAGATTCTAACTCAGACTTAGACAAAGAAATTGAGATTAGCAATTTAAAGATTCCTATTAAAGTCTCGAAGTATATAGATGAACTTAGTCTCAGTCTCAAAACATCTCTTTAAAGGATTTCCAAGCTAAAACGGGAGAATTCTAAACTAAGGCAACAGGAAACTTCTTGGAGAGAAAAGTTTGAAAATCTGGATAAAATTTTTGGCGATTTGAAAGTAAATTCCGATTCTCTTTCGAAGGAAAATGCCTTTTTGAAAGAAGATATTTCAAATATCACAAAAAGATTTTCAAAAGGATCTGAGAAGTTGGAGAAAATTATTTCTGTACAAAGACTCTATTTTAACAAATATGGTTTGGGCATGACTTAAGAAATTATTCCTTTAATTGATTTTCCCAAATTTAAAGAAAGAATCAAACAAAAACCTACAAGGGCATTTTACAAAAATCATTTTCAAAAGGTTTTTGTAAAACCGGTTGGCCAAAGTGCTCTCAAAAGTTCAAAGTGTAATAGCTTAGAACATTTCGAGAATGATTGTCTCAATGTTTGGAAACCTGTTAAGAGGGATTAGGCAAAGACTTTTTTCAATACTAACTCTCCTGGACCCAAGAAAATATGGGTACCAATGAAAGCTTGAGTCCTTCTTATAGGTCACTATCAAGAAGAAGATCAAATGGTATTTGGATAGTAGCTGTTTGAGACACATGATAGGAGATTCGAGTTGCTTATAAAACTTGCTCAAATGAATGGTGGAAAAGTTTCCTTTGGTGGGAACAGTAAAGGAAGAATTGTTGGACGTGGAATCGTGAATATTGGAAGCCTGATTATCAACAATGTCTCCTTGGTGGAAGGTCTGAATTACAATCTACTCAGCATAAGTCAACTTTGCGATACTGGATTCAAACTAAAATTTCAAGAAGGCATATGTTTAGGAACGAGTAAAGATTTCTCTCAATCTTTCATTGAACGAAGACATTGGAATATTTACCTTCTGGATATAAAACTAGAAAGTTTTCAGTGTTTTATATCTATTCAAGATGAAGCAAATATTTTGCATAGAAAGCTTAGCCATTTTAACATGAAACAAATTGTCAAGATTTCTTCCCAGAAGCTTGTTCGTGGTCTCCCCAACTTGACTTATCGAAAGTCTGAATTATGCACTCCATGTATTTTGGGAAAACAGGTTAGAGTTCCTTTAAACCTGTAAATCAAGTTTCTACCAATCGAGCTTTGCAGCTTCTGCATATGGACCTCTTTGGACCAATCAAAACTCAAAGTATTGGTGGAAAGAGAAATTGTCTAGTAATCGTGGATGATTACTCTCACTTTACTTGGGTTTACTTTCTGGCAAATAAGTCTGAAGCCTTCTCTTACTTCTAAAAGTTTGCCAAGAAGGTTTAGAATGAAAAATGACATGCTATCTTAAGCATATGTATAGATCATGAGGTGTGGCATCCTAAAATTTCATTGTGATCTCTAGATGCATTACGACCCATAAATAGGTGATGGAAGCGCCATCGGGCTATATTATAGCCATTAGACCAATGGATTACGATTAATCAAGAAGGAGTTGAACATGAGACAGTGTCGTTGGATGGAACTCCTCAAGGATTATGACTGCAACATCTTGTATCATCTCGGAAAAGCCAATAAGGTTGCAAATACATTGAGTCGAAAGTCATCGGTTGCACAAATGGTGATTAAGGAATGGATCTTACTCGAGGGAGCTTGAGATTTGGTTTTCAAATTTGAGGTAGCCCACCTTTCAAGTCTTATGGCCACCCTCAAAAATGAACCGGAACTACAGATAAGGATTAAGACGTTGCAGTTGACAAATCCTGAGATCCAGGAGATCCTGCAAGAAGATACGTAAAAGAGAGGCTGATTTTCGAATTTCTGAGGACGGAACACTAAAGTTTCGTGGACAACTGTGCATACTTGACGATGCAGAGCTTAAAGAATAGATCTTGATAAAAGCTCATCGTAGTAGTTACAACATTCATCCAAATAGTACGAAGGTGTATCAATCCCAGCTACCATGGATTGTCAATGCCATCCTATAAGGAGCTTTTGATATGGGTTCTGTACCAGGTGCCAATTCAATAGTAAACTCAATTTCTTGCTCCGAGGGTAATCCTATCAATTCCTCGAGAAATACATCAGAAAATTCTTGAACTATAGGGATATCTTCAAGTCGTACCTCCCTCTTGGTATGTTCACTCGCATATGGTAAATATCCTTGACAACCATTTCTAAGAAGTCTATGGGCTTCTAATGCAGTAATAAGAGGTATAGAGGGAGTTGTCTTTCCTCTGTAAAATTCAAAACTTGGCCTATCTAGTGGATCAAATTGAATCATCTTTCTATAACAATCCACATTGGCTCTATGTCTATGTAACCAATCCATTCCCAGAATTACATCGAAGTCATACATAACTAACACCATCATATCAGCTAACAGGTTTTGTCCACCTATAAGGATTCTACTATCCTTACACACTGAGGTAGATAAAACAACATCATTTAATGGAGTAGAGACACTAAGGGGTACTTCTAACAATTCAGGTTCCATCCTATTCAATCACACAAACTGAGCAGATACAAAGGAATGGGTTGCTCCTGTATTGAATAAAGCATAAGCATTTCAATTAAATAGTGAAATGATATGTGTAATGATTGTTTGAGACCTTTCAGCCTCATCCCGAGTAATTGCATAAATTCTTCCTTGAGTTGGTGGTCGTTGGTTATTTCTTGTTGGTAACGATCTACCCAAATTTTGTTGTGGTTGTGGTTGCTCCATTCTTTTCTGAGGGTGTTCTCTAATATAATGCCCTGACTATCCACAACCAAAACAAAAATTTGTTCCTAGGCATGGTCCAAATCCATGTGATCTACCACACTGGCGACACTCATTGTTTCCATACCGTGGCCGTCCCATTGGTTGATTATTCCATACTTTTCAATGATTCTCAATCTTATTCTTCTTGTTTTGCACTAATGGTCGCTTTCCAATCTGATGAGACCTTTTATTATAACGAAAATTAGATGAGACTCCTCGAGATTGTCGTCTTACTTGATATGCTGATGTTTGGTCTCTTGACGTCAAATCCCTTTCCACCAGTTGTGCCCATTCATACAGCTGACTATAATCCTTCAAGTTTAGAGGCACCAATCGTCCTCTTATATCAGGCCTTAACCCATTTAAGAATCTCTTAGCCCTATCTTTTGGATAGTCTACTAATCTAGGGGCAAATCTAGAGAGTTCAACAAATTTCGCCTCATATTGGTCTACAGTCAGGTTATTTTGATTTAACTACATATATTCCATCACCTTTTTATCTCTTGCACAATCTGAAAAATACTTACTATAGAAGACTCCTACAAATCCGGTCCAAGTCACGTCTACACTTTCAAGGAATACCGTTTCTTTTGTCGCTTTCCACCAATAATCAGCATTTCCTTGAAGTTGATACTCTACTAAAGATACTTTTTTGCATTAGTACAATTCAGCAACGCAAATATCTTTTTCATCTCATCTATCCACATTCTACTTCTACAAGATCTTCTAATCTAGCAAATCTAGAGCGTTTTAATTTCAGAAATTGCTCTACTAAGCCTTGCATTCTACGGTCACCTCCTACCTGTTGTTGGGCTTGCCTTTCCAACAGGGCTCCTACATTAGCAACTGCTTCGAAAATTCCTTCCACACGGGGATCTGTTGACGTTCCTCGTCCATTTCTACTCATCCTAACGGTTCTTGATTTATGCACATCGGTCACTACTCATTAGCCGATCGAGTCTCCTTACAAAACTAATAAGTAACAACTATAACAATTGTTACTGATACCCTATGAGTAACATAAGTTACTTGTTCCGTACAAAAATAATACTAACAAAGAAAATATCATTATCCTAATACATAGTCACTACCGCACCTTATCACTCTAGCTAATCTTATGCTCTGATACCAAAAAGAGCGGCTGTGACATCCCAGTAGCATCACGTACTAAGCACAAGTGGAAATTACAATTATTATTATCTTACCAGACTTATAAATTCCATTTGTTAGTCTATGGTGTTCACCTTTGAAAGTTAGCATCTATAATATGGATTATTTGAAATCTAAACTTTGTATTGTAAGGCTACTATGCAATAATCCTATAGTTATTAATATTAGACCATTCATTTATAAATATAGATAAAGATCATGAAAAGCTTCATTTCCTTTCTTACCGGCATCAGGGCCTACAAAAATCAACCTAGACCTCTTATGTGTTCATTGCCTATTTACATCATATATACAAGTTCAAAAGTAAAGGCGCAAGCAAACAGCCAGAGATAAGGGTGAGGGGTATCTAATTCCACTAATCCCAAACAAGCCCACATCTAACAAAAAACAAAAGATGTCACTTTTGCTTCTACACGATCAAAGGTGTCTAGACACCATTCGTCCCAGCTCCAGGTCCTCCGACACCATAAGGAAGAGGCCCAAACATCTCCCATTCGTGGTTGACAAACCACGCAACAAACCTCATCGGAATCATCTCAGCTCTACCATCATCCATCCACAAGGTAGCCTCATACTTGGAGAAAGTCATGTCAACGTCGAGATCATACACGTCGTGAAAAGAAACCTCGAGGCGTGCTACCACCCCATAATGAGCTATCGGCGGCACGTCCATACTATCAATTTGAAAAGTATAAGGAATGAGCAACAAGTATGCCCAGTAAAGAAATAATAAGACTCTAACCTAGACAATCCACAGCTATCAAGTTTACAAGAGAATCATGACCAAATAGCTTAAGATACTAAGATAGGATTGTCATGAGTATAATCAAATGAATACTAATGCACCATGTGTATAATTACCTTATATGAACATCCTAAATACACCCATATACATACATCTATCACAGATGTCACGACCTCTCTTTTGCCGTCCAGGGGAAAAATGAAGAAGGTTTAGGGGTATTTGCCTAAAGAGGTGGACCAATGGCCCTAGATTAGACACGGGCTTTCCCAAGCCCATACTTTGCGCAACGTTGAATTTCGTATTTTAATTCTTAATAACCTATGTATTTCTAGAAGTCGCCATTAGCTTATTGAGGTCGGCTAGAAACCAATTAAGACGTGGGAGTGTTATCTTGATTTCTACGCAACCAGAGATGTCTAGGAATGGGGACTTATTTATGCCAATGTTTTTATTAGCGCCCTTGCGGTACCACTAACTTGGAAGGTTGTTTATCTAAATGACCACACAATCTTGATTATCAATTATAAGCCTTATAAAATCACTAAGTGTCTATGCAAATGTTTTTGTAGTTTTTTTTTTTTTAAATGTCTAGACTAATCCTAGCATAATTTAGAAGATAAATTCACACTCAAAAAATTGAAAAGCGGTGCATAAGTAAACATCCAAGAAATTGAAATGAGTTGAAAATAAATGTGGAAAAGGAAAACCTGATACAAGTCGGGCAAATAATATTACATGATCTTGTTATCACGCCCCAGGACAGGACCCTCATGAACAAAATGGGAATTTAAATGTGCATGACATTACTCTAAATGTATGAAATTACTTTTAATAATCTTAATCTATGGAAAATGGATCATTTACAAAAAATGATTATAAAATATCAAAATAGCATTAAATTAGGAAAAATGACCTTATGAAATTATGAAAATTTCATAGATGTCATTTTTGCCATAATTTGATACCATCTATCACTTTTATATATTTTTGAATTTTTTTGGATTTTTTTGGATTATTTTATTTTATTTTTTAAATAATAATAATAATTCCGTAAACCGATATATGCTAACATTGAACAACACAGCCCATGGATATCACAATAATCGAGCTTAAATTGACCATTTCAAGATTGAAACTTGGTTTGCGCATTTTGTTGAACACTTGGCATGCATCAAATCACCCCGAACCAGCTTCATCGGGCCTTGTTTGCGGCTTTCAATCTCAACCCATGAACAATCTTATGTGGAACTAAAACATCAAGGTTATACTACCACATGCAAAGACTAAGATTAGATAAAAATCATAGCCTAAAACACGCGAAAACCAAGTTGAAATCATCATCAAATATGCGAGTTTAAGCTGATTTTACAAATCTTGGTTTGAACCCAAGTCAAGCAAACAGGTTGAATGCCCATATTCAAGCCTCGACACTTATCACATGTGAGATCTAAGGGAAACATTACTTGATTTAAGTGAAAGTAGGTAACATGAGCTTTCAAATGCAACAAACGTCATAGAGAATGACCCACCGAACAACCTCAAAACGACCTTTCTAAGAAGCACACATGCAAAACTCTTGAAGAGATTTCAACACTTGGTCTCAAAATCAGTATTCTGGACTTGTTTTCCTCTTGATTTTTCACGGTTGAAACATGCTCAAAACTGGCCAAAAATACATCTATGATTCTTACTTTACTTTCTAGTTTCTTTTTCAAGTGGCTCTTGGCCGAGGAAGCTGAGAAATTATCCTCGGGGGCTCGTGGAATTTGGCTGCTTCAACTCGAAAATGAGATTTGCAAATAAAGAACTAATAACGAAGGTTTTTGTTGGTCCCCAAAACTTAGACTTCAACCTCTTTTTTTAGAAAACTTAACACCAAACGAAACTATATGTATTCTAATTTGAGGTGAAAGTCAAGCTTTTCCTCATTTGTCTCTCAATTTTCTCAAAAACACTCGCTTTCCCTCACTCATGACCAAACGGGCTTAACACTTAGAAAAATTTTCAGACTTTCTTGGCCCGTTAGGAGGGTGGATTTCAGGGGGATTTAGGAGACCTTCCTGAACTCCATTTTGGACGTGGAACCTATGGATGGAAAGATCTTCGAGTGAAGTTTTACTCTCTACTTAAAGGTTTTGGCTAATTTTGGCTACAAGTTTGCAAATATTTCACTTCTCTTTGAAGGTCAATTTGGAATTTCTGAGTTTTTGCTTTTCTGGAGTTGCTTTTAGAGGTGTTTTTGGGGAACGTTTCTGAGCTCTCTCCTCTCTTTTTCGTTTCCGCCCTCTCCTCTCTTGAAAGAGCTTGCTTCAGTGATCTTATCCCCTCAATTAAGAGATTTTTGGTCAGTCTTTAGTCCACCTACCAAGCTTATCAATAGGGTTACTTCAACAACTTTTTGACTTAGCCAATTTTTCAATTTTTGCAGATGTTGAGTGTTAGGATTTGGTGCGATTTTCCTGTGCCTTCAACAGCTTATGTTTGACGAATGTTTGTCCACTTGCAGTACCAATAATGTTCTTCCATCATGTGCAGAGATCGGGCTGGTTGGGCAGCTAAGGAGGATATGGTGGGGCTACCAAATTGCTTACTCAACAACTCCGAATTGAGACCAACTCGTGGACTACCTTTTGGCTACGGATTTGAGTGCTTTAATCCATCAATTTAGCTATGATTTTTCATCAATTCGTAAGCTCATGTATAGTAGTTTAAGATCTTGACCATTTTTTGCAATTGTATCTACCCAATTTTGCAAGGGAGTCCCTCAAAGTTGGCCATTTTCTTACCCGAAAATGCTCAATTCAATGTAATTTGGTCTTTTTTTGTCCAATTTGATTAATTAGAATTGACCCAAGTTTAATTTCAACTCGAATTGGGGGCCAAGATGATTTAAGGGCTCGAGTGAAATTTTTGCAAAATTTGCGAATTGGTCCATCAACTTTTAGAAATTGCATTTTGGCCCCAATTTACCATTTTAGTTCCAATCTGACCTCCTGCGCTTTGCCGTCACATCTAGATCATTGGCCCCAATTTTTTTTTTTTTCTTGTTTTATCTTTTCTTAATCTTTTTAAATATTTTAAATATTTTAACTATTTTTTAATATATATTTTTTAAAGGAAAACATCTTCCATTAAAAAAAAAAAAAACTATACTAAACACCTAGTAGATAAACTATATGCAAGAATCTGACATAATATATTGTTGTGGAAAAACAAGTTCCAATTTTTTTTTACAATGATTTTTGGGCAAAAATTTAGGTGTCCACAGCTGCTTCTCTTTGGAAGGAAGCTTAAAGAAATTTCTTTCAAAGATAAGGTGACACCTACTTTTTGTTTTTTTGTTTTTTTGTTTTAGTTTTTTAGTTTTTTTTTTTTTTTTACAATAGCAAAATTGAAAATGAAAGTGAGCTTAAAATAGCATGGTATAGAGATGTACCTGTGAACAATTTGAAAAGTGTGGTTTAAGGATATACCCACAAACCTTGTGGTTTAAGGCAGTCCCACGAAACTTGTGGTTTGAGGTAGTCCCACTAACCGTGTGGTTTAAGGCAGTCCCACTAACCTTGTGGTTTAAGGCAGACCTACTAATCGTGTGGTTTAAGGTAGTCATACTAACCGTGTGGTTTAAGGCAGTCCCACTAACCGTGTGGTTTAAGGCGGTCCCATGAACCATATGGTTTAAGACGGTCCCACAAACCTTGTACTGTATGGTTATCTTGCAATAATCCTACCAATTATTAATATTAGACCATTCATTTATAAATATAGATAAAGATCATGAAAAGCTTCATTTGTTTTCTTACCAGCATTAGGGCCTACAAAAATCAACTTGGACTTCTTACATGTTCATCACCTATTACAACATATATACAAGTTCAAAAGTAAAGGCATAAGTAAACAACTAGGGATAAGGGTGAAGGGTATCTAACTTCACTAATCTCACACAAGCCCACGTCTAACAACAAAAAAAAGACGTCCCTCTAGCTTCTACACGATCAAAGGTGTTTAGGCGCCATCCGTCTAAACTCCAGGTCCTCCGGCACCATAAGGAAGAGGGCCAAACATCTCCCCTTCGTGGTTGACAAACCGTGTGGTTTAAAACAATCCCACTAACCTTCTGGTTTAAGGAAATCCCACTAACCGTGTGGTTTAAGGCAGTCCCACGAACCGTGTGGTTTAAGGTGGTCCCACGAACCGTGTGGTTTAAGGCAGTCCCACGAACCCTGTGGTTTAAGGCGATCCCACTAACCGTGTGGTTTAAGGTGGTCCCACTAACCGTGTGGTTTAAGGCGGTCCCATGAACCGTGTGGTTTAAGGAATCTCACCAACCTTCTGGTTTAAGGCAGTCCCACTAACCATGTGGTTTAGGGCAGTCTCACAAACCTTATGATTTAAGGCAGTCCCATTAACTGTGTGGTTTAAGGCAGTCCCACTAACCTTGTAAATTGTATGGTTTGAGGATGCCCAAGAACCTATTGAAAATGCATGGTTTAAGGCTGACCCATGAATCCGTTGAAATTTCAAGGTTTAAGGATAACCAAGAACTTCCTGAAAATGCATGGTTTAAGGCTAACCCATGAACCCTTTGAAATTTCAAGGTTTAAGGATAACCAAGAATCTCTTAGGAATACATGATTTAAGGCTGACCTATGAACTGTTTGGAATTGCATGGATTATGGATAACCAAAAACCTCTTGAAAGTGCATGGTTTAAGGCTATAACCAAAAGCCTCTTGAAAGTGCATGGTTTAAGGCTACCCCGTGAATCCTTTGAAGTGGCGTGGTTTATGGATGAGTAGGAACCTCTTGACAATACATGGTTTAAGGCTAATCCATGAACCCTTTGGAGTTGTGTGGTTTATGGATAACCAAAAACTTCTTGAAAGTGCATGGTTAAGGCCATCCCATGAACCCTTTGAAGTGACGTGGTTTATGGATGACCAAGAGCCTGTTGAAAATGCATGGTTTAAGGCTAATCCATGAACCCTTTGGAGTTGTGTGGTTTATGGATAACCAAAAACCTCTTGAAAGTGCATGGTTTAAGGCCATCCCATGAACCCTTTGAAATGTTGTGGTTTAAGGATGACCAAGAACCTCTTGAAAATGCATGGTTTGGGTAATCCATGAACCCTTTGGAGTTGCAAGGTTTAAGGATAACCAAGAACCTTTTGAAAATGCATGGTTTAAGGCTAACCCATGAACCCTTTGAAATTGCAAGGTTTAAGGATGACCAAGAACCTCTTGAAAATGCATGGTTTATGGCCAACCCATGAACCCTTTGAGATTGCAAGGTTTAAGGATGACCAAGAACCTCTTGAAAATGCATGGTTTAAGGCTAACCCATGAACCCTTTGAAATGGCATCTTGAAAATGCACAGTTTAAGGCTAACCCATGGACCCTTTGTAATTGTATAGTTTAAGGGTAACCAAGAACCTCTTGAAAATGCATGGTTTAAGGCTAACCCATGAACCTTTTAGAATTTCAAGGTTTAAGGATAACCAGGAACCTCTTGAAAATCGTGTGATTTTTTCTGGAGAAACCTGTCATTCAAGAATATTGTGAAATGGATACTGCACATCAAATAGAATTCATTATAACAAGTATGCTAGTAGCGAAAGCCTACTAGATGAGGTCAATTTCAACACATGTCATTAGAAGCAATATCAAAAGTGTGTTGGTAATGAGAAGGCGATGATTGCATAAACAAATCAAACTAATTCCGGCGACTTGACAAACTTACAAAACTGTCATCACACTCAGATGATATCATTAATCGTCAAATTCTCTCGAGAGAAAAGTCCTTGTCGGAATGACCTTGACTTATGGGAAAGGTTTGTTAAGTATGCCAAGTAAGGATCCTTAGTCAGAAAGGGCTTCTTGCATATTCTCAAGAAAAGGGCTATTTGATCCCATCTATTCATGTGGAAAATAAACTGATCAAAGGGGAGATAATCACCACCTGAGTTTTGGAAATGAATGATTAGGCTCAACTTGGTTTAAGCAAAGGGTATCGGTGTTTGGGTAGAGAAAAGAATGATCTTCTTCACCTTGGGATGCTTCGAGCTTCCATAAGAATTCAATTGAAGTTACTGCAAAAAGATTTATGCAAGTGAGAGCAAAGAAACCTCTCTCATATTTCCTCTCCAAATAATGTCAACCCAAACCTCCATAATTGCCCCATTGTGGGGTGGTTCTTGACAGGGGTATTTTGTAGAAAATTCTTCACATTAAAAGGCTCAAATGGGCTAACTATTGTCACATGTAGTGTGTATGATAGAGGAAAGAAATGCCTCTTATCATCTTGATCTATGTACTACTTGCGAATTAGTTCATTGACCTTAAACAACTCAGGTTTTTTTTTTTTTTTTTTTATTTTTATTTTTTTTATTTTTATTTTTTTCGCTCGACTCCCAAAGTGCTTAAAGGACATGATTGGAAATGGGTTGCCTTTCCTCATCCTAAGTGCTCCTCGCTTGGCATGAGTAACATCACCTTTCATTTTTGTTGAGATCATCTGGATGGATTAATCTCCATATGGAATTTTGATTCAAAATGAGTGATCCGTAGAGTGGATGGACAATTTAAAGGTACAGAAGATCTTTGCAAACTTTGTGGAAAACTTGTTTCTTCAATTTCCATTGTTTGTGCTTGTTTCTAAAAAACACTAAATGTTCTTTTTTTAAATGGAAATTCTCCATTTATTTTCCATTTGATTTTGAGAATTCAGGCAACCCAATGATGAACAAAAGGGAATGTGTTAGTACATGAATCCTCAAGGATCATAAAACTGGAAACGATACAACATTACCCTTAGTCAGTTTCACCATTTGGTGGCAAACAGCGGAATGAACCTACTGTTTTAAAGCTTGAAGAGAGTCTGAAGTCTTTGGTCTCATTAGTTTAATCATTTTCTTTCTTTTTGCAAAAATAAGAGATGCAAAAGTTTTTTTGTTTTTTTTACATGGCAGCCTCATTGCCGTTTTCGGGGATCGAACCCCGTACCTCTCAGACCCGTTCATTCATTCCCCATACCACTAGGCCGAAGCGCTGGTAGTGTCTATGGAGCACTTCTTTTTTTATTTAATTGAACCAACTCTAGAACAACACATATTGTAAGCCAACTTAGGTGACTTTGACATGTGTTAACTCCACATGCTTGCTTGGTCAATATAGATTATGCTTAGATCAATTTCTCGAGTTTGTTCCTCGAATAACGACGTTTCCTGTCAAAGAAGGGAACTACATCAAAAATGAAGTTTAGATGAGGCATTTTGGAAATGATACCGAATTACCCTTTTCCAGCATCTGACTTTAAATGTCTTGTGTTTCCTCTTCGTGTGCTTTTGCTCCTCAGGTGTTATCATTTCCTTGAAGATCTTCCTTTCAAAGATGTTATCGAATTCACTCATTCTAAGTGGGCGTCAAAGATGAAAGGAGAGGGGTACTCCTTGTTTCCACATGTGAGGGCATTGCTTAGTGGATGTTTTACTCCATTTATTCCATCAAAATGGATGGTTGGGCCTTAGCATGCCTTCTTGGTATAAGGTGTTGCTCCAATTGTCAATGTGCACCTTTTCCTACAAGAGATAGGGCATGTTACTTATATTCCAAAAATTGAATTGGAGTGATTTAGAAACGATACTCCCTTTTTGTGCCAAATCAATTAACTATGTTTCATCTTGCTCATGGGTGAGAGTTACTCTGCTTTAAGTGATTTGCCCCATTCATCAACTATAAGGAAAAATAGATGAATATGTTATTTTCATACTTGACGTGATTCATTTTAGGAACGGTATACTCCCTTTTATGGCATATATGATGACTACGTTCCATCTTGTTTCCTCGGCTATGGAGAGGGATTTGCTCTCATGATTGATAGCAATTGTCTATTACATTTGAAATTTTCCCCTATTAGAAGTCGGGTGACTCAGGCATTGCGTACCCCAACTCCATCTTCAGAGACTTGAAAGTTTGGTCTTTTTCCTAAAGACACAACGTCTTGTATCTTTAAAATCTCCGGGTCGGATTTTTGTAAAATCTTAACTTTCTGAATGATTTTAGGCTCAATCCTTAATGCAGTAAGCATACCAGCAACGTGGTCCATTTCCAACTTGAAGTCTAAATCCACAATAGATTTTAACAGATTCCACTCTGTTATTCTTAGACTAGCCATGTCCATAGCCGACTTTTGACTAAGGGCATCTGCCACCTTATTTGCCTTTCCTAGATGGTATCGTATCTCACAGTCATAATCTTTCAATAACTCCATCCACCTCCTTTATCTCATGTTCAACTCTTTTTGCAAAAACAAATCCTTCAGGCTCTTATGATATGTATAGATTTCAAACTTCTCTCCATACAGATAGTGTTTCCATATCTTCAAAGCAAACACTATGGCTACCAATTCTAAATCATGTGTTGGGTAGTTTAGTTCATGGAGTTTCAATTGCCTCGATGCATAGGCTCTGACCTTGCCATGTTGCATCAAAACACATCCCAGTCCTTCGTGAGATGCATCACTATATACTGTAAAACCATCAGACCCAGATGGTATAGTTAGGATTGGAGCTGAAGTCAATTTTCTTTTAAGTTCCTAAAAGCTCCTTTCACATTCCCCACTCCATTCAAACTTCACATTCTTTCAAGTTAATATCATTAAGGGGCCCGCTCCGTGAAAACCCTTCAATAAATCTTCTATAATAACCAGCCAGTCCTAAGAAACTTTGGATTTCAGTGGGTGTTGTCGGTCTCGGCCAATTTATTACCATCTCGACTTTCACCGGGTCCACTACAATTCCTCCTCCTGACACAACGTGTCCCAAAAATATTATCCGGTCCAGCCAAAATTCACACTTTCGGAATTTGGCATACAACTTATGATCCATCAGAGTTTGTAAAACTATGCTCAAGTGTTGCTCGTGCTCTTCAAGTCCTCTAGAATATACCAAAATATCATCAATGAAAACAATCACAAACTTATCCGAATAAGGCTTAAATATCATATTCATTAAATCCATGAATGCGGATGGTGCATTCATCAATCCAAAAGGCATAACTAAGAACTCATAGTGTCCATAACGAGTCCTAAATGCAGTCTTAGGAATGTCTTCTTTCTTAATCCTTAATTGATGGTATCCCAATCTTAGGTCAATCTTAGAAAAGACCGAACTTCCTTGTAGTTGGTCGAATAGATCATCTATTCTAGGTAAAGGATGCTTATTCTTTATAGTCACTTGATTCAGCTGTCTGTAATCAATACATAGACGCATTGACCCGTCTTTCCTTTTCACGAATAGAACTGGTGCACCCCAAGGTGAAGCACTTGGCCTAATAAACCATTTATCAAGCAATTCTTATAGTTGCACCTTCAATTCCTTCAACTCGACTAAGGCCATCCTATACGGGGCTTTCGATATCGGTCCTGTTCCAGGCATTAGTTCAATTTCAAACTCAATTTCTCGCGCTCGTTGTAATCTAGGCAACTCCTCAGGAAACACATCCTGAAATTCCCTAACTATTGGAATCTCACTTATTTCAGCCTCTTTCTTAGTAAGGTCTCTTACCATTGCTAGGTATCCTTGACATCCTTCGTCAATTAGTTCATAAGCTTCTACCATCGAGATAATGGCTATAGAGGGGTTTGTCTGACCTCCGAAAAATTCAAAACTAAACTGATTAGGCAACATGAATTGATCACTTTCCTATAGCAATCCACCTTAGCGCTATGCTTATGGAGCCAGTCCATTCCTATGATAACATCAAAGTCATACATAGCCATTACGACTAGGTCTATTTCTATATCCTTCCTCCTATTGTTATCTTACATTTTGCACACATCATCGTAGATAATACCATATTCTTTAAAGGCGCGGAAACACAAAGAGGCGCCTCAAGAGGCATAACTTCTATTTCACTTAATTGCCTATATCTTTCAGATATAAATGAATGTGTAGCACCCGTGTCAAACAATGCATATGCCTTCTTGCCATTTATGAAAATTGTACCTGATATAACATTTCAGGAAGCTTTCGCTTTCTCTTGGGTGACCGCATACACCCTTCCTTATGTTGGTAGTCTCTGAGGATTCCTTGGTAAGTTTAGTCTAACAGCACTCTATTGTGCCTGTCGCACTGAGCCAACACTCATTTGCGACCTTTCTTGTGGGCAGTCTTTCTTAAGGTGACCTACTCGTCCACAACTATAACATCTCAGCCATCCATTGCAAGGTCCTAGGCCATGCCACCCATCACACCTTCAACAAACATCAGGCTAATAAGGTGCTTTTCCTATATTCAGGCCATCCCTAGCTCTTCCAAAATTTCCAAAATTACTCTTTTTCTTCGCATCCCACGTCAGACCTTGACCAGGATAGGGTCTCTTACCCCTTCTCATATCACTAAAGCTCCACTGTCTCTTAGACTTTGATCGCTCTCTCACCAGCTCTTGCTCCACTAACTGTGCCCTTTTATAAATTTCATGATAATCCCTTATATTCAAAGGCACCAGCTGTTTCCTAATATCAGTTCTCAACCCTTTCAGAAATCTCTTAACTTTTTCCTCATGATTCTCAATCAATCTGGGAGTATACCTAGACAATTCAGAAAATTTTGCCTCATACTGATCCACTGTTAGCTCCCTTTGTTCCAACTGAACAAACTCAGTGATCTTCTTATCCTTAGCACAGTCAGAGAAATGCTTCTTATTAAAAGCTCTAACAAACTCATCCCAGTTCACATTAGTACCTGGTGGAAAGATCGTATTCCTCGAAGCTCTCCACCAAAACTTTGCATTTCCTTCTAGCTGGTACCTTGCTAAAACTATTTTCTTAGCATCACTGCAGTCCAACAACCAGAAAATCTGTTCTATCCCATCAATTCAATGTTCCGCCTCCTCAGGACTTCCCATTCCACTAAACTTAGATGGCTTCAGCTTCAGAAACTGTTCCACCAGTTCTTGAGGGTGACGTTCCACTCCGAGTTGTTGCTGCGCTTGCCTTTCCATCAGATTTCCAATATTGGCTAATGCCTGCAGGATATCTTCTATTCGAGGTTCAGCTCTTGCAGCAAATGCTTCAGCCCTCGATGATGAGTACTTCCAGCTCACACCATGACCTTCTTGTAGTTTCCAAGCATTTGCCTCAGGATTAATTTGAGACTCACTATCTCCATTTAAAAGCAACTACTACTATATAAGTAACATAAACATGTTACTGGCACCTAAAAGCAACTCATACTAACTACTAGGGATCTACGAGTGAATACCCTTCACCCGTTATTCAAAGTTACTCAACTATTCCAGTTAATATCCTATGGCATGCATTGTCATCATATTCCTCAATTTCCAAATGAGGCTCCTTATTACTCCAACTATAACCGTTGCTCTGATACCAAATCGCTGTGGCACCCCTCGACGGCCTCCGATCCGTTAGGGTCACCACAGGTACTTGTCACTTATCCTACTACATACCAGTAAGGTAACTTTTAATTAAAGTGAAACCATAGTTTATAGGGGTTGATCAATAGAATTCTTTTCCAATTTTTTTTGTGAAGGTCCCAGCGCAATTCATTAGTGAAGCATAAACGCATCTCACCATCTCTCACTCCAATAACAATAATGCAATTGGACACCAACTATTCACCATGTAGAACGATAAAGCCGAGTCGCTTTTTAGTTATATTTTCAAGATGGGTATTTCGGGTCGGTACAACAAAATGCCAAGATTTTTAATTATACTTTGCTATAACTCAAAAGAGAACTTGACCCTACATCAACATGTACACCTCTCCATCAACAAGCGTCGGCTATCCCCAAAAAAGTGTCAGCTTCCACTAGCTATATGTGCCATCACACCCAACTCGGTGCATCGGGCGGTGGCGGCGGTAGTATCCCTAGCATCACTCCACCATGCCGGACATGACCAGACAAAAGCTCCTGGATAACCGGGCCATCAGCAAGACCCACATCGTACATCACTAAGACACGGACTCGAACAAACACCAGACCAGGCACACTAACATAGGAATGCTCCGTGCACTTCACCTCGACATCAAATGGCAATCCATAATAAGTAGTGCGTGCAACTGGTAGCAATAGCATCTTTCTAATCTAAAATGTTAATCCCCAAAAGGGGTGAGTACAACCACTCAGCATTAAAGATCCACCAAACTATATAATGCGTTAAACAGAACAATCAAGGTATTAAAAATAAAACACATATCATTCATGCATTCAAGCATACCTCACCTTACAGCCATGCATATATCACCATACAACATGCATAAATCACCATGCACTTGTACTTATATCATCAAGCAGCCATGCATATCACCATGCAACGTGTATATACCACCATGCACTTATACATGTATCATCAAGCAGCCATGCATATCACCATGCAACGTGTATATACCACCATGCACTTATACATGTATCATCAAGTAGCCATGCATATCACCATGCAACGTGTATATACCACCATGCACTTATACATGTATCATCCAGCAACCATGCATATCACCATGCAACGTGCATATACCACCATGCACTCGATGCTTGCATTTCCATGAGGTTCATCCCATGCCATATGATTCAATTTCTTGATCATTATCTTTCAATTAGATCACATCATTTTCTTCCCAGGGACCAATATTTGCATCCTACAATTTATCGCTCGTATCCAACCTGGCATCACGAGGAGCCTCCGGCACACACCTCCGGGCATCCCAATACTCCCGGGGCATCTGGCACACACACTCCGGGTATCCCAATACTCCCGGGGCATCGTCGGCTCACACCTCCGATGGTCTCGTTATTATCTCAATTTATATTCACACATGTATTTCAATTTCAACATGGCATTTGATGCATCAATATCAAGAGTCTCAACTAGCTTTTGATGTCATATAACATGCCATATGTCACCACATATGCAGCATAATCAACCACTCAAAACATCATATCACATGGAGCAATTTCATTTATTTTTGAAAATATAACAAAATTTTGGATAAAAACATATTGTGCTCCTTTGGTCATAATTCTCGAAAAATTAGTAAACAGCCTTATTTTTTATGTCATATAACATGACATGTTATAAACAAGATCTAGAGGAAAGTATTCCGTGAAGAACGCCATATCAAAAGAACATCACACAAATCAGTACAATCCACGCGTCACAGTCCTTAAAATTTCGGAATATTGCCATACACAGTTTCATTCACAAATTTGCTAAAAATCATAAAGAAAAATAGTTTCACCGGTCTATACTTGTTCATTTCTTCTGAAATTTTGATATGTTACTCTCTACGAGGTTCTCTACAACTTTCATCAGGGAGTCGAATTAAGATTCTAACTAAAAAATCGCATGCAGCTCACAATTTCATCAAAGGTTGGACTGCTTTCCTAGAAAACAGAATGCAAGGCTACCATATTACTCCCTAGAACTTCGAATCTCTTCACTTCTACCACAAGCAAAGTTTATCATCCCACACAACACATATCACAACAGCAAAGGGTAGGGTTTAGGACTCTACTTGCCTCTAATCCGAGCACAAAACAGAGTGACGAGATGGCGGGGCAAGGTGGCGAACGAACTCCTCCTTCTTCCTCTTCTTCTCTCGCACGCTCGTTCTCCCTCTCTCGGACCCACTCTCTCTCTCTCTCTCTCAGACGGTAACTTCCTCTCTCTTTCCCCCTTTCTCTTCGTGTGACACCCCTCTCTTTCTCTCCCTTTCCTCGCTTAATCCGCCCCCCTCTTCCTCTCTAATTTTCTTCCTTTCATTGATTAACAATCATTGATCTTGCATGCCGGCACCACTTGGCTCTAAGGGAGAAACACTTGGTAATTTCCATGCAAGAGGGGCTTCATTCAGCTGGGCTTGGGCCAGCCTTGGTCGACGGTAGCTCCTCCTCCTTTGGGCTTCGCGGGCCAAGCCTAAATGGCTGAATGGTGGGGGCTTGTGGGTTGGTCTTGGCCTAAGAGTTTTGGCCCACTCTTCTCTAATTTTTTTCCCATCTAATCATCACCTAATTTTCCATTTATATAAATACTTAATTCCCCTTATTCACTTGGCCCTAAAACTTGAAATCATAAATCAATAAATTCCAACTTATAAAACACATGGCAAATAATAGAATTTTCTTTCCTATCAAATAATTATCCATTAAAAGCTTGGCCATAAATCTTATTGCAAATCATGGATCAAATGGCTACAATACAACTTGATGGTACTTCCATCACCTATTCATAGGCCTTAATGTATCTGGGATTACCATGAATTTTGGCCATAAATCTTATTGCAAATTCTCGTCGAACGACACTAGATCAGTTTTTATCTTTTTTGTACATTGTGTCCGTATTTGAAATCTCGAGATTTTCACAACAACCGAGAGTCGCCAATGTGTCGTAGATGTACATTGTGGCTCGAAAACAATCGAGCACAGGTCAATTACACTAAAATTTATTGAAAGCGGCCCGATAGGCTAGATACTACTAAAATCGAGCCAAATTGAAATTAACCGTATTTAAGTTCGATTTAAAAAATTAAAATTTCTATCATGTCATGGGGCATTTTAGGAACGTTGACTCATCCTCAAAAGATTTTTCTGCAAATCGGGATTTTCGACGAAAAATCCAAAGTAAGTCGAGATGGATCAATTAGCAAGGAAAAGTGCGGAATTAAGTGTAGATATCTTGGTTGGATGTGTGGGCTTCAGTTTGGGGTGATTTGAAGAGGAATTGAATGAAATTGATGAGCAAAGGTACAAAATTCGTAGGCCTTGTGGGGTGCAACATTTTGACAGCCAACTAAGGCTTGTAGAGGAAGTTTTGTGAGGGAGAAGAGGCTGAGGATAGAGCTGAAGGTGGTGGGGGCTTGTGAGTGAGAGATGGGCAAGTGTTGGAAGGCTAGGAAGCCTTTGGGGACCCCCTCTCTTTAGCAGCCTTCTTCTTCCTCCTTGGACTTGCTTTCCCCATTATTGAGTGTGCTTGAAAGCTTAGAAAAACTAGAGCAACCAGCTAGCCCCTCCCCTGCCCATCTCAAGCCAGCTCGCCCGAAGCCTGTCGGAGCCGCCGCTCGTGCCGCCGCTCGCCCATGCACCTCGCTTGCTCACGCGCTTGCCCACGCGTCCTTGTGCCCTACTCATCCATCGTCCAGCTTCACCCACAGCCCCTGGTCACCGTCGTGGTCACTTGGACTGCCTCCGCCGCCGTCCAGCAGCCACCTGGACCCGCAACAACCACCACCGAGTAGCCTTGCCAGTTCCAGCCCATCCAAGCCGTGCGTTCAACCCCTTCAATCCTTGGACAGAACCAAAAGCCAGCACGGGCTTTGACGCTTCAAGGCCCATTTTCAAGCTCATTCGAGCCTTGTCGAGTGTCGCCGCTAAGAGGTTTTACCTTCACGTCCTCATCGTGGTGAACCGGATTGCAAAATCGGTGAGTTTACTTGCTAAACCTTGCTTAGGAGGTTAATTATACTTAAGGAGTGTTTATATTAAGCTAAGTATGTATAGGTGGTTAGATTATTTTAATTAAAGCTTAATTAGATTAAGGATTTGCTTAGTTTAGTAGGTTGATTAATTAGCCTAATTAGGTGGTTAGATTAGTGTAATCTTTATTAGTTATTTAATTAATTATTTGCATTTATTTAATTATTTAATATATATTTAATTAAATTTATATTTATTTATTTTTCAAAATTAAATTAATTATTTAATAATTCCGAAAATTATGCTAGGATGGTTGGTCATTAGAATTTCGTGCTGACTACTGTGGTGTGATCAATTTACACAATTGTTTGCTGGATTGTGCAATTGAGTGATAATTGTGGAAATTATGGTATTTAATTAGAAAATCCTAGGTGTTAGCTTTTAACACCGAAAGTGTTTTTAAGTACTATATCAAATGTGTGTCGGGTAAAACTACCTATGTGGGTAGTATTAATCAATTGGAACACATGATTGATTGAGATTGATGCGCCGGATTATGGGACAAAACTGTGTGGCATGGAATAAGACATGTCATAATGATTTGGCCCTACAATCAGGACCCTTATGATTGATTGAGACGTTCCAATTGATGTGTGAAATTGTTATATGCATAAATTTATGATATGAATAGTCTTGACGTGCAGAAAGGAACTGAGGCGATGTAAGTTCTCTGTTCTAATTGTGTGATTGTGTGGCTGTGTGGCTAGGATGCCTTGAGGCGTATTCCCTTCCTAATAAGGGTTTAAGGGGTGGACTTGCTAAGACATTATCTCACCCCGTCATGGGCTTAATTTTTCAAGTCACTAGAGGACGGAGCGGCCAATTCATTTTGGTTGGCCTCGAGGTTTTGCAGAGGTGAAGTCCTAAGGTTCGGCAAACGTGTCTGGCTAGTGGGTCGTATGACAGTTCATTTTGTAAGCCAATATTTTGTAGACCTCTTTTTGTATATGACTCAATTGGTTTATAGAAGTGTTTTGGTTGTGAAATTGTTTCCTGTTTTTCTATCCCATATAGTTGTTGTCAGGGGTATTGTTTCACTTCCGCGTGCACAATAAAATGAATGGCTTGGCAACATGTCCTAGGACGAAACAAATTTTTATCGACCACGAAGGGATGAGCACGCGCTTAAGGATCGAGAAATGACATCCCTGCCTAGAGTGGTATCAGAGCAGGTTAATAGTTGGAGTGATAAGGTGCGAGGGATTCATGGGATAGTTAGTAGGAATGGCCTTCGTTTTATGCTGATGCATGTGAGTGATAGCTGTTTGGTAAACTGTGTGGCGTGGATCACTTAGCTTCTAATTCTATGTGAAATTGGGAAGCAGATCCTGTAGAAAGTCTACAAGATGAGTGATCAGGAATAAAGGACTCCTTGGAGGAGGTTATTAGGATCCATCACTCAGGGTAGGATGTTGACGAGGGTCGATACCGGAAGTAGAGCGCCGACTCATACTGTGGCATCCCAAAATTCATAATGACCTCTAGTTACATTAAAGTCTATGAATAGGTGATGGAAGTACCATCAAGTTATGGCCATTTAATCCATAATTTGCAATAAGATTTATGGCCAAGCTTTTAATGGATAGTTATGTGAGAGGAAAGAAAATTTTATCATTGGCCATGTGCATCATAAATTGGAATTTATGGATTTGTGACTATAAGTTTAATGGCCTTCTTATTTTTGCAAGTTAGGTATTTATTTAAGTAGAAAATGTTAATGGATGATCAAGGTTGGTGCTACAGGACAATTTGATAAAGAAGACTTTTTTCTTGACTATACACTTTATAGATTTGATGGATTAATGTCACAAAGTCTTTTGGCCATTTTATTATGCAATTAGATATTTATTTAAATGAGGATTAAGATGTATTATAAAAAAATAAAAATAAACTTGGACCATTTAAGTTTGGGCTTTAGGCCCAAGTGAGATGGGCCTAAAGTGGGCCATAAGCCCAGCCCATGTCGGTGCATGGAGAGGGAAGGAGGAGCCGCATGGCCTCCAAGTGTCTTCGGCAAAGGAGACACTTGTCTCCTTCTTAGGGACAAGTGTCCCCCATGCAAAGTAATAATGCATGCATATATATATATATACAACCAAAAAGAGAGAGAGAGAGAGAGAGGGAGTGGCTGGTTTTGAGAGAGTGAGAGAAAGAGAGAGTTGTGAGAGAGAGGAACCGAGAGGGAGGAGAGGAAGGAGCTCGGCATTCGACCGCCCGCACGCCATCCATCTGTCCGTCGCCAGTGTGCCGTCCGCGTACCGTCGTCCGCTTGATCTTAGAGGCAAGTTGGGATTGATTTTCCACTCTTGCATGTATGTCTTGTATGTATGATTTGTTGGTGGTAGATTTCGGATGCTAGGGTAGGCAAAACTGAAGCAAGAATGTGATTTCTTCTTGAATATGCTTGCTGATTTCGCGTGAACCACCCGACCCAGAATCTAGTGGAGGCTTTCATGCATGTTTCGAGATGTATTTTGATTTTTATTCCTTCATGAAAGTTGTATCAAACATATTAAACTACAAAATAATAAAATTTGGGACAAAATGGTGGAGATTTAAGGGGTCAAACCCTCTTCCTACGGAGACACTAGATCTGGAACTGCTTTACTGACCTTTTGGTAGTTTTGTGGGTTGCATGTTGCTTTTTACCGAGAATTTCTCTTCCACTTCTTCATGAAAATTGTATAGAACATCCTAAATACTAACATACTCAAATTTTAAGTAAAATGAGCAAGTTCAACCTAGTGAATCAACTTACTCTTGAAGACGGTAAATCTGGAAACACGGTACTGGACACCCGAGACTTCTTGGACTCATATGGTGACTATCTTTGGAAATTTTACTTAGATTCCTTAATGAAAGTTGTAGGGGACATATTTTTGTAAAACATATCCAAATTTCAGAGACAACGAAGAAGAATAAGTGGGTGAAAACGCGATATTTCGGAGATGGCTATACTGGACGTTTCGGTGCTAGAATCAGAAGCTTCGGATAACTATATAAAATTATCCAGAAAGAATCTGGCCTAGATGTCTTCATGAAAAATCTTCTTTATGTCTTAACTATAACCTGGTAAAATTTCATAATTTTCTGAGGTCATTCGTGTATTTTAATTGAATTATTTCAAAAACTGCGCAATATGTTCTATCCAAATTGCATGCTGTATTTGTGTGAATTATATCTCCTTGTGTGGAACTCTGTTGGGCATGTGTTTTACATGAAATTGCTATCTTATTGACTTGTCTATCACATGCCTTTGATTTCGTGATTTTTGAGAAGCATATGGATATTTAATTTAAATATTTTCTAAAATGGTACATGCTGGAATTTTGTAAACTTTGAAAAGGCATGATAAATGGACTATTTTAAATTATTTGGACTCCATGAATTGTATGGTTATGAATGATTGTGCCTTGCTGCATGTATAATGATGATTGGAGATGCATGTATGAATTAAAGGATGAAAATGATCTTGATTGCCATCACATCACATGCCATGTTACAATTGAACTATAATTGAAGATGTGAATTGAGATAAGTGAGAAGGCCATCGGAAGTGTGAGTCAACGATTCCCCGGGAGTGTCAGGATGGCCCGGTGGTATACGGTACGTAATTCCAGGGGAAGCCTGGTGGTATGTCGATACATAAATCCGGAGGGCAGGGGAAACCATTTTCATGGCGAGCCCCGGAGATTCCCCGGGAGTGTCGGGATGCCCGGTGGTATACGGTACGTAATTCTAGGGGATATGCCTGGTGGTATGTCGGTACATAATTCCTGAAGCTCGGCAGGTATTGTGCCGAGGGATGCCTCCCGATGCTAGATGGGATGCGAGATGCCTGGCTAGATGGGTACGGCCGGTTGCCCGGCAGGTATTGTGCCGGAGGGTCCTCTTGATGCCAGTTGGGGTACGAGATGCCCAGAGTGTGGGGGTGCCGGATGCCCGGTGGAAATTGTGTCGGAGGGTTCTCGCAATGCCAGGATTGGGCGCGAATGATGGATGTGGGATGCAAACATTGGTCTCGGGAAAGTGAAATGTGGCGGTCCAAATGAAAGGATGAAATTGAGAAATTGAAATTGAATTATGCATGATAATGTATGCATGACATGATGATGATGTTATATGCATGGATGCATGGTAGTGATGATGGTACATGTGATGAGATGATGATATGTGCATGGACACATGGTAGTGATGATGGTACATGTGATGAGATGATGATATGTGCATGGATGCATGGTAGTGATGATGGTACATGTGATGAGATGATGATATGTGTATGGATGCATGGTAATGATGATGGTACATGTGACATGATGATATGTGCATGGATGCATGGTAATGATGATGGTACATGTGATATGATGATGATGAGTGCATGGATGCATGGTAATGATGATGGTCCATGTGATATGATGATGATGAGTGCATGGATGTATGTGCACCTATGGCATGATGGTACATGTGACATGAGGATGGTAAGTGTATGACATGATGGTGTTGACTACATGATGATGAATGTACATGAGGTATGATGACATGTGTATGATATCAAGGTAAATTGTGCATGAATGCTTTAATGACTTGTGATGCTATGATTGTGATGATTGTGGGGCATGATGCATTGAGTGGTTTATTGATCATTTACCTGCTGAGTGGTTGTACTCACTCCTTCGGGGACCAACATTTCAGATTTATAGATGGATTGAGCGGTTGGATATGACCGCGAGGAAGAGGATAGCAAAGGAGGGAACTTTTGGACGCCGACACTAGTTGATGGACCTTAAGCATACAATTGTGGGAGGAGATGTCGGTCATCTTTTGAAGTATAGCTGAGTATAGAAGACTACGGCATTTTGATGTACCGATTTAATGATGTCCATCTGGTTTAAGTAAATAAAAGTGTTCAGCTTTAATTTTTATAAGATGTTTAGTTGGTGTGCATCGTTTTCTGAATATAGAGAGGGGAGTTGTGGATGTGCTTCCGTATATAAATTGCGCAAGGGACCGATCTAAAAGATGTAAACCCCCAAGTTGTATGGACCCGCTGCAATTGAAATGGTATTAGAGTGACATGTTATTAGGAAAAGTAAATGGTAATGTGGCATCCCAAAAATTCAAGACAAGCTCTAAGGTGTATTAAAGCCCATAATTAGGTAATGAAATTACCTATGGTTTATGCTTTAGCCATTAGTTTTCTTAAGGCTAAGTGATATGTGCTTGTGTTCATGAGATTTTAAATTAAATAAATTAATGATAATAATCTATGCTTGGCTATGCACTTTATAGACTAAGTTCCTATAAATAGAATGTTACAAGATTTTCGGCCATGTGGAATTTAGTAACTAAATTCTTAAAGGAATAATAGGAAAGGGGAAAATTTGATTTTTATTTAGGTTTGGGCCTAAGGCCCAAAGGTGGATTTTAATGGGCCAAGTTGGCCGGCCCATTGAAACCCACAAGTGGGCTGCCGTCGACCGTGAAAGGGGGAGGAGTGGCTAGCCCATTTGCTAGCCCAATTTCTCCCAAAGCCCATGCATGTATCATGACAAGTGGCAAAAGGAAGATGGCATGCATTGGCCATTGGAGAGGCAAGCTAATGATGAGGATTTGGGGAAATAAAAGGAAGAGGAAAGAGAGAGGGTGGCCGGTTGGCTATTCAGCCAAGTGAGAGAGAGAATCGTGCAAGAGAGAGAGAGAGAGAGTGAGGCCGAGAGAAGAGAAGCCGAGAGGGAGGAGGAGTCGCCCGTCGCCGCCTCACGCCGTCTGTTCGTCCGCCGTGTGCCGTCGTTCTCCTCGGTCTAGAGGCAAGTTGGGATCCGTTTTCTACTCTTGCATGTGTGCGTTGCATGTATGTTTGGAGTAGTGTCGAATTTTGGGTGATTAGGAGGGAGAAACCGAAACTAGAATGACTTGCTCTTGAGTGATGTTGCTGTTTTCGCATGAACCGTTTGAGCCAGAATCTTGTGAGAGCTTGCATGCATGTTTCGTGTTTTATTTTGACTTTGATTCCTTCATTAAAGTTGTAGCCAACATCTTAAAATATAACATACTAAAATTTGGTACAAAATTATGGCGATTTACGGGGTCAAACTCTCATCTTACGGAGATACTAGATCTGGAACGATTTCACTGACCTTTCGGTGGATTTGTGGTTGCATGTTGCTTTTTACTAAGAATATCTTTTTGACTTCTTCACGAAACTTGTAGAGAACATCTTAAGGACCAACATAATCAAATTTGAAGTAAAATGAACAAGTGTAGCCAAGTGAATCGACTCACTCTTGAAGATGGTAAATCTGGAGACGTGGTACAGGATACCCGAAACTTCATGGACCCATATGATGAATATACTCTGGAAATTTGACTTATATCCCTTCATAAAAGTTTTAGGGGACCTCTTGAAGTAAAACATATCCAAATTTCAGAGGAAACTAAGAAGAATAGGTGGGTGAAAACTCAGTATTTCGGAGAAACATACACTGGACGTTTCGGTGCTAGATCCAGAAGCTTCGTGTGACTGTAGAAAATAATCTAAAACGAATTTGGCTTAGAAGTCTGCATGAAAAATATACTTTATTGTCTTGGCTAAAACCTGGTAAAATTGTATAATTTTCGGAGGTCTTTTGGATATTTTAATCAAATTATTTCGGAAACTGTGCATTCTGTTTTTATCCGAAATTACATGCTGTATTTGTGTGAATTATAATTTTGTGTGGAATTCTATTGGCCATGTGTTTTTCATGAAATCATTATCCTATTGTCTTGTCTATCACTTGCCTTAATTTCATGATTTTTAAGAATCATATGGATAATCAATTTAAATATTTTCGAAAATGGTACAAGCTGAAATTTAAATAAATTTCAAAAAGGGCATGATAAATGGACTATTTTAAATTATACGAATTCCATAAATTTTATTTTTATGAATGATTGTACCTTGATGATGACTGATAATGCATGTATAGATCGAAGGATGAAAGTGATTTTGTTTGCCATTCATCATGTGCCATGCTGAATTGAGACCTAAATTGGTGAACGTGAATAATGATAAATGAGTAAACTATTTGTGGTGGACGATAATGCCCTGGGAGTATCAGGATGCCCGGGATGGGGGGTGCCGGATGCCTGGAATGTATAGAGATACATGGCCGATGGCCTCGGGAGTTTCGAGATGCCTGGAATGGTTGGGTGCTAGAAGCCTTGGAGGTCTTTGCTCGAGGGGATGTCTCGTGATGCTAGTTGGGATGCGAGATGCCCGGAAAGTGGGGGTGCCGGATGCCCGGTGGCCTTAAATGGCTGAATGCCGGAGGTTTTTCTCGCGATGCCAGGATGGGGTGCGAGTGTAAAGTATGGGATGAAATTGATGATCCCGAGTAAGAGTGATGTGGTGATCGAAGTGAAAGTTAAAAGTGGAAATTGAATCATGCATATATGATATGATGATGATCACTTATGGCATGATGATATGCATATATGATATGATATGATGATGATCACTTATGGCATGATGATATGCATATATGATATGATATGATGATGATCACTTATGGCATGATGATATGTATTTATGGTATGATGATGATGATATGTCTATGACATAATGATGATGGCATGTGTATGATATGATGATGACCTATGATATGATGATACATGTTGACGACATGATGGTGATGATGATACATGTGTAAGACATGATGATGATAACCTATGACATGATGGCATGTATGTGTTATGATTTTTATGAAGATGTATGATGGTATATGCATGGCTTCAAGATAAGTAATGCCTGGAATGCATGTATGACATGTATTATGCTATGATTGTATTGCATGATGCTTTGAGTGGTTATCGGATCTTTTACCTGCTGAGTGGCTATACTCACCCCTTTGGGGACCAACATTTCAGATTAGTAGGATGCCGCTCCCTGCTGTCACGCGGGGCGTGTTTTACAGCCTACCTTCCGATGTAGAGGTCGAGTGCGAGGAGTTTGACTGTCCCTCCGTTCCCGAACTGACGTATATTCGAGTGCGCTGTTTAGTTATGTACGATGTGGGCCTGGCTGGGGGCCTTGTTATCTAGGAGTTCATATCCGTCCATGTTCGCTGAGATGGAGTGATGCGTGGAATGTTACCGCCGCCACCACCTGATGCACCGGGATGGGTGTGAGGGCCCGCACGTGACAAGTAAGAGCTGAAACTTTTTAGGATGGTTAGCCGACACTAGTGATGAGGGATCTTGCATGTGGGTCATGGCGGGTCGACTGTTTCTTTTTGAGGTTTAGGCCGAGTGTGGTTTCATGTCCTAGCCTTTCTTTTGATGTATCGACCCAAGGAAGCCCATCTTGAAAATATGTAAATAAAGTGTCATGGCTTTGTCTTTTATTATGATGATTAGTGGTGAGCAATCGTATCATGGTTGATGGAGGGGGAGATGGCGATGTTATATTTTGCTTTCGCTAAATGAGTCGCACTGGGATCATTTTCAAAAAAAAAAAAAAAAGATGTCTATGATTTACGACGCTTCTTCTAAGAGATGTAACCAGGTGCAACGTTTGGTGCTTGTGGCGACCTAAGGGGATTCAGTGTGCCACAGGTAAGCGAACTGTGGCGACCCTAATCGGATTGGGGGTCGTCAAGGGGTACCACACATACCAGCACAAGTGTAAGAGTACCATTGTAGGCTGGTACTGAGAGTGTAGCAGCACCGAGCGATCCTAGGTACATTGGGATCGTTCAGGTGCTAGAGACTTTGGGAAGCTTTTTGGGTCAGCAAGCATAGAATCAAGTCGCCGCAGCTACCGCTATCACTGCCGCCGCAAGTGCCGTGGCCGCTGTTGCTGTCACACTTGTTGAGGTCTAGCATAGGGATGTGACTTGGGAGCGAGCCGTTGTGTTTGAGTTGAGGTTTGGATCTAACAGAGATAGCAATCAGTTGGGGAAGAGGCCGATGACAAAAGGAAAGCACTTTTGTCATCTCACTTGAAGGAGTATAATGGGAAAGCCAACATTCAACCTAAAGGGCGTGTGTCGTGCTTGTAGTAAAAGGCATGGGTCCACCCTATGTTTTAAAAGGATGGGAGCTTTGTTTTAAATGTGACCAACAAGGCCACCAGTTTAAGGATTGTCCGCTTGGGCAGACAGAACAACAGCAGTTACCGCCACCGCCATCGCTGCCAATGAGACAGAACAGAGGAAGTGCGCCATAGAACGCACCACAGGGTATGATGAACAGACCTCTAGCACAAGGATAGGTGTGTGTTGTCACCCAACAGGAGGCAGAGGACTCACCAAATGTGTGCCAAGTTTGCAGAAGAAAGCATGGAGCAGTCTAATGTCCTAGTATCATGGGAGTGTGTTATGAGTGTGGCCAGCACGGACATCGAGTGAGGAATTGTCCGCGTAGGTCCAAGAGAGCACAAGCACCATTACCGTAGATAGGATATCCCTAGGATGGCGAAGGGACAAGAATGAACCAAAGCATGCAGTGAACCGAAGCATGCAGTGATCAGAGGAAGAATATTTTTAGGGGTGATTTTATTAGAGTGGCGTAGCAGAATTTTGGTTAAGTTTGTAGAACCTCAGTTGTTGTAATAAAGTTGTAGAAAGAAGAATCACGGACTAGTTTGCTTATGTATAACTTTGATATCATATATAAAAAGGTTTGGCTCGAGGAACTTTTTGTTATAATGTATTGTTGTCATAATGTAATATAGTTGACCCATTGACGGATGAAAGTTTCGATTTTATCGAAAGTTCAAGAGGACCCTCGATCTCATTAATCTCGTCACTTAAGGCAACCCGTTTGTTAGATGGGGGTTGCAAAGGTTACTTGGCAACTGTCGTGGATACGAAAGTTGAGGAGCTAAAGATCGAAGACATTGATGTGGTTCAAGAGTCTCCAGATGTGTTTACGGAAGAATTGCCAAGTTTGCCGCCAGAATGAAAAATCGAGTTTGTGATCGAGTTGGCACCTGTAACAGAGCTAATCTCTAAGGCTCCTTACCGGATGGCATTGTCTAAGTTGAAAGAAGTGAAGGTGCAAATGCAAGAGTTGTCGGATAAGGGATTGATACGTCTTAGTGCATCACCGTGGGGAGCACCAGTTCTGTTCGTGAAAAAGAAAGACGGTTCGTTGCGTTTATGCATCGACTATCGTTAACTTAATCAGATGACAATCAAGAACAAGTATCAATTGTTGATGATCGACGACTTGTTTGACTAGTTGTAAGGAGCGTCGATATTTTCAAAGATCGACTTGAGGATAGGGTATCATCAGCTGAGGATCAGAAATGAGGACATACCAAAGTCAGTGTTTCATACTTGATACGGCCATTATGATTTCACGGTAATGCCGTTTGGTTTAACGAACGCCCCAGCTGCTTTTATGGATCTGATGAATCGTGTGTTCAAGGAGTACCTGGTGTACTCGAGAAGTCCTAAAGAGCATGAAAGGCACTTAAGGATAATGCTTCAAACTTTGCGAAATGATGAACTGTACGTTAAGTTCAGCAAGTGCGAGTTTTGGTTGACTCATGTTGCTTTCTTAGGTCACGTGATTTTAGGAGAAGGAATCTCCGTGGACCTGACCAAGATTGAAGCAGTTATCAACTGGCCATGACCGACGACAATGATAGAGATCGGAAGTTTCTTGGGTTTGGCAAGTTACTACAAAAGGTTTGTGGAAGGATTTTTAGCGTTAGCGTCACCGTTGACTCAATTATTGAAGAAGGAAGAAAAGTTTATGTGGACAGATAAGTGCGAGTATAGTTTTGAAGAGCTTAAGCAGACGCTGACTATCACACTCATGTTGACTATACCATATGGTCATGGAGGGTACGAGATCTACAATGATGCGTTGTTTAGAGGACTGGGTTGCGTGCTCATGCAACATGACAGAGATGTTGCATACGCCTCCCGTCAGTTGAGACCTCATGAGCTGAATTATCCAACGCATGACTTAGAACTCACAACAATCATTTTCGCTCTGAAGATTTGGAGACATTATTTAAGTAGAGAAAGGTTCCAGATCTTCACAGACCATCAAAGTCTCAAGTACTTATTCTCTTAGAATGAGTTAAATATGAGACAGCGTCGCTGGATGGAACTTCTGAAGAATTATGATTGTGATATCTTTTATCACCCTGGAAAAGCTAACAAGGTCACAGATGCCTTGAGTCGGAAGTCTTCAGTTGTGCATATGGTACTCAATGAATGGATTGTACTCGAGGGATCTCGAGATTCGGCTTTCAAGTTTGAGGTAAGCCACATTTCGAATCTTATGGCCACCCTTAGAATTGAACCATAAGTACAAATCGGAATCAAGACGCTTCAGCTGATAGACCCTGATGTTCAGAAAATTCTGCAAGAGTATGTAGAAAAGAGAAAACCTGACTTTCGGATTTCTGATAAAGGAACACTAAAGTTCTGAAGACGATTGTGTGTACCTGACGATAGAATGCTTAAGGAGGAGATCTTGTCAGAAGCTCATCGTAGCAATTATAGCATTCATCCTGGTAGTATGAAGATGTATCATAATCTGCATCAACATTATTGGTGGTCTGGTATGAAGGCGGACATCGCCAAGCATGTCGCCAAGTGTCTAATGCGTTAGTAAGTGAAGGCATAGCATTGTAAGCCAGGTGGACTTTTGCAACCTCTCGAGATTCCTAAGTGGAAATGGGAACACATCACAATGGATTTTGTGACAGACTTACCAAGAAGTTATAGAGGTTCATTTGGGTAATGGTCAATAGACTGACGAACTCGGCTCACTTCATTGCAGTATGAAAGGACCTTGATTTGGACAGGCATGCAGAGTTGTATGTACATCAGATAGTTCGTCTGCATGGAGTGCTAGTGACGATTACTTCAGACCAAAACTCGAGGTTCACAGCTGCCTTATGGAAAATTTTGTAGTTTACCTTAGGAATGAAGCTGCAGTACAGTACGGCCTATTGTCTGCAAACAAATAGCCAGTCTAAGAGGACAATTCAAACCCTTGAAGATATGTTGCGAGCCTGCGTGTTGGATTTCAAAGGAAGCTGGGAAGAACAACTTCACATTGTCGAGTTTGCCTACAACAACAACTTCCAGCAAAGCATTCAGATGGCTCTTTTTGAAGTATTGTATGGCAGAGCGTGCAGAACGCTAGTGTGTTGGGATGAGATCAAAGAACGAAAGATCACATGCCTAGAGCTAGTTCAACAGTAAGTGAATGCAGTTGCCGTTGTCTGGGATAGATTAAAGACTGCTCAAAGCCACTAGAAAAGCTACGTAGACAAGCGTCAGAGAACATTGCAATTCAAAGTTGGTGAGCACATCTTTACAGAAGGTGTCACCAATGAAGGGTACTTCGCACTTCGACAAGAAAGGGAAACTAAGTCCGAGGTATGTAGGTCCCTTTGAGATTTTGGAAAGAATCGAGATCCTAACGTATCATCTTGTATTACTGTCGAGATTAGCGCAAGTGTATGACGTCTTTCACGTGTTGATGTTGAGGACGTATGAGCCTGACTCGACCCACGTGCTAAATCTCGAAGAATCAAACGTGGACGACAGAGTGTCATACGTGGAAAGCCCAATTAAGATTGTGGGTTGGAAAGAACAGATTTTGCAAACCAAGACCATCTCGTTGGTCAAAGTGGTCTAGCAACACCACGGCACTGAAAGAGTAACTTGGAAAAGTGAAGATTCGATGAGACGACTATACCCCCGCCTTTTTATTTAAGGAATAGTAATGGTTTAAATTACGAGGACGAAATTTTTATAAGAGGGGAAGAGTTGCGACATCCTGATTTAAGGTTTTGTCTTCAATTGAATGAGGCAGGCTTTTCATCGATGCACCTATAGTTCTATTCTCTAAGTTGATCACTCACGAGATAACTAGTATATCAAGTGAACTTGTTAAAGGGTTTTAACGCAATAGACTTGAGAATTTGACTAGGAATTGACTGCTCGACCGTGCTAATCTACAAGGGACATTACGGCACTATCAAAATCGATCAAAGACCAGAGATAGGTTGTTTCAACTGAGGTATGTGATTAAGTGTGGGTGATTCCACCTGATTGCAAAAATCTCATCGAATGGCACTAAATCGATTTTTCTATCTTTTCTGTACCCTATGTCCGTATTTGAAACGTCAAGATTTTCACGACAACCGAGAGTTGTCAATGTGTCAAAGATGCACATTGTGGCTGAAAAACAATCGACCACGGGTCAATTGCACTAAAATTTCCTGAAAGATACTAGGTAGGCTAGATATCGCTAAAATTGCGCCAGATTGAAATTAACAGTGAATTTAAACCCGATTTTAAAAATTGAAAGTTCTGTCATATCACGAGTCGTTTTAAGAACGTCAACTCATCCTCAGAAGATTTTTCTGCAAGCCAAGATTTTTGGTGAAAAATCCAAAGTAAGGCTATGTTGGACCGAGAAGTTCGTACGCCCTTTTTTGCTGTATTTTTGGGAGTTAAGATGGATCAATTGGCAAGGAAAAGTGTGGAATTAAGTGTAGACATCTTGGTTGGATTTATGGGCTTCAATTTTGGTTGATTTGAAGATGAATTGAATGAAATTGATGAGCAAAGGTACAAAATTCGTAGGCCTTGTTGTACAACATTTGGACAGCCATCTAAGGCTTGTAGGGGAAGTTTTGTGAGGGAGAAGAGGCTGAGGATAGAGCTAAAGGTGGTGAGGGTTTGTGAGTAAGATATGGACAAGTGTTGGAAGGCTAGGAAGCCTTTGGGGACCCCCTCTTCAGCAGCCTTTTTTCCTCCTTGGACTTGCTTTCCCCATTGTTGAGTGTGCTTGGAAGCTTAGAAAAACCAGAGCAACTGGCCAGCCTCTCCTCTGCTCGTTGCACGCCCGCACGTCAGATGCCCGCTAGAGCCATCGCTCACGCCGCCGCTCGCCTGCCACCTACTCGCGCATCCCCGTGCTCTATCCGTCCACCATCCAGCTTCGCCCACAGCCCCTAGTCACCCGGACTGTCTCCGCCATCGTTTAGCAACAACCTGGACTTGCAACAGCCACCGCCGACCAGCCTTGTCGGTTCCAACCCGTCCTAGCCATGCATTCAGCCCCTTCAGTCCTTGGATAGAAACAGAAGCCAGCCAAGGCTTTGAAGCTTCGAGGTCCATTTTCAAGCTCTTCCCGACCTTGTCGACTGTCGCCACTAAGAGGTTTGTCGCTCACCTTCGCGTCCTCGTCGTGGTGAACTCGTCGGATCACAAAACTTGTGAGTTTACTTGCTAAACCTTACTTCGGAGGTTAATTATACTTAAGGGGTGTTTAGATTAGGCTAACTATGCTTAGGTGGTTAGATTAGTTTAATTAAAGGTTAATTAGATTAAGGATTTGATTAGTTTAGTAGGTTGATTAATTAGCCTAATTATGTGGTTAGATTAGTGTAATCTTAATTAGACATTTAATTAATTGCTTGCATTTATTTGTTTATTTAATAAATATTTAATTATATTATATTATATTATTTACTTTTCGAAATTAAATTAATTATTTAATAATTCTAAAATTATGCCGGGATGGCTAGTTGTTAGAATTTCGCGCTAACTGCTATGGTGTGATCAGTTTATGCAATGGCTTGTTGGATTGTGCAATTGAGTGATGATTGTGAAAATTATGGTATCTAATTAGAAAACCCTGTGTGTCGAGTTTTAACATCGAAAGTGGTTTTCAAGTACTATATCAAATAGTTGGACTTTAAAATGAAAGGATACCAATTTTCAAGGTTTGATATGACTGTGTACCCAGAGACGATTATTTTCACAGTGTTTTTAATACAAAGAAAACG
The DNA here is from genome assembly GCA_014182375.1 of Eucalyptus virginea. Lineage (NCBI taxonomy): Eukaryota > Viridiplantae > Streptophyta > Magnoliopsida > Myrtales > Myrtaceae > Eucalyptus > Eucalyptus virginea. The sequence goes on along the minus strand of CM024516.1, from coordinate 34,211,599 downwards.
GGCCAATGTTGTTATCTTAATTGTGGCATGTGAGTGCAAATCACAATGTCCTTGGCCGGAATTGAATGATCATGTGGTGGTTAAGAGAATGCGTCCCCGGTATGTGTCAGTGGACATTACCCCTATATTGGACGTCCTATCAATGGACGCCGGTCGCAATAAATTCTGGACCATAACTCTTTCGGAAACATCATGAATGCCGTCCCTGATATGTGTCAGAAGATGTAGCCATGTTTAAAGGAGTGAGACAAATCCTGGCTACACTAAAGGACCGATGTGTGTCAGGTAAAACTGCTTGTGTGGGTAGTATTAATCAATTGGAATGCATGATTGATTGAGATTGATGTGCCGAATTATGGGACAAAATTGTGTGGCATAAAATGAGACGTGTTATAATGATTTGGCCCTATAATCAAGACCCCTGTGATTAATTGAGACGTTCCAATTGATGTGTGTCCCGACCTAAATTTTGGGTGCACCACCTAGGGTTTAAGCTTATGAACTGCTAAGCCTAGACTTAGCTCGGGCTTTCCCCAGCCTATACCAATTCGCGACTTAAGTTCAAGTTTTTAACATGCAAATGAATTTATCTAGGAGTCATTACTAATCAGTTTATGATAGGTCGATTAGACATCTAAGTAAAATAATTGAAGAATTATTTTACTCCTATGAACTAGAGACTAAAGGTACGGGTACTTGGTTACACTAGATTTCTCTAATGCCCTTTCGGTACAATTTCATTTTTCTTTTAAAAAAAGTGTTGGCAAGCAACTTAGATTTATTTTAAGCTAAATTTATATCATGCAAATGAGTGACCACACGAGTGCTCAACCATTATTAATCATTCAATGAATTAAATAAATTGCATTAAAGAATTAAACACAAAACAAACAATTTTTTTGGTTTTTTTTTTTTATCTCGAAATTAAAATATGCACTCTAACTAAATGACCTAGTTTTACTATCAAACAAATTCTAATCAAATGAATCTATTATGCAAACTAATTATCATGCACCTAATATTTTTGTATTTTTTATTACAATTCGAAATTAAGGAAAAAAAACCGTAATTAAACTATCTAAAATGAATAATTTCCTAATATGTTTTAGGGATTAATTCGACTTAAACCCTATCCCATCTTAGAAAAATAAGATTATGTAGATGTGCAAACATTATCTAAATCAATCCTAATCTATTTCAAAAATCATCTAAAAATGCAATCCTAATTTACTAAACTAACACATCCTAATGCAAGATTTGATTTCTTTTTCTTTTCTTTTTTAGTGTTTTTTAGTTTTTTTCCAAGACAAGAAGTTATGCACTTACAAGATATCCACCAAATAAAGGATTAAAATAATCGAAAAATAACCCGTTGTCTCACATGTCAAATTAACAATTATTTTAACCCTAAATATCACGACAAAGAATTCAAAATAATTAAAAATATGATCCCAAGTCTTACGGATCAAATTAATAATTATAATGATTTAACAATTAAAGTAGCACCAAAATACCCAAAAATTGATATAATTAAAAAATGATCCAATATCTTACGAATCAAATTAATAATTATAATAATTTTGGATAAAACCCTATGGATAATGTCTAAGATATTCATAAAATGAGCATATTCTGATTTGATAAATAATAACAAAATAAATAAAATAAGATAACATAAAATAAGTGAAAAATAATAAATAAGAAAAATAAATAAATAAACTACCTAACCTTTCCTCTTTTTCCTTTTTTTATTGATTTTTTCACCAACGATTTGGCAACCGTGGTGGGTCATTGGAGGTGACGGGTCGCCAAGGAGTTGGTCGCCGGCGTTTCGGTGAGGGGCGACTGCGGGCGTCTGAGCTTCGGCGAGGACTAACCAGCACACAACGAGGAAAAAACAACAGCGAGTAGGGGTTATTGCCTGGGTGAAAGGATTGTTGCAAAAAACAGAGAGTTGCTGTAGGAGCATCACTTGGAGGAGGGTGTTAGATGCCAGGCTGGGGAGTAGCTCGGTAGCAGCATTGGGTCACTGAACAGTGGTCGCGGTGGTCAAATTTGATTGCAGGAGCGGCAGAGATCGGCACAGGGGTGCGGAGGCGTGGCTGTGTCGCGGGCAGAGTGCAACGAAAACAAGGGATGTGGATAGACAGGCCGATGGCACAACGGGCTACAGCAAAGGGCAAACTGACTCGGTAGAGAGCTAGTGCGAGCTGCCAGTCCGGCAAAGGGGAACTTAGAACTCCGGCGCGGTGATGAGTGGCAGAACAGGGCAGGAGTGGCTCCGACGTTGGGCTTCACGGATGCTACAGATTGGGGATTGTAGAGGTGGTGGACGACAAGCGGACCAGAAGCAGTGTCAGGGTCATCGAGTGGCAAGGGCAGGGAGTCGGCAAGTGGGGCAATCGACAGCAACGGGTTCCCGAAGAGCCTACAAAGAAGAATACTTCCTCCTTTTTGTCTTTTTTTCACTTTTCTGTCTACTCACATGATCTCTCTCTCTCTGCCCCTTTTTTGACTTTCTTTTCCCAAAGAGCCGAAACCCCTCTTCCTTCTCCTCTTTTTTTCACTTTTTTGACTTTTTTCTTTTTCGTCCACCCTCGAAACCCTAGAAAAAGCCCCCCTTTTATAGGCAAAAGAAAATGTGACCCTTTTGTGAATATTTCATCTCACGACAATTGCCTATAACCTCCTCCTAATCATAAATATCCTTATCTTAAGGATATTTTCCCATATAATTTCATTATCTATTGCTAAAGATAAGATTGCGGTGCGATTTTCTTAAATTCCAAAAACCACCGTAATATCACATCAAACCTCAATTTCTCACAAGATAATTAATAAAAAAAAAAAAAAAAGGCTTGGGCTAATTTGCTCCTTTCGTGGGGCTAGCCCGACCTACCGAACTAGAGCTCAGAAACATTAATTCAAACTCATCCACTACCGGTCCAATAAATAAAATGCAAATATCCAGACTAAAAATAAATGCATCTAAATTTATATGTTATGCAATTAATATTTTTTTTCAAGGAGAAAATTACCCCTAATTTTCTATGAATAAATAAATGACCGACTCGCCAAAATTTAGCTGTCAACAATGTGTGAAATTGCTATATGCATATGGTTATGATATGAATTGTGCTGACGTGTAAGAATGAATTGATACGAGGTAAGTCCTCTGTTCTAATTGTGTGATTGTGTGGCTATTGTGGCTAGGATGCCCTGAGGCGTATTCCCTTCCTAATAAGGGTTTAGGAGGTGGACTTGCTGGGATATTGTCTCACCCCGTTGTGGGCCTAATTTTTTAGGTCCTTAGAGGATGGAGTGGCCAGTTCGTTTTGGTTGGCCTTGGGGAGTTGCAAAGGTGAAGTCCGAAGGTTCGGTGAACGTGTCCGACTAACAAGTCATAGGACAATTCCTTTTGTAAGTCGATATTTTGTAGACCTCTGTTTTTATATGACTCAATTGGTTCATAGAAGTGTTTTGGTTGTGAAATTGTTTCCTATTTTTCTATCTCATATATTTGTTGTTAGGGGTATTGTCTCACTTCCGCATGTGCAATAAAATGAATGGATCGGCGACGCGTCTAGGGATGTCACAAATTTTTATCGACCACTGAGGGATGGGTATGCGCTTGAGGATCGGGGTGTGACAAAAGTAGAGTTTGAAATACACATGTTCCACACCAACATCTACTAAACTTAGCCAAGAAAAAAATGGAAATTTGCATTGGGATAAAGCTGGTGCCAAAGGATACTTGGATTAAAGGGGAGAGAACCTAATGCTAGAGACTCACATGTGACAGGGATTTCTTGAGATGCACATGTGAGAGTGTTAAGTGAGAAGAATGTGCACCATGGATGTGGTATAATGTGAAGAAAATTGTGTCATTAGATGTTCAAACTTTTGTGTTGTGGTCATTCATTCAAATGCCAGATTTTTAATCCTAATTTTACTACTACGAAGTAATTATTCAGGAGAAATATTAATATTCTCTTTTCCAGCCAAAACTGGCCTCATAAAAACATGATCACGACCCATTAATCCTTTACTCAGGTTGAGTTAGAAAAAGATTTAACCGTCAACCCCTGCATGTTTCAAGTCAGACTTTTGACACCCTTAGCAGAGGCTAGGGCTTGATTTATGACTTTCTCCGAAGTGTTTTCATCCAAATTAATTTTAGTTACTGAGTTGAAGAGGGCTTAGTACGTGATTGACTTTCAAACACCGATATGTGCTTTGATGCTATTTTTCTTTTTATTACCGAAACAGTTTGGACCTTTTAAACTTTTACCCAGAAACTAAACCCACCAAATATTTTTTTGTTTTAACCCCTAAGCTAAATAGATATCAGCTTAACTCAATCTTAACATCTCATGTGTCATGTCAACCGGATTGGGTCGGCTTTTTGAGTCAATCGGATTGTTGACGGCCCCAGTTCCGCCCATCTTGGTTACCATCCTTCCGGACCAATATAAATTCCTCCTTGACAAATTGGGTATATAAGAAGAGAACAATAACATTTCCTCAGTTGATAAGCACAATGATGCTCAACCATGTAGAACAACACTTGCTCGTTGACACGCCTTCATGAAGAAATCGAGCTGGCTCGGCAAGAAGGAGAATTTGGCATGCAGAAAGCCACAACTCCTCCAGCTGTCCTTTGCGCGTGCAGCCACCAAAGGACCTACATGCATTGACTAATTAGTCAACAAATTGAGGAACAAAATGCTCGTGAATGTGAGCAAGAGAGAGAATGAGCCGAGTAAAAATTCGGACACAGAGAGAGAACGAGTGAATGCAGCGAGTGTGAAAGGGAGAGAAACCGCGAGTGAGCGAGAGAAATTGCGAGCGAGCAGTGAGCAAGAGTGAGGGGGAAGGAAGGAGACTGCCCTCTGCCCGTGCACTGCTGCCGTCGACACAGCTCGCCTTTGCCGCTGTTGAGCTGCGTCCGCGACCCGCAAGCCTCCTGTCTTGCTTGCCGTTGAGCCGTAGGACCTAAGGCAAATTGAAGTCTACTAAACTATATAGTGTGGAGCTGTTGCTGTGTTAGAAAGTGTATTGATAGGCTGGATTGTTGGATTTTGATGTTGAATGGTGGTTTATTGAGCAACCGAGACTGTTTTGAGGTTGAAAGGTTGATGAAATGCTCGGGTTTCTCATGCATGTTTTTGATTCCTTTGAATTTCAGTCAAAACAGATTTGGCGAGTATGAAATTTTGAAGAATTAGGCCATTGTTTCGATTTGGAAAAGAAAAACCTCCCGACTCGCGTTTGATATTTCATTTACTATGGCACTGATTTGAAATGTTTTAAAAAATTGCACGGTGCTTTGCAAATTTCGACTTTTGTACCAATTTGTCCAAACCACTGGAGGTCGGGTTGAATATCTTAGATTTACTATACGAGTCTTTAAATTGGTTATCGCTTTTGAACAAAATTTGGCCATAAATCGATTTGGAAAACTTCCCGACACTTGCTGAAACTTTAAGAAACTTTTATATGTAGCATTCAGAAATTTTAATGACCCTCGGATATGCGACGGCCCGTCACTAAGTGACGGAGGCATCGTCGGATGGTGTTATCGACACCGCAACGGACATTGTTTTTTTATCATCGTTGGACCAATGCGCTACATATTGTAATGGCCCGATCGTCGAGTAAATTATAGTCTTGCCAGAAAATCTTTTATATGTTCAAGTGAGACCGACCTCATCCGCATTTTGTCGGCCTTGGAAAAATATAGCGATACATCGCAGACTGACGAAATTGTTATTGGAATTCGTTATCGTCGGCATCCCATTTGACCCCGATGTCACGTTACGCAATGATCCTAGGATGACCCCGATGTCACGTTACGCAATGATCCTAGGATATACCTTCATAGTCGCGCCTTGGTCGTGCCAAGACAATTTGATCATCGCATGACACATTGTTTCGTCAAAATTTTCCTTTACATAATGCCATGGTTGAGACCCTCTCCTACCCACATGTGTACCCTACGAACCGAATCTTCCGTGTACATTATTGTGACCCCGTGCAACCATATAAGTAATGACTTGTGATGCTATGATTGTGATGATTATGGGGCATGATGCATTATTTTTCAGCACTTACACGTGCTGAAATTAAGGGTCAATTTTGAGAGGAAATGGACCGTGCAACCATGCGGCCATGCAAGTAAAATGTAAATTCAGCCATGCGCGGTCATGCGGCCATGTTTCCCTCCCTCGTCGAAGCTGGTCAACTACGGAAGGAGATGTTGACCAAAAGGCCACGTTTTCTTCTTTCGTGGCAAGCAAAGGGGATTTCTTGGAGGCAAGTGCGGCCATGTTGGTGCATGAGTTCCAGCAAGTGGCACAAATGGAAAGAAGGCTCCCCACATGCGGCTACATGTGGTATCACCGTTTCCTGCTGCCACCGAATTGTAGAATTATTGACCCAATTAGTTGACTAACTAAAAGAAAGAAAACGGGACAGCTTCGTAACACAGAGAGAGACTAACCAAGTAGAAATTCGAGTGAGAGAGAGAGAGAGAGAATAGAGGGCGCGCGCGAGAGAGAACAGCGAAGGAAAATGGAAAGGACTGCCCCTCCATTCGTGCGCTGTCCACGCCGCTCGCAATTGCCGCCGTGGAGCCACGCCCAAGACCCCGAGCTTACTGTTTTTACTTGCCGTCGACGCTTAGGACTTGAGGCAAGTAAAAGTCTACTAATCTATGTCATGCAAGGCTATTATTGTCTGAGGTAGTGCAAGTAGACTTGGGAAATGTCTGAATTGGATGCTGAATGCTGGATTATTGAGTGATTGCAGTAGATTGGGACCAAAGAATTGAGGAAATGCTTTGGATATCTCTATATATTCTGATTTTGTTGAACTATAATTGAAAGGACAATCTGTGGTGAAATTTTGGAAGTGAAATAGCCGTTGTATAGGCGCGGGATCCTATTGACTCCCTAGTGTCCGAATTAGATCCAGTGTAACTTGGCAATTTTGTAGATTTTCTAGAGACAGGTCTAGGGAAAATTTCAGTTCCGATTTCTTCATGAAAGTTGTAAGGAATTGTCTAAAGTAAGACATGTGTTTTTGGTCAGATTTTTCGAAATCAGTACAGAGGCACAAATTTCTTTTAATGGGAAGTATTGTCTGCCAAAGTACAGATTCTGTCGATAAAAGAAGTTTAGGGTCGAGTTGTGCGATTTCCTGCGATTTATACATGACGAATTTGGCTTAGCATTCTTCATGAAATTATTTCCTTTAGATATTTTTTACAACATACTAAAATTTTAGAATTTTCTGAGTTCGTTTAGGGGTTATTCCAAAATTTTTACTAAAACTGTGCATCCTGATTTTTGAGCTGTTTTATTTCGAGTTTGCTCAATTTTTCTCAAGGGTGAATGCATCTTGGTTTATCATTTGATATGATGGTGTTGGTATTCAACATATTATTCAACTCTGATTTTTGATGAAAACGTTTTATTGAAATAATATGAGATGACACTGCTGTCATTGGACCCTCGGGTCAACGATGCCCCAGAAGTGTCTGGATGCCTGGTGGTATGTCGGTAAGTAATTACAGGGGATGCCCAGTGGTATGTCGGTACATAATTCCGGAGGGTAGGGGTAACCATTTTCATGGCGAGCCCCAGAGTTTTCCCCGGGAGTGTCGGGATGCCCGGCGGTATATTGGTATGTAATTCCGGAGGGTCGGGGTAACTATTTTCATGGCAAGCCCCGGAGATTCCTTGTGATGCTAGGTGGGGTGCGAGATGCCTAGAGGTGTGACGTACCATGCTCTGAATGCCCAGTGGCCTAGTGGCATAATGCCGAAGGCTTTCGCGATGCCAGGTTGGGTACAAATGTCTGGAGGGATACAAACATTGGTCCTCCGGGAGGTGAAACCTTTTTGAATATTAAAATTGATGGTTCTACTAAGTGTGTGTGTTGTCTAGTTATAGGACTAAATTGTGTGGCATGAAATGAGACGTGTCATAACAGTTTGGCTCTATAATCGAGACTCGTATGACTGAAATGGTGCATTTTGGTTTTGAAGCTGCATTTGCCATTACTTTGAAAAGTTTTATGGATTTGATGAATACTCAATCCTTTGATCAAATGTTTTGTCTATCTTGTACGAAATTAGATAATGATGGTTCTGTGAGATATAGTTTAGTAGATCTTTTATTGCTGAGTGGCTATACTAACCCCTTCTTGAGGACTAACATTTCAAACTAGTCGAGATGTCTCTGCTGCTTGTTACTCCTGGCACATTCTATGGGCTTCCAATCGACCTACAATGCGAGTGGTCAGAACATCACCATCCCAGGTACGAGGCCTGGTGTTCGTTCGAGTGCGGGTATTGATTGTATTTGATATTGGTCCTCCTGCCAGCCCAATACTTCAAGAGTTCCTATTGGTCTTTGTCCACCAAGATGGACAAACGTTAGGGCCGTTGCTACCACTGCCAGCAGACAAACCGGATGGGTGGGTGTGACTGAGAGTGATGGACAGCAGAGAAAGCATTTTTCGACGCCAACGCTAACTAATGGACTTTGTAGATGGCTGTTGGAAAAAGAAGTCAGTTATCTTTTGAAAGTAGCCGAGTATAGAAAAACTTGGCTTTTTGATGTATCGACTAATGATGTCCATGTAGTTATGTAAATAAAAGTGTTCGGCTTTAACATATAAAAGTTTTAGTTGGTGTGCATCACTTTACATTTCAGAACGGGGAATAGTTGAATGTGCTTCCACTATATTTACTGCGCAGGGACTGATTTAAAAGATATAAACCCCCGGGATTTATGATTCATGATGAAATCCCATGGTATCAGAGTATTAGACTTTCAAGTCAAGTTAAAGGTATGTGTGGTGACCCTAATGGATTGGGGGCCGTTAGAGGGTGCCACATTATATACTGACGCGCCATTCATCAACATTTCAAAAAGAAAAGGGAAAGGTTTTGGTGCTCTCGAAATCTCGAACTTTGATGTGGACCAATTTTTATAAACCACTAAGCCGGGAGTGAGGTTTAGACTTGCCAATGTGCCGAATTCAAATTACTTGTTTTGACAACTCTTTTCAATTTTGGACAAGAGTTGCAAGCCCGGTCTATGAAATTGTACGTGATTTCTTAAATGCATTGGAAAGTTAGCCGTGGGAGTGGACCTATGGGCTTAATATTTTACTTCCGAGTTTTTTTCATTGGTTCTATTGATATGGAAATGACATATGATTTCAAAGCCTACTGTTGTTGTATTGATATACTTTTGAAAATCTCAGTTTGCATTGTTTGATATCATGAAGGAAGATTTTCAAGCATTCAAAAGGAATTTCAAATGTGGTTGTTCCTTTAAAACTGTTTTGGCATTGAAATGATCTGATTGATATACTATGGCTAAGATATATAATTGATGCCGTTGGACCCTCGAGTTGACGATGCCCTAGGAGTCTTAATGCCCATGGGATCGAATGAGTCGATGCCGTTGGATGCCTGGGGGGCATAGAACCCTAGAGGTTCCACGGGAGTGTCGCAATGCCCGGTTGTATGTCGGTATGTAATTCTAGAGGTAGGGGTAACCATCTTCATGGTGAGCCCCAGCAATTCCTTGTGATGCCAGGTGGGATGCGAGATGCGTAAAGGTGTAACGGGACACGCTCCAGATGCCTGGTGATTGAATACCGGAGGCTTTCGCAATGCCAGGAGGGATGCGAATGCCTGGAGGGACGCAAACACCGGTCCTCTAGGATAGACGTAGGAAAATGAAAAAAACTGAGTTCCAAAAATAATGACCCTGCTAATAATTGCGCCTGATTATGGGAGAAAATTTTGTGGCATGGTATGGGATGTGTCATAACAGTTTGGTCCTATAATTAGGACCTGTGTGACTGAAATAGTGCATTATGGTTTTGAAATTTCACTGACATTGCTCTTAAAAAGGGTTTTATCTATCTAATGCACATTTATAATTTGGAATTCATATTTTATCTATCTTGCATGGACTTGGATTGTGATGGCTTGCATAGTATAGCTTAGTAGATCATCAACTGCTGGGTGGTTGTACTCACCCCTTTTTGGGGACTAACATTTTAAACTAAACGAGATGCCTTTGCTGCCCATACCTCCCGGCACATTTTATGGAATCCCGATCGACCTGCGGTGCGAACGGTCGGAGCATCACCATCCTGAGGTGCGAGGACTGATTTTTATTCAAGTGCGGGTATTGATAGTGTTTGGAATTGGTCCTCCCGCCAACCCAGTACTTCAGAAGTATCTTACTATCTTTGTCCGTCAAGATGGATGCATGCTAGGGTTGTTGCCACCGCCCCAGCAAGTGGATCGGACGGGTGGGTGTGACCGAGAGCGAAGGACAGTAGAGGAAGCATTTTTGGACGCCGACACTGGTTGTTGGACTCGTGTAGATATCTGTTGGAAAAGTCGGGTATCTTTTGAGAGTAGCCGGGTATAGAAAACCTTGGCATTTTGGTGTACCGACGAATAATGTCCATTTAATTATGTAAATAAAAGTGTTCGGCTTTAACTTATAAATGTTTAGTTGGTGTGCATCATTTTATTTATAGGAAAGAGAGTTGTTGGATGCGCTTTTGCTATATAAATAGTGCAGAGACCAATCTAAAAGATATAAACCCCCAAGATTTTTGAATTATAATGAAATTCCATGGTATCAAAGCAACAGAATTTCAAGGCAAAGTGAAAGGTACTTATGGTGACCCTAATAGATTAGGGGCCATTGAGGGGTGCCACAGCGAGTGGTATTAGAGCAAGGTTTAATTGGAGTGATAAGGTGTCTCAATTGGAAATGAGGATATAATGATGCACACCATAGGATACTAACCAAGGGTAGTTGACTAACTATGAACAACGGGTGATAGGTATTGACTTGTAAATCCCTAGTAACTATTGCGAGTTACCTTTGCGCAGCAGTAACATTTTTATGTTACTTATGTGACTTTAGTGACCCCTTTTTATTTCATTATCTGACCAGTGACATTGAGTCACTAATCATTCCTAAGGCAAATGCTTGAAAAACTATAAGGAAATCATGGTATGAACTAGGAGTTCTCATCCATCGAGGCATTGGTCAATATAGGAAATTTGATTGAATGACAAGCTCAGCAGCAACCCGGAGCCAGACGTTGCCCTCAAGGACTGGTGGAGCAATTCCTGAAGTTGGAACCACCTAAGTTTAGTGGAATGGGAAGTCCTAAGGAGGCGGAACAATGGATTGATGGAATGGAATGGATTTTCCAGTTCTTGAACTGTAATGACGTCGAAAAGATAACTTTGGCAGAATACCAATTGGAGATAAATGCAAAGTTTTGGTGGAGGGAAATGCAAAGTTTTGGGATGAGTTTGTTAGAACTTTCAATAGAAACCTTTTTTTTTTTTTACTATGCTAAGGATAAGAAGATCACAGAATTTGTTCAGTTGGAACAAAGGGAGCAGACAGTAGAGCAATATGAAGCAAAATTTTTGGAATTGTCTAGGTATGCTCCCAGGTTGGTTGAGGATCGAGAGGAAAAGGCAAAGAGATTCCTAAAGGGGCTAAGGACTGACATCAGAAAACAACTAGTATCTTTGAATATAAGAGTTCATAATGAAATCTATGAAAGGGCATAGTTGGTGGAATAGGAGTTGATGAGGGAACAATCAAAATTTGGAAGGCAGTTAGCCTTTAGTAATATTAGACGGGGTAAGAGACCCTATCCTAGTCAAGGTCAGCCCTGGGAATCTAAGAAAAAGAGTAACTTTGGGAGTTTTAGAAATGCTTGGAGTGGCTCAACCTTTAGAAGAATACCCTACTAGATGGTAATTGCCAGAGGTGTGGTGGACAACATGGATCAAGACCCTATGGTGAATAACTGAAATGTTTTGAATGTGGATAGAAGGGTCACTTTTGGAGAGATTGTCCACAAGAGAAGTCGCAACCGAATGTCAGCTCAATGCGACAGATGCAACAACGTACTGCTAGAACAAATCTACCAAGGAATTCACAGAGGCCACCAATACAAGGAAGGGTGTATGTGGTCACCCAAGAGGAAGTAGAAGCTTCCAAAAATGTCAACTCAGGTACGATCTCTATAAATGGCAAAAAGGCATATGCGTTGTTTGATAGGTGCTACGCATTCATTTGTGTCTAAAAGATATAGACAGTTGAGTAAGATAGAAACTACATTTCTTGAGACGCCTCTTTGTGTTTCTACACCATTAAAGAATATGGTGTTGTCTACACTGGTGTGTAAAAAGTGTAGAATAATTATAGGGGGATGGGATATGGAAATAGACTTTGTCGTGATGGCTATGTAAGACTTTGATGTTATCGTAGTAATGGACTGACCCCATAAGCATAAGGCTAAGGTGGATTGCTCTAGGAAAGTGATCCAGTTTGTTTCACCTGACCAGTCTAGTTTTGAATTTTTCAAAGGTCAGACAAATTCATCGATAGCCATTATTTCGGTGGTAGAAGCCCGTGCACTTCTTGCCGAAGGATGTCAAGGATACTTGGCAGTGGTAAAGGATTATACTAAGGAAGAGGCTAAACTCGACGAAATTCGAGTGGTTAGGGAATTTGAGGATGTATTTCCTAAGGAACTGCCTAGGTTGCCACCAGAACAATAAATTGAGTTCAAGATCGAACTGATGCTTGGAACAGGATTGATATCAAAAACCCCGTATAGGATGGCCTTAATGGAATTGAAGGAATTAAATGTGGAACTACAAGAGTTGCTCAATAAAGGATTTATTAGGCCAAGTGCTTCCCCTTGGGGTGCGTGTGACATCCCAGATTTTCAGTCATGTTTTCTATTGAATAAATCAGGCATTTCATTGACACGTCTATAGGGTTGTTCTCAGAACTAATCATTCTAGAAATAACTAGACTATCTGGGGAAAACTATTAAGAATTTTAAGGCAAATAGACTTGAGAATTCGACTAGAAATCAGCTGCTCGACCGTGTTCATCTGCTGAGACCATTATGGCACAAACGTAAATTGATTAGAGATCAGATATAGGTCGGTTCGACGGAGATATATGGCTAATCGTGGGTGACACCACTAAATTGGAAAATTCTCGTCGACCGGCATTAATTTGATTTCTTTATCGTTTTGGTACCCTGTGTCCGTATTTGAATTCTCAAGATTTCTATGACAATCGAGAGTCGCCAATGAGTCGAGTGGGTTCATAGTGGCTCGAAGAAAATCGACCACGAATCAATTGCCCTGAAAAGTTCTGAAAGTTACCCGGTAGCCTAGGTTACGCTAAAAACACGTCAAATAGAAATTAACCGCCAATTCGAGTCCGATTTCAAAAATTGAAATTTCGGTCATGTCACAGTTAATTCTAGGAGTGTCGACTCAGTCTCGGAAGAATTTTCAGAGATTCCGAGATTTTTACGGAAATTAGGTTCGGACGTCGCGGAATTTTGGCAGAAATCCAGATTGGTTAAATTGGTGGGGAATTGGACTTCTAGGCCGAGTCTTTGCGTATCGTGGATTTATAGAAAATCATTGGGATTTTTTTACGTCAAAATTGGATCTCAATTTGGAAAATTGAGTGAGGAATTAAAGCTAAATTAAATGAAATTCGGATTTAGAATTCTACAACAATTTTGACATCACAAATGGAATTATTTGGTAGATTTTTGTTGGAAAGTGATGGGGAGACAAGATCATAAATGGAGGGGATAAGAATTGAAGACATGGGACCCCCTTGGACTGCCTTTCACGTGCGCTCTCCCCTCCGTTCCTATCCATCTTCGTGCGACACCTGAAGCTGAAGAAGACCAAGCGAAATTCCACCGCCAGCAGTCGCAACTCCTTTCATCCGCGCGTCCCTCAGCTCCACACCAGCACGCGCACATCTCGGTCAAATTCTCCAACGAGTTCACGCTCGTGCATCAGCTGCTCGTTCTCTTCCGCCAACAACGAAGACCCAGCTTCTCTCTCTATTTTCGGTGACCACCAGCGACTGGAAGAAAACCCACCTGCTGCTCCACAAATTTTCCTTGGTCAATCTTCAATAAAATTTGTTAAGTTGCCCCAGGTGTTGACTCCACGAAGCCCCCCACTCACCGAAGTCGCACAGCATCATCATCTTCATCATCATCTGTCCATCCACCACCGAAAATTCTCCATCTTCGTTCTTCCCTCTGCCGCACGATCAGTCCACTTCAGCAAAGTGGTTGACCGCCTTCACTGCCCAAGATCCCACCAAGAAGTCCAGCGTCGTCGTCTGTGCTTCTCCACCAGCAGCACGCGTCTGCGAGCAGCTTCATCTTCGCTGCTTCGTTGCGCTCAGCATCCACCGAAGTCTCGATTCCTCAGCTCTTGCCAGCACGCCCACGCGTCCAAGCTCCAGCAAGCTTGGTCTTCACCGGTCAACAAATCGGTGTTGAAGACACCAAAGCGGGCCGCCTTCTGCACCCACGCGTCCACCGAAGTTCTCCAGCCCACTTGGGAAGCCCAATTCCAGCAATTAAATTTCAAGCCCAGCGAAGCCATCACCTTATCAGGCCCAGCGAATTCAGCTCCAAAGCCCAGCAAAATTAGAGGCCCGCGAGGACAGCCCATTCAAGGCCCGTTCTGTCAAGTGAAGCCCAGTCCAATACAAGACAAATCTCAGTTGGGCTGAGATTTGTTGGGCCAAGGTCAAGGCCCGGTCCAAGCCCGCTGATGTCGTCGAAAGTTCGGATTTCGGCCGCCGTCGCGTCGCCGTTGCGGTGTCCCGGTCCCCACTTATAATCAAGTGAGTAATCTCACTAATCCTCGCTTAGTAGACTAATGATGCTTAAGGATTGATTAGATTTAATTAAGTGCAATTAGGTGGTTAGATTAGTTAAGAACAATTAAATTAGTGACTTAATGATGCATGTTAGGTGGTTAGACTTAGTCATTAGCAAGTAGAGACGTACTATTATTTATGGAATGCATCTTGGGATTTTTCCTGACCCGTTTCGGGCTCCAATCAGGCATTACGGGGCTAAATTAGATTTTTTAGTATTTATTTATTAATTTTCGAAATTAATTATTTAATTAATTATTTTTCGGAAATTAGGCAAGGATAGCCGACGATTGAAATTCCGTGCTGATTGTCGTGGTGCAGTCCGTTTATTTATTTGAGCTTTACGTTGTGTTGAATTAAATTAATTGCGCAATTTGAGGAATTATTCCTAAATTGATTAAGATTGAGTAATTGAGTTGCGGATGGCCGAGTATGATCGTTTAGCATCAATAATGCATTGATGAGCTATTAAGTGGAGAAGTTTGTGAGAGTGAATTGAATATACTCTTGGCTAAGATCCATCGGGTACGTTAATATCGTGTGAAAATTGAGTGAGTTGATGAGTATGTGGGGATTTATCCCAAAATTGATCAGTGTCGGTATTCAATTAGAATTTGACTGTGAGAGGTTGTGAGTTGAACCTCGAAAGTCGCCCAAAGTGTGGCTGTGCCAATAGGGCCGAGTTCTTCCATTGAATTTGGAGTCGGTCGCGCCCATTGGGCCGTAATCTGCCACCTGATATGGGTCGCGCCTGATAGGACCGTAATCTGCCACCTGATATGGGTCGCGCCTCATAAGGCCATAATTTGTCACCCGATAGGGGTCGCGCCTAATAAGGCCGTAATCTGCCACCTATTAAAGGTCGCGCCCATTGGGCCGTAATTTGCTACCTAAAGATAGGTCGTGTCCTTTGGGACTGTAATTTATTGCCAAGAAATTTGGTAGGCTATGCTCGTGAAGTCGTGAGTACGATTTGAGACTGAATAAGGGAAACGACTGGGGAATAGTCGAATTGACATGAAATCGACTTGGTCGATGGATCGAGATATTGATCTGTGATGTAATTGCTTGGGTGCCTATTGAACTGTGCTAATATGCAGGTGGAATTTGAGGCCCAGGTAGGTCCTCTGACCCGTGCGTGTATAGGCAGCCTGGTTAGCATATTAGTTTTCTAATCGAGTCTTAGTGGGGTAGAACTTGTTGATACGTAGTCTCATCCCGGTTGTGGGACAACATTTCAGGCTGTAGATGAGCCTGTGAAGAAGGAACCAGAAGAGGACGATGAGCCAGAAAAAGATGAAGAGCTTGAAGGAAATGAGCGTAGTGAAGAAGAGTCAGAAGGGGATCAGGATGATCCTGAGTACGACCTAGATGAGGATTGAGATCCCATCCTCTTTTGTGAACCTTGTGTGGTGTATGTAGAGTGTGACTAGAATGTTATGAATAGTCTTGTGAATAGACTTTGAGTTATGCCATGTATAAAGGTTCGGTTGTGGATTGCAATATGAAAAATATGGCATTACTTTTCTATCCCATTGTTTTATTGTCTGGGGATTTATAACTGCTTCTGCATGTGCTTAATAAATGAAAGGGTTGGCAATACTTAGTCCTGGGATATCGCATTATAAAATCGACCAAGTAGAAGGATGTGTGCATGCCCAAAGATCGGGGCGTGACAGTGCGCCGGTCTTGTTTGTGAAAAAAGAAGGATGGGTCAATGTGCTTATGCATTGATTATAGACAACTAAACCAGGTGACCATTAAGAATAAGTACCCCTTGCCTAGAATTGATGACCTATTTGACCAACTACAAGGAAGTTCGGTCTTTTCTAAAATCAACATGAGGTCAGGATACCATCAGCTAAGGATTAAGAAAGAAGACATTCTTAAGAGTGCATTTAGGACTCACTATGGACACTACGAGTTCCTAGTTATGCCATTTGGACTAACGAATGCTCTGGCTGCATTTATGGATTTGATGAATAAGATATTTAAGCCTTATTTGGATCAATTTGTGGTTGTCTTCATTGATGATATCCTGATATATTCTAAAGAACGTAAAGAGCATGAGCGACATATGATTTCAAAGCTTGCTGCTGTTGTATTGATATGCTTTTGAAAATCTTAGTTTGCATTGTTTGATATCATGAAGGAAGATTTTCAAGCATTCAAAAGGAATTTCAAATGTGGTTGTTGCTTTAAAGCTGTTTTGGCATTGAAATGATCTAATTGATATACTATGGTTGAGATATATAATTGATCTTGTTGAACCCTCGAGTCGGCGATGCCCCAGGAGTCCGGATGCCCATAGGATCGAATGAGTCAATGCTGTTGGATGCCTGGGGTCTGAAGTACCCTAGAGGTTCCCCGGGAGTGTCAGGATGCTTGGTTGTATGTCGGTACATAATTCTGAATGGTAGGGGTAACCATCTTCATGGTGAGCCTCGGCGATTCATCGTGATGCCAGGTGGGATGCAAGATGCCCGGAGGTGTAACGTGACATGCTCTGGATGCCCAGTGACTGAATACTAGAGGCCTTCGCAATGCCAAGTGGGATGCGAATGCCCGGAGGAACGAAAACACTGGTCCTCTGGGATAGACATAGGAAATGAAAACAAACTAAGTTCTAAAAATAACGACCCTGCTAATAACTGCGCTTGATTATGGGATGAAATTGTGTGGCATGGTATGGGACGTGTCATAACAGTTTGGCTCTATAATTGGGACCTGTGTGACTGAAATAGTGCATTGTGGTTTTGAAATTTCGTTGACATTGCTTTTAAAAAGGGTTTTATCTATCTTATGCACATTTATTCTTTTGATTTCATATTTTGTCTATCTTGCATGGACTTGGATTGTGATGGCTTGCATAGTATAGCTTAGTAGATCTTCAACTGCTGGGTGGTTGTACTCACCCATTTTTAAGGACTAACATTTAAAACTAGACGAGATGCCTCTATTGCCTATACCTCTTGACACATTTTATGGAATCTCGGTTGACCTGCAGTGCGAATGGTCGGGCATCACCATCCTGAGTTGCGAGGACTGATTTTTATTTGAGTGCGGGTATTGATAGTTTTTGATATCGGTCCTCCCACCGGCTTAGTACTTTAGGAGTATCTTACTGTCTTCGTCTGTCGAGATGGACGCACACTTGGGCCGTTGCCACTGCTGCCAGCAGACGGACCAGATGGGTGGGTGTGATCAAGAGAAAAGGATAGTAGAGGAAGCATTTTTGGATGCCGACATTGGTTATTGGACTCATGTAGATATCTGTTGGAAAAGTCGGGTATCTTTTGAGAATAGCCGGGTATAGAAAACCTTGGCATTTTGGTGTAGCAACGAATGATGTCCATATGATTATGTAAATAAAAATCTTTGGCTTTAACTTATAAATGTTTAGTTGGTGTGCATCGTTTTATTTATAGGAAAGGGAGTTGTTGGATGCGCTTTTGCTATATAAACTGCACAGGGGCCGATCTAAAAGATATAAACCCCCAGGATTTATGAATTATAACGAAATTCCATGGTATCAGAGTAACAGACTTTCAGGGCAAAGTGAAAGGTTCTTGTGGTGACCCTAATGGATTGGGGGCTGTCGAGGGGTGCCACAGCAAAAGTATAATTACTGCAGTAATTTATGAAAATTTATAAACAACAATAGGCCAATAAAAGATCACATTTAAACTTCGATTAATGTGTAGCACCTTCTATATTCTGTTGTCCCTCTAAAACTAAATGATTTCAACTTTTTCGTCACTATGAAAGGATGACTTAACTTAACATAGGAGTAATATAGAAAAGGTTTGGGACACGCTGCGAACTGGAGATCAAAGCAGACCTTTGATCTACATATTAGCTGGAGATTTAATTCACGAACATAGAGAAAGAACAACCGATCAATGAAAAAGTAATGCCTAGTACATCTAGCAAATAACATGCAGGACAACACAGATCAAAGTGACAATTGGCTCTGCACGCAAGCTAGGAAATCAAGCAAATTATCAAGATAAGTGACCCATGAATTCGCCATATGAATCGGAATGGTAGATGATCACCTCTTGTCCCCTGTTCCATCACATGGATAATTTGCAACTAAGGCACCTTGAGAAATTATAGGAGGATGCGCATTGTTACATTCATTGTCCAAATGATTATTCATATTTAAAATTTTAATCACATTACACATGGGAGGCAGAGGGGGGTGATAAACAAGTGTAAATCATGCATCAATAAACAAGTATATAATCATGCGTTGTCATCAAAGGCCTTGCCAGCATGACAGGATCTAGCACAAAACAAGAAAAGCTAAATTTAGTACCCCATGCAAGGAAGCAAATGCTGTGAAACGAATCTCTCTCAACCATTTCATAATTGCCCTTGTTTTTGGCTATCGTGAACTTATATCTCCATTCAATGGAAAGAACTGCCCTTTCATGTAATACATACATCATAAGATAATAAAACAAAACTAAAAGTAAAGGGGAAATTGATCATAAATCATGGAAATAGAGAAGTCTTTTCTTTACTCATATTAAGCAAGAAGGAAATTGCTTTGCCAACAACTGCAAAAATGCAAGAATTATATCTAAATACGTGACAAATCTTCAAAGGAAGATAGCATACATGATAAGATCTTCTCCACTAGAAAAGATGAAGAGAAAAGGAGAACAATTGTTAAATTCCACTGCGACTCTCAAAATAGATCTTAAATTAATGCAAGCTATCAAAGTTGGAATCAATTGCAAGAAAAGACTTGTTCCATTATTGGACAATACATGAAGGAAGCAATTATTAACGTTATTTGACAATGAGAACAAGAAATTGAAGAAAAAATCATTAGACATGAGCCTTGATATAAAGCATGGCAATAGTTGATGAAAGAAAAAACACCTATGAAAATGTTAGATTAGGAGTTATTATTCAAAAAAGGTGAAAAAAGCAATACACGAGCATGTTAGGAAAAGCTCCAAACTTACAATATTAAGCTTTTCACCATATCCTCCTAGGGAAATTACTCTCACTACAAACGCTTACTATCCTCTTCAAAATTCCTGGAACAACTCTTCATGATGACAAAAATATGTTGGCTCGCCCTACTAGCATCTCCCCTGTATTATGTTAACACAAAATTACAGAAAATCAACCTTAAGTTGACCAAAATAACATGAGCTGCTAAAGCGGCCTCTTGAGTCTTACCCGTTGTGACTTGTTTCTTAAAGATACTCTTACCAATAGAAGTAGAAGCATAGAAAGAACCGACAACCCATACTAATAAAAGAAGAGAACAAGAAGGAACGAATTACCCAAGTTGGCAACGCAAGTCCAGAAGGGGCGAGCGTCACCACGGGGTGTGAGCGTCATCCAGCGGCGATGCGAGCGGTGTCTGAGCAGTCGAGGGAAGCAAGGGGGCATCGTCGTCAAGGGCATCACCGGGGGGCGAGCACCATCTGGGGGGGGGGGACAAGTGCTGTCCAGCAGCGGGATGGGACAAGTGGCAACCAATGGTGGGACGAGGCGAGCAGCATTGAGGGCAAGCATCTAGGAGGGAGCGGCGTCTAGCGGTGGGACGAGCGGCTACCAACGGCGGGACGAGGTGAGCGTGGTCGAGGGCAAGTGTTTATGGGTGAGCGGCGAGCGGCGAGATGAGGCGAACATCGTCGAGGGCAAGAGTCTGGGGGCAAGTGGCGAGACGAGGCGAGTGTAGTCGAGGGCAAGCGTCTGGGGGCGAGGGGCAAGGCGAGGCGAGCATCGTTGAGGGCAAGCGTCTAGGGCTGAGCAGTGAGTGATGGGATGAGGCGAGCATCATTGAGGGCAAGTGTATGGGGCACAAGCGAGGAGTAGCGAGACAAGGCAAGTGATGTAGTGGGCGAGTGTCTAGGGGCGAGCGGTGTCCATCGGAGGATGAGTGGTGACCGGCGACCAGCAGCGGACGAGGCGACCGGCGTCGAGGGCAAGCGTTTGGGGGAGAGCAGTGTCTAGCAGAGGGCAAACGACATCCAGTAGTGGGATGAGGCAAGCGGCGCCAAGGGCGAGCATCTGGGAGCAAGCGGCATCTAGCAGAGGGACGAGAGACGACCGTCGACCAGCAGTGTTAAGCAGAGGGATGAGGTGAGTAGCGTCGAGGACTAGGGTTGGGCAAAGAATAGGAGAATGGTAAGACAATTGAAGTGTGAAGACGATAGAGGGTTTTTACTTTTTAGGTTTAGGGTAGGAACCCTAACCGGTTCCGGTTCCTCATGGAACCGAGAACCGTTGGTTCCTCATGGAACTGAAATTGAGAATCGCCAGTTCCCAAAAAAGGGAACTGGGATCCGGAATTAGCCTCCCTAGAACTGAGAACTGGACCGGACCTTAATCATTCTTCCGGTTCGGTTCTCCGGTTTCCGGATCTACTCGGGTACCGTGCTCACCCCTAATCATTCTTCCGGATTGATTACCATAAGGAACGAGTTCTGGAGGGAGAGTAGTGGGTCAGATGACATTGCAATGGAATTCTCATGGGAGAGTGAAAGGAAGTTTCTCTGAAGAAAGGCATGCTTCACTCATTCGGCACATCATGGTGAAAAGAGATGGATCTTATTCTTCACAAAGAAAAAACCGAAAGAGAGCAACTTCTGCTCTCCAAGGAAAAAGAGACTTAAATATATTTACATTTAATCACGATAAAGTTTTTAGAGAAAAGATATAATCTGTGTGAAGGGGCCATGACCACCTGAAGAAGAAACTACATGCCCCACAGAAGGAAGCAAGTTTTCTACTTTAATCAAATGAACCGTGGAATTTTGCATATTTTGCATCTAAAGACAGGAGGGGCAGTACAAAATGCACACAAAACAACCTATCAATGTTTACAAATGGGAGAAGTCGAATTGCTTTAGATTGTCTTGATGTGGTAGAAACCTAATTTTGCTCAAACTTAAAGTAGTTGGGAGAACTCTAATTTTTATAGATTGCTTTAATGTATTTTAGACCTAATTTTATGCAAAGTCAAAGTGGTTTGATCATACTATCAAGGGAGAATAAGTCATCGCGGGATAGTAATGCCAAGAATTTTCTGATAGTAAGTTTAGGGGAATTACGAGTTCAACACTGACCAGAAAGCATAGCAAACCTAAAATGATCGACGGGCGATTTCAGCGCTAGGAAAAAGACGATCCCCTCATAAACACGCAATTTCTTTTGTGCTGTAGTATAAGACATTATTTTATCTTCAGAGCCTCCTCGGTGCGGCAAAAGACTGAGACTAGGATGCTACTTTATGCACTCTGGAATATTCATCCTGCTTGACCATAAGTTCTAGCGGAAGAAACGGGAAAGTTGGCTTGGCAAATAAGCAATCAGGTGAAAATATAAAGAAACCGTGGTATAAGCATCCCATTTCCGCCTACCAAGTGTAGTTTCTAAACCAGCATAAAATGGTAAAGAGTCTAAAGACAGCAAAGGAGAATTAGCGAACACCAGGAGATACTTGGTTATGGCTTGTAAAATCAGGAGGACACATCAGAAACCCATTTCATCCTGTAGGCAAAGTAAAAACAATGTCTTATATCAAGCTACCTCATTAAAACCAACTTTACCTCCGCTTTCTTTCTCTTCCACAGAAAGCAAGAGAACTTTGGGGAAATTATCCACCCTTCCTTAGCCAGCTTCAGATGCAAGCATGTGATATCCAGCCTTTTGAAGCACAATAAGGGCCTTTTGGTTCACAAAAAGTTTTCAATTGAAATTGAACACAATAAAACAATTTGATCAGTCTCATGCTGATAATTTCCTATATAAGGAGCATTTTCACAACAACAACAAAAAAGAAAAAAAAAAAAAAAAAAAAAGAGTGGATAAAGGAAGAAGAATAGCACGTGTCATTTTTTCAAATGAACGAACCCTTATCTGTCTATCGGCAATGAATTGGATGTGTGATGTATTAATTGTACTTCAGTTTTTCTCAAGCAATCACGTCCATATATTTTCTCCACAAATCAACGATGATCTTAAACGTCTCTCCATCGTTCAGAAGAGTTGGTTGCCTCTCTCCTTTTGAAAAGCTGATTTGGCATAATCCAAATAGTGAAAGAAAAAAAGAAAGATTCTTTATTTTTTATAAGTAAAATGAATGGGAGATGCAATCCGCATAGCTATCCCAAATAAGGAAGAAAAGGTGCATGGTCAGTGATCAAATTTTTTTTTCTTTTTCTGTTTTACTAATGACTCAAGCAAATTTGAGACATTGGATCCTTTTACCACTTTTAAGATTCATATTCGAATAATCTTAATTTTTTTTTTTTTTTGAGTCTCATGCTGATAATTTCCTAAATAAGAAGCATTTTCACAAAAAAGTAAAAAAAAAGGAAAAAAAAAAAAAAAAGAGAGAGTGGATAAAGGGAGAAGAATAGCACTAGTCGTTTTTACAAAGGAACGAATCCTTATCTGTCTATCGGCAAGGAATTGGATGTGTAAGAAAAAAAGAAAGATTCTTTAGTTTTCCTCAAGCAATCGCGTCCATTTGTTTCTCTACAAATCAACGATAATCTCAAACGTGTCTCCATCGTTCAAAAAAGTGTGTTGCCTCTCTCCTTTTGAAAAGCTGATTTGGCATACTCCAAATAGTGAAAGAAAAAGAAAAATATTCTTTCTTTTGTCATGAGTAAAATGGATGGGAGATGCAATAACTATCCCGGATGAGGAAGATAAGGTGCATGGTCAGTGATCAATTTTTTTTTTCTTTTTCTGTTTTACTAATGACTCAAGCAAATTTGAGACATTGGATCCTTTTACCACTTGGAAGATTCAAATTGGAATAATCTGTAAATAATTTGATCGGTCTCATGCTAATAATTTCCTAAATAAGGAGCATTTTCACAAAAAAAGAAAAAGAAAAAAGAAAAGAAGAGAGAGTGGATATTGGAAGAAGAATAGCTAGTGTTGTATTTATGAAGGAACGAACCCTTATCTATCTATCGGCAAGGAATTGGATGCGTGATGTGACGAACCCTTATCTATCTATCGGCAAGGAATTGGATGCGTGATGTATTGAATGAACTTCATTTTTCCTCAAGCAATCACATCCGAAGTTTTTGTGGTGGAGATCTAGAACGGGTTGTTTTAGGGACTAGAGTCAGACACGTATCGCGATCCTTCGATATGGAATATACATGCAAACCAAACTCTTAATTTTGAAATGCGTACTGAATTGGAAAGACTTGGTAGAAGAACTAGGTGCAAAAGCTAATGAAGATTGGACAGGACCTTCTTGACATTGGTTGAGCAATGTCTTCTTCCTCTCTTATTATTGTATTTGCGGACAAATAGGTAGCAGGAGCCACGCCCAAATCATTTATGTTTTGTTCACCTCAAATGGGCCTTGAATTCAAGGCATGATTTTCACCTCCGGACGGTACGAAATCGAATTCGAGCCGTAGAAAATTGAAGGCCTCCATGTCCGTTCCACTTGATAGAATGTCCAAATTCAGTTTAATACACTCGCTAAGTCTGTACAAGAAAACGAAAAATGGCCGACGCGCACGCGATAATGGATAGTGGCTGAAATGCAGGGAACATTAACTCCTTAGGACGATGCCAGTCAGTCGCCGCGTGGCAGTACACTCCAAGCCACCGGTCCTCCTCCACGTGACTCCTTGGTCACCCGGTCAAATATTTTCCTATATAAATCCCCGTGTTCCCTGCTTTCGACCACCGCACACCATCTCAGCTGGCAACACACCTTTGCAGGGCAATATTTCCTTAAGTGAGGGTCACCAAAATGTCTGAGCGCTACTATCCCGGCGGAGGCAGGTACGGCCCTGGTGGAGGCGGGTACAGCCCTGGTGGAGGCGGGTACGGCCCTGGTGGAGGTGGAGGCGGGTACGGCCCTGGTGGAGGCGGGTACGGCCCTGGTGGAGGTGGAGGCGGGTACGGCCCTGGTGGAGGATGGTACGGCCCTGGTGGAGGTGGAGGCGGGTACGGCCCTGGTGGAGGCTGGTACGGCCCTGGCGAAGGCGGGTACAGCCCTGGTGGAGGCTGGTACGGCCCTGGCGAAGGCGGGTACGGCCCTGGTGGAGGCTGGTACGGCCCTGGTGGAGGTGGGAATGGCCCTAGTGGAGGCGGGTACGGCCCTGGAAGAGGCGGCCATGGAGGCCGTGGTGGAGGCCGCCGACCTGACCTTGGCGGCAAGCCTGGAGGAAATGTGATATATGCGGACGGCTATGGTGGATCAGATGTACACACCGGAAATGCCACCGGCGGAGCAGGTTCAACAGGCTTTCATCTCCTTGGTGGATCGGGCGGAACAGGCGGAAATGCAAATTCATCAGGCGGGAATGGTTATGGAGGCAGCTACAACGTGGGTGGAGGCTAGTCCGCCACCGCTTGCTGGTCGTGGGGGAGTAGTGTCCTTTGATATGTGATGTAAATTTACTCCGGTGCCTTTTAACTATCTTATGTTCTAGGGAAAAAAAAAGGACAAAAAACTAATAAGCACCAAGCGGAGTCAGTTATGTGCATCCTAACGAATTTCGATATTCCTAATATAATCTATAGCTTTGTGCATGAGATGTTCTTGAATCTAATTCCATAAACAGGTTACAAATGAAAGAAACAGAATTGCATTTTAAGGTTCAAAGAAGAAGCATGATTCTTCACAAGCATCGTTATCAACGGACCTTCTTGACATTGGTTGAGCAATGTCCTCTTCCTGTCTTATTATTGCATTTGCGGACAAATAGGTAGCAGGAGCCACTCCCAAATCATTTATGTTTTGTTCAGTGAAATTCTTCTTATTCCTCAAATGGGCCTTGAATTCAAGACATGATTTTCACCTCCGGACGGTACAAAACCGAATTCGATCCGTAGAAAATTGATGGCCTCCATGTCAATCCCACTTGATAGAACAGTCCAAATTCAGTTTAATACACGCGCTTGTACAAGAAAACCAAAAATAGCCGAACGCAGATGCGATAAGGGATAGAGGCTGAAACGCGGGGAACATTAACTCCTTGGGAGGATACTAATCAGTCGCCGTGTGGCAGTACACTCCAAGCCACTGGTCCTCCAGGTGACTCCCTGGGCGCCCGGTCAGGTATTTTCCTATATAAATTCCCATATCCCCCCGCCTTCAATCACCACACACCATCTCAGCTAGCAAAACACCTTTGGAGAGCAAGATTTCCTTGAGAGATTCACCAAAATGTCTGATCACGGCCATCACCGCGGAGATGGGCACAGCCCTCGTGGCGGAGGAGGCCATGGAGGCCCTGGCGGACGCCATGGAGGCCCGGGTGGCGGTGGCCCTGGCGGATGCCACAGTGGTCCTGGCAAAGGCCATGGTGGTCCGGGCGGCAGACACGGACATGACCATGGCAGCAAGCCCAGAGGAGACCATGGCCACGGCAGACCTGGTGGACTAGGTGGGCATGGCCCTGGTGGCCATGGTCCTAGGGGCGGCCACTACCACGGTGGATGCTAGTCCGCCACGGCTTGCCGGTTGTTGGGGGCTAGTGTCCCATGGTAGATACATGATGTAAAGTTATCTCCGGTGTCTTTTAACTATTTTGTATTTGAGTAAAAAAAATGAGTAAAAAACTAATAAGCACCATGTGGAGTCAGTCGTGTTTAGATGTTCTATAGTTCGAGTCCCACAAGCGTCGGACCTCTAGTTCAGACACACCAACAACGAACGTCGAACGGAAGAGAGAACTTTCGGATATTCACCACTTCGATTGTGCTAGCAATCACGTGAAAATTATCTACCATATCCTCGATGTATTATAGTCACGGCCCGAATGAGAAAACACTCTACTTTCTCGTGTCTCTCAAAAATACAAGAACACACACGTTTCTCTTTATTTTCAGCAACCCATCACTAATATGTCTCTAAAAACACAAGACGCAAGCCCACAAAAAATCTCTCTACGTTGCAACCTTTTTGCAACCTTTCTTTTTAATATTTATACACGAATCAGCAACGGTTGCCGATCGTGGGATCAGCAACCGTTTCTGATCCTCGTTCTCATGCACGATCGAGCACGATCGTGCATGAACGGAACGGTCAGCAACCACTGACCGTTTATGCACGATTTCGTGCATTGCTGACCATCCATGCACGAACAAAAATGCGTGTATGATGGTCAGCGGTTGCTGACCATCATGCACAAATTCGTGCGTGCATGTGCACGTATTCGTGTGAAGTGGTCAGCAAAAATTGCTGACCATTTCCACTTTAATTAATCAATTAATTAATTCCCTTAAAAAATAAAAATAACATAATCCTTATATGTACAATTGGGGTACATTAACATATATCAACTTCGGTCATGCGAGTGTATCATATGCAAGTAAGCTCGTGACTATAATACAAATTAAATTAAATCTCATTTAATTTAATTTCAAATCGACACAATTCGATTGCAATAATTGCAAATACATTTGCAATTATATTTCTCTCTTGTTTCACGTTATCCTAATTTTTTATGGTGTATGACATCCCTAGGGTCATCACTAAGCTGGTAGTAAGACTTGTACTAACACATTAGTACTCCCACAAAAATTAATTGTCCCGATTAATCTTTGGGTCTTACAAGCCATGATTGACATCTAGGAGTTGGGGGCTGGTGTCCCATGGTAGATACATGATGTAAA
This sequence comes from Eucalyptus virginea, assembly GCA_014182375.1. NCBI lineage: Eukaryota > Viridiplantae > Streptophyta > Magnoliopsida > Myrtales > Myrtaceae > Eucalyptus > Eucalyptus virginea. The sequence goes on along the minus strand of CM024516.1, from coordinate 34,184,171 downwards.
GTTATCTCCGGTGTCTTTTAACTATTTTGTATTTGAGTAAAAAAAAGGACTAAAAAACTAATAAGCACCATGTGGAGTCAGTCGTGTAATTGCCCTTGCAAGTATCCTAATGAATTGCGAGGTTGCTAATAAGCACCATGTGGTGTCTTTTAACTATTTTGTATCTGTAGCTTTGTGCATGAGATGTCCTTGAACCTCATTCAAGAAACAGGTTACAAATGAAAGAAACAGAATTCCGATTGAAGACAAGCATGTTTCTTCACAAGCATCATTCGTCAACAGACCAGTCACGACGAGAGACAACAGAAACATGACCACAGGGCTCCCCATTACTTCTGATTATCAACAAGAAAATGGAAGCAAACTAGGTCAGTCTCCATTAGTCATGATCCAAACACATTATACCTCTATGAACAAAAGTTTCACTTATGCCCCCTCATCAACTCCTTTCATCAGTGAAGTTCATAATCTGCAATATTTAGCGTGGTTTCTCTACCTCCACACGATGTCAAAGTCGAAGTTGGCATTCTGCTTTGAGTTCTCTTCATCTAATTTTTTGGCAGAAATTAGAGATGTTCAATAAAGATTAACGTAATCACCATTTCGCATCAAAGGGCTGTACGAAACGGTCAAAGGGTGGGGCCCTATGTTGCTAAAGGATCAGCAAAAGTATAGGGTGTCTTGAGGATGTTCTTTACTACATAGCAAAATCATGGATTCTACAATCTGGTGCAGAAATTACAGTTTAGCTGCTCATGAGTTCCGGTTCAGTGTGTGCATAAACTAACTTAAAAGGGATTCTAAAGCATTTCCAAAATATAAAAAGTGAAATTTAAGCAAAGGACAACATAAATTAAGATCACCAAGGGAAAATTTGGCGTCAACAATGAAATTCGATGATCTGAATCGACTTTGGCTAGAGCAATATTTGCTTTGAAAGGATGATGGTGGCCCTAAAACTGAGAAAAACGATATGACATCAGTTGGCTACTCGATGAACTCCAACATCAAAAATGAGAAAAGGGTGAAGTACAAAGATCATTATGTCAAATTGACAGAGATTATATCCGAAATCATCATTACCTCCTCTTCAATCATTTTCAACAAAAGGTATGTCGGGGAGAAATTCAGGAGGCGAGGCAAATAAAAAGAATGAAAATGCACATGGGGGGGGGAGAGAGAGAGAGAGAGAGAGAGAGTGATAAGGAGAAGGATTTCTTTTTGTAGCAGGAGTGGCAATAGAATAGAACCAGCTTGTGCGTTTTGCCAATGAGACTCTAATTTATCACTCTGGGAAAAAGGGACATGGTGAAGTTGCTAACACTTAGTTGAGAAAATTCGTCCATGCTAAAGAACCAAAATCTAGTTTCAAAACTGCAGTTCCCCCTTTAACTTTCTTTACATCCATCCCATAGTAAACAAAGGTTTGCTCAAGGTGCTATTAAATCTTTGTTTAGTTGAAGCAATTCTTCTGCAGTACAAGAAAAATTATAGTTTCAATGCTCTTTTTTTTTTTTTTTTTTGAAATGTAGGATACAAGGAGAAGTACCAAAATTTGTTATGTGGTCAGCCTTCAGAACAAAATCAGAGAACCCAAAAAACAGAGGGGTTCAGCAGGTGACTACCTGAAACGCTTCACTCAAAACTCAGAGACAATATAACGAGCGTGACATACCCAAAAGCCTATGTTGTGCTCTTCCCTTTCTTTGTGATCGACTGGAACCAAGAAAGTCCATTTTGGCCTACTGACTGATTACTTTTAGAACTGATCACCAAATTTCTATAAGAAGCTTTAGTGGTAGCTCCAAGTAGAGTTGAAAATGAAGAATTTGCCGGTGCTTTGAGCTCTGGTCCGGTTAAGCTTTCATTTTCAATCGTGAGGGACTCATCTTTGACGTACCATGAGATCTTCAGCACATAGTATTTCAAATAAATGGTCGGATCCCCAATACCAACTCAGCTTGGCAAAGTGAGAGAAATCTCCTTTCACCTGGGTCATAGAGTCCTGCATAAACTAGAGTCTCTCTTCTATCTTGGCAATCCACTTATTGTTTTCTTCTTCCTTTTGAGCCACAATTGCTTCAATTAAGGGATTCGGTTCAATCACCACGGGTGAGCCATAAAGACCCACGTCCATTTCAAAATGTATAAGTGAGTTGATTTCAGATTGCAGATGTCCCTATTAACCTATTTGGATATGCCAGAAACTTAAATGTCCACATCCTGCAAAATTTTTGCTTATGTTGCCCTGGTATAATTTCATTAAGTGCTAAACCTACTAATGCTTCTCATTGCCTTGGTCACTCCTGCCTGCTCGAACACTTAGCATGTTATCGTGCCGAGCTATGCTTAGGGGGAATATAAGGGTTTAGAGTGGAAGCCTTCACCGCTATCTGCATCAGCTTTGTATGTTGCAAGGTGTACACTAAAAGGTGACTCCAGGTTTGACTCCGCTGCTCATCAGACATGTACGCTATGAAGTGTCCAGAATCAGGCATAAATCTTTTGAGATCATTCTTGTTGAATTGATGATCCAATTTCTAGAAACTTCAAAATAGACATTAGCTAGAAAAGTCAAGAAAAATCCTCAAAAAAGAAAATCTAGCTTAGGTGGCAATGAAAAGGGTAGAAAGCACAAGTGTAGAAGTATCTAGGAGAAGAGGGAAAGTGAAAAATCTCTAACAAGAGCAGAAGATTTTCCTTGGTAAAGTCGGTGATGTAGGACTATAAAAAGCCTTATGATCGTCTATTTTGAGAGGTAGTGTAGCGATCTAGGTCCCACTGTGTAATATTGTCAGCTTTGAACACTGAGTCCTCACGGCTTTAAAACGCGTTACATAGATTAGAGGGACCTAAGCCTTATAAACTAGCACAGGACTCCTTCCCTAAGCGATGTGGGACGGGAGACATGCCCTTAGCCTTGCCTGTGTATTGCCAAGGTGATCTCAATCCATCCCTCCGTACCGCCCCAAGTATGGGTCGTCACATTCTCCCCCCCCTTAAGGCACTGCGCCCTCGCTGTGGCCCCACATGAAGTCGAGAGTCGGCTCTGATAACATTTTGTAACAACCCAGACCCCACTATGTAATATTTTCCACTTTGGACATTGAGTCATCACTGCTTTAAAACACGTTACATAGATTAAAGGGACCCAAGCCTTATAAACTAGCTCAAGACTCCCTCTCTAAGTGATGTGGGACAAGAGACATGCCCTTAGCCTTGCCCACGTACTACCAAGGCGATCTCAGTCCATCCCTCCGTACTGCCCTGAGTTTGGGTCATCATAGGTTGTGGCACCCCTCGACGGCCCCCGATCCGATTAGGGTTGCCACAGTTCGCTTACCATTCACTTTTCCTAATAACATGTCACTCTGATACTGTTTCAATTGCAGCGGGTCCATACAACCATGGGGGTTCACATCTTTTATTAACGGTCCATTGCGCAATTTATATACGGAAGCACATCCAACAACAACTCCCTTTCCTACATTCAGAAAACGATGCACACCAACTAAACATTTATAGGTAAAAGCCGTACACTTTTATTCGCTTAAACCATATGGACATCATTCATTGGTGCATCAAAATGCCATAGTTTTCTATACTAGGCTATACTTCAAAAGATGACCGACGTCTCCTCCAACAGTCGTATACTTAAAGTCTATCGATCAATGTCGGCGTCCAAAAGTTCCTCCCTTTGCTATCCTTCTCCTCGCGGTCATATCCAACCGCTCAATTTATCTACTAATCTGAAATGTTGGTCCCCAAAAGGGGTGAGTACAATCACTCAGCAGATAAAGGAATCCAATAACCACTCATTGCATCATACAAGTCATACATGTATTGTAGGCATTACTTACCTTAAAGCCATCCATATACTATCATGCATCAATCTCATAATCATATACATGTCATCGTCATCATGACATCATCACATCACACATGTCATCATCATGGCATCATCATGCATATCATCATGCGTATCATATATCATCATCATCATTACCATGCATATCATCATGCCATATCATATATCATCATCATCATCATCATCATCATCATATCATCATCATGCATATCATCATGCATATCATCATGCCATATCATATATCATCATCATCATTACCATGCATATCATCATGCATAATTCAATTTCAATTTCTCAATCTCATCTTTTCATATTGGACTGCCACATTTCTCTTTCCCGGGACAAATGTTTGCATCCCACATTCATCACTCGCGCCCAATCCTGGCATCGCGAGAACCATCTGGGCATGTATCCAAGATACAACCGGGCATCCGGCACCCCCACATTCCGGGCATCTCGCACCCAACTAGCATCACGAGGAACCTCCGGGCATGTATCCAAGATACAACCGGACATCCGGCATTTACACTCCCTGGCCGGGCATCTCGCACCCAAATCCTGGCATCGCAAGGCATTCCCTTTGGGCAAAGACCTCCGATAGGGCTTCCGGAATTATATACCGACATACCACCAGGCCTCCCCTGGAATTACGTACCGTATACCACCGGGCATCCCGACACTCCCGGGCCCATCCGGCAATGCATCTCTATACATTCCGAGCATCATCCTCCACCACAACCACATCCCCATTTACCATTATCCATGTTTACCAATTTCAGTCTTAATTTAGCATGACATATGATTCAATGGCAACCAACAATCATGTTCAACATTGAATTCACACATGCATCTCAATGCATACATCAAAACATCATCATACATGCTACATGATATAATTATTTATGAAATAAATTTAATGGAATTTATGGCCAATAAAATAATCCATTTTTCATGCCCTTTTTCATTTATTTAAATTCCAGCTTTTGTCATTTTAAAAAATATTAAATTTAATATCTATAAATTCCCAAATATTTATAAAAAAAATTAAGGCAATTATCAAACAAGCCAATAGGATGATAATTACATACAAAATACATGGCCACATAGAATTTCACACAATTTCACAATTTTCACAAAACATCATATGATTTTCCGATGAAACCAGAATGCACAGTCTCCAAAAAAATTCGATTAAAATATACATACGACCTCCAAAAATTACGAAATTTCACTGAATCATAGCCAAGACATTTTCACACAACTTTCATGAAGACTTCCAAGCCAGATTCTTTCTAGATTATTTTATACAGTCTCACAAAGCTTCTGGATCCATCACCGGATCGTCCAGTGTACACATCTCCGAAATAGTGAGTTTTAACCTACCTATTCTCTTTCTTTTTCTCTGAAATTTGGATATGTTATACATAAAGATATCCTATACAATTTTGATGAAGATATCTAAGTCAAATAACCAGATTATAGTCATTATTTAGATCCTTGAAGTCTCGGGTGTCTTAAAATACATCTCCAGTATTTCCATCTTCAAGATCTAGTCGATATACTAGGCTATACTTGTTCATTTCAATTCAAATTTGAGTATGTTGTAGCTTAAGGTGTCCCATACAACTTTCATGAAGAAATCAAAGTGAGATTATCATCACAAACCAACATGAAACCACAAATCCAACAAAAGGTCAGTAAAAACTTTCCAGATCTGAGGTCTCCGTAGGATGAGACTTTAACCCCCCAAATCTCCATCATTTTCCGCGAAATTTTAGTATGTTGTAGTTCAAGATATTAGCTACAACTATCATGAAGAAATAGAAGCCAAAATCGGACTCTGAACACACATACAAGCTCAAACAAGTTTCTGACTCAAACGATCCGAGCAAGAACAGTCACACCATTCACACACAACTCATCCATGCTTCGGTTTTTCTCATCTAACACCCAAGAATTCGACATGCAAACAACATACAAGCATGCAAGAGAAGCTAGAGGACTCCCACTTGCCTCTAGACCTCACGAACGGTGGTACACGGCGGCGAGCACGGCGGACGGACGGCAGCTCCTCCTCGGCTCCTCCTCTCTCTTGGCCGTTCTCCCTCTCTCTCGCACAAGCTCTCTCTCTCTCTCTCTCTCTCTCTCTCTCTCTCTCTCTCTCTCTCTCTCTCTGGGCGAATGAGGTAAACCAGCCACCACTCTCTCTCTCTTCCTTTTTATTTCCCCCTAATCCTCATGATTAGTAACCATTACTTGCCTTTAAACTAACCAATGCATGGCATTCTCCTTTGTGCCACTTGTCCTATTACAAGCATAATGGGCTTGGGCTTTTGGGCTTGGGCTTGGGCCGGTCGACCACTTCCTCTTGGGCTTCCATTGGGCCGGCCAACTTGGCCCATTAAAAGCTTAGGCCAATGGGCCTAAGGCCAATCCTAAAATTGATTTTTCCTCTTCTTTTTTTTTTTGAATTCCTTTCTATAAATATTTTCAAATTTAAATTTTCATCTTGGCCAAAGTCTTGGGACATCTTGTTTATTGGAATTTAATTTATAAAGTAAATGGCCAAGCGTAGATTATTAATCTATCAAATTTAAATTCTCACAATCATATGCATAATTTGACTAAATAAAAAGACTAATGGCTAAAGCATAAGTCATGGGAAATTTATCACCTAATTAGAGACTTTAACACACCTTATAACTTGACTTTGGATTTTGGGATGCCACATAGGTAGAGCAAAAAGGTAAGCTCTTCCCCTTCCCTTTGTCACATCCTGAACCTCGAGCACGCAAACATCCCTTGATGGTCGATTAAAAATGCGACGTCCCAAGACACATCGCCCACCCATTATTTTTTTTTTCTTCCGATTAAGCACGTGCAAAAGTGAATTAAATAAATCCCCGGCCAATAAACAAACAATAGGGATAGTAAACTACGACTAACATTGCCGAAAATAACATATTCATTTATCAACTGTTAACCCTAGGAAGTTTAATACTTACAAGCCTTCCTACGACCACTTCCTATCGATCCTCTCAAAAAACCTTTAGGGACCAGGGTCAACCTAAACTTCACTAGCAATAGGGCTAGCCAAAAGGTGTAGCATCTCGCGCCAACCAAATCCGCAATCAGCATATCTCCACGCTACGGCTATCACACCCCAAACCTCAAGCGCGTGCGCATCCCTCAATGGTTGATTAAAATTGCGACGTTCCCAAGACGTGTCGCCAACTCATTTATTTTATTGCACAAACGGAAGTGAATTAAACAATCTCCATACAACCAACACATGGGATAGAAAAGCAAGACAATCAATCAACCCAAAACATATCTTATAAACACACCGAGTTTATATACAAAAACCAGTCAGTGCGACCAGTTTATATACAAGAGGCTAACTCAAAAAGAAAGAGAGCTACTGAGACATCTAGGCATTAGATTCCTTATCCATGGGCTCCGGGTCCACCACTACACCATTAGGGGTGTCGAGATCCATTAGGTGCCCTACTTCCCACTTCCCAATTAGAATGGGAGGCCTATTGAAACCCTATAGGGGACCCTGCTGACACTCTTGTGGAAAGTTAATGAACAATGCTATGAATCGGTGAAGTACCAACTAAGGTTGGCCCTCCTTGACCCATACCACAGACTCAACTAACTCTCGGGTTAGGGTGGTGCCGAGGATAGAGAAATAGGTGCGCTCAAAGTCCATCACCTGCAAAACCCTGTACTGTACCGGTTGTACCTCCATCTAGGGACCTGATGTGACATCATGGATTTTTCACTTGTACTTTCAATTAAATTAATCGGGACTTTCATCAACGTGCCTATAGAGTTGTTCTCAGAGATGATCACTCTCGAGATAACAATACTATGGGGGAAAGCCATTAAGGAATTTTAATCCAATAGACTAAAGAATTCGACCAAGAATCGGCTACTCGACTGTGCTTATCTTCAGAGGTCATGACAGCACAGTTAAAAATCAATTAGAAATCAGAGATAGGTCGGTTGAACTGAGATATGTGATTAAACGTGGGTGACTCCACTGATTGGAAAATTCTTGTCGACCGACACTAAACTGATTTTTCTCTTTTTTTGGTACCTTGTGTCCGTATTTGAATCCTCGAGATTTTCACGACAATGGAGAGTCACATGTGTCAAGTGTGTTCATTGTGGCTCGAAGAGAATCGACCACCGATCAATACACTAAAAATTTCTGAAAGTTACCCGGTAGCCTAGGTCACGCTAAAATCGTAACTGATTGAAATTAACTGCAAATTTGAATCTAATTTCATAAATTGAAAGTTCTCTCATGTCACGAGTCATTTTAGGAACGTCAACTCAGCATCCGAAGATTTTTTTGCAAATCGAGACTTTTTGGGAAAAAGTCGAGGTAGGGTCATTTTTGTCCGGAAAATGTCGGGGATTGTTTTTAATCGCACAATTGGGATGCAAGTGGGATCAATTGGTGAAGAAAAAAGCCAAGTTGATCGAGGACTCGATGGTTGAACTTATAGAGGCTAGTTTGTGTTGATTGAAGGAGGAATTGAGGTCCAATTGAGAGGGAACCAAGTGAAATTTGCAGCCCCCCTTACCCACAACATTTGGACCACTTCAAAAGCCATCTAGAAGGATCTGAAAGCTGGAAATTGGTGGTGGAATCCAATCATGCAAGGGAACAAAGAGAGATAAGGGAGACCAAGTGGCCCCCATTGTTCCATATTCTCCTCTTTCCTCCCCAAGCTACCATCGACTAGCCATTCCGCCTCATTCGGTGTGCCTTGTGGGCTTCAAAGACTTGCAAAGAAGAACCGGAAGCCTCCTGCCCGTCGCACGCCACTGTCAAAGCTTGCCGGAGCCGCCTACAACGCCACCGCCTGCCCGCGCATATCTGCCTCAGCCACGTCCCTTGCCATTCCAGCAACACCGTCATGCCCTTTCTGCCACCTAGCAAGCCACTCGAGCCGAGTGGAGGTCGCCAGAGTGACCGTGGAGCCCCTCCTAGGCCCAGTTCAGCCCTTTCATTCCATCTCAACCTATCCCCGCCTCAACCAAGCCTCTACCTAGCTTTTTCAGCCACCAACCAGCATCGAGCAGAGGCTAAGTTCAATGGGTTTCCAGCACTGTTTTGGCCCATTTTGGCCCGCTTCCCAACCCCGAAAGCTAGTCTCACTTTAGAGAAGATCAAGCCTCATCGTGTTCCCGTCAAGTTGAACAGAACCGTTCGCTAAATAAGTGAATTTAACTCATTAATCATCGCTTAGTAGGTTAATAACACTTAAGGGTTGATTAGTTTAAGTTAAGCATGGTTTAGGTGGATAGTTAGATTAGATTAGCAATTTAATTAATTATTGATGCATGTTAGGTGGATAGTTTAGTGCAATTAGTACCTAGACAAGCTCTAGTATTTATCTAGAGTGGTTTGGAAATTTTCTGGGCCCGTCTTGGCTTTTAATTAGACTTTACGGGCCTAAGTATCCATTTTATGCATTTAATAATTATTTTCCGTAACTATTTAATTATTTAATTATTTTCCAGAAATTAGACTCAGGTAATCGGTGACCGGAATTTTATTCTATTTGTAGTGATGTGATTTGTCTATTTAATTGAGTTCTATTTTGTATTGGTTGTGTACCAATTGTGATTTTATGAATTTATTCCTAAATTAATTAATTTCGATAATTAATTAGAAAATCATTGGGCATTAGTTGACACCACAAAAGATGAATTTGTGCACTATAATAAATGGTGGGATTTTCAAGTGTGAAAATATGGTATTTTGGCTAAAGCCGGCTGGGTAGCCACACACGAATATTTTTATCAGAAAGGATAAAAATGATGATTTGATTAGATGATCAATATTGATTATTGCAGCAACTTCTGGTGAGCTATAGTATACTATATTGATAATTACGGCAGCTTCTGGTGAGCTATAGTATACTATATTGGTAATTGCGGCAGCTTTTGGTGAGCTATAGTATACTATATAGATAATTGAGGCAGCTTCTAGCGAGTTATACTATCTATTATCGGCTTATAATAAGCAGTCCTGGGTATGATTGGACTTATAGATAGTATTAAATGAGATAACCGGGGAATGGTCACAAGGATATGGAATCGACTAGGTCGATTGATATAATGTTATGAATTAATTGGTTGATGTGATTTGATGCATCTGTGAATTGTACTGACTTGCAAGAAGAAGTGGGGGCAAAGCTAAGTCCTCTGACTCGTGATTGTGCTTTGGCAGCCCTTGGGGGGTATTTTCTTTCTAGTCAAGTCTTAGGGTGTGGAACTCACTAAGACATCATCTCACCCCATTGTGGGATAATATTTCAGGTCCCTAGATGGTAGCCCCTCCAAACCCTCCAGAATATTTTGGATACCATAAGAAGTTCACAGAACAAAGTTACCACATTCCAATACATGGGCACCCTGAAGGACTAGAATATGTGTTGGTGAAATCCATAGTTTGGGTTGATGCGGGTTTGTCGCGACCAAATTTTTCGGGTGTGAACCACCTAGGGTTTGGCTAATAGACTATTAAGCCTAGGCTTAACTCGGGCTCTCCCAAACCCATATCAATTTGCGACTTAGGTTCAAGTTTATAACATGCAAATGATTTTTCAATTAGGAGTCGCCACTAATCTATTTTTGGTGGGTCGATTAGAAACCCAAGTAAAGTAACAGGAGATTTACTTTACTCCTACAAACCAGAGATTATGAATTCGGGGGCTTGGTTACGCTAGACTTTTGCAATGCCCTTTCGGTACCTTTCTCTTTTATTTCAAAGAAAATGTTTTGCAGGCAGCTTAGATTGATTTTAAATCTAATTCTCTAACATGCGAGGCGAACATGCGAGTGCGTAATCCATCAATTTAACATCCAATAAAGCAAATAGAAAATGCAGGACTTACCTCGTAGCAACGAAAGCATCTGCAATGTTAATTCAAAATCCACATCAACAACCTTGGATATGGTTTCTAATTAACACACAATTTCTCTTCTTTTGTTTTCACTTATTTAATGAAAATTATGCAATATGCGATGCAATATTAACTAAATAACATGTAATTTCTAGTTGAATGGGCCTAGCAACAACTACCACATGACATGCATTTTAATGAATCTAATCCTAATGATGTGCATGTGACATTTTTCTTTTCTTTCTTTTCTTTCTTTTTCCTAAAAGAATGCGATCTATCCTAGAAAATAAAACTAATTCAACCTATGGCATTTTTTGTATTTTCCATGAAATTCGAAACTAGGTAAAATGTGAAAATTATCTAGCTAGATTAAGATCCTATTTAATTTATATTAGGAATTAGGATGAGCCAAATCCTAATTTAAAATAAAATATTATATTAACCTAAATAGTCCTAAAATGCAATATATCTAAAAAATGCCTAATCTTATGATAAATTAAAAAAAATTATCTAAATTAAACTAAGTGCAATTTACCCCTAACATGCAATGACATACAAAATATGCCATAATTCTACATGACAAGTGTATGATGATTTTTTATTGTTTTATTAATTTTCGAAGTTTATAATTGCCAAATAATTAAACATGCAACTCAATTTAAAATCTAGCAACCTAAATTGATTTTTTTGATTTTTTTTAAATTTGAAATAAAATTCATATTCTAAACATGTAAACCCTAAGACATGCAATATTATAACTCAAACATATCTCGAGATAAGCAAGGCAATTAAGACGAGACAATTCATTCAAAATCATCAAAAATATCGCACATCGTTCAGATCAAGAGATAACATTTCGCTAATAAAATCGATAAATTGATCTTAAGCCTTAAAGATCAAAATATCAATTTTATTCCCACTTGATTAATTATTTCATCTAAAGCCTTATAGATGAAATAAAAAACCACGGCGCTGTTGCGAATCAAGTGATATATTGAGATTTCCAATTATGCATAGAGAAATATTTCAAACAAAGAAACCAAGATATAAAAATAAGATAAAATAAACCAGCCTAATAAAATAAGGCAAATCTACCTAATTCGATTTTTTCTTTTTTTAATAAAAGAAAATCTTGACCACCGGTTTGGGGCTCCGGCGAAGGGTTCCGGCGAGGGCACGACAAGCAGCACGTCCGACGCGGGGGAGCGAGAGTTGACAGAGCTGGAGCGCGGATCGTGGATCGCGGGTCGCCGGGTCACAGGCTTCGAACGGTAGGGCGCTGCAGGGACGGCAGGAGGCCTCAGGCAGCTACGGCGAGTAGCTTCGGCGTTTGGATCTGGCTGTAGGGCGCGACGTCCGGTGAGAGAATTGGATCGGGGCGCGGGCTCCTGTGGATCGTCGCTCGGGCAGCGCAAATCGCGCTCAAGTTAGGGGCGATAGCAGTGTCGCGGCATCTCGGGGCAGATCTACTGCAAAGGAGCGAGGGATCAGGTCGCTGCTTGGCGGAGCTTCAGGGAGGCGCGGCAGTCGGCGCGACCTGCAGAGGGGGCTTGGGCGCGGTTGGATCTGTGTCAGCTGCTGTTCAGTTCTGCAGGCGGTGAGCGGCGTTAATCTGCGGGCGTCGGGGTGGCGCTTTTGGAACAACGACACGGCGGTGCGGGGAAGGTTGGCTCGGCAGTGGCGTTCGAGCGCAGGGCTACCAACGAGGCAGGTTTGGGCATCGGCGCTAGGTCTCGAGTAGAGGCGAGCTTGATCCAGATCCCTCGGCATTGGGTCTCGACTGGAGCAGGGCGGAGCACGGCGGGACGAACCGGCGACGGGGGAGATCAGCTGGCGGGGGTGACACCGACGAGGTGGCCGGTGATGGCGCGGCACCGGTACGGCTCCGGCGAGAGAGGACACCCCTCGAGGAAGACAAATGGGCCACCGGGTAGGGTTTTGGGGCCCTTTTCTTTTTCTTTTTTTTTTCCTTTTTGACAAAATCTTTCTCTCTTAGCTTTTTTTCAAAATTTCACTTTAAAAAAAATCAACTTTTCACCTTTGCTCTCAAAATTTTTGCCCCTCTTTCCGTACATCATCACACCTTTTATAGGGTGAAAAATTGAATCCTTATTGCATATTTTGTTTCCAATTTTGCTCGTGCAATATTCTCTTTTGCTTTTTCCGCATATTCCATCCAAAAAAATTCCCTCTTTGCACAAAATACACCCCTTAGTGTATATTACCTAAAAATATGAAAAATCTGAACGAAATATGTGAAAAATCTTCCCTTCACCAGTGACATAAAATAAAATAAAACAAAATGAAAATAAACTGCTTCTAAACTATATGCCATGTGTTTTTTTATTTTTATTTTAGTAAAAATTAACCTAAAAAATTGTGCAAAAATTTAGGTGTCAACAGGGTTTCCCCAAAAAGGTGCCCCATTAATATAGGGCATGGTATCGCCATTATCATGATGGACGAAGGGAGGGTCTAGTATCAGAATCTGAGGTACCTTTATATGTGTTGGAGGTTGCGTACGGGAAAGGTACGACAGATCCTAAGGGTGGTTCGGTGGTGGAAGCGAAGGACCTTAAGCTTGATGATCTAGATTCTTCGATGTGCTCGGCAGTAGGCTCCAGCTAGATTGTGGAAGAAGGAAAAATTGAGGACGATGAGGATGCATAGTGTATTGGAAACCCCAGCCCTAGTTGCAGACCTTATTTTTTGTATGGCTTGAGTAGAACTTAACTTTTGTAGGTTGTCTTGTAATATATGCATTTCGGTTTGCAATGTATATAAGTGTGGTTGTGGTTGTTTGGTTTTAAATTTTGTGGCCCTACTTTCCTATCCCATTGTTTTATTGTCTGGGGATTTTATATCTGCTTCCGCATGCGTATTAAAATGAATAGGTCGACGATACGTCCTAGGATGTCGCTATTTAATTGACCAAGCCGGGATAGGCGCGCGCTTGAGGATCGGGGCGTGACATCCTCGTTTAGTGGTATTAGAGCATGGTTTAGGAATGGAGTGATAAGGTGTGATGGTTTATGGGATAGTTGTAGGAATGGCCTTTAAATTCATGCTGGTGCATGTCTGTGATAACTGATTGGTAGAATTGCTTGCTGTTATTGCTTGACTTCCAATTCGGTGTTGAATTGGAAGGCAAGGTTTTTGTAGAAAAGCATGTAAAATGAGCGATTAGGAGCAGATGACTCCTAGCAAGAGAACCGCGAGGCCTACAACTCGTGGTAGGACGCAGACCAAGGTCGGTCCTCGAGGAGGCAGAGGTAGGGCGCTAACACAAGCTAACGCCAGTGGGGTAGCACCATTTGTCATTAGTGTTGGAGTCGCCGCCCTAGGCAATTAGCGAACTATTAGGATTGCACAAGCATTGGATGCTATGAGGGACATGTTGGGGCAACAGGCCCAAAATCAAGCTGTTGCCTTCACCACCGCTATTACAAATGCCGCTACCGCCGTCGCCAATGCTATTGTTGCTGCTGCACCGATCGTTGCAGCCGCTGAGGTTCCACCAGGAATCATGGTTGCCGGGAGACCAATTCACAAACTAGTGTAATAGTTCTTGAAGTTGAATCCACTTAAGTTTACTGGGGCAGGAGACCTCGAGGCTACCACTTTATGGATTCAACGATTGGAAAATACTTTTGCACTATTGATGTGCAATGAGACTGAGAAGGTAGTAATTGCAACTTACCAGCTAGAGGGAGTTACAAATACTTGATGGAGAATCACCTAAGGAGCGGTATTCCCAGAAGGTGTCGTCCCGGAGTGGAACACTTTCGTTGACGCCTTAAGTAATAAATACTTTTCAGAGACTGCCAGAGAGATGAAGATGGCAGAGTTTTAGCTCCTTCGTTAAGGCTCTATGATTGTAGATCAATATGAGATGAAGTTCACTGAACTATCGCAATATGCTTCTGAACTAGTAAAGAATCCAACAAATCGAGTGAGAAGATTTAGAGATGGATTCAAGCCGAACTTGAGGAGTATATTGATTTTGTTGAATTTGAGAAATTACAATGACTTGTACGAGAGGGCCCAGATGATTGAGAGAGATCAAAATGATAGAGCCACCGTATCTGGATAGCAGTTTGGATCAAGTCGGGAAGGGATCCGACATGGGAACGGGCCTATGATCAGAGGAAGATTTTCAGTACCACCCCACAGGACGGGTGGAATTGGAAAGTCAAGGCCGAGCCAGAGTGTCGTGTGTCATCTGTGTGGAAGGCGACACAGTTCAGCCCCGTGCCCCCGAACGATGGGTGCTTGTTCTTAGTGTGGCCAACTGGGTCACTTAGCCAGAGATTGTCCGAGGAGACCAAGAGGACAACCACAGTTACCACCGCCACCATAGAGGGGACATATTAAAGGGTACGCACCTTAGAATGCACCACCAAGAGGACAGCTCAAACCTTTGGTTCAAGGCACGGTGTATGCCATTAGTCAAGATCAGGCAGAGGCTTCGCGTGACCTGATCACAGGTATGGTTTCTTTGAATGACCATCCTGCTTACGCTTTATTCAATCCAGGAGTAACTCATTCTTTTATTGCCGAGCAATTTGTTAAGTTGATATGATTAATTCATGCATAATTGGAGTCAGCAGTTAGCATATATACACCGTTGAAAGATAAGGTGATAGCTGCTTTGGGTTGTTCTGGTTACAAGTTAGCAATTGGTGAGCGAGAGGGAAAATTAGACTTGTTAGTCCTAGCCATGTATGACTTTGATTTGATAATTGGCATGGACTAGCTTACTAAGCAACGGGCTAAGATGGACTGCCATCGCATGGCAATTCAATTTGACCCATTAAAGGGTGGGAGCTTTGAGTTTGTCGAGAATCGAGGAGGACCCTCGATTACTTTGATCTCGTCGCCAAAGGCAACCCGTTTGTTAGACGAGGGTTGTCAAGGTTACATGGTAACTATCATGGATACAATAGTTGAGGAGCGGAAGATGGAAGACATTGCCGTGGTACAAGAGTTTCTAGATGTTTTCTTGAAGGAATTGCCAAGATCATCGTTAGAGAAAGAAATTGAGTTCATGATCGTGCTAGCACCCGAGACAGAGCCAATTTCTAAGGCTCCTTACCCGATGACGTTATCGGAGTTGAAGGAACTGAAGGTGTAGATGCAAGAGTTATTGGATAAGGGATTTATACGTCCCAATGCATCACCTTGGGGAGCACCAGTTCTATTAATAAAGAAGAAAGATGGTTCGTTGCATTTGTGCATCGACTATCGCCAACTCAATCAGGTGACGATTAAGAACAAGTATCCACTCCCAAGGATCGATGACTTGTTCCATCAATTGTAGGGAGCGTCAATATTTTCGAAGATCGACTTGAGGACAGGATATCATTAGCTGAGGATTAGGAATGAGGATATTATAAAGTCAGCATTTCGTACTCATTGTGGTCATTATTTACTGTAAAGCCATTCGGGTTGACGAATGCTCCAGCTGCCTTCATGGATCTAATGAACCGAGTGTTCAATGAATATCTAGATTAGTTTTTAATCTTGTTCATTGATGATATTTTGGTGTATTCGAGAAGTGATGAAGAGCATGAGAGTCATATGAGATTGGTACTGCAAACTCTAAGAGTTCATAAGCTGTATGCCAAGTTTAGTAAGTGCGAGTTGTGGTTGACTCATGTTGCTTTCCTAGGTCACGTGATTTCAGGCGAAGGAATGTCCGTGAACCCAAGCAAGATTGAAGTAGTGATCAACTGGTCAAGACCGACTACCGTGATAGAAATCAGAAGTTTTGGGTTTGGCAGATTATTACAAAAGGTTTGTGGAAGGGTTTTCATCTTTAGCGTCACCTTTGACAAGACCCCTGAAAAAAAGAAGAAAAATTTATGTGGACAGACAAGTGCGAGCGTAGTTTCCAAGAGCTGAAGCAAAAGCTGACTACTGCACTGGTGCTAACCATTCCATTTGGTCCTGGAGGATTTGAGATCTCTAATGATGCGTCGTTTAAAGGATTGGGTTGTGTGCTTATGCAACATGGCTGAGTTATTGCATACGCCTCTCGTCAGTTGAGACGTCATGAACAGAATTACCCGACGCATGACTTAGAACTCACGGCAATCATTTTCGCCTTGAAGATTTGGAGACACTATTTGTGCGGAGAAAGATTCTAGATCTTCACGGACCATCAAAGTCTCAAGCACCTATTCTCTCAGAAGGAGTTGAATATGAGACATCGCCAATGGATGAAACTTCTGAAAGACTATGACTGTGATATTCTTTACCACCCGAGAAAGGCGAATAAGGTCACTGATGCTTTGAGTCGAAAGTCTTCAGTCGCTCATATACTGATTAAAGAGTGGAACCTAATCAAGAGAGCTCAAGGTTCGGTCTTCAAATTTGAGGTTGGACACCTTTTGAGTCTTATGGCTATCCTTAGAATTAAATCGGATGTCCAGATCACAATCAAATTACTCTAGCCGACAGATCCAGATGTTCATAAGATTCTATAGGAAGACACCAAGAAAAGAAAAGTTGACTTCCAAATTTCTGATGATGGAACATTGAGATTCCGAGAACGATTGGCTGTACCTGACGATGTAGGGCTAGGAGGATATTCTATCATAAGCACATCGTAGCAGGTACAGCATTCATCCTGGCAATATTAAGATGTATCATAATCTGCATCAACACTATTGGTGGTTTGGCATAAAGGTGAACAATGCCAAGTATGTCGTCAAGTGTTTGACATGTCAACAGGTCAAAGCACAGCATTGCAAGCCAGGAGGACTTCTGCAACTTCTCGAGATCCCAAAGTGGAAATGGGAGCATATCACCATGGATTTCGTGACCGAACTGCCGATGAGTCAAAGAGGTAATGATTCCATTTGGGTAGTGATCGATAGATTGACAAAGTTGGCCCACTTTATTGTAGTACGAAAGGACCTTAGTTTAGATAGACACGTAGAGCTGTATATGCATCAAGTAGTTCGTTTGCATGGAGTGCCGGTAACGATAACTTCAGATCGAGACCTGTGGTTTACAGCTACATTTTGGAAAAGCTTATAGGCTGCCTTAGGAACCAAGCCGTGGTACAGTACGGCATATCATCCTCGGACGGATGGTCAATCTGAGAGGACAATTCAAACCCTTAAGGACATGCTGCGAGCTTATGTGCTAGATTTCAAGGGAAGTTGGGAAGAACAATTTCATCTGGTGAAATTTGCCTACAACAATAGTTATCAACAGAGCATCCAGATGGCTCCTTTTTGAAGCGTTGTATGTAGAGTGTGCATGACACCAGTGTGTTCGGATGAAGTTGGGGAGAGAAAGATTACAAAGCCGAGAGTTGATTCAGCCGTTAATAGATGCCATTGCAGTGATAAGAGGCAGACGTAAGAGTGCTCAAAGCAGACAGAAAAGTTACGCAGATAAGAGCAAGAAACCATTGGAATTCCAAGTTGGTGATAATGTCTTTTTGAAGGTATCACCAATGAGGGGAACCCCGCGCTTTCGTAAGAAAGGAAAACTGAGTCTAAGGTACGTAGGTCCATTTGAAATTCTAGAGAGAATTTGGATCATAGCATATCGTCTTGCGTTGCCGCCAAGACTGGTGCTAGTGCACAACATCTTTCACATGTTGATGATGAGAAAGTATGAGCCTGACTTGACCCACGTGCTTAATTTTGAAGAATTGGACGTGGATGACCGAGTGTCATGCGTTGAAAGCCCGGTTCAAATTGTGGAGAGAAAAAAAGCAAGTTTTGTATACAAAAACCATCATATTGGTCAAAGTGGTATGGCAATACCATGGTACTGAAGGAGCAACTTAGGACACCGAAGAGTTGATAAGACGTTTGTACCCCCACCTT
Organism: Eucalyptus virginea; assembly: GCA_014182375.1. Taxonomy (NCBI): domain Eukaryota; kingdom Viridiplantae; phylum Streptophyta; class Magnoliopsida; order Myrtales; family Myrtaceae; genus Eucalyptus; species Eucalyptus virginea. The sequence goes on along the minus strand of CM024516.1, from coordinate 34,165,527 downwards.
TTTGCTTAAGTATTGTAATGGTTTAACTTTCGAGGACAAAATTTTTATAATGGGGGAAGAGTTGTGACATCCTGGATTTTTCACTTTTGTTTTCAATTACATTAATTGAGCATTTCATCGACACGCCTATAGGACTGTTCTCAGAGTTGATCACTCTTGAGATAACTAGACTATCAAGGAAAGCCATTAAGGAATTTTAATGCAATAAACTAGAGAATTCGACCAGGCATTGGCTACTCGACCGTGCTCATCTTTAGAGGTCATTATGGCACAATTAAAAATCGATTAGAAATCAGAGATAGGTTGGTTGGACTAAGATATGTGGTTAAACGTGGGTGACTCTACTAAATTGGAAAATTCTCGTCGACTGGCATTAGATTGATTTTTCTATTTTTTTGGTACCCTGTGTCCATATTTGAATTCTTGAGATTTTCATGACAATCGAGAGTCACCAATATGTCGAGTGGGTTCATTGTGGCTCGAAGAAATTCGACCATGGGTCATTTGCGATAAAAATTTCTAAAAGCTATCCGGTAGCCTAGGTCACGCGAAAATCACGTCTAATTGAAATTAACCACGAATTTGAATCCGATTTTAGAAATTGAAAGTTTTGTCACATCACGAGTCTTATTAGGAACATCGACTTAGCCTCCAAAGATTTTTTTGCAAACCAAGACTTTTTGAGAAAAAGTCGAGGTAGGGTCGTTTTTGTCCAGAAAATGTCATGGACCGTTTTTGATCGCACAACTGAGATGCAAGTGGGATCAATTGGTGAGAAAAATTTCCAATTTGATCGAGGACTAGACGGTTGAATTTATAGAGGTCGGTTTGTGTTGATTCAAGGGGGAATTGAGGTCCAATTGAGGGGGAACCAAGTGAAATTCGTAGCCCCCCTCACCCACAACATTTGGACCACTTCAAAAGCTATCTAGAAGTATTTGAAGGCTGGAAATTGGTGGTGGAATCCAGCCATGCATGGGGGATATGGTGAAGGGGACAAAGAGAGATAAGGGAGTCCAAGTGGCCCCCATTGCTTCCTCTTCTCCTCCTTCCTCTCCCAGCAGCCGTCGACCAGCCCTTCCTCCTTCGGTGTCCCTTGTGAGCTTCAAAGCCCTGCAGAGAAGAACCGGAAGCCTCCCGCTCGTCGCACGCCACTACTGAAGCCCGCTGGAGCAACCCGCGATGCCACCGCCCTCCCGCGCGTGTCCTCCACCTCAACTGTGTCCATCGCCGTTCCAATAGCATCGTCACAACCTTTCCACCACCCAGCAAGCCACCTAAGCTGAGTGAAGGTCGTCGGAGTCACCGTGGAGCCCCGCTTAGGCCCAGTTCGGCCCTTTAGTCCATCTCAACCTATCCCTGCCTCAATCGAGCCTTCCCCTAGCTTTTTCAGCCACCAACTAGCACCAAGTAGAGGCTGAGTCTAATGGGTTTCCAGCACTATTTTGCCCTGTTTTGGCCCGTTTCCCGACCCCGAAAGTTGGTCCCGCTTTGGAGAAGATCGAGCCCTGTTGCGTTCCCGTCAAGTTGAACCGAGCGGTTCGCTAAACAAGCAAGTTTAACTCACTAATCATCGCTTAGTAGGTTAATGACACTTAAGTGTTGATTATTTTAATTTAAGCATGGTTTAGGTGGATAGCTAAATTAAATTAGCAATTTAATTAATTATCGATGCAAGTTAGGAAGATAGTTTAGTGCAATTAGGGCTTAGACAAACTCTATTATTTATCTAGAGTGGTTCGGAAATTTATGGGCTTTTAATTAGGCTTTACGGGCCTAAGTATGCCTTTTCTGCATTTAATAATTATTTTCCGTAATTATTTAATTAATTAATTAATTTCCGAAAATTAGACCGGAATAGCTAGTGACCGGAATTTTATGTTGATTGCAATGATGTGATCTGTTTATTTAATTGAGTTCTATTTTGTGCTGATTGTGTATGAATTGTGATTTTAGGAATTTATTCCTAAATTAATTAATTTCGATAATTAATTAATTAGGTGAAAATATAAAGAAACCGTGGTATAAGCATCCCATTTCCGCCTACCAAGTGTAGTTTCTAAACCAGCATAAAATGGTAAAGAGTCTAAAGACAGCAAAGGAGAATCAGTGAACACCAGGAGATACATGGTTATGGCTTGTAAAATCAGGAGGACACATCAGAAACCCATTTCATCCCGTAGGCAAAGTAAAAACACTGTCTTATATCAAGCTACTTCATTAAAACCAACTTTACCTCCGCTTTCTTTCTCTTCCACAGAAAGCAAGAGAACTTTGGGGAAATTATCCACCCTTCCTTAGCCAGCTTCAGATGCAAGCATGTGTTATCCAGCCTTTTGAAGCAAAATAAGGGCCTTTTGGATCACAAAAAGTTTTCAATTGAAATTGAACACAATAAAACAATTTGATCAGTCTCATGTGGATATTTTCCTAAATAAGGAGCATTTACACAACAACAAAAAAAGAAAAAAAAAAAAAAAAAAGAGAGTGGATAAAGGAAGAAGAATAACACATGTAATTTTTCCGAATGAACGAACCCTTTTCTGTCTATCGGCAATCGATTGGATGTGTGATGTATTAAATGAACTTCAGCTTTTCTCAAGCAATCACATCCATATATTTTCTCCACAAATCAACGATGATCTTAAACGTGTCTCTATCGTTCAGAAGAGTTAGTTGCCTCTCTCCTTTTGAAAAGCTGATTTGGCATAATCCAAATAGTGAAAGAAAAAAAGAAAGATTCTTTATTTTTTATAAGTAAAATGGATGGGAGATGCAATCCGCATAGCTATCCCAGATAAGGAAGAAAAGGTGCATGGTCAGTGATCAATTTTATTTTATTTTTTCTTTTTCTGTCTTACTAATGACTCAAGCAAATTTGAGACATTGGATCCTTTTACCACTTTTAAGATTCAAATTCAAATAATCTAAAAAAATAAACTTTTTTAAGTCTCATGCTGATAATTTCCTAAATAAGAAGCATTTTCACCAAAAAAAAAAAAAAAAAAAGAGGAAAAAAATAGAGAGTGGATAAAGGAAGAAGAATAGCACGAGTCGTTTTTACAGAGGAACGAATCCTTATCTATCTATCGGCAAGGAATTGGATGCGTAATGTATTAAATGAACTTTAGTTTCCTCAAGCAATCACGTCCATATGGTTTCTCCACAAATCAACGATAATCTGAAACGTGTCTCTATCGTTCAGAAAACTGCGTTGCCTCTCTCCTTTGGAAAAGCTGATTTGGCATAATCCAAATAGTGAAAGAAAAAGAGAAATATTCTTTCTTTTGTCATAAGTAAAATGGATGGGAGATGCAATCTGCATAACTATCCTGGATGAGGAAGATAAGGTGCATGGTCAGTGATCAAATTTTTTTTTTCTTTTTCTGTTTTACTAATGACTCAAGCAAATTGGAGACATTGGATCCTTTTACCACTTGGAAGATTCAAATTCAAATAATCTGAAAACAATTTGATCGGTCTCATGCTAATAATTTCCTAAATAAGGAGCATTTTCACAAAAAAAAAAAAAAAAAAAAAAGAGAGAGAGTGGATAATGGAAGAATAATAGCATGTGTCGTTTTTATGAAGTGATGGTTTTATTAAAGTGATTGGCCTAAGTTGGCGCCCATGTTGGAACTAAAAGCCTGGCCCACAGGATTAGGGCCCTTGGATGGAGGGACACGATGAAGGGGTACGTTTCTATTTTGGAGGGGATGTATATAAGGGAGGAAAGAGAGGATGCACCTTTTGGCATTTGTACGTATGTTCCTCTCCCTCTCTCCCTCCAAAAAGAAAAACTAAGGCAAAAAGGCGATGCCGTCTTCCCTTCAAGGCCAATCGATGTCATCGGATCGAACGGGATCGGTTTTCTCTTCCTCTTATCGGCGTTGGTGTTTAATCTGTGGCTAACAAGGTACGTTCGATTCCGTGGTGTGCTTTAGGATCGGTGATACGTGTATTTTCCGGGCTCGTCTTCCGCATTCGTTTTAGGGGTTCGATTTAGTGTCGAATCCGATTTTTGGGAATCCGATAATCCCAACATTGGTATCAGAGCCCTAGTTCATGTTTTCCCGACCCCTTTCATGTTTTTTGATTGAGTTTTCGTGAAAATAATCGGCTGACACGAATCGGGGCGAAAAATCCCGACACCCGAGCACTGTTCATCCACTTTTTCATGTTTCTATAAGTCTAAATCGAATTCTGATGGCATAGGGTGAAAGAGCTCGTCGAGACGAGTTTGGCGATGGGTTGAACGCCGCCGGGAGACGCCGGACGCGCTTAAACGCGCGGCCAGAAGCCGCTGCGTGTGGGCGCCACGCGCCTGAAGTGCTGGCTCGGCCAGCGCGTGCACCACACGGCGCCGGTCGGAGAACTGGCACGTGCGCGGCACCGCCGGCCGACGAACCGGCACGTGTCGGTCGGCGAACCGATGCGTGATGATGTCATCTTGACATCACCCAATGGTCGATAACCGCTGGGATGACGTCATTAATGACGTCATCGCCGGCGACAGTTGGCCGGCCGGCGACCCGACCTAACCCGAACGGCGACTCGTCCGGCCCGCGCCGACGACCGTTGACCGTTGATCGTTGACTGTTGACCCAAAAAAAAAAAAGGAGAAAAAGAATGTGTTTCTTTTTCCAGTTAAGTCTATGTGGATTATATGTGATCCCTTATTTGTTCTGCATTTATAGCAGGAACAATGCCTCCCCTTAGGTTGCGCACACCTATTCGTGCAATTACCGATGAACAAAAGGAAAGGCTTTCTAAGTTGATAGCTGGAGCTGACTGATCATCGATGGGAGAGTGGTGACTTAATTGATCATGTTCTTGAAGTCAACGGGAAAATTCAAAAGGTCATATGGAATGGTCGTCCTATGCCACAGTTTGAGATGGTGAGATTTTTCATGAACACCCTTCCACCAGAATGGCAAGGAGTGTTAAATCGCATATGGGATGTCAAGAGAGTTGCTTCATATAAGAAAATTGTGGTGGATTTTATAGATGAATATTACTGGATTGTTACAAGGGAAAAGATCAAGAAATTGAATAAAAGAGGATCTTTCCCAGTTCGTGTACTCACTTGGTGTTAGATGTATTGGCTGATCTTTGTTAAGTGTGCTTTGTGGACATCTTATGTAATGTTTACTACTTGATTGTTGTTAATGTAGCAACCGATATGTTAGTTGTATTATGTGAAAGCATTATTATTCTATTGGATGTCAAATATTATTTGCTTTCATTTATTGTTGGTTGCTGCGGGTAGTTCATAGAAGTTTTTGTAGCTTCATAGAATTTATTTTGCATAAGACAATTAGATTATTGATAGTTTTAAGTTAGGATTTTTGGAGGATGATTGGAAACATAGTGACCTTTTGATTCTGAAACCTTACTTGAAATTGTTCATTAATATGATGGGTCTGTGCAAAAAGGATGCATAAATGATAGGCATTAATAATTCGTGCATATATGTCTGATGTGTTCAGATCAATGGCTTCAGCCACAAAGAGCATAGTTGCCGAGACGAACAAAGGTGAAAAGCTCAATGGTGACAACTATGAAATATTGCACATGAAAATCCAATATGTGCTGGAAGAACAAGAGGCACTAGAAGCTCTTAACCTGACCATGGTAGAACCTGAAGAAGGAAACACTGCACAGCACAAGAGAGATAAGGAAGCATTTGCTGCATGGAAAAGAAAGAACTCTCTTGCTCGCATCACGTTGCTGAGGTGCATAGAAAATGACGTCATGCAAGAGTTTAGGCGTTATGACAATGCCAAGGAAATGTGGGAAGCATTGGCAGCAAGATTTGGTCATACTTCAGTGACCAGACTGAGGCAGCTCACTATTAGGTTTGATTCTTATAAGAAGTCTCATGGTCAGACCATGAAGCAACATCTTAGAAAGATGTCAAACATGATTAATGAGCTGAAAGATGCTGGCCATGTCCTCACTGATGAGCAGCAAGTGCAAGCAGTGATTCGTTCCTTGCCTCAGAGTTGGGAGCATATGAAGGTGCACCTGACTCATAATGAAAATATCAAAACCTTTGAGGATGCAGTGCGTCATCTTGAGCTGGAAGAGGACCGCCTCTTGGCGGCTAAGTCGGAAGCTGAACTCTATCATGCTTGTTCTAGCTCACATGGAGCTTCGAGCTCCAAGCGCAAACGTCCTAACTGGCTTGATAAAGGGAAATGCAAGGAAGCAAGTCCTTCAGGGAAGAAACCCAAGCTTAACCAACATGAAAGAGGAAAGCGTCCTCGAATGAAGAAGCTTGCAAGGGTGAAGTGTTACAATTGTGACAAGAAGGGTCACTATGCTCGCGATTGTCGTGAGCCAAAGAAGGTAGATACCCCTTGTACTTTTAAGAACTTTGCTTTTGCGTCGAGTTCTGTATTCTTAACTGAGTCTAATCCTTTGTGGACTGTAGATTCAGGAGCGACAGATCATGTAGTGAAGGATAGAGAATCCTTCGTGGGATTCCAACGAGTACCAACTGGAACTAAGTGGATCTATGTGGGAAACAACTCCAGAGCTGAAGTGAAAGGAATTGGCACCTGCCAACTGAACATGCGTGGTGGACGCACTTTGTTCCTACATGTTGTATTGTATGCTCCGGAGATTCGTCATAATTTAGTGTCTGTTTTAGCGTTGGTTAAACTAAGTTTTAATATGAACTTCCATAATAAAGGTGTGGATTTTTTTTTTTTTATACAAATTACTATGGTTGTGGTTATTTTCTAGATGGTTTCATTGTATTAGATATTGACTATATTAATGCAAATGTTTGTTATTCCCTTCTCACGTCTCCTAATTCATATGATAATGATGTGAATGTGTGGCATGCTAGACTTGGTCATATTGGCCAACAGCGTATGAATAGACTAGCTAAAGAGGGCTTGTTGGGCAACATTGAAAAAGTTGATTTGCCCATATGTAAGCATTGCCTAGAAAGGAAAACGACAAGGAAACCATTTGGAAATGATAAAAGAGCTGAATTTCCTTGGCATTTAATCCATTCTGATGTCTGTGGTCCAATGAATGTGAGAGGAAGGCATGGGGCTGTTTATTTCATCACTTTTATAGATGATTATACTCGATTCGGATATGTCTATTTGATTTCTCATAAATCTGAAGCATTAAGTTGTTTCAAAAGGTTTATGAACTTGGTTGAAAATCAATTAGACAAGAAAATAAAAGTATTAAGATCTGATCGAGGTCAAGAATATTTATCTGATGAGTTCAGAAAATTATGTGATGAAAAAGGAATAGAAAGACAGTTGTCTATTCCATATACTCCTCAACAAAATGGTGTTGCGGAGAGAAGAAACAGAACTCTACTGGAAATGGTTAGGTCCATGATGGCGCATGCTAACTTACCTATTACTTTTTGGAGTGATGCATTGTTAACTACTGCCTATATACTTAACTAGGTGCCTTCCAAATCAGTTACTCCCACTCCATATGAGTTATGGACAGGTAGAAAATCGGACTTAAGTTTTCTTCAGCCATGGGGTTGTGCTGCTTATACTCTATGTAGCACGGACACTCTCCGGAAGCCTTCGTGTCGTGTCCGACACTCCGACACGTATCCGACACTCCGACACGTGTCCGACACGCTCGGACACGCGGTCAACGAGTGTCGAAAAATCCGACACGTGGTCAACTCTCTCCGACACGCTCTGACACGCGAGTCTAGAATTCCGACACGCGATTCCGACATGCACGGGGTCAATTTTAAAAATTTCTAATACTTGAGGGGTGAAAATATAAATATACACAAAAGAAGTAATAAAAGAAATAATAAAAGAAGTAATAAAATTGCTATAAATATATATGCACGGGGTCAATTTTTTTTTTCAGTTTTCTTTTTTTAGAATTGTTTTAGTTTTTCTAAAAGTCTTTTACTATGAAAGAAGTAATAAAAAAATGCTATATATGATAAATAAACAAATTTAAAAATATCATTTCAGCCTTTTTCTTTAAACAATGTTTTTTTCCTCTAAGTTTTGTGTATTATTGTAACAAATTAAAATAATGAATGATATTATTTAATATTTTTCGTGTAAATTAATTCTAGGCTATTATTATTATTATTTATTTATGTATTTATATATAAAAATATATTTAATATATAACGTGTCGGAGAATGTCGAAATTCTCTATTTTTAAGAAATGACGTGTCGGCGTGTCGTGTCGTGTCGTGTCGCATGTCGCGTGTCCGTGTCGGTGCTACATAGCTTATACTCATGAGTCCTCTCACAAGTTTGGGAAATTTGGTCCCAGAGGAAATAAGAGTATTTTCATAAGATACTCGGAACACTCAAAAGGGTATATGTTCATAGGTGAGTAGGAAAGTGGGAGTATAACTGAATTTGAATCACGGGATGTCACATTCTTAGAGGATGAATTTCCTAAGAAGGGAGAAATAGGGGAAGATAACTCCCTATTTGAAACCTTGGATCAAGATAATGATATTAGTGGAGTTCGTCCAAGTGGGAGTAATATAAGAAGTGATGAATTGAATTCAACTTATTCTTAATTACAACTACATGATGAGACGACATCATCATTATCTAATTCAAGTGGGAGCATAATGGGGAATGATGTGCAAAGTGTACAATCTCCCATACGCCGAACAAGTCGCCAAAGTATTCTCCGTCGACGTTTTGACATTGAAGGGGAAACTTTTATGATTGCTCCACAAGATGAGAATAAGCCAAGAAATATTAATGAGGCTTTGAATTGCCCTAATAAGGAAAAATTGATTCATGCAATGGAAGATGAAATGGAGTTAATGAAGTCAAACCAAATTTGGGAATTGGTTGATCTTCCAAAAGGACGCAAAGCGATTGGGAACAAGTGGGTTCTCAAAATAAAGCGAAAGGCTGATGGCTCAATAGAAAGGCATAAGGCTCGCCTTGTGGCGAAGGGGTATAATCAACAGGAAGGAATTGATTATGAAGATACATTTTCTCCTGTAGTGAGATTTACCTCAATTCGCATTATTTTGGCAATAGTGGCTAGTATGGATCTTGAGTTACATCAAATGGATGTAAAGACTGCTTTTCTCACTGGAGAACTAAAGGAAGAAATATATATGGAACAACCTACTGGTTTCATAGTGAAAGGCCAAGAAGAAAATGTATGTCAACTTTTGAGATCGATATATGGCCTCAAGCAGTCATCGAGACAATGGTATATACATTTTCATAATGCCATAATGGCATACGACTTTACAATGATAGATGAGGATCATTGTGTATATATCAAAAGATCTAATGATCAATTTGTGATCATATCATTATATGTTGATGATATACTAATTGTCGGAAGCAATATGGAGTTTGTTAATATTGTCAAAAGTTGGTTCTCTTCCAACTTTGAGATGAACGATATGGGTGAGGCTGCATACATTATTGGAGTTAAGATTTCAAGAGATCGTTCGAAGAGATCGTTGTCTCTTTTACAAGAAACATATATAAATAAGGTTCTTAAACGTATTCGTATGCAAGATTGTAAACCCATAGACACTCCTATTGCAAAAGGTGAAGGATTGAGCCATAGACTGTGTCCAAGGACTCCATAAGAGAAGGAACAAATGAAACATGTTCCTTATGCTAGTGCTGTTGGGAGCTTGATGTATGCTATGATGTGTACAAGACCTGACATATGTTTTGCAGTTGGAATGGTGAGTAGATACCAATCCAACCTAGGTCAAGCACATTGGAAGGCCATTAAGAGAATACCGAGGTATCTGAAGGGAACTGCTGATTACAAGTTGAATTACCAAGGAAAGGATCTACGACTTGAAGGCTATTCAGATGCTGATTAGGGAGGAGATTTAGATGAAAGGAAATCTACCTCTTGATTTGCTTTCTTACTGAACAATGGCGCCATATCATGGAGCAGTAAGAAGCAAACGTGTATAGCCTTGTCCACGATGGATGCTGAGTTCGTGGCATTATCAGCAGCGGTACAAGAAGGAGTTTGGCTTAAGAGATTTTTGGATCATTTAGGTGTTATTGAGAAAGCTGCAAATCCATTACTGGTTAACTGTGATAGCCAAGCAGTTATAGCGTACACCAAAGATCCAAAATATCATGACAAGACCAAACATATAGATACCAAGTATAACTTTGTCAAAGATATGGTTGCACGAAAGGATGTGAACTTATAATATATATGTACGCATAGAATGGTAGCAGATCCCATGACAAAGCCAATACCTAGAGATGTGTTTTGTGGTCATGTAAAATCTCTAGGATTGCGTAGAGTCTGATGTACTGGATTGTAATTTCCCTGAGTTGTTCACATTTATGAACTAGTGTTGTTTCATTATTAATGCCTATGAATCTTTGTTTGATCTTTATGCATCTTAATGCTTAGTGCATTACTTTAAGTTGAGAAAGTATGTCGAACAGATAAAAGATTGGCCTACTCATACGGGTAATCGCCTCTATTTACTGTGTGATAAATAGAAATGAGACTGTTTTTAAGCTTATTATCTAGGTGATAATCGAGAGCTTAAGCTTAAAATACGCATGTCGCCTTAACTAAGTGTTAAGATGATGAAATAATATTTATTGTGTCCGAAAGTAAAATACCCCACATATTTTACTTTATCTGTCTAAGATGCCAGATGTGAGTTCTGATGAATTTTGTGAATGAGTAGATACGTGAACTCAAGTTAGACATTGGGTATGTCTGAACTATCATTTGTATGGTATTGAAAGTGTAGACATATGCTCCATGGGAAATGAGTTAATACCGTAATACGTATTTCATACTACGTATGCATGAGACGACCAATAAGAGTGGCAAAAGTTTGATCTCAACTTTTATGCCGTGTGAGACTCTTAAGGAAAAGAGTTCCTCAATTTTAGTGCCCTCATGACTTTTACTTATTCTCAAGATTTCTGTTTAGTGTTTGCTATCTTAGGATGTTGCCAATGGTCATGAATTGATTCGATCTAATGGGACATTTCTAGAAAAGCAAGCTGAACTGAAATTGAGAGTTTGAAGGAAAGAGGAAGATCGAATTTGGAAAATCACATTGTAGTTTTGTATTTACTGGTCGACCAATTATGACTGTCTTTGTGATAATCATAATTGTGAATACAATATATATATATATCATTGTTTAAAAGAGATCAAGAAAGACATAAATGTGATTGATGGATCTAGGGTACTGCATACTAAATCTACTAAGAGTGTGATGCCCATTATGAGCTGCTATATATTCCTAACAGATGTATAGCAACAAGCTCTCAAAGTATGTTGGTCGCACGGATTATTCACCGGTATGAATGTTGAAGAGAGGTAAAGAGAATCCTGTTCGGCCCACCATGTGCGAGTGTAAGATGATGGTTTTATTAAAGTGATGGGCCTAAGTTGGCCCGTCCGCGCATGTTGGGCCTAAAAGCCCGGCCCACAAGATTAGGGCCCATGGATGGAGGGATACGATGAAGGGGTACGTTTCTATTTTGGAGATGACGTATATAAGGGAGGAAAGAGAGGGAGGACGCACCTTTTGGCATTTGTACGTACGTTCCTCTCCCTCTCTCCCTCCAAAAAGAAAAACTAAGGCAAAAAGGCGACACCGTCTTCCCTTTAAGGTCAATCAACGTCATCGGATCGAACGGGATCGGTTTTCTCTTCCTCTTATCGGCGTTGGTGTTTAATCTGTGGCTAATAAGGTACGCTTGATTCCGTTGTGTGCTTTAGGATCGGTGATATGTGTTTTTTCAGGGCTCGTCTTCCGCATTCGTTTAGGGGTTCGATTAGTGTCGAATCCGATTTTTGGGAATCCGATAATCCCAACATGAAGGAACGAACCCTTATCTATCTATCGGCAAGGAATTGGATGCGCGATGTATTGAATGAACCTCAATTTTTCTCAAGCAATCACATCAATATATTTTCTCCACAAATCAACGATAATCTTAAACGTGTCTCTATTGTTCAGAAGAGTTGGTTGCCTCTCTCTTTTTGAAAAGTTGATTTCACATAATTCAAATAGTGAAAGAAAAAACGAAAAATTCTTTATTTTTATTTTTTTAAGTAAAATCGATGGGAGATGCCATCCGGATAGCTATCCTAGATAAGGAAGAAAAGGTGCATGGTCAGGGATCAAATTTTTTTTTTCTTTTTCTGTTTTACTAATGACTCAAGCAAATTTGAGACATTGGATCCTTTTAACACTTTTACTATTCAAATTCGAATAATCTAAAAAACAAATTTTTTTTTTAAGTCTCATGCTGATAATTTCCTAAATAAGAAGCATTTTCACAAAAAAGAAAATAAAAAAAGGAAAAAAGAGAGAGTGGATTAAGGAACAAGAATAGCACTAGTTGTTCTTACAAAGGAATGAACCCTTATCTGTCTATCGGCAAGGAATTGGATGCCTAATGTATTAAATGAACTTTAGTTTTCCTCAAGTAATCACATCCATTTGTTTTCTCCACAAATCAACAATAATCTCAAACGTGTCTCTATCGTTCAAAAAAGTGTGTTGCCTCTCTCCTTTTGAAAAGCTGATTTGGCATAATCCAAATAGTGAAAGAAAAAGAGAAATATTCTATATATTGTCATGAGTAAAATTGATGGGAGATGCAATCTGCATAACTATCCCGGATGAGGAAGATAAGGTGCATGGTCAGTGATCAATTTTTTTTCTTTTTCTGTTTTACTAATGACTCGAGCAAATTTGAGACATTGGATCCTTTTACCACTTGGAAGATTCAAATTGGAATAATCTGAAAACAATTTGATCGGTCTCATGCTAATAATTTCCTAAATAAGGAGCATTTTCACAAAAAAAGAAAAAGAAAAAAGAAAAGAAGAGAGAGTGGATATTGGAAGAAGAATAGCTAGTGTTGTATTTATGAAGGAACGAACCCTTATCTATCTATCGGCAAGGAATTGGATGCGTGATGTGACGAATCCTTATCTATCTATCGGCAAGGAATTGGATGCGTGATGTATTGAATGAACCTCAGTTTTCCTCAAGCAATCACATCTATATGTTTTCTCCACAAATCAATGGTGATCATAAACGTGTCTCTTTCATTTAGAAAATTTAATTGCCTTTCTCCTTTTGAAAAGTTGATCTAACATAATCCAAATAGTGAAAGAAAAAGAGAAAGATTCTTTCGTTTTTTTATAAGTAAAAGGGATGGGAGTAGCAATCCGCATAGCTATCCCGGATAAGGAAGAAAAGGTGCATGGTCGGTGATCAAATTTGTTTTTTCTTTTTCTGTTTTACTAATGACTCAAGCAAATTTGAGACATTGGATCCTTTTACCACTTTTAATATTCAAATTCGAATAATCTAAAAAACAATTTTTTTTTTAAGTCTCATGCTGATAATTTCCTAAATAAGAAGCATTTTCACAAAAAAGAAAATAAAAAAAGGAAAAAAGAGAGAGTGGATTAAGGAACAAGAATAGCACTAGTTGTTTTTACAAAAGAATGAACCCTTATCTATCTATCGGCAAGGAATTGGATGCCTAATGTATTAAATGAACTTTAGTTTTCCTCACATCCATTTGTTTTCTCCACAAATCAACAATAATCTCAAACGTGTCTCTATCGTTCAAAAAAGTGTAATCACATCCATTTGTTTTCTCCACAAATCAACAATAATCTCAAACGTGTCTCTATCGTTCAAAAAAGTGTGTTGCCTCTCTCCTTTTGAAAAGCTGATTTGGCATAATCCAAATAGTGAAAGAAAAAGAGAAATATTCTATATATTGTCATGAGTAAAATTGATGAGAGATGCAATCTGCATAACTATCCCGGATGAGGAAGATAAGGTGCATGGTCAGTGATCAATTTTTTTTCTTTTTCTGTTTTACTAATGACTCGAGCAAATTTGAGACATTGGATCCTTTTACCACTTGGAAGATTCAAATTGGAATAATCTGAAAACAATTTGATCGGTCTCATGCTAATAATTTCCTAAATAAGGAGCATTTTCACAAAAAAAGAAAAAGAAAAAAGAAAAGAAGAGAGAGTGGATAATGGAAGAAGAATAGCTAGTGTTGTATTTATGAAGGAACGAACCCTTATCTATCTATCGGCAAGGAATTGGATGCGTGATGTGACAAACCCTTATCTATCTATCGGCAAGGAATTGGATGCGTGATGTATTGAATGAACCTCAGTTTTCCTCAAGCAATCACATCTATATGTTTTCTCCACAAATCAATGGTGATCATAAACGTGTCTCTCTCATTTAGAAAATTTAATTGCCTTTCTCCTTTTGAAAAGTTGATCTAACATAATCCAAATAGTGAAAGAAAAAGAAAAAGATTCTTTCTTTTTTTATAAGTAAAAGGGATGGGAGTAGCAATCCGCATAGCTATCCCGGATAAGGAAGAAAAGGTGCATGGTCGGTGATCAAATTTGTTTTTTCTTTTTCTGTTTTACTAATGACTCAAGCAAATTTGAGACATTGGATCCTTTTACCACTTCTAAGATTCAAATTTGAATAATCTTAAAACAATTTGATCAGTCTCATACTAATAATTTCCTAATAAGGAGCACTTTCACCAAAAAGAGAGAGAGAGAGAGAGTGGATAAAGGAAGAAGAATAGCACGTGTCGTTTCTACGAAGGAACAAACGCTTATCTGTCTGTTAGTAAGGAATTGGATGTGTGATGTATTAAATGAACTTTAGTTTTCCTCAAGCAATCACGTCCGAAGTTTTTGTGGTGGGGATCTAGAACGGGTTGTTTTAGGGACTAGAGTTAGACACGTGTCGCGATCCTTCGATGTGGAAGATACATGCAAACCAAACACTTAATTTTAAACGCGTACTGAATTGGAAAGACTTGGTAGAAGAACAAGGTGCAAAAGCTAATGAAGATTGGACAGGACCTTCTTGACATTGGTTGAGCAATGTCTTCTTCCTCACTTATTATTGTATTTGCGGACAAATAGGTAGCAGGAGCCACGCCGAAATCATTTATGTTTTGTTCAGTGAACTTCTTATTCCTCAAATGGGCCTTGAATTCAAGGCATGATTTTCACCTCCGGACGGTACGAAACCGAATTCGAGCCGTAGAAAATTGAAGGCCTCCATGTCAATCCCACTTGATAGAATGGTCCAAATTCAGTTTGGTACACTCTCTAAGTCTGTACAAGAAAACGAAAAACGGCCGACGCGCACGCGATAATGGATAGTGGCTGAAACGCGGGGAACATTAACTCCTTAGGACGATGCCAGTCAGTCGCCGCGTGGCAGTACACTCCAAGCCACTGGTCCTCCTCCACGTGACTCCTTGGTCACCCGGTCAAATATTTTCCTATATAAATCCCCGTGCTCCCTGCTTTCGACCACCGCACACCATCTCAGCTGGCAATACACCTTTGCAGGGTAATATTTCCTTAAGTGAGGGTCACCAGAATGTCTGAGCGCGGCTATCCCGGCGGAGGCGGGTACGGCCATGGTGGAGGCGGAGGCGGTTACGGCCCTGGTGGAGGCTGGTACGGCCATGGTGGAGGCGGGTACGGCCCTGGTGGAGGTGGGTACGGCCCTGGTGGAGGCGGGTATGGCCCTGGTGGAGGTGGGTACGGCCCTAGTGGAGGCGGGTATGGCCCTGGCGGAGGCGGCTATGGCGGCATGCCCGGAGGAAACCCGGGATATCAGCAAGGCTATCATGGATCAAATATACACTCCGGAACTGTTAACGGTGGAGGAGCTACATCAGGCTTTCATCTCTTTGGTAAATCGGGCGGAAAGGGCGGAAATACAGTTGTTGGGGGCAACAACAACGCGTAGTGTCCTTTGATATGTGATATAAATTGACTCCGGTGCCTTTTAACTATCTTATGTTCAAGGGAAAAAAAAGGACAAAAAACCAATAAGCACCAAGTGGAGTCAGTTATGTACTTGAGCTTGCAAGCATCCTAATGAATTTCGATATTCCTAATATAATCTCTAGCTTTGTGCGTGAGATGTTCTTGAACCTAATTCCATAAACAGGTCACGAATGAAAGAAACAGAATTCCAATTTAAGGTTCAAAGAAGAAGCATGATTCTTCACAAGCATCGTTATCAACGGACCTTCTTGACATTGGTTGAACAATGTCTTTTTTTTTTTTTTTTTTTTTTTTAATCAGAAAAGATAATATATATTGATAAAGCGTCACGTGGGAAAGACAAAACAACCCTGAGCAAGGGCATCTTTATAGAGGATATCGAGCATGACTTGGGGCGGGGAGACAAACCAAGCGGAAGAGAGGGATCTGCGGCCATGGGCCTTTGCTGCCCAATCTACTAGGGTATTAGCCTCCCGACGGCAGTGCTATACACGGAGATGAGAGAATCGGTGAAGGAGATCGAAACATTCGGCAAAGAGGGCGCGGCACTCCCACGGCGATAGGTGACCCCGATTTAGGGTTTCAACAAGGATGATGCTGTCGGACTCCACAAGCAGGTTAGAATCTGTTAACTCTTGCTGAATCAGATCGTTGAGAGACAAAATTAATGCCTGGATCTCGGTCTCGAGAGCAGAGAAGGCAGAGATAGAGCGAGTGATACCACCGAGCAATCTGTTGGGAATAACGGATCCCTGAAAACCGAATTCGACACTAAATCGAACCCCTAAAACGAATGTGGAAGCGAAGCCCGGGAAAAACACGTATCACCGATCCTAAAGCACACCACGGATTCGAGCGTACCTTATTAGCCACAAATTAAACACCAATGCCGAAGATCGAGGAAGAAATTCTGATCCTGTGCGATCCGATGACGTCGATTGGCCTTGAAGGTAAGACGGTGTCGCCTTGAGCGCTCGTTTTCTTCTTGGAGGGAGAGAGGGAGAGGAACGTACGTACGTTCTTCCAACCAACAGGTGTCTTCTCTCTCTCTCTCCTCCCTTTTATACCTTCCCCCATCCACGGGCCCTATTCCCGTGGGCCGGGCTTTTTGGGCCCAACATGGGCGGACAGGCCTTAAGCCAATTTCATATAAAACCATCATCTCCCACTCGCACATGGTGGTCGAAAACCAACATGGGCGGACAGGCCCTACTCAGCCCCATCAGAGAAAAATCCATCATAGACTCTCACTTAACATGGTGGGCCGAACAGAATCCTCTTTTCCTCTCTTCAACATTCATACCGGTGAATAATCCGTGCGACCAGCATACTTTGAGAGCTCGTTGCTATACATCTGTTAGGAATATATAGCAGCTCATAATGGATATCACATCCTGAGTGGATTTAGTGTGCAGTTCCGTAGATCGATCGATCACATTTATATCTCTCTTGATTTCTTTTAAACAATGATATATATATTGTATTCACAATTATGATTATCACAAAGACAGTCATAATTGGTTAACCGGTGAATACAAAACTATAATGTGATTCTCCAAAATCGATCTTCCTCTTTCCTTCAAACTCTCAATTTCAGTTCAGCTTGCTTTTCTAGAAATGTCCCATTAGATCGAATCAAACTCATGACCATTGGCAACATCCTAAGATAGCAAACACTAAATAAAAATCTTGAGAATAAGTAAGAGCCATGAGGGGACTAAAAATTGAGGAACTCTTTTCCTCAAGAGTCTCACACGACATAAAAGTTGAGATCAAACTTTTGCCACTCTTATTGGTCGTCTTATGCATACGTAGTATGAAATACGTATTACGGTATTAACTCATTTCCCATGGAGCGTATGTCTACACCTTCAATACCGTAGAGATGATAGTTCAGACATACCCAATGTCTAACTTGAGTTCACGTATCTACTCATTCACAAAATTCATCGAACTCACATCGGCATCATAGACGAGATAAAGTAAAATATGTGGGGTATTTTACTTTCGGACATAGCAAGTATTATGTCCTCATCTTAACACTCGCTTAAGGCGACATACGTGTTTTAAGCTTGAGCTCTCGATTATCACCTAGATAATAAGCTTAAAAACAGTCTCATCTCTATTTATCACACAAAAAATAGGGCGATTACCCGTGTGAGTGGGCTAATCTTATATCTGTCTGACATACTTTTTCAACTTAAAGTAATGCACTCAGCATTAAGATGCATAAAGATCACACAAAGATTCTTAGGCATTAATGATGAAAACACAAATTCATCAAATGTGAACACTTAGGGAAATTACAATATTCAGTACATCAGCCTCTACGCAATCCTAGAGATTTCATATAGCCACAAAACACATCTCTAGGTATTGGCTTTATCATAGGATCTGCTACCATTCTATGCGTAGTATGTACTCCAAGTTCACATCTTTTCGTGCAATCATATCTTTGACAGAGTTATACTTGGTATCTATATGTTTGGTCTTGCCATGATATTTTGAATCTTTGGTGTACACTATAGCTGCTTGGCTACCACAGTTAACCAATAATCAATTTGCAGCACTTCCAATAACACCTAAATAATCCAAAAATCTCTTAAGCCAAACACTTTCTTATACTGCTGCTGATAATGCCACAAACTCAACTTCCATCGTGGACAAGGCTATACACATTTGTTTCTTACTGCTCCAACATATGGTGCCATTATTCGGTAAGAAAACAAACCTAGAAATAGATTTTCTTTCATCTAAATCTCCTCCTCAATCATCATCAGTATAGCCTCAGAGTCGCAGATCCTTTCCTTAATGACTCAGCATATAATCAGCAGTCCCCTTTAGATACCTCAGTATTCTCTTAATGGCTTTCCATCGTGCTTGACATGGGTTGGATTAGTATCTACTCACCATTCCAACTGCAAAACATATGTCAGGTCTTGTACACATCATAGCGTACTTCAAGCTTCTAACAGCACTAGCATAATGAACATATTTCATTTGTTCCTTCTCTTGTGGAGTCCTTGGATACAGTCTATGGCTCAATCATTCACCCTTTGCAATAGGAGTGTCTATGGGTTTGCAATCTTGAAAACTTAACTCCAAGAATGTATGCAACATCACCCATGTCTTTCATCTCAAAGTTGGGAGACAACCAACTCTTGATAGTATTAACAAACTCCATATTGCTTCCAGCAATCAGTATATCATCAACATATAATGATATATCACAAATTGATCCTTGGATCTTTTGATATATACACAATGATCCTCATCAATCATTGTAAAATCATATGCCATTATGGCATTATGAAAACGTATATACCATTATCTCGATGACTGCTTAAGGCCATATATCGATTACAAAAGTCGACATACATTTTCTTCTTGGCCTTTCATTATGAAACCAGCAGGTTGTTCCATATATATTTCTTCCTCTAATTCTCCATTGAGGAAAGCAGTCTTTACATCCATTTGATTTAACTCAAGATCCATACTAACTACTATTGCCAGAATAATGCGAATCGAGGTAAATCTCACTACAGGAGAAAATGTATCTTCATAATCAATTCCTTCCTGTTGATTATACCCATTCGCCACAAGGCGAGCCTTATGCCTTTCTATCGAGCCATCAGCCTTTCACTTTATTTTGAGAACCTATTTGTTCCCAATAGCTCTGTGTCCTTTTGGAAGATCAACCAGTTCCCAGACTTGGTTTGATTTCATTGACTCCATTTCCTCTTTCATTGCATGAATCCATTTTTCCTTACTAGGGCAATTCAGAGCCTCATTAATATTTCTTGGCTCATCCTCATCTTGTGGAGCAATCATTAAAGTTTCATCTTCAATGTCAAAAACATCGACAGGGAAAACTTTGGCGACTTTGTTCACCATATGGGAGATTGTACACTTAACACATCATTCCCCATAATGCTCCCACTAGGATTAGATAATGATGACGTAGTCTCATTATGTGGTTATAATTGAGAATGAGTTGAATTCAATTCATCACTTCTCATATTACTCAATTCATCACTTCTCATATTACTCCCACTTGGATGAACTCCACTAATATCATTATCTTAATCCAATATTTCAAATAAGAAGTAATCTTCCCCTATTTCGCCCCTCTTAGGAAATTCATCCACTAAGGATGTGACATCCCGTGATTCAAATTCAGTTATACTCCCACTTTCCTGCTCACCTATGAACACATACCCTTTTGAGTGTTCAGAGTATCTCATGAAAATACTCTTATTTCCTTTGGGACCCAATTTCCCAAACTTGTGACAGGACTCATGAATATAGACAGCACAACCCCATGGTTTAAGAAAACTTAAGTCCGGTTTTCTACCTGTCCATAACTTATATGGAGTGGAAGTAACTGATTTGGAAGGCACCCGGTTAAGTACATGGGCAGCAGTTAACAACGCATCACACCAAAAAGTGATAGGTAAGTTAGCATGTGCCATCATGGACCTAATCATTTCCAGTAGGGTTCTGTTTGTTCTCTCTGCAACACCATTTTGTTGAGGAGTATATGGAATAGACAACTGTCTTTCTATTCTTTTTTCATCACATAATTTTTTGAACTCATCAGATAAATATTCTCAACCTCGATCGGATGTCAATACTTTTATTTTCTTGTCTAATTGATTTTCTGCCAGGTTCATAAACCTTCTGAAACAACTTATGCTTCAGATTTATGAGAAATCAAATAGATACATCCGAATCAAGTATAATCATCTATAAAAAGTGATGAAATAAATAGTCCCATGCCTTCCTCTCACATTCATTGAACCACAGACGTCATAATGGATTAAATGCAGAGGATATTAAGCTCTTTTACCTTTTCCAAATGGTTTCCTTGTCGTTTTCCCTTTTAGGCAATGCTCACATATGGACAAATCGACTTTTTCAATGTTGCCCAACAAGCCCTCTTTTGCTAGTCTTTTCATATGTTGTTGGCCCATACAACCAAGTCTAGCATGCCACCATATTCACATCATTATCATATGAAGTAGAAGACGTGAAACAAGGGAACAACAAATATTGACATCACCACAGTCAACATCTAATACAATAAAACCATCCAGAAAGTGACCACAATTATAGCAGTTTGTATCAAAATACAAATCTACACCTTTATTATGGAAGTTCATACCAAAATCAAGATTAACCAACACCAAAACAAACACTTAAATTTCGACGAATCTCCGGAGCATATAGAACATCATGTAGGAACAAGGTGCGTCCACCACGCATGTTCAATTGGCAGGTGCCAATCCCTTTAACTTCATCTCTAGAGTTATTTTCTACATAGATGCACTTAGTTCCAGTTGGTACTCATAAAAATTCCACGAAGGATTGTCTATCCTTCGCTACATGGTCTGTCACTCCTGAATCTACAGTCCACAAAGGATTGGATTCAGCCATATAATTTAGAACTTGACACATAAGCAAAGTTCTCAAATGTACAAGAGTTGTATACTTTCTTTGGCTCACGATAGTCGCGAGCATAGTGACCTCTATTGTCACAATTGTAACACCTCACCCTTGACATTTTCTTCACTTGAGGAAGTTTTCCTCTCTTGTGTTGGTTAACTCTTGATTTCTTGCAATAAGGACTTGATCCTTTGCATTCCCACATATTGAACGAATCAATACGCTCGCGCTTAGAGCACAAAGCCCTTTCTAAGCTAGAACCAGCATTGAAAATATCTATTTTCGGCTCAAATGCCGTTATGCGGTCCTCAGCTAGCTCAAGGTGGCGCACGGCACCCTTAAGATCTTCCATAATATGGTCAAGAGCTTCTAGTGCTTTTTGCTTTTCCAGCACATATTGAATCTTCATATTCAATATTTCACAATTGTTGCCGTTCATATCAGCAATCACATTCTTAGTTGCTGAAACCATCAGTCTGAACACATCAGACATACATGCACGAATAATTAATGCCTATCATTTATGCATCTCTATTTGCACAGACCCATCATATCAATGAATAATTTCAAGTAAGGTTTCATAATCAAAAGGTCACTATGTTTCCAATCATCCTCCAAAATCCTAACTCAAAATTATTATTAATATAATTGTCTTATGCAAAACAAATTCTATGAAGCTACAAAAACTTCTATAACAACCCACAGCAATCAGCAATAACAGAAAGCAAATAATAATTTATATTCAACAGAATAATCATACTTTCAACATAATACAACTAACATATTACACTAAGTAATATATACAGAGGAAACATCAACATGGAAAGAGATATTTACTTCCATAAAAACATCTCATAATTAATCTAAAAAATAATTAGGGAATGTCCCTTCTAATCTATCATTCAAAACATTTGAGAAAACTGAAGGCACATTTGCCAACCATGGAAAAAACTTCTGGAGAGCTTTCATGTCGCCACAAAGGCGCATTTACTCTACGCCATGTGGCCCTCAGTCTAAGGGTTGAAGTTTTGGCCAACTCAATCCTATAGTACTCTCTTACAAAAGCTTCCACTAGCCTCCTATAACCCGGGACCACGTTGACCTCCCATAGCCGATCTAACACTGCTTGCCATTCAGGTGGAAGAGTGTTCATCAAAGTCGGCACCTTCTCAAAATCAGGCATAAGATAACCATTCCAGATGATTTCCTGTATCATCTCATTGACCTTAACCACATGTGATACTAAATCACCGTCATGCCACCGATAATCAGCTAACTCTGTCATCAGCCTTTTAAGTCTTGCATTTCCCTCGTCCGTTCCCGGGATTGCAGGTATCCGTGCATAACGCATCATAGTTCCTACAACAAATGCAGAACTAAAAATAGATTACCCATAATCCATAATTTACCTAAGGGAAAATACATAATTTTCCAAAATTCATGCAACAAATGCAGAATAAATAATGGATTACATATAAACCACATAGGCATACATGAAAAAGGAAACAAATTCCTTTTTTTTTTTTTTTTTTTTTTTTCGGTCAACGGTCAACGGTCAAGTCAACGAGTCAACGGCGGTCAACGGTCAAATGGTCGCCGGTCGTCGGTCGGACCGGACGGGCCGGTCGGGCCAGTTCGCGCGAACCGCCCGCACGTGCCGCGCGCGTGCCGGTCATCCGCTGGGTCGGGTCGGGTCGCCGTCGGGTCGGGTCGCCGGCCGGTGTCCGGCCGGCCAACCGGCGTCATTGCTGACGTCATCGATGACGTCACCCCAGCGGTTACTGACCGTTGGGTGACGTCAAAAGTCGAGAAAACGGACGAACAGCGCTCGGGTGTCGGGATTTCTCGCCCCGATCCGTGTCGGCGGAAACACTTTTGCGAAAAATCAATCAAAAACATCAAAACAGATCGGGAAAATGTGAACTAGGGCTCTGATACCAATGTTGGGAATAACAGATCCCCAAAAACCGAATTCGACACTAAATCGAACCCCTAAAACGAATGCGGAAGCGAAACTCGGGAAAAACACGTATCACCGATCCTAAAGCACACCACGGATTCGAGCGTACCTTGTTAGCCACAGATTAAACACCAATGTCGAAGATCGAGGAAGAAATTCTAATCCTGTGCGATCCGATGACGTCGATTGGCCTTGAAGGTAAGATGGCGTCGCCTTGAGCGCTCGTTTTCTTCTTGGAGGGAGAGAGGGAGAGGAACGTACGCACGTTCTTCCAACCAACAGGTGTCTTCTCTCTCTCTCTCCTCCCTTTTATACCTTCCCCCATCCACGGGCCCTATTCCCGTGGGCCGGGCTTTTTGGGCCCAACATGGGCAGACGGGCCTTAAGCCCATTTCATATAAAACCATCACAATCTACCCGAGTGGTCGCGGGCCATACTAGCAATCGATCCTCTGTGAGTCGCCGTGGGAAAGTAGCCGTCTAGATTGATCTTCAGCGTGCCCTGCGGGCGGGGGGGTTGCCAAGACCGATTAGGGCTTAGCCAAGAGGAATGGCCCTTGAAATCCTTTTGATGGACTCGTTTCTGGAGAGAGGCCAGGGCAAAAACAGATTCTATAACCTGATCTGGGGACATCTGAAAGCGGCGAAAGAGGAAGTTGTTCTGCGCCTTCTAGATTTCCGAAAGAAGGCTTGCGACCTGCTCAAAATCTGGTAAGCCTCTGTTCTGATTGAGGAAATTAGCTAACCAAGAGTCCATTTGGTTACGGTTATAAGCAAAAACATTGATTCGTACTTTGGAATGAGTCCATATGCGTTGAGTCCAAGGGCAATGCAAAAAGAGGTGTTCTGTTGTTTCTAGGGAGGTAGAGGAACAGAGACCACAGACTGGGTTTTGAATGATCCTTCTGCGGAATCGATTGTCCCTAGTTGGTAATGCGTTCTGACATACTGACCATAAAAAAGTACGAATCTTGGGTGCTCTCTGTGCTTTCCATATCTTTTTCCAAACAAGTTTGGGTGGTTGGTAGGAAGAGGAGGCCTGAGAGTTTACCTGCTGGTATGTAGATTGATGAATAACGTTGTAGCCACTCTTGACAAAATAGATGCCATCCTGTGTGCCTGTCCATATGAGTTTATCTGCTGTAGATTGTGGCCAAAGTTTTAACTGGATGATCTGCTGTACAGTGGAGTCATCAAAGAAACGATTGAGCAGAGCGATATTCTAGTCATTCAAAGAGGGGCATATCAGACCAGCAACGGTGTGGGGTTCATCACGAGGAGCAGGACCACCCAGAATTCCAACAGGTAACCATCTATCCTCAT
Organism: Eucalyptus virginea; assembly: GCA_014182375.1. Classification (NCBI taxonomy): domain Eukaryota; kingdom Viridiplantae; phylum Streptophyta; class Magnoliopsida; order Myrtales; family Myrtaceae; genus Eucalyptus; species Eucalyptus virginea. Next base: position 34,140,965 of record CM024516.1, on the reverse strand, counting down.
GAACTTTGATTGATTGGCCATTCCCCACTAACCATTGAAGGTTTGGACTAATAGAATCTCTTCCTAACAGGATGCTCAGCCAACCCCAGGAAGGTCTGTGACCTCTGTTCGCATGCCAGAAGGTTTTGAAAGGAAAGTACAAACCTTTAAAGACACGGCTCCACAATGACGAAGGATCTTGGAACAATCTCCATGCCTGCTTGCCCAGGAGAGCCTTGTTAAAGGTCAGAAAATCTCGGAAGCCCATACCTCCAGTATCTTTTTTGGCTTTTAATAGATCCCATTGTTTCCAATGAATGCCAGATTTATTGTTGTTTGTTTGCCACCAAAACCTGGAAATTTTTTGTTCAATGGATCTGCATATTGAGATCGGGATCTTAAAACATAGCGTACTGAGGTAGGGATTGAACAACCGATTTTAAAAGAACCTCCTTACCCCCTTTTGAAATGAAAGATTCTTTCGATCCCTCCAGTTTTGCATTAACCCTGTCAAAGAGCCAAGCAAACATATTCTTTTTTGAAGAGCCCCAATCAGAAGGTAATCCTAGGTACTTACCAGATTTTTCCAAAATAGGAACCCGAAGTTCACTAGCCAGGTTAACTAGAAGAGGCTGAGGGCATGATTTCCCCATAAATAAACCTGATTTGTTTCTGTTAATGGCTTGACCAGTGGCTAAGCAGTACTAATTGAGGATGTTACCGAGATTTTGACATTCGCTAGTTGTACCCTCCACAAAAAGATAGAATCATCAGCGAAAAGTAGATGAGATAAAACAGGGCACCATCGATTGAGTCTTATACCCCTTAGAGAGCCCATGTCCACAGCTTGAAGGAGAAGAGAGGAGAGCAGATTAGCCACCAGGATAAATAAATAGGGAGAGAGAGGATCGCCCTGGCGTAGACCCCGAGATGGCTAAAAGGTAGGTAGCAGTTCGTCGTTAAATTTAACGCTAAAAGAGGTTGAAGAGACACAGTGCATAATCCAGGAGATCCATTTGGCTTGAAAACCCAACTGATAAAGATAGGCAGCCAAGAAATCCCACTCCACCCTGTCATAGGCCTTTTTCATATCCACTTTCAATATTCCCTGAAACTTTTTCTTTTTGGTGCGAGTTTTGATTTGATGTAGAACCTCCTGAATAATGAGTATGTTGTCTTATATTTATCTCGCCTAAGACAAAGGCACTCTGTTCTTGGGAGATTAGCTTAGGTAGGCAAGTTTTCAGGCGATTTGCTAAGATTTTGGATATGATTTTGTAACTAAAGTTACATAAACTAATCGGACGGAACTAATCTAACCTTTCAGGGTTTGGAAGCTTGGGGATTAGCGAGATGGAGGTCCTGTTAATTTCTACGGGCAGCACTCCCGAACTGAAGAAAGTATGGACCATAAGATAAACGTCCTCCTGAATAATATCCCAGTGGTGGTGATAGAAGAGGCCATTCAAGCCGTCAGGACCCGGGGCATTGGTTGCGCCCAGCTGAAAGGTAGCCTGTTTTACCTCTTCCCGTGTAAGTTCAGCAGTCAGTAAAGCATTCATGTCAGCTGTAACTACCGTAGGACATTGAGCGAGAATATGACGAAAATCCCTAGGGCCTTCGGAAGTATACAGGTCCTTGAAAAAATCGAAAGTCATCTGTTTAAGTTGGTTGGGGTCTCGGATCCTGTTCTCATTGCTGTCCTTTAGGGTGCTGATGGTATTACTTTTTCTACGTTGGATAGTCGTGGCATGAAAAAATCTCGTGTTTTTATCCCCACACTACAGCCATTTGATGTGAGACCGCATCGCCCAGTAGTGCTCTTCTTGAGACCATATGTTCTGAATTTGCGTCTTCAGAGAATTAATGTGAATGTTATTATGATCGACGATAGGTTGGTTGGTGCATTGTTGAAGCTGCTGCTGAAGGAGAGTAAGTTGACGATGGCCCGCTTTGAATTTATGACTACTCCACCGCGACAAGCCGCCACGGTAGCCCGGAACTTCGTGGAGATTGTAGCATTAATGAGAGAGGAAGAAGACCAGGTGTCGGAAACCACCCTGTGGCAGTCAGGATCTTGCAGCCACAAAGATTCAAAGGTAAATAATATCTTCTTCTTTGCTGCATTGAGATCAGTAATAAGTAGAAGTGGACTGTGATCCGATGCAATAGCAGGTAAGGCTATAACTTCTGCATTCGCAAAGGTCACTCGCCAGTCAACTATACATAATGCACGATCAAGCCTTTCTTTGATGATAGCATCACCACTACACTGATTAACCCACGTATAGGCACAACCCTTTGTCTCTATGTCCAACAAAGCACAATCATGTAGCATTTCTCTAAAGGAGTTTAAGCGATATTGATCTGTTGGTTTTTGCCCTAGCTTTTTCCCAATGATGTAAAACCTCATTGAAATCACCAATGCATAGCCAAGGCAGAGTATGTAAGAGGCTGAGCCGCCTCAATTCAGCCTAGAAAGGGAGTCTTTGGCTATAGACAACAGGAGCATGTAGGTAGGTAGTACACATTGGGGAAAGGCAGCTATCATCAGAACATATAGCATCGATGAAATAGGAACTGTGAGCAGTAACTGAGAGAGAAACGGAGTCCCGCCAAAAAAGAACCATGTCCCCAGCCAAACCGATAGGATTAACTATAAATCTATTAGGATAATGCAGCCACCGTTGAATATTTATAATAACCTGTTCCTGGTTCCGAGTCTCCATCAAAAAGATGATATCGGGCCGATCTTGAGCCACTAAGGCTCTCAGGGCTTGAACTGTCAGGGAATTACCCAATCCCTGACAGTTCCAACTTAATATCCTCATTTGTCCATAGGTGGCTTTTTCGGGCAAGCCACCACAGCCCAATCCTCGGCCCTTGGGGCCTCCAGTATTGGTGTATCTAAGAGCAGACTCTCATCAAGAGTGTCAAGTGGGATGGAATGAGAGTGATACGACGAAAAATGCTTAGCCTTTTTTGTGGGATTTGGCTTTGTAATCAAGTGCGAATGTTTAGTCTTCTTAGAGGAAGAAGCCTCAGTTGTGGAATGGGAATAATCATATTTATGTGCTGGTGCAGGGTGGGAAGGAAACAAGACCATAGGCTCTGGTGAGGAGTGCAGCTTCTGAGTTGGTCGAGCTTCCATTGGAGGGGTTTGTTGATGGACCTCACAAGGAGAAACAGGGAGTAAGAGTTGACCTGATGGAGGAGTTTCAAGTATGGTTACTTCGAAAGTTTCTGGAGGGGTTGTAGAGTCGTAAAAAGCTTGCCAGAAAGGGCTGTGTTCCCTTACATCAACCCGAAGCCACTATCCATAGTAGAGTTGATCCCTGCTATCAAATTTAGCATCCTCGTAGGGAATGTCCTTGCAATATGATGCATAGTGACCAATAATTCCACAGGAATAGCAGTAGTGTGGTAAACGTTCGTAACGGAAATCGAGCCATATGTTTTTCCCCGCTATTCGAATAAGTTTTCCAGGTTCTTAGAGGCTCTGTGAGGCTGAGTTCCACTTTTGCTCGCACAACTCTGATTGGTGATTTATCCTTAGATTCTATGCGGACCTCCAGAACCTTACCCACTTCACTAACAGCCTTGCTAACAAGTTGAGGTGTACATCGCTCTAGAGGGAGGCCAAATACTTGGACCCAAAATGCACAACATGTGAAATCATAACAGTGAAAGGGAGTATTCGGGGTCCAGGGCTTAAGAATGACCAGATTACTAGAAAATAACCACAGACCAGTATCTAACACACGTTGTTTTTCTGCTTCCGAATTAAATTTGATAACATATAGACCTTCCTCCCTCTGTGAAACCTCAACATTCTCTGTGCGCCAGATACGATTCACTGTATGCTGAAAAGCAGGGAGATTGACAGTAGAAGTAGAGAGAATCTTCCCTATTAGACATAACTTACATTCCTCGAGCTTTGCTACAGGGGCCTCGTCTTCCCAGACTTCAATTGGCTTAGGAGTCCATAAACGACCCAACCGACTACAAAGAGCGGCAAGTCGGTCGTCCTCTCCCTGAGACGAAGACTCCATCAGAAGAGAAACTCTACTATAGGGTGGTATCAACACAGAACAGAGAGCGAACCAAGTGAGATGCCATCCATGCAAAGAGATGATGGTAAATCGGGAACATGCAAGTTGAGAATTACAGAAATTTGGGAGCGACAACAGAAAGAAGACAAGTTAGAGAGAGCGATGAGACCAGAACAACAAAGGAGATGAAGAGGGAAAAGAAGAAAGATGGAGAGGACCTAGGGGGACAGAAGTCTACATCCACGAAAGTATGGATGGAAAACAAGTTCGGAGGGGGCCATCATTCGAAATTCCTTCCATTAGCTGTAGGGAAAACAAGAAACCCAGAAGCAGAGATGGAGAAAGAAAACGGAGCTCGGCACAGACGCGAGGAAAATCTCTACATGGGCGAGAGAAGAAAATCACAACCTGATCGCACAGTTTATGTTTTTGGACAGGAAAATAGTGATTCGTTTGGTTGAGCAATGTCTTCTTCCTGTCTTATTATTGCATTTGCGGACAAATAGGTAGCAGGAGCCACTTCCAAATCATTATGTTTTGTTCAGTGAAATTCTTCTTATTCCTCAAATGGGCCTTGAATTCAAGACATAATTTTCACCTCCTGACGGTACAAAACCGAATTCGAGCCAAAGAAAATTGATGGCCTCCATGTCAATCCCACTTGATAGTGTACGAAAATTTATTCATATAAACAAATAATCAATCAAGGAAAACAAATCCATATATGATTGTAAAATACCGATATCGAAAATACAAATGGAATTAAAGCGTACCTGTTTGAGCAATTACTTCACTTGAAGAAAAGTAGATCACTCTATTGAAATGCCAGATCTTCCTCTATGACCTATTTCAGTATAGCAGCTTTCAATGAGATTAAAGCAACTGATACGTATAACCTATCATTTTATAGGCTAGAGAGGGGACCTGGCAAACCCTAATCAACAACGTGTCAACTGGGCCCTTCCTGTTACGGGCTTCAAATAAATACAATTGCCTACACTTTGCTGCTCAACTAGGCCCCTTATCAATAGATGCCAATACAAAATTTAATCAGATTACTATAGGGCTCAACAAATATTGGAATATCCATTAACTCGATTATTTAAAATAAGAAATCAATTAATTAATGTAAGCCCATATTATCAGAAATTTCAAACACTCTCCCACTTGGGCTACATTAATTAACTTATTTTATTTTGAAAAAGATTTTATATTGAAAATGACACTATGGAGTTAATAACTGATAATTTTGTTTTATGTGGCCACAATATTAAAAAATAATATTCCAATAATGGCATGTCAAAACCAATCCAATCCTATATAACCTCAGTATAGGATTATGTAGATTAATGTGTTAAGAAATTACCACAACACATGATCTTTCATAATCACATATAATAAGCATTATATTTTCATGGATCATGGGCCTAGTAGTGTAGTAAGAAATAGTGCCAACATGTGATCAAAATATTCACTATTTCTTATCGTTCCTCAATGCAATTTCTCAACGATATGAAACTGCATTAACGCAATTTCTAAACAACATGAAATTGTACGAATATGTCACAATCCAACATGAGATTATAATCAATGACATTCAGTCATCTTTAAACTAAAATTTGTTTAAAGATACTGTTTAATATTTCAATTTCTCAATCAACAGGAGAAAGGATAATAATAGAATCAATAATAATAATCATTGAAAATAAATGCTTTAATAGACATCATAAAAGTATTATCAGTCTACATATAATTATAATATGTAGAAATACAAATTATATAACTCCCACTGACAAAAGAAATCAAAAGAATCTAAGACAACCATATTTTACATGTTCTTTAAACAAAATGGGTCGTAAGCCTTTTGTTAGAGGATTGGCCAACATGGACTTAGTTCTAATATTTTCAATCACAAAATCTCCCTTTTTTACCAAGACCTTAACAGTATAATAATAGATCTAGTTAACATTTCAACCGTGGCATTGTTGTTATTTACAACAAAGGTAACTATTTGTCACACATAATGCAATAAGATCAATTATGGGCAATAAGTATTTCAACAAAAATAATTAGTACATTATAAACTCCCATTTGGGTAGAGTGTATAATGCACCATTATTTTTCACAGCATGAAGTTTATAAAGTAACAACAAGGAGAATTACATATAATTGTCATGGATCCATCCCCTTTGGGTAGACAAATCCTTTAAATCACACATCTCCATAATATCAATATAGAGACGATAAAGGAGAATTACATATAATCTTCAAGGATCAAATCCCCTTTGGGCAAACAAATCCTTTAAATTATACATCTCCATTATCTCAACATAGAGGAGAATTACACATAACTCTAAAAAAATTATCCCCTTTAGGCAGATAAACCTTTTGAGTCACGCATCCCCATAATTCATCTCTAATATATCAATATAGAGGGGAATTACACATAGCTTTCAAAAATTTATCACATTTGGGCAAATAAATCTTTTTAAGTCATACATCCCCATCTTTTAATTTTGGAATTTATCTTCATGCAATTTTCAAATTAATATACACAATAGCCCCCTTTGGGCAGGTGATTGTATATACTAATTTTTATCAATAAGCAACTTCAACAATTTACAAACTTTAACAATTTGTAAATAATGTTTTGTTTAATCAATGCCCAAAATTCATCAAATAATATGAAACACTTTATAACATGTGCTTCCCAAGATCATATTGCATTTATCAAACAACAATTTTTACCACAACTTTTTTATTAAATTATTATTTTTTTTATATTTTAATATCTCAGACTCATGGCAAATCAAGAATGGATCTGAATGGTTACTAGAATTAAAAGGGAGCCAAAAATTTCGTAGCTATCAGTAATCATTACATCAAAAAGTCATGAGGACAATCTTTATCTCTCACTTTCTCACTATCAACCCTTGGTTGGCATGTTTAAATTTGGCATCTTTTAAATTTGAGAAATTTCGTAGTCATGCAATAACTCAATCTCCACCTATTTGACACAATCATATCATCTGAATTTAGAAGTATCATTGCGCTCTCTAGCCAAAACTTCATGCATGTTAGCATAAAACCCACAAGAGATCAAGCAGAATCTTTGGAAAGAGAACTTCCAAACCTCAATCCTGTTAAGCTAGTCGATTTCGATGACTCATGGTAAAACCACACAAGAAGACATGAAGGGTCCGTTTGGTTTGCTAGAATTTTCAGTAATGTTGATTAATTCGTATTTTGACGCTATAGTATTCCGTTAGTCACCGGTCCAAACATTACATGATAAAAAAAAAAAAACTACAAATTGATAGATTTAAAACATAATTCCCATATAAAAAGTTCATTCATGTGCTTCTCATGCACCATTGACGATTTTCCCCTTTTGAACCTGAGGTTTACACAACAGACTATGGACATTTCTTCCTCTGCTGAAAACCTTTAGCTTTCACATCTCTATAGCCTAATCCTAAATTTTTTATAAACAACATCATCTTATTTGTATCTATATACATTTGGATCTCGATTCACAAATCTCTCGGTTTCATTGTATCGCCTTCAATGGCATTTTAAACCTTAGTCAATAAAACACCAATGCATCGCAGGAGCCGTGCCAGCAATTTGTAGAAAGATTAGAATTTGCAAGTTTGGGAAAAAATCACTCTTACATAGCTTAGCATAAAACCACTCGTACGAGCAAAAATCACAGTTTGGTCTTTTGCTCACTCCACAGTCAACATATTTTTGGCGAAATCACAATGAAGCCTTGAAGCAGTGGTTTCATCTAGAATCTAGCAACAAGATGCACGCATTGCACGCGAAAAGCAAACTATTTCCATATTTAAATTTTGATATCTTGACAACTTGAGAAATCTTAGCCATTGGTTCTCTTTTCCGGACTAAAGAGAGCACATAGCTTAATTGAAGTCGTCTAATATTTCAACAGCAGGAGACGACCACAAATTTTCACTGCTTCATCTTCCTCCTCTTCTGCCCAACCCAGCCTTCCTATAATCTATCCAACCAATCCATGAGATAAACAAGAGATATACTTCACAATCATCTACTCATGGACAGAGACGTTATCAAGAAAACAACCTTAGTATTCCGTAAAATTGCATCCTCTCAAAACGGGAAACCCACGGAGATAAATTGTTTAGGAGACATCACGTGAAGGTATAGAACATGCTTCATGAAAAATAGTTCTCGAGATATAGAACGCAAGAGAAAAAAAAAACAAATTGTACTTATTCAAAGGTTCACTCATTCGTTATTTACATAAAAGAAAACATACCCTAGACCCAGCAATGACCCATAAGCTTATCCTGTCTAAAGATGGCTACTTTCAAGCTCCATGAAACTAAGATAAAAATCGCATGAAAACTCCCTAAGATCAAGTTAGCAAAATCGGCCGAAACCCTAATCGCTTGTCCAAAAGAGTACCAAACAATCAGCTACAGTAATCTCCAAACCAACCGTTGCTACCGTCAAATTGAAGAGAAAAACGAAGGTAGCACTAGAATGTAACTTAAAATTCTAGAACTTTTTTTTATGTATAAACCCTAAAATTTCGAATTTAAAATTCTCACTCAATTCTCAACGAAACTATACAAATTATATAAGGTTGGAAAGATCTCGACATGTAGAACAAAAGCCTTATGATTTCAGGATCAATCGAGCAAAAATTCACATGAAAAAATAATGCCCATATTCAGTTCAAGGAGGAAACTTTTGAATTTTTCAATATAAAAAAAAAAAAATTGGGTTCTACAATCATATATGACAACTATGATACCACATGTACGAAAATTTATTCATATAAACAACTTATCAATCAAGGAAAACGGATCCATATATGATTGTAAAACACCGATATCAATCAACACAGCAGAATTAAAGCGTATCTGTTTGAGCTATTGCTTCACTTGAAGAAAAGTAGATCACTCTAATGATCAAGGATATATTGGAATGCCAGATTTTCCTCAATATGACCTATTTCAATATAGCAGCTTTCAATGGTATTAAAGCAACTGATACGTATAACCTATCCTTTTATAGGCTAGAGAGGGGAGCTAGCAAACCCTAATCAACAGCGTGTCAACTGGGCCCTTCTCATTACGGGCTTCAGTTAAATACAATTGCTTACACTTTGCGGCTCAACTAGGCCCGCTATCAATAGATGCCAATACCCAATTTAATTAGATCATTGTAGGGCTCTACAAATATTGGAATATCTATTAACCCGATTATTTAAAATGGAAAATCAATTAATTAATGTAAGCCCATATTATAGGAAATTTCTAGCAGATAGAACAGTCTGAATTTAGTTTAATATACGCGCTTGTACGAGAAAACCAAAAATAGCCAACGCGGATGCGATAAGGGATAGAGGCTGAAACGCGGGGAACATTAACTCCTTGGGAGGATTCCAATCAGTCGCCATGTGGCAGTACACTCCAAGCCACTGGTCCTCCACGTGACTCCCTGGGTGCTCGGTCAGGTATTTTCCTATTTAAATCCCCATATCCCCCCACCTTCAATCATCACACACCATCTCAGCTAGCAAAACACCTTTGGAGAGCAAGATTTCCTTGAGAGATTCACCAAAATGTCTGATCACGGCCATCATTGCGGAGGCGGGCACGGCCCTGGTGGTGGAGGAGGCCATGGAGGCCCTGGCGGACGCCATGGAGGCCCGGGTGGTGGTGGCCCTAGCGAACGCCACAGTGGTCTGACAAAGGCCATGGTGGTCCGGGCGACGGACACGGACATGACCATGGCGGCAAGCCTAGACGAGACCATGGCCACGGCGGACCTGGTGGACTAGGTGGGCATGGCCCTGGTGGCCATGGTCCTAGGGGTGGCCACTACCACGGCGGATGCTAGTCCGCCATGGCTTGTCGGTTGTTGGGGGCTAGTGTCCCATGGTTGATACGTGATGTAAAGTTATCTCCGGTGTCTTTTAACTATTTTGTATTTGAGGAAAGGACTAAAAAACTAATAAGCACCATGTGGAGTCAGTCGTGTAATTGCCCTTGCAAGTATCCTAATGAATTGCGAGGTTCCTAATATGACCTGTAGCTTTGTGCATGAGATGTCCTTGAAACTCATTCAAGAAACTGGTTACAAATGAAAGAAACAGAATTCCGATTGAAGACAAGCATGTTTCTTCACAAGCATCATTCGTCAACAGACCAGTCACGACGAGAGACAACAGAAACATGAGGACAGTGCTCCCCATTACTTCTGATTATCAACAAGAAAATGGAAGCAAATTAGGTCGGTCTCCATTAGTCATGATTCAAACACATTATACCTCTATGAACAGAAGTTTCACTTATGCCCCCTCATCAACTCCTTTCATCAGTGAAGTTCATAATCTGCAATCTTTAGCGTGGTTTCTCTATCTCCACGCGATGTCAAAGTCGAAGTTGGCATTCTGCTTTGAGTTCTCTTCATCTAATTTTTTGGCAGAAATTATAGATGTTCAATAAAGATTAACGTAATCACCATATCGCATCAAAGGGCTGTACGAAATGGTCAAAGGCTGGGGCCATATGTTGCTAAAGGATCAGCAAAAGTGTAGGGTGTCTTGAGGATGTTCTTTACTACGTAGCAAGATCATGGGTTCTACAATCTGGTGCAGAAATTACAGGTTAGCTGCTCATGAGTTCCGGTTCAATGTGTGCATAACTAACTTAAAAGGGATTCTAAAGCATTTCCAAAATATAAAAAGTGAAATTTAAGCAAAGGAGAACATAATTTAAGATCACCAAGGGAAAATTTGGCATGAACAATGATATTCGATGATCTGAATCGACTTTGGTGAAATTTGTAGAGCAATATTGCTTTGAAAGGATGATTGTGGCCCTAAAACTGAGAAAAAGGATATGACATCAGTTGGCTACTCGATGAACTCCAACATAAAGAGTGAGAAAAGGGTGCAAGTACAAAGATCATTATGTCAAATTGACAGAGGTTATATCCGAAATCATGTTCATCATTACCTCCTCTTCAATCCTTTTCAACAAAAGGTACGTCGGGTAGAAATTCAGGAGGCGAGGCAAATGAAAAGAATGAAAATGCACAATGGGGGGGGTGGGGGAGAGAGAGCGATAAGGAGAAGGATTTCTTTTTGTAGCAGGAGTGGCAATAGAATAGAACCAGCTTGTGCGTTTTGCCAATTAGACTCTAATTTATCACTAGGGGAAAAAGGGACATGGTGAAGTTGCTAACACTTAGTTGAGAAAATTCGTCCATGCTAAAGAACGAAAATCTAGTTTCAGAACTGCAGTTCCCCCTTTAACTTCCTTTACATTCATCCCATAGTAAACAAAGGTTTGCTCAAGGTGCTATTAAATCTTTGTTTAGTTAAAGCAATTCTTCTGCAGTACAAAAAATTCTAGATTCAATGCTGTTTTCTTTTCTTTTCTTTTTTCAGAAACGTGGGATACAAGGAGAAGTACCAAAGTTTGCTATGTGGTCAGCCTTCAGAACAAAATCAGAGAACCCAAAAAACAGAGGGGTTCAGCAGGTGACTACCTAAAACGCTTCACGGAAAACTCAGAGACAATATAACGAGCGTGACATACCCAAAAGCCTGTTGTGTGCTCTTCCCTTTCTTTGTGATCGACTGGAACCAAGAAAGTCCATTTTGGCCTACTGAGTGACTACTTTTAGAACTAATCACCAAATTTCTATAAGAAGTTTTAGTGGTAGCTCCAAGTAGAGTTGAAATTGAAGAATTTGCCGGTGCTATGAGCTCTGGTCCGGTTAAGCTTTCATTTTCAATCGTGAGGGACTCATTTTAGACGTACCATGACATCTTCAGCACATAGTATTTCAAATAAATGGTCGGATCCCCAATACCAACTCAGCTTGGGCAAGTGAGAGAAATCTCCTTTCACCTGGTTCATAGAGTCCTGCATAAACTGTAATCTCTCTTCTATCTTGGCAATCCACTTATTGTTTTCTTCTTCCTTTTGAGCCACAATTGCTTCAATTAAGGGATTCGGTTCAATCACCATGGGCGAGCCATAAAGACTTGCGTCCATTATCCTCTTTAGGAAGGTATTCCCTCTATTGACATGTAATGGCTTCTTTTTGTAATATTTTTCAGGAAAGTTCAATCTTAAAGCAGGTGAAAATTTCATCTGAATTTGCCTACCCCCTATGTTTTTATGTTGAGGTTTCTCAAAGCAGCTCATTCAGACAAAAAGTGTGACATCCTAAATTTCACCAACCTTCATTAGTGTAATCAAATCATTAAGGATTCAGATTTAATTTAGATCGGGTCAGAAAGTGAACCTGACGGACCATGAGAAATGTGTGGGCTTGAGGAGTAAGTAGGCCACACAATTATTTTGGAATTGGGCTTGTTAAGTCGGATTGGAAGAGCTAGGCTTGGACTCGGCTTGAAGTGGGACAAGGTTCGGAATTATTAGATCGATAGATTTAGTTTAGTGGACCGAGTCATTGTAGATCGAGCTTGTCGGGCCAAAGATGGATATTTAGGCCCAAGTGATTTATTTTCGATTAAGATTCATAGATTATAATTAAGATGATTTGATTAGTGATTATTTCTAACTTTAGCATTTCTTGTGATGAATTTTCTATAGACTAACATTAACTAGTTAATATGTCACATATGTCATAACTTTGTATAATGACAAGAGGATTGAAATCAAGTGAAATCAAAAGGGAATTAAGTGAAAAATATTAGAAACAAATGAACTGACTAACGATATGGATTAACTGTTAACGAATGGCGAATGATAGATGGCAAAATTTGTTATGCATGGAGGCCACGACACCCCCTCCTCTCTTTACATCACCCACGGTTTTCCATCTCCCCAAAACCGAAACAAGCAACAAGAGACATCATCATTAGAAGATCTCATCATTAGTCTAGCCTAGGAATTAGCTTGTAGACCTATTTCCCCTCTTAAATGCCGTAACCCCTCTCTCTCTCCAAAAACCGAAAACCCATCTTCTTCTTCTTCTTGTCTTCTCGGTCGAATGGTGAAGGGAGAAAACCATAATCAAAACCAGCAATTCTCTTCTTCTTGCATGCAAATTTTTGGTGTTGATCTTGAAGAATCCTTGAGCTATCTAGTAGCTAAAGCAAGGTAAGGAAAGATAAGTCTCTAAACTAGAAGTTATCCATTGTTTTGTCAAGGAACTTGTGGATCTAGCTGAATGGTGGAAGATTAGATGTATTGTTGTTGTTCTATGTTGATTTGAGCTTGATGAGTACTAGATTGAAGTTATAAGTCATTGCATGTTGCTTTTGAGGCTTGCATGTCTTGAAATCTATGTGCGTGTAAGCTGTGATTGTCAAGCAAGGCAAGGAAATGGTTGCCAAGTGGAAAGAAGTGGTATATGTTGCGGTAAGTAAGCTTATGGATGAATATATGCTTTGAGCCAAGCTGTGGAAGGGCTATCTGTTATAGAAAAACCTGCTAAAAGTATCCTTAGTTGCTGTGGAAGAGTCTTGAAGTGTTGTAAAGTGTTGATGCCTAAATTTTGATTAGTTTTTTTTTTTTTTTTAAATTAGTACTTAGCCTCTTTTAATCTTTGTTTTTCCTTTTTTTCGGAAAATAAATAATAAATAATAAAAACAATGAAAAAATAAATAGAAAACATAAAAAAAAAAGAAGTAGCAGCCTTTTGGGCTAGGTCGACGAGCCCAGCCCCTTCCTTTTATTTTCTCTTGTGTGGACCCAGGGCCCAACCCTCTTTTTCTTTAGCTTCGGCCTGGCCCCCTCTTTCTTCTTCTTCTTCCCCTCCACCTCCGCAACTCACGCGAGCGGAAGGGACCGACGCGCGAAAGACAACCTACGGCCGAGGAGGGTAGGCCAACGTCGGCCGGAGATGACAGATCTCAGGCGCCATTAATGGCTGCCTTCAATGCCAAGCACGCCTCACTGGAAAAGCTCAGATGGGACACTGGTTCAGCTGAGGGGGACAGGTCGGCAACCAAAGGCCGGCGGTCGAGGCCCTCCGTCGACCGAACCCCCCTTGCCTATAAATAGGAGGCCACAAGCTCCGTCGAGGTGTGTGGTGAACTGAAAGACCTTCCACTGAGAGACTTCAGGGAAGATTAAAGAGCGACCGCAAGAGAGAACTCAGGTCGCGAGCTCTAACGACCTCCCACAGAGAGAATTCGGGCGAGGCTAGCTGCAAGCGATACTGATAAGGATCAAGGGCTGCACACCTCGAACCTCCCAATGAGAGACTTCAGGGGAGGCCCAGGGATGAGGAGCTGAAGATTCGAGGTCAACCGAAGGAGAGTAGCTGTACAAGAGAGAGATCTAGGGTTCCCATTCTAGATCTAGGGTTCCTACTGCGACTGTCACTGCCACCGGATGTTGTGCTGGGCCGTGCCGCCATTCCCCCCGATGCCGTTGCTTCAACTAAGTCTCAACATCGTCGCCCTAAAGGCTTGCTCTCATCCACTCGAAGCCGTTGCCGCGACAGATCCACCGCTGTGCCACGATGGATCTGGAAGCTAAAGGGCCGCCATTGCTGCCTCATCATTGTCACTCGCCTCCATTCGCCACCTTGTCGCGCCACAGCCGTAGAACAGGTAATAGTAGGCGTTGACCGCCACCTCCAGTTGCACTCAATCTGCCGTTCTCCTCTGCATCAACTATCGCTGCCACCGAACGTTCTGCTGGGCCATGCCGCCATTCCCCCAGATGCTTGTCGCCTCAACCAAGTCTCGATGTTGTTGCCCCAAAGACTCTCTCTCGTCCCGCCCGAAGCAGTTGTTGTGATAGATCCACCAGCGTGCCACGCCAGATCTAGCAGCTAAAGGGCCGCCGTTGCTGCCCCGTCGTCGTCACCTGTCTCCATTCGCCGCGTTGTCACGCCACAGCCATAGAATAGGTAATAGTAGGCGTCGATCGCCACCTCAAGTCGCACCCAATCCGCCGTTCCCCTTTGCATCTCGACCCTAGCTGTTGCCCCCGCCGTTGCTGCTTACCATTGCTGCCCCGTCGTGATCACCGATGCCTCAGCCACCACTGCATGTCGTGCCGCCACCGCCATGTCGTCGCTGTCGAGACACCACCGGGTGACATCACAGCTTCCCCCTCTCGGCACTACGAATGTCAACCTCTAGGGTTCCTGTGAAAATTGGGTCAGCTGGGTCAGACGCGTGACCCTGCGCCCTAGGGTTTCCATCAAGGAGGAGGCGCCGTTGGGCCAGGTTATGTGCATTGGCCGGGTAGCCTTTGGGTTGAAGCTTTTTATGAAAGCGGGCCAAAAAATGGGTTTGGGCTTTTTAAGTTTAAAAAGAAAAAATCCGGGCCAGGCTTGTCCGCGTTTTGGGTCGACGACCTGGGTCGGTCCCAACCCGAAAATTCGACCCGAGTCGTTTTTTTTAAATATTTTATTTTAGTATAAAATAATATTTTAATATAAAATAATATTTTAATAAAAAATCCAAAAATATTTTATTTTCCAAAAAAAAAAAAAAAAAAAAGCCCTACATTTCCCAAAAAAAGTGAAAAATATCGGAAAAGCCAAAAAATAATATTTAAAAAAATCCAAAAATAAAAGTGTTTATGTTCAAAAAATATAAAAAGACCCAAAAAAATGTTTTTCCTCCACAAAATGCATGGAAAATCCCTCAAACATCCAAAAAGCCTTAAGGTTTAAACATGATTAGATACCGAAAGGGCATTAGTGATTAACTAGTATAATCAAGTCCCTGATCCTAATTTCTCTGGTTGCACAACCGCAAGTATTTCTCCCGATATTTCGCTTGGGTTTCTAATCGACCCACCCCAAATCAATTAGTGGCGTCTCCATATTTTCTTTTTTTAAATTAACTTACAAGTTAAAAACTTGGACTATTAAGTCGTGAATCGGTGGACTTGGGAGAGTCCAGGCTAAAATAGACCTAGTTGAACCATTAGCCTCCGCCGATGCCCATACCTAATCGGGCGCCGAAACAAAGAGGTCGTGATAGCTTGGCGACTCCGCTGGGGAATTTTTTTGAGGTCTTAGGCCGTTTTTATGTTGTTTAAATAATTAAATAACTTAGGTTTTTTTTTTTTCTTTTATGCAGGTTAGTATCTTAGTTTTTTTTTTCTTTTAAATAGATTATCTTGTGATTATAAACTATTGTGCATGCTTTACTGTTTTTAGCACTACACAATGGCACACACAACCCGGCCGCCGGACCTGGGCCGCCATAGGATATTTAGGATGGTGTCAAGAAAGATATGGCTTCGAATGTGAGACTGTGTTGTAGAGGTTGTCTTGCTTTTCCCCGAGTTTCTTTAGCCGAGGTTAAGAGGGTACGCTGCTAAGGCGAGACTGCGATGGGCGGATACCTTTTTAAATTCAACAAGCCTTCTCAGTTAGAAATCAAGTCACACGTCCCATCCGCATGTCTCTATGCTTGCCATTTTCTTTAAAAGCAAATTAATTTCTTTACTTTTACTCAGTTTTTTGGCTCATGGCAAAATAGGGTTAGGTTGTGTAGCTTCCTTTCTTAGATGAGATGGGAAGAATCGATATCCAGTTCATTCCTACCCCTAAGAAAGAGCTCCTCAAATGGTGGAATCAGTTAGATCAACTTGGCCAAGAGCGTGTCAAAGCAAGGATCGGTTATCTCCTCCCATTGCTCCAAATCATTATCCACTCTAGGGTCATGCAAGCACTACCACATTTCTAGTGCCCCGAAACATCCACCTTCGTGTTCGGCAAATTTGAATTGACTCTGACTTTGGAAGAATACAGTCTCGCCATAGGAATGCCCCTGGGAAGGGAATTTGCTAAGCCACCAATTGGCATTGACCTTGTGGTTAGTCTATCATGGTTTTTAAAAATTCATTTGGTAAGAAAAATTGTTGGAGCTAACAACAATGCTTTCCCACTATCATCTTTAACTAAATGTTTTGAAAAACAATCAATGACCTAAAAAACCAAGATCTTCCTCTTAGCATTCTTTGGATTTATTATCTTTCCCTATAGAAAGAATGCCATAAATCCTTTAATCGCATGGGTAATAAATCAAGTCACTTTTGGAGCAGGATATGTAAATATGGTTTTAGCCGAAACGTTTTTATCCTTTAATTGTTTCAAGGACGAAAAAGAAAAGATCACGAGGGCCGCCTCGGAAATTTTACAAATGTGGTTCTTTTCCCATGTCAAAGGATCTGGGCACCTCATGCAAATATTTGAAATCAACGAGTTCAAACACCCACTGCAAAAGTTTCAAAGCTTGGAGAAATATTCTCCCAACGAGGAATATTCTCGGTGGATTAACTTACTAAAAAACCCGGTTCCCGAGACATTCTTATGGCGAACTAAATGGTTCATTGTAAGACAGGCGCGCTTTGCGCTTGATTATTGTGACCCCATCTCGCTGCTAGGCCTCTCCAAAGCTACCTCATATTATCCATATAGGGTGGCTCATCAATACAGGGTCCTCCAAGAAATCCCGCCACCGCTCAAACCAGGACTGTTTCAGATCCCTTTCATCCATACAGGCTATGACTACTTGGAGGAAATCCGTATAATTTAGAATGCATGGAGTAGATGCCACACTGAAAAGATTGTCGTACCTAGAAGGTTGAAGGGGCAGGAAAAGGCCCATCATGCGTCCAAATTTTACATCCTCAACCATATAATTCCCGAGGAGCTATAGCCAGTAATCCCTGATGTAGGTGATAAACTTACTCAGCAAAGATGGATCGAGTCTCTTGAAGAAAGTTTGGAGACAAGCAGGAGACGCCTATCAAAGCTAGTTCGAAAGAACAAGCGGCTTCGCAAGATTGGGACTTCCCATCGCATATAAAAATGGGTGACTTGGCTTTTGATGTGAATATTTAGGATCTTTCTACCCTGTGTGAAAAGCCCTTTTGGCATTGTATAAATCTCCTGTTAATAAAAAAAAAAAAAATTACTTGACCCTTGCCATGGGCTAATGTTCCACATGTTTCCCTTGTTTATGTTCTCTCCATTTTGTGCTGATAGGTAATCACGACATAGTCACGTTCACCAAATCCAAAAGCTATAATGGCTAAAGAGAACGTACCAAGCCGTATCGAGATTATGGAAAATGAAATGAAGCAGGTTTTCAATGTGCTTCAACAACTCTCAAAGCAGATAGATTCCATCAAAGGCAAATTGGCTCCCGCCCCGGCCTCAATTGAAGTATTGTTACCACAATCGTCTATCCGAGGTGATCAAGGAAGAGATACCGATGATAACATACCCGAACTGGAGGATAACACACACCAATTCATTGTTGAAAGAGCAAAGCCCAACATTTTGTCTAAAACTGAGCATGACAAACGCCTCGAGAAGCTTGAAGAGAAGCTAAAACAACTGCAGGGCCTCCAAGATCCTACTCCAACAAACCTCTCCATCTACTCCAAGGTCAAAATTCCTTAGTTTGAGAAGTACAATGGCATGACTTGCCCAAGGGCTCATTTGCAAATGTACTTGGCTCGAATGACCTAGTACATTAATAATGTGCCTCTAATGATCCAGTTGTTCCAGTCAAGTCTAGTAGGTCCCGCCCTGAGGTGGTACATCACAAAAAATATAAATCTCCTTGAAACATAGAGTGAAGCAAGTGAGGCCTTCCTCAAGCAGTGTAAGTTCATAATGGGCATTACCCCTTCTCGTGAGGATCTTGAGCGCATGGAAAAGAAAAAGCATGAATCTTTCAAATAATATGCTATTAGATGGAGGAATCTAGCCGCCCAAATTAGTCCCAAACCAACTGATTTTGAATTAAAAAAAAATGTTCATCAAAACCCTCCTCGATGAATACTGCAACCGAATGGTGACTACGCGTGGCATCCTAGAATTCCTTGCTAATCTTTAGGGGTATTCTAATTTATGTCTTGCATTAAGACTTTGGCCAAGCTTATGGTGAATAATTATTTAATAGAAAAAAATTCTATGTTTGGCCATGAGGGATTATGGATCGGAATTTATTAAGATAGGTCATAAAGTTTTGTGATTTATAAATTTCAATTAGGTGTTTATAAAATTAAGGTTTAAGGAGGATTATTAGGATGAGATGTGGGCCAAAGTATTAGCTCAAGACCAGCCCACAAGAAGCCCCACCCTTCAACCATTTGGGCCTAGCCGCAAAGCCCAAAGGAGGAGGAGGAGCCGCCGGCCCATGACTAGCCTCAAGCTCGGCCGAATAGAGCCCCATTGGGCTGTCGACCAAGGAGGAACCGACCCATGAGAGGCCCACTCCTTCGCATGAAGATTTTTCCAAGTGTTAATTCTCTTTGTCCAAGTGTCCTTCATGCAAAAGCAATGATTGTTCATCACTGAGGAGAGGAAAATTGAGGGAACCGATTGATGATGAAGGGGAAGCGTCGCTGGAGAGAGGGAGTGAGAGAGAGAGCTACCGAGGGGAAGAGAGAAATCGAGAGAGAAAGGAAGAAGAGAGGAAAGGAAGGGAGCTGTCCGTCGACCGTCCCCCATGCGTCCGTTGCTCGTCGCCGTCCGTGTGCTTGCTGTTTGCTCGGTACAGAGGCAAGTTGGGATCCTTAATCTGCTCTTGCATGTGGTGTCTAGTATGTGTGCTTGAATGGTGATAGAATTCGGATGTTTAGGGTGTTAAAAGTCGAAGTTCTAAGAGAAATGTTTGAGACTAGTAAACTGTTCTTGAGAAAACGGTTAGACCTTGGATGTTCTTTTGGTTTGCATGTGTTGTTTGAGTTGGATTTTGGCCGTGACTTTCAAATGAAATTTGTTAAGGACTTCTTGAAATAAAACATACTCAAATTTGGGATAAAACGAACATTTATAAGTGGGTGAAATCTGTATTTTTTGGAGAGACTGAATCTGGAGATTTCGGTAACTACCTTTGATGAATGCATGGACTGTAAGGTTATATTTTTGTTGAAATTTCACTTTGATTTCTTGACAAAAGATGTAAAGGAAATCCTGAGATTTAACATATCAAAAATTTAGAGAAAAATAACAAGAATAGACAGGTCAAATTGTGGTTTTTCGGAAGTAGTCAGATCTGGAAATTTCGGTAGTGAAACAGAAGTTTTATCCACCTATATTTAATCACGTGGAGCGAATTTGACTTTGGAAGGACTTTTAATCTAAAGCCCTGTAATCTGACGCGTTCGGACTTAATCAGTTTCAATGCATGGGTCATATCATTTTGTATGAAGTTCTTTTTGCAAAGTGTTCTTCATGAAGTATTTTTCTTTATGTCTTCCCTGCAACATATTCAAATTTTATAATTTTTGAAGTTCATTTGCCTATTTAACTGAAATTGTTTCGAAAACTGTGCAAGTTAAGTGGTTATGATAATGGTGCTGTGATGTTCGGTGCAGTGCCCTTTATGAAATATCTGCCATTATGTCTTGACTATCACATCTTCAAATTTCATAATTTTTAAAGATCATTTGGGTATTTAATGGAAATATTTTCTAAAATTGTCCAAGCTGGAATGTGAGAATTTCAAATGCTGTAATTTATGATTATTCTATTTTGGATGAGCCCCATGAATTATATTGATTGAGGTGATTGAATCTTGCTGAGCTCATGATGATATTTGGCATTCCATTTAGAATCAAATGCTGAATTTGACTTTGTTGCAATTACATCATGTGCCATGTTGATTTTGAGACATAAATTGGTGAATATGAATTATGATGAATGAGGAGACTATTGGAGGTGGGCCGATAATGCCCTGGGAGTGTCAAGATGCCCAGAATGGGGGGTGCCAGATGCCCGGTTGTATTGTGATACATGCCCGGATGTCTTTGAGAGTTTCGAGATGCCCGGAATGGTTGGGTGCCGGAAGCCTAAGAGGTTTGTGCCCGGGGGGAATGCCTCGTGATGCCGGTTGGGATGCGAGATGCCTGGAATGTGGGGGTGCCAGATGCCTGGTGGTGTGTGCCAGAGGTTTCTCGCGATGCCAGGTTGAGGTGTGAGTGATAAAATGTGGGATGTAATTACTGATCCCGGGAAGAAAGATGTGGTGATCAAATTGAGAGATAAATAGTGAAAATTGAATCATGCATGGTATAGTGATATGTATGCATGGCTGTATGATATGATGTGTATGTGTGCATAGTTGTATGTGCACCTATGGCATGATGGTATGCGTACATGAGGCATGGTATATGCGGGGATGCTTGACGATAAGTACATGGTTGTATGCACATATGGTATGATGACATATGCATGGCTGCAAGGTAAGTTATGCTTGGATGTATGGATGACATGTACTATGCTATGATGTTGTGATTATATTGTGTGATACATTGAGTAGTTTATTGGATCTTTTACCTGCTGAGTGGCTGTACTCACTCCTTCGGGGACCAACATTTCAGATTAGGAAGATGCCGCTCTCTCCAGTCACACGGGGTACCTTTTATGGCCTCCCATCTGACGTGGAGGTAGAGTGTTTGGAGATTGATTGCGTTACCATCCCTGGTCTGATGTTTGTGCGAGTTCGCATGCTAGTCATGTACGATGTAGGCCTGGTTGAGGGCACGGTCATTCAGGAGTTTTTGTCAATCCACGTCCGCCGAGATGGAGCGATTTAGGGGATGTTGCCGCCACCATTGCCTGACGCGCCAGGATGGGTGTGATGGCCGTGTGAGGAGTGAGAGCTGACATTTTTTTAGAGTAGCCGACACTTGTAGATGGGGGATGACACACGATCGATATAGGGGTCAAGATACCTTTTGGGTTGTGGCCAAGTGTAGTTAAGAGTCTTGGCGTTTCTTTTTGGTTGTACCGACCTGAGAAACCCATCATGAATATATATATAAATAAAAGTGGTTCGGCCTTATCTTTTCTTATGGTGTGTAGTTGGCGTGCATTGCATTATGGTTATTGGAGGGAGATATGGTGAGACTCAATTATGCTTCCGCTAATAAGTTGCGCTGGGATCGTTTCCAAAAAAAAAAAATTGTCTATAGACCTCGGTCCTTCTTTAAAACCCTTTATATAGAAGTTGAGTAACGGATATCTTTCGAGAGAGAAAGCGATTGGCAGGCTGTGGCGACGCTAACGGATAAGGGGCCGTTGAGGGGTGCCACACTACGATCGCTAAATCATTCAATCAACTCATTCCAATAGGAGAACATATTGAGATAGGGTTAAGAGATGGTTGGTTCACTGAGCCTGCACCGGTCAGCAGAAGGCTCAACATGAAAAAAGACAAAGAACCCTTGATAGATGTCAATGCAACCTACGCTACAAATACCGGTCACCTCCCGACCATTCAGACAAGCATAGGCCAACAACAGACCACTAGTCGTCAACCACCCCAGCGTTACAACAATACAAGACAGTTCACTCCGCTTCCTGGATCTCTCTCACAGGTTTTGGCAATCCTTCGGAACAAGAACCTCCTCTCGACTGAGCCAAAATGACCCAATGCTGAAAACTTCAACAACTATGACTCATCCAAAAAATGTGACTATCACATGGGAGAAGTAGGCCATTCAAATAACAAGTGTTTTGTCCTTAAGCTTCGAATCCAAAACCTACTGGATACTAAGGCCTTCTCATTCCAAACTATAAAACCAAATGTCCAAAACAATCCACTCCCTGATCACACCAACAAAGTAAATGCGATATTCAGTTTTGAAGCCAGCCAAATCAGAAATGTCAATGCATATATTGTTGACATCTATCGAGGGCTAGTAGAAGCTGGGTATTATACAGGTGATGAAGTACCACCCTTAGCAACAATGAAAGAAAGGGTATCGAGGATGATAGAGGTCGGAATAATTGTGTACGCTGGCCACACCGGCATAGTCTCTACTATATCACAACTCATCATCAACTGGGATGAAGAATTTGCCTCGCTAAATGCAAGAAGGGAGAAGAAGGATTCCACCCCACTTGAGGGCATCTTTGAAGGGAAATGAGCCATAGTTCAAGCATCAACAGCAGAAACAACTATAGTCATCGAGATCCCTTAGCCTCACAAGTGCGAAGGCAACAATGCAGTACCATGGTCTTACAACCTCGATGTTGGCTTAGTCACGAGATCTAGGCGAACCTGCCAATACGCAACTTGCCAAGCCCGTCACTGACGAATAAGCCAAGGAGTTTTTGGCTATAGTTAAAGCCAGCAAGTACAATATGGTGGAACAATTACGGAAATCACCAGCACAGATCTCTCTGCTAGAATTACTTCAGACATCTATCAAGCACCAGAAATCCCTCATGAAGTTACTAAGTGTGGTACATGTCCCCAAAATGATTGAGCATGACAAACTCGAGGAGTTTGTCAGTACCATCCTTCTAAAAGATCAAATGGCGTTTTCTGATGAAGAGATCCCCGAGGAGGGTAGGGGACACACCAAGTGACTCCACATATCAGTCATGTGCAACGCATCTCACGTCGCTCGAGTACTGATTAACAATGGATCTGTTCTTAACATACGTCCACCAACAACACTCTGTCATCTAAAAATAGAGACATCACGGATCCAAACACCCAAGACTTCCGTTCGAGGATTCGATGGAACGAAGAAGGAAACAGTGGGATAGATCAAGCTCGACATTCAAATAAGCCCAACCATATTCAAAATTTTGTTCCAGGTTATGGATATCCCCACCGTGTTCAATTTTCTCTTAGGCTGCCCATGGATCCACGTTGCGAGAGCAGTACCTTCAAGCCTCCACCAAAATGTAAAGTTCATGATTGGAGGAAAACTAATCACAGTCCATGGAGAAAAAGATCATCGCATCTACCACGAGACAGCCATCCCTTATGTTGAACATGGTGACAAAAATGAATCTAGCTATCAATCGCTCAAGCTTGTGTTTGCTATACACAAGACTCGAAGGCCTCCACCCCTCATCCTCGAAGTATCAAGCGCTGCAATCATGGTAGGAAAAATCATGGCTGGATACAGTTTCACCCCAAAACAAGCACTTGGTAAGGGAAGCCAAGTGTGGCACCCCTCAACAGCCCCCGAACAGTTAGGGTTGCCACAGTTCGATTTCCATTCTCTTGCTTGACCTGAAGGTCTATCAATCCTAGGGCTTACATCTTTTAGATTGGTCCCTGCGCAATTTATATGGCGGAAGCACATCCATCAACTCCCTTCCTTATATTCATAAAATGATGCACACCAACTAAACATTTATAGGTAAACGCCAAACACTTTTATTTACTTAAACCAGATGGACATCATTCGTCGGTACATCGAAATGCCGTAGTCTTCTATACTCGGCTATACTTCAAAAGATGACCGACATCTCCTCCAATAGTCATATACTCAAAGTCCATCGTTCAGTGTCGACGTCCAAAAGTTCCTTCCTTTGCTATCCTCCTCCTCGCGGTCATATCCAACCACTTGATCCATCTACTGGTGGCAGTGGCAGCAGAGGTATCTTATCTAGTCTGAAATGTTAGTCCCCAAACGGGGTGAGTACAACCACTCAGCAGTAAAGATCTTAGACAGAACAATCAAGGTATCACGAATAAAGCACATATCATCCATGCATTCAAACATACCTCACCATACAACCACGCATATATCACCATACAACGTGCATATACCACCTTGCACTTGTACATATACCATCAAGCAGCCATGCATATATCACCATGCAACATGCATATACCACCATGCACTTGTACATATATCATCAGGCAGCCATGCATATATCACCATGCACTTCATGCTTGCATTTCCATGAGGTTCATCCCATGCCATATGCACACATCCATGCACATGATTCAATTCTCAATTTTATCTTTTACAAGGATCTCATCATTTTTCTTTCTACGGACCAGTGTTTGCATCCCTCATTTATTGCTCGCACCCAACTTGGCATTGCGAGGAGCCTCCGGCACACACCTCCGGGCTTGCATCCCACCTAGCATCACGAGGAATCTCCGGGGCTCGCCATGAAAATGGTTACCCCTACCCTCCTGGCATGCATCATAATATAACCCCTCACCCTCCGGGCATGTATCATAATACAACCGGGCATCCCGACACTCCCAGGGAAAACCTCTTGGCATGTATTCATAATACAACCAAGCATCCAAAGGGCACCAACTCATTCGAACATTTGGGCATCCCGACTCCCGGGGTATCGTCAGCTCACACCTCCGACGGTATCATCATTATCACACAATGTATATTCACATATATGTCTCATTTTCAACATGGCATTTGATGCAACAATATCAAGAGTCTCAACCAGCTTTTGATGCCATATCACATGCCATATGTCATCACATATGCAGCAAAATCAACTGCTCAAAGCATTGCATCACATGGAAAAATTCATTTATTTTTGAAAACACATCAATTTTTAGATAATACTGAATACACTCCTTTGGTTAAAACTCTAGAAAAATTGGTAAATGGTATAAATAAATTCTGAATACTTGATATGTTATAGACGAGACCTAAAGGCAGATCTCTCATGAAAAACACCATACCAAAAGAATCTCACACAAAACAGTACGGTCCATGCATCATAGTCTTCAGAATTTTACCACTTCAGCGTGTACAGTTTCGGAAGTAATTTAAATTAAATATCCAAATGAACTCCAAAAATTCTGAAATTTTTATATGTTATATAAAAGTCCTAAAGGTAAATATCTCATCAAGAAATCAAAACCCAAATCGTTCTAGATTGACAGATATAGACGATTAATTCCCCCCGTTCTCGGTGTCGTTTTTCCAGATTATCTTCTTTCAAAGGAAATTCGTTTTACCTATCTACGTATGTCCGTTTCTACTAAATTTTCAGTATGTTATACCCCCGAATATTTCCTAGAACTTTCATTAAGGACACACGATCAAATTTTAACTGTATCATTTTTTAAAAATCACAGAATCATACTAGGTTGAGGTAGCATTTTCCCAGATCCAGTTTCTTCAAAG
This sequence comes from Eucalyptus virginea, assembly GCA_014182375.1. NCBI lineage: Eukaryota > Viridiplantae > Streptophyta > Magnoliopsida > Myrtales > Myrtaceae > Eucalyptus > Eucalyptus virginea. Next base: position 34,115,047 of record CM024516.1, on the reverse strand, counting down.
GAATACGATTTCATCGAACTATTTTTGTTCATTTCGTCTAAATGTTTGATATGTTTTACCACAAGAAGTACACTACAACTTTCATTAAGAACTCAAAGTGAGATTTTCGCAAGAAAGCTACTTTACAGTCCATGAAATCACTAAAGGTCAGCACAACAAATTCCAGATCTAATCTCTCCAAAGGAAAATCGTTTCACCAGGCAATTCTTGTCCGTTTTGTCTCAAATTTTAGTATGTTATCCCTCAAGATGTTCTCTATAAATTTCATGAAGAGATAGAAGTGAGATTCCAACGAAAAGTTGCATGCATCTCACAAACTCGTGAAGGGTTGGACTGGTTTTTCCAGAAAACAGCATGCTAGGCCAACGAATTTCTCCCCATAGCTTTGACCTTTCATCACATCTACCACAACCGAAATTCACCATCTTCTACACACACAACATAGCAAGCAAAGGGTAGGTTTTAGGACTCTACTTGCCTCTAATCCAAAGAAAGCACAGCAACACAACGACGGGGCGAGGCGGGCTCGACGGCGGGGGTTAGGCGGACGCACGGCGGGGCAAGCCTTCTTATTCCTCTCTTGGCATCCACCTCTCTCTCACTCTCTCTTGGCACCTAGCTTCGACCACCCCCTTCCCTTTTTCCTTTTGGTTGAATAAAATCCTTGCATGCTTCCGCTTTTGCATGGAGGGACACTTGTCTCCAAATTTTTGCGTGGAGGGACACTTGTCCCTCAGAATGAGACAAGTGTCTTCTTGTTGAAGACACAGGGAGGACGCCATCCAGCTCCTCCCCCCTTTCCAAGCGGTCGACAGCCCAATGGGCTTCATGGGCCGGGCCTTTTGGCCCACTTTAGGCCCAACACACTTGTGCCTAAAGTCCAAACTTAAATGGCCCATGTTTACTTTTAATAATCCATCTTAATCCCCACTTAAATAAATACCTAATTGCAAAACAAAATGGCCAAAAGACTTTGTGACATTAATCCATAAAAATCAAATCTATAAAGTGCATAGTCAAGAACAAAATCTTCCTTATCAAATTGTCCTATAGAACCAACCTTGATCATTCATTAACATAAGATATATTTCTATCTAAACAATTCTCCATTAAAATACTCGGCATTAATCTATTACAATTCTTTGGTCTAAAGGCCATAACATAAATCAAGAACACTTCCATCACCTATTCATGGTTCATGGTATATCCAGGGGTTGTCATGAAATTTTGGGATGCCACACCAAGGCATCCGTCAGCCCATCGAAGCCCTAAGGAGATCCTATACTATCGATTTAGGATATTGTCCAGATAGAAAAGCAAAGAAAAAAGCTAGCCTTATATATCCCCGCCTCGAGGAAACCTTCGCAGGCCCTGCAAGGATAATGTATGAGGAAGAAGAAATGATCAATACTCCAAAGCAACTCATCCATGAAAGATCAAAATTTCCCATTTACTTGAGCATGAGCCAGGAGGACACAACTTGGCCCTCACTTACAAAGAAAGAGGGACCAGATGACGTGACCACCATGTTTGGAGACCTTTTCATAGGTGCCATTGAGGAAGAACAGTTAGAAGAATCGGGCAATAACTTCTCGTTCACCCAGCTTCAACGTCAAGTCGATGAACTACACGAGTAAGTACACCATTTGACAGAAAATTTTGTTCAAGCTACCCATACATTCCGCTCTTGTCACAATGAGGATTTGGTAGCCAGAGTAAATGAAGAAGACCATATTGACACAATCTGGCAAAGGGCTCGGCTACCCCAATCCCTAAGAAACACGCGGCCATATTCGCCTCTTCCTAAATCAATGGTCATTATCTTACCCATCCTCCTAGGGTAAGGAATAATCTCTAGGGAACTGAGGCATCCTACTCTCAAGTACTTCCTTGATTATGATCTATCCAAGCACTGTGACTATCATTCGGGGGAATTAGGATACTCGCTAGATGACTATACCATCCTGAGAGACAAGATTCAGGATCTTTTGGATGCTGGGGCATTCAGGTTCCGCTCCCTATGGCTATGTTATGGCAAAGATGACCTCCTCGTGGTACCTAGCACCCATACCATGCTCCCTGAACATGCTAAGGAAACGCATAGAGGAAAAGCAATCATGGACACTTTGGGCCAACCAAGTGGTAAATTCGACTACTATGTCAACTATTCAATCCCCCAAGGTTCCTATGACCATCACCAGAGCATCATCCCCGATGGATAGGGAGGCATGGACGATCTTAAGTCTAGCTTGTTTTGTTTTCAACATCAGTTCCACTCAAGGAACTAGCTTTTGAAATCACTCTTCCAAAATGTAAATCGACCTACTATTAAATAAAGTTGAAAACATTTTGAGGGCATGAGGAGACACACCAAACCGGCCCATTGATGATATCCAACAGTGAAATGAAAGAAGAAATCTGAGGCCCGGGTTTCCTCAGGCTTCCTCGTCCTAAATCTTCAAGAACAATTCTTCACCTTTTCAAAAGAAAGAAGCATGCATGTTGTTAACCTTATTTGTTCCCTTAGCCTATTTACTCTATGATACAAGAGTAATTTAGTGGCAGGCGAGGGTATGGGAATGGTCCAAACCAACACCGTAAGTAGCCACGATAGCAACTCTAATAACTCAGATGATGATTTTGATGATTCCGACGAAATTCAACGGAATTAGGAGCGACACGAAGAAGCAAGGCCCCTAACTACTGAAGACACCATCACTGTCAATTTAGGTAGCATAGAAAGTCCAATGGAGATAAGATCAGCACGAACCTTCCTAAAGAAGAAGCTGCAGGCTTAATTGCCAACCTAAAGAGGTATCAAGACGTATTCGCATGGTCATATGTTGATATGCCAGGCCTCAATCCAATGATCATGGAGCATAGCTTACCAACCAACCCTGATGTAGCCCCCAGGAAGCAATGGCTAAGAAGAACCAAGCCAGAGTTGTCAAAAAAGATTGAAGAAGAGGTAATCAAGCTCCTAGAAGTGGGTTTCCTCGAAGTCTCGCGATACCCCAATTGGGTAGTGAACATTGTACTAGTAAGGAAGAAGGATGGTCGAATACGGGTTTCTGTTGACTATTGCGACTTGAACTAAGCAAGCCCAAAAGATGATTTCCCACTACCCCACGTAGACGTTCTTGTGGATAGTATTGCTAGATTCAAACTTTTCTCTTTCATGGATGGATTCTCGGGATACAACCAAATAAAAATGAAGGAGGAAGACAAGGAAAAAACCGCATTCATTACTCCATGGGGAACTTTTCACTATAAGGTCATGCCTTTTGGCTTGAAAAATGTTGGAGCAACTTACCAATGTGCCATGGTCACCCTTTTCCATGACATGATGCACAAAGAAATTGAAGTATATGTCAATGACATGATTGCTAAAATCAGACATGGAGAAGACCATGTGAAGACCCTAGAGAAATTATCCGAGTGGCTTCAACAGTTCAAGTTGCGCTTGAAACTAGCAAAATGTGTGTTTGGGGCAACTTCTCGCAAATTACTTGGATTCATTGTGAGCTGTGAAGGGATAGAAGTAGACCCGTCAAAAACCAAGGTAATATTTGAGATGCCTCCTCCCTCAACTGTAAAAGAAGTCTGGAGCCTCTTGGGAAGATTAAATTACATTGTGCGATTCATTTCCCAACTTTTCGAAACTACAAAACCTTTCTTTAAGCTTCTTAGGAAGGATGCACAAATTAAATGGGATGACAATTGCCGACTCGCATTTGAAAATAGAAAGCAGTACCTGATGAAACCCTCAATTCTGGTACCTCCGGTCCCGGGGCATCCTTTAATCCTCTACCTTACCATCAATAGTGAATTCCTAGGTGCAATGCTGGCATAGAAAGGGCCCCATGACGGGAAGGAGCGAGCCATCTACTATTTGAGTAAAAAGTTCACCATATCGGAACAAAACTACTCCAAATCTGAAAAACAGGCGCTACCTTGGTATGGGTGTTGCACAAACTTTGACAGTATACCTTGCATTACCAAACATTCCTCGTAACTGAGAGTGACCCAATCAAGTATTTGCTCGGTCGCTCGGCCTTGGTAGGAAAATTGGCCAAATGGCAAATCCTAATCTAAAAATTTGACATCCACGTGATGTCGCAAAAATCCATTAAAGGTCGGGTGATTGCCGGTATGCTAGCAGATTGCCCTAAGGAAGTATGTGAGGATAATTCCCCAGACGACCGAATTTCAACAGTAGAAGAAGACACATGGACTATGTTCCTCGACGGAGCTGTAAATTTGTCAGGTTCTGGCACTAGGGCCATCTTGATATCCCCAAATGGGCATCATTATCTTATGGCTGCAAAATTGATATTTCCCAACAATATAGCTGAATATGAAGCATGCATCCTCGGCCTGAAGACGGCTATTGGAATGGAAGTGACAAAACTAAAAGTGTTCGGTGACTCCACCTTAACTATCCTCTAGACTTTGGGCAAATGGAAGACAAAAGACGCCAAACTTGTGCCTTATCACGATTACTTAGAAGAATTGCTGGGAGAATTCCAAGACATCTCGTTTGAATACCTACCTAGAATTCATAATTAGTTCACTGATGCACTAGCAATGCTATCATCTATGTTGCAAGTGATGAAAGGGTTAGAAGTAGAGCCTTTGAAGATTGAAGTCCTGGCAAGACAAGCACACTACATGAGTATAACTGAAGAACCCGACGGGAAGCACTGGTATTATGATATCATGAAATATATTCAGAACGAGGAATTCCCTAAAGAAAGCACTCCCTCTAATAAAAAATATCTAATGAAAATGGCTTCGAGGTTCTTCGTTAGTGGTGAAAATCTATACAAAAGATCATATGACTCAATCCTTCTAAGGTGCGTGGATGCAACTAAAGCCACACAAATAATGCAAGAAATACATGAGGGAGTATGTGGCCCTCACATGATGGACGTATATTGGCCAAGAAAATAATGAGATTGGGTTATTATTGGCTCCACTTAGAGAGCGATTATGGTCAACATGTGCGAAGCTGTCATTGTTGTCAGATTCACGGGGACAAGATAAATGTCCCTCCAATTGAACTGCATTAGTTGTCTAAACCGTGGCCATTTTCAATGTGGGGCATCGATGTAATTGGCCCAATCAATCCAAAGGCATCAAACGGGCACCAGTTCATTTTGGTTGCAATCGACTACTTCTCAAAATGGATTGAGGCCACATCCTGTGCAAGCGTAAATGCATGAAATGTTATGAAGTTCATCAAGCGTGACATAATCGCCCATTATGGCGTGCTCAAAACCATCGTCACCGACAATGGGTCAAACCTGAACAACAAGTTGATCGATCAATTGTTTTCTAAATTCAAAATCCAACATCTGAACTCGTCCCCTTATCGTCCACAAATGAATGGGGCTGTAGAGGCCGCCAACAAGAACATCAAGAGAATCCTAGCCAAGACAGCTGAAAACTACCACGATTGGCATGAGAGGTTACCCTTCGCACTAATAGCATATCGAACCTCGATTCGAACTTCCACTAGGGTAACCCTTTTTTCCCTGGTGTACGGCATGAAGGCGGTTTTGCTTGTAGAAGTAGAAATCCCTTCCCAACAAATTTTATCCCAGGCAGGATTGTCCAAGGAAGAATTGAAGTGGACATCGAGCCATATCGAGGAGGAGGTGTTAGGGACCCATTATCTATTCCTACTGGTTCAATTACTCGACGCGGGCCAAGCAAACTCAGGCAAGCTATTGGCGTCATGGTTCGTGATCTTCGGCGTGGAGATGACCTTGGATCAAATCTTGAAGAATCTTGGAATCTTGGCGCAATTTAATTATCTGGTTAATGAAGTGAATCATTGCGGAAAGATCGTTCTACAAAGGCCCGGATGGTGTAAATAGTGAACCTCGACCTTCAATTAAACCTGTGATTGGCAACCTCGGTATGAACGTGACATGTTGATGAACACGTGTCAACCAACCAACGTTATAGATGCCACGAGCGAAAGAATTCGCTATCTCGATCGATAAGTCAAATTAATTGTCACAAGGGAACCTTGATTAGGTCAAGTCTTCAAAATAACAGTAGAAGAGAATCTCTCAACTTTTTCCTCAAAAATAAAATATATCTCTGTCCCCAAAGAAATTTGGCAAATCCTTTATATAGGCTTTCTAGCAGCCACACAAACCCTAAAAACCAACCCTAAAAATCTAATCCATCATATTCTAGAATATTCTTAAACAAGAAGATATATATATATATATATATATATATATTGATTTGGTCAATTATTTGGTGACCAGATTATTAAATTGCACCAAGATTTCCAAGATTCTTCAAGATTTGATCCAAGGTCATCTCCACGCTGAAGATCATGAACCATGACACCAACAACTTGCCTGAATTTGCTTGGCACGCACTCAAGTAATCGAACCAGTAGGAATAGACAATGGGTCCCTAGCACCTCCTCCTCGATATGGCTCGATGTCCACATCATTCCCTCCCCTGTGCAAAGGATTTGCCCTAAAATCATAACTATGTGCTTCAGAAAGTGCATCGGCTACCACATTCTCCTTACCTTTCATGTACTTGATCACACATGAAAAAGTCTCAATGAACTCCATCCATTTGGCATGTCTTTTAGTCAAGTTTTGCTGCCCTTTCAAGTACTTCAAGGTCTCGTGGTCAATGTAGATCACAAACTCCTTTGGCCGTAAATAATGTTGCCAAGTCTCTAAAGCTCGCACTAAAGCATATATCTCCTTATCATAGGTAGGATAATTCAATGTTGCTCCACTTAATTTCTCGCTGAAATAAGTTATGGAACGCTCTCCTTCCATCAACACGGCTCCAATCCCTGTACCAGAAGCACCACACTCTATTTCAAAAGTAGCACTGAAATTCGGCAAAGATAACAAAGGAGCATTAGTCAACTTATCTTTTAGCAAATTAAATGCTTTCTCTTGCTCTTCTCCCCACGTGAAACCCACGTGCTTCTTGATAACCTCAGTTAAAGGTGCAGTAATGGTGTTGAAATTTCGCAGTAATCGCCAATAAAAACTCACCAATCCATGAAAGCTACGCACTTCTCCAATGGTCTTAGGCGTTGGCCATTCACAAATTGCTTTGATTCTTCATCAACCTATATACCATCAGCACTAACAACAAATCCTAGAAATACTAATTTGTTGGTAACAAAAGAGAACTTCTTTAGATTATCGTATAATTGCTCAGCCCTTAAAACCGTAATGTTATTGATTACTCGGCAATCGACACACATTCGCCAAGTTCCATCCTTCTTTAGCACCAACAAAACAGGGACGGCGCACGGGCTAAGACTCTCTCTCACATACCCCCGTTCCAATAGTTCGCTAACTTGCCACTGAAGTTCCTTTGTCTCATTGGGTTTGCTTTGATATGCGGGTCGATTAGGTAATGGCGCACTAGGAATCAAGTCAATTTGATGTTCTATGCCTCGTATTGGTGGTATCGCTCCAGGAAGTTCATCAGGAAAGACATCTTCAAATTCCTACAATAAAGACACAATAGGACTAGGCAAACTTGGGCCAAGAACGTTAGTAGAAAACAAAACCTCCTTGTACAAAAGTACAAGCATTGGTCGATCTAGAACTAAAGCTCTCCTCACTTCACTCAATTTTGCATAAAAATTATTTTGCCTCTTTTCTTTCCTCTCTTCTTTTCCCTTGGTTTTTACCATAATGTTTCTCTCGGCCTCTCCTTTTTCTTGCGTCTCAGACACACCACGCAAGCCCTCAGATTTCTCACATTTTCTCTCTCTCTCGGCTTCTCATTGTAACTTTAACTGATCTTGATACACCTCACTAGGTGTCATTGGTACCAAGGCATAAGTCTTTTGATTCATCACCGATGAATAACGATTAGTATACCCATCATGATGTACCTTTCGATCATATTGCCATGGTCTTCCAAGTAAGATATGACTTGCTTACATAGGTACAACATCACACTCTACCTCGTCCTTGTATCTCCCTATCTTAAATTGAATTTGAACTTGCTTCGATACTTTCACCTCACCACTATTGTTTAACCATTGAAGTCTATAAGGCCTAGGGTGCTTTGTCGTTTTCAAACCCAACTTATCAACCATAGTACAACTTGCCACATTCGCACAACTACCTCCATCAATTATCATACTATAGATCTTATCATTCACCACACATCTTGTATGAAACAAGTTATCTCTTTGTTGGTGATGCTCCTCCTCCTTTACTTGCACACTCAGAGAATGCCTAACCACCAATAAGTCTCCTTTTATAGCCACTTCTCCATCACTACAATCCTCCAATGGTAGCATCTCATCATCTTGTTCTTCCCTTTCACTTTCAGACTCAATAACACCACGTCCAGTCATGATCATCACCCTCCTATTGGGGCATTGATTCGCCATTATGACCCATGTCCAAACACTTAAAATATTTAATCTCACGAGTTCTAGTTTTAGGGTTTTCGGTTTTACCTGAAGCCGGATTTGTTCCAACTTTACCGTCCCTCTCCTTCTCCTTTGAGGTTTTGGTTTTTATGTTGTTTCCTCTCCATTTTGGCTTCTCATTTCTCTTTCAATTGGATCTCCAATTCTGATTTGAACCTCCTCCACTCTTGTGATTTCGCTCCAACTTCAATTGGCACTCAACTTTGATGGCTTTGTCCACTAATTCCTCCAATTCAACATAGTGTTGCAGCTCCACTACCCTTGCTATGTCTCGGCTCAAACCACTCAAAAATCTTGACATTGTTGCCTCACGATCCTCCACCACATTAGCACGGATCATGGCAATTTTCATCTCCTTGTGATACTCTTCTACGCTCTTATTGTCTTGTGTGAAATTTTGTAACTTTTGAAACAAATCTCGATGGTAATGACTTGGTACAAAACGTCACCTCATCACCGCTTTCATCTCATCCCACGTCTCTATTGGTCTTTCACCATTGTGTCTCCTACTAGTCACAAGTTGATCCCATCAAATTATAGCATAATCAGTAAATTCAACAGCTGTAATTTTTACCTTTTTGAGCTCGGAGTATCGTTGGCAATCAAATACCATCTCTATGCGTTTCTCCCATTCTAGATATGCATCGGGATTATTCTTCCATTGGAAAGAAGGAATATTCATCTTAATATTGCCAAGTTCATTATCTTCTCGGTGTCTAAACCCTCAGGCTCCATTCCACCTTCCAAATCGACCGTCTCGATCATCCTCCATGTCGATCTCATCATCATCATAATGAAGCTACCTTTAAGGTTATGTTCTAAAGGCGTCCCGCTGATGTTGTGGCCTTCCTTGGGGTAGCTCTCGGTCACCATCAACCCTCATGCCATTCCCCATCATTCGGCCACTAAGTGTGACACCCCTCGACGGCCCCCGATCCGCTAGGGTCACCACAGTTCGCTTTTCCTTTTTCTTTCCCAAACAACGTGTCACTCTGATACCATTTTTCAGTTGCAGCGGGTCCATACAACCATGGGGGTTTACATCTTTTATTAACTGTCCCTTGCGCAATTTACATAACGGAAGCATATCTAACAATTCCCTTCCCTACATTCAGAAATTGATGCACACTTACTAAACATCTTATATAAGTTAAAACCGAACACGTTTATTTACATAGAGCAGATGGACATCTTTAGTCAAGACATCAAAATGCCATAGTTTTCTATACTAGGCTATACTTCAAAAGATGACCGACGTCTCTTCCAACAGTCGTATACTTTAGAGTCCATCGATTAGTGTCGGCGTCCAAAAGTTCCTTCCTTTGCTATCCTCCTTCTTACGGTCATATCCAACCGCTCAATCCATCTACTAATCTGAAATGTTGGTCCCCAAAAGGGGTGAGTACAACCACTCAGCAGGTAAAGGAATCCAATAACCACTCAATGCATCATACAAGTCATACGTACATTGCAGGCATTACTTACCTTGAAGCCATGCATCATCACCACAGTCATAACACATACATGTGTATCATCATGTCATACTCATATCATCGTCATCATGACATTATTATATTACACACATGTCATCATCATCATATACATTACACCATCATACCATACACATGTCATCATCATATCACACATGTCATCATGACATCATACCTCATCATACACATCATCATGACATCATCATATCATACACATCATCATGGCATCACCCTATCATACACATGCCATCCTCATTATGTCATAGACATATCATCATAATCATATCATATCATATCATATATTATCATGCCATAGGTGATCATCATCACATGTGCCATCATCGTTACCATGCATCCATGCACTTATCATCATGTCATGCATATATCATCATGCATATTTCAATTTCAATTTCTCAATCTCATCTTTTCATATTGGACTGCCACATTTCTCTTTCCCGGGACCAATGTTTGCATCCCACATTCATCACTCGCACCCAATCCTGGCATCGCGAGAACCATCCGGGCATGTATCCAAGATACAACCGGGCATTCGGTCCCCCACATTCCGGGCATCTCGCATCCCAACTGGCATCACGAGGTATCCTCCGGGCATGTATCCAAGATACAACCGGACATCCGGCCTTTACCCTTCTAGCCAGGCATCTCGCTCCCCAACTGGCATCACGAGGAATCTCCGGGGCTCGCCATGAAAATGGTTTCCCCTACCCTCCGGGCATGCATCATAGTACAACCCTTCACCCTTCGGGTGTGTATCATAATACAACCGGGCATCCCGACACTCCCAGGGAAAACCTCTGGGCATGTATTCATAATACAACCAGGCATCCAAAGGGCATCGACTCATTCGAACCTTTGGGCATCCCGACAACCGGGGCATCGTCGGCTCACACCTCTGACGGTATCATCATCACCACGATGCATATTCTCATACATCTCATTTCTCATCTTCAATTATAGTTCAACTTTAACATGGCATGCGATGTGATGACAACCAAGATCATATTCATCATTGAATTCATACATGCATCACAATCCAATGTCATATATATACATCTATACCAAGACTTTATCACACATGCCACACAAATAAACTAAATGGAATCAATGGCCAATAAAATAATCTATTATTTTATTTTATTTTATTATTTATTTTTATTTTTATTTTTAATATCTATAAATTCCCAAGATTATAAAATTCAAGCAATTAGTAAACAAACCAATAGGATGATAATTACATGCAAAATTCATGCCCAAATTGAATTTCACACAATTTCACAATTTCCACAAAACAGCACATAATATTCGGACAAAACCAGAATGCACAGTTTTTGAAGAAATTCGATTAAAATATCCATACGGCCTCCAAAAATTATGAAATTTCACTGAATCATAGCCAAGATATTTTCAAACAACTTTCATGAAGAACTCCAAGACATATTCTTTTATATTATTTTATACAACCTCACGAAGCTTTTGGATTCATCACCGGATCGTCCAGTGTACACATCTCCGAAATATTGAGATTTCACCTACCTATTCTCTTTCGTTTCCTATGAAATTTGGATATGTTATACATCAAGATGTTCTCTACAAGTTTCATGAATAGATATAAGTCAAATAACTAGAGTATAGTCGTCATTTAGGTCCTTGAAGTCTCGGGTGTCCCGAAATACACCTCCAGAATCATCGTCTTCAAGATCTAGTAGATTTACTAAGCTATACTTGTTCATTTCACTTTAACTTTGAGTATGTTGTAGCTTAAGGTGTCCCCTACAACTTTCATGAAGAAATCGAAGTGATATTCGCATCAAAAACCAACATGCAACCACAAATCCAACAACAGGTCAGTAAAAACTTTCCAGATCTGAGGTCTCCGTAGGATGAGACTTTAACCCCTCAAATCTCCATCATTTTCGACGAAATTTTAGTATGTTGTAGTTCAAGATGTTAGCTAAAACTTTCATGAAGAAATCTAAACCAAAATCTGACTCTAAAAACACATTAAAGCTCAAACAAGTTTCTGACTCACACGATCCGAGCAAGAACAGTCACACCATTCACACGCAACTCATCCATGCTTCAGTTTTTCTCATCTAACATCCAAAAATTCGACATGCAAACAACATACAAGCATGCAAGAGAAGCTAGAGGACTCCCACTTGCCTCTAGACCGAGAAAATACGAGCACACAGATGGCACACCGGCGACGGATGGACGGACGGCGTGCGAGCGGGGACGACTGCTCCTCGGCTCCTCCTCCCTCTTTCTCTCGAAATCTCTCTCTCCCTCTCTCCCTTTCTTGGCCGAACAAGCCACTCTCTCTCTCTCTCCCTCTCTCTCTCTCTTTTTGGATGCTTATATATATATATTGCATGCATTCTAGGTTTGCATGAGGGACACTTGTCCGTAAGAAGGAGACAAGTGTCTCCTTGGCCGAAGACACTTGGAAGCCATGCGGCTACCCCTCCATGAGACAATGGGCCGGGCTTATGGCCCACTTTAGGCCCATCTCACTTGCGCCTAAGGTCCAAACTTAAATTGCCCAAGTTTATTTTTTTTATTTTTATAATATTTCTTAATCATCATTTAAATAAATATCTAATTGCTTAAATAATAAGGCCATTAAACTTATAGTCACAAATCTATAAATTTCAATTTATAAAACACATGGCCAATGATAGGATTTTCTTTCCTATCAAATAATTATCCATTAAAAGCTTGGCCATAAATCTTATTGCAAAGTATGGATTAAATGGCTATAAAATAACTTAATGGTACTTCCATCTCCTATTCATAGACGTAAATGTGACTAGAGGTTGCCATGAATTTTGGGATGCCACAATTCTCCCCTCCTTAGAGAATTTCGTCCTCGAAATTAGACATTTCCTATGTCTCCTTAAATAAGTGAGAATACCTTTCTCTCATTTCATTTACACTCTCCCATGTGGCTCCTTCCACATCATGATGTCGCCATAATATCTTAACCAAAGGAATCTTCTTAGTCCTGAGAATTTGTTCATTTCGATCCAACACTTGCACAGGCTCTTCAATGTTCCTCACTTTCTCATCTATTTTGATGGCTTCATGATCAAGTATGCAACTAGGGTCGGGTTAATACTTCCTCTAAAGTTAAGGATGCAAGCTCTTAACATATCTTAATTTATCTCAACATCATAAACATTTTTAAAACAATAACCACATCTGAAATTTCTTTTGAACGCTTGAAAATCTTCCTTCATGAAATCAAACAATACTAACTGAGGCTTTCAAAAGCATTCAACAACAACAGCAAGCTTTGAAATCATATGCCTTTTCCATGTCAAAACTTTTTCAAATCATCAATGTGGAAAATCCTTTGAGTTCTCGAAAATCACACTTCATGATATCAAATAATGCAAAATGGGGATTTCAAAGACACAGCAGTATAACAATAATAGTCTTTGACAATAGGTAAATCTCATATCGTTGAAACCAATTCACAAAATCAAAGCATAATACCAATTCCGTAAAATCCATGATCACGTTTAAATTTCAAATGTTTTTCGAAATCCACATGTAAAACCTCGAGTCGCACTTGCATCACGGCGCGAAATAAAATACTTTATCAAAACCCTTAGTAGATTTAAATCGGTACGTTGGCAAAATTCTAATCTCAATCCCAACTCCAATGGTTTGAAATGTTTTCTATAAAAAGTCCAGAATTCTTTGAAATAGAAAACATTTCTTAAAACATTTGGGCACAGTGTCACAGTACTCATAAATTTTGATGAAATTCAAGAGATTTTCTAAAACAGTTCACAATCAAAATCTGCTTTTCAATTGAAGTTCAAAACTTGGGATGTACAGGTGATAATTTTCTCCAAAAACCATAAGCATTTCTTGAAGTATTGAAAATCATAGTTCGGCGAGTCGATAGTATTGGTCCCATCGTAAAGATTTTTGAAACTAAAAACTTTGAGATACCAAAATCCTAAGCCTTTCTTGAAATACCGAAATCAACGCATCGGCGAGTCATCAAACTCAGTCCCGACCTTAAGATTTTCAAAGTAGTTTGCATGTAAAATCTTAGAGCTTTGAAAACATCCAAACTCAAGTATTTCCAATTCTAACTGCACTACATCAGACAACAACAGCAATACATTATATAGGTTAGTAGACTTTTACTTGCTGGCATGTTAAACACTAGGAAATGTGTTTAGCTACATCCGCCTTCATGCCATTCTACCAAAACTGTTGGCATAATTTCTATACCTTTGTCACCACCAATTCAAGCCTAGAACCATCAAAATCAACACCACCAATAACTCATTTAGTTCAGTCCAACAAAGACATTCACTATGCATTCACCGCAACATAGATTCAAGCCTAAAATATAGCATCATTCCTTCGATTCAAGTATCTATAGTCCACCAAGACTTATTTAATTCAAAGATCGACAATCCACCAAAATAAAACTTGTCTAGTTTCCATCAAGTATATCTCAGATCTCATCCTAAATGATCATCACTTGGACTAATCACTCATCAAATCCACAACTTGAACTTCCACCATTTCATCTTGGAAAGACTATAACCACAAATGATCATATTCACTAATTCCACCAAACCTTTTCAAACGAAGATCATCACCTAAAATTAAAAGTTGACCATCAATTAAACCAATTATTCCGGCATATAAACCTCAAATAATTTCATGTCTCATATGACTACTCAAACTCATGACTTCCAAGATCAATCTGTACATACTAAGTGCCTCCATGTAATGCATCAAGACTTTCAAATGAGGTCCTCTAATAGGAAGTCACTACTTAGCACAAATGATCAATAACCTAATCCTCAAATTCATAATTCACTCTCCATAATTCACTTCTTAAGCCTTGCTTGCAACACCATGCTTAAATGCTACGCATGATCTTCAAGTCCTTTAGAATATATCAGGATATCATCAAATGAAGACAATCCCAATTGATCCAAATAAGGCTTAAATATCCTATTCATTAAGTCCATGAATGCAGCTAAGGCATTCGTCAATCCAAATAGCATAACTAGGAACTCATAGTGTCCATAGCGAGTCCTAGATGCGGTCTTAGGAATGTCTTCTTTCTTAATCCTTAACTGATATCCTGATCTCAAATCAACTTTTAGAAAAGACCGAACTTCCTTGCAGTTGATCAAATAGGTCATCAATTCTAGGAAATGGGCACTTACTCTTAACAATCGCATGATTCAATTGCCTATTATCAATGCACAAATGCATCGGCCTGTCCTTCTTTTTCACAACAAGAGTTCTACAAGCTTAACCATGCTTCCACTGCGCTACTCTGACAAAATTATCCTAGAAACACTACCTTCCCAGTTCAGTTCATAGTTCGGTTCATTCCTGCCCCCTTTTGCCATTCTAGAAGCCTGCCAGGAGCCGCTCCTTGTTCAAGTCCTCTAACCTCGGCGTCCACTCCCCGCTCTCATCAAACTGGGACGTTACACCAGCTTTCGCTTGGTTCAAATCCAAACTACACATCTACTGAAGGGTCTCGTTTCAACAGGGATTAACTTACAGAGTTATTATCTGTTTTGGCCTATCCCATACTAGGCCTCATGGTTTCATCCTTAGCACAAGGGTAAGTACTATCTTAGGAGATCATTCATCCTAGTCCATTGCTTACGGAGCTAGTCAATTCCTACGATGACATCAAAGTCATACATAACTATCACTATCAAGTCCATTTCTAGATCTCATTCCCTTAGGGTTATCTCACTCATCTCACACGCCAACGTAGATAACAGCATATCTTTCAGTGATGGAGAAATACGAAGAGGCATATCTAGAGATTTGTTCCTACTCCTCACAATCATCTATATTTTTCAAACACAAATGAATGCGTGTCACTCACATCAAATAACGCATATACCTTCTTATCCCTCTATCGAAATCGTACCTGAGATAACACTTTTGGAAGCTCCTACTTCCTCTTGAGCGACCGCATACACCCTTCCTTGTGGTGGTGGCCTCTATGGATTCCTTGGTAAATTTGGTCCACCGGTACTTTGTTGTATTTGTCGCACCGAGCTGACATTCGGTTGCAACCTCTTTTGTGGACAATCTTTCTTGAAGTGACCTCTCTGCCCACAGCTAAAACATTTTAATCGATCATTACAGGGTCTTGGTACATGTTGTCCACCACATCTCTGACAAATATTACCCTGGTAGGGTACTCTTCCTAGGATCGGGCCACTCCTGACCTTTCTAGAATTCCCAAAATTATTCCTCTTCTTAGATTCCCAGGGTTGACCTTGATCAGGATAAGGTCTCTTACCCCTTCGAACATCATTAAAGGTCATCTGCCTCTTAGATTCTGATTGCTCTCTTACTAACTCTTGCTCCACCAACTGTGCCCTCTCATAAATCTCATTATAATCCCTTATATTCAAAGGCACCAGCTGTTTCCTAATATCAGTCCTCAACCCTTTCAAAAATCTTTTAGCCTTTTCCTCTCGATCCTCCACCAACCTAGGAGCATACCTAGACAATTCAGAAAATTTTGCCTCATACTGGTCTACTGTCAGCTCCTTTTATTCTAACTGAACAAATTCAGTGATCTTTCTATCCTTGGCACAATCAGAGAAATGCTTCCTATTGAAAGCCCTAACAAACTCATCCCAATTCACATCAGTACCTGGTGGAAAGATTGTATCATTCGAAGCTCTCCACCAAAACTTTGCATTTCCCTCCAGCTGGTACTCTGCTAAAACTATTTTCTCAGCCTCACTACAGTCCAACAACCGGAAAATCCGTTCCATTCCATCAATCCAATGTTCCGCCTCCTCAGGACTTCCCATTCCACTAAACTTAAGTGGTTTCAACTTTAGGAATTGTTCCACCAGTCCCTGAGGGCGACGTTCCACTCCGGGTTGTTGCTGCGCTTGCCTTTCCATCAGATTTCCAATATTGGCCAATGCTTGCAGGATGTCTTCCATTCGGGGTTCAGCCCTCGATGGATGAGCACTTCCAGCTCGTACCATGACTTTCCTGCAATTTCCAAGCATTGCCTCAGGAATAATCTGAGACTCACTATCTCAATTTAAAGCAACTACTACTACTACATAAGTAACATATACATGTTACTGGAACCTAAAAACAACTCAAAATTAACTACTAGGGATATACGAGTGAATTCTCATCACCCGTTATTCAATTATTTCGTTTTACATCCTATGGTGTGCATCTTTCTATCCTCATTTCCATCTGAGGCTCCTTATCACTCCAAATAAACCATAGCTCTGATACCAAAACAGGGATGTGACACCCCTCGACGGCCCCCAATCCGCTAGGGTCACCACAGTTCGCTTTTCCTTTTTCTTTCCCAAACAACGTGTCACTCTATACCATTTTTCAGTTGCAGCGGGTCCATACAACCATGGGGGTTTACATCTTTTATTAACTGTCCCTTGCGCAATTTACATAACGGAAGCATATCTAACAATTCCCTTCCCTACATTCAGAAATTGATGCACACTTACTAAACATCTTATATAAGTTAAAACCGAACACGTTTATTTACATAGAGCAGATGGACATCTTTAGTCGGTACATCAAAATGCCATAGTTTTCTATACTAGGCTATACTTCAAAAGATGACCGACGTCTCTTCCAACAGTCGTATACTTTAGAGTCCATCGATTAGTGTCGGCGTCCAAAAGTTCCTTCCTTTGCTATCCTCCTTCTTACGGTCATATCCAACCGCTCAATCCATCTACTAATCTGAAATGTTGGTCCCCAAAAGGGGTGAGTACAACCACTCAGCAGGTAAAGGAATCCAATAACCACTCAATGCATCATACAAGTCATACGTACATTGCGGGCATTACTTACCTTGAAGCCATGCATCATCACCACAGTCATAACACATACATGTGTATCATCATGTCATACTCATATCATCGTCATCATGACATTATTATATTACACACATGTCATCATCATCATATACATTACACCATCATACCATACACATGTCATCATCATCATGGCATCATCATATCACACATGTCATCATGACATCATACCTCATCATACACATCATCATGACATCATCATATCATACACATCATCATGGCATCACCCTATCATACACATGCCATCCTCATTATGTCATAGACATATCATCATAATCATATCATATCATATCATATATTATCATGCCATAGGTGATCATCATCACATGTGCCATCATCATTACCATGCATCTATGCACTTATCATCATGTCATGCATATATCATCATGCATATTTCAATTTCAATTTCTCAATCTCATCTTCTCATATTGGACTGCCACATTTCTCTTTCCCGGGACCAATGTTTGCATCCCACATTCATCACTCGCGCCCACTCCTGGCATCGCGAGAACCATCTGGGCATGTATCCAAGATACAACCGGGCATCTGGCCCCCCACATTCCGGGCATCTCGCATCCCAACTGGTATCACGAGGTATCCTCCGGACATGTATCCAAGATACAACCGGACATCCGGCCTTTACCCTTCTAGCCAGGCATCTCGCACCCCAACTGGCATCACGAGGAATCTTCGGGGATCGCCATGAAAATGGTTTCCCCTACCCTCCGGGCATGCATCATAATACAACCCTTCACCCTTCGGGTGTGTATCATAATACAACCGGGCATCCCGACACTCCCGGAGAAAACCTCTGGGCATGTATTCATAATACAACCAGGCATCCAAAGGGCATCGAGTCATTCGAACCTTTGGGCATCCCGACTCCCGGGGCATCGTCGGCTCACACCTCCGACGATATCATCATCACCACGATGCATATTCTCAAACATCTCATTTCTCATCTTCAATTATAGTTCAACTTTAACATGGCATGCGATGTGATGACAACCAAGATCATATTCATCATTGAATTCATACATGCATCACAATCCAATGTCATATATATACATCTATACCAAGACTTTATCACACATGCCACACAAATAAATTAAATGGAATCAATGGCCAATAAAATATTCTATTATTTTATTTTATTTTATTTTATTTTATTATTTATTATTTATTATTTATTATTATTTTTAATATCTATAAATTCCCAAAATTATAAAATTCAAGCAATTAGTAAACAAACCAATAGGATGATAATTACATGCAAAATTCATGCCCAAATTGAATTTCACACAATTTCACAATTTCCACAAAACAGCACATAATATTCGGACAAAACCAGAATGCACAGTTTTTGAAGAAATTCGATTAAAATATCCATACGGCCTCCAAAAATTATGAAATTTCACCAAATCATAGCCAATACATTTTTGCACAACTTTGATGCAGAACTCCAAGACAGATTCTTTTTAGATTATTTTATACAACCTCACGAAGCTTCTGGATTCATCACCGGATCGTCCAGTGTACACATCTCCGAAATATTGAGATTTCACCTACCTATTCTCTTTCGTTTTCTTTGAAATTTGGATATGTTATACATCAAGATGTTCTCTACAAGTTTTATGAATAGATCTAAGTCAAATAACCAGAGTATAGTCGTCATTTAGGTCCTTGAAGTCTCGGGTGTCCCGAAATACACCTCCAGAATCATCGTCTTCAAGATCTAGTAGATTTACTAAGCTATACTTGTTCATTTCACTTAAAATTTGAGTATGTTGTATTGTAAGGTGTCCCCTACAACTTTCATGAAGAAATCGAAGTGAAATTCGCATCAAAAACCAACATTCAACCACAAATCCAACAACTGGTCAGTAAAAAATTTCCAGATCTGAGGTCTCCGTAGGATGAGACTTTAACCCCTCAAATATCCATAATTTTCCACGAAATTTTAGTATGTTGTAGTTCAGGATGTTATCTACAACTTTCATGAAACAATCGAAACCCAAATCTGACTCTAAATACACATGCAAGCTCAATTAAGTTTCTGACTCACACGATCCGAGCAAGAACAGTCACACCATTCACACACAACTCATCCATGCTTCGGTTTTTCTCATCTAACATCCAAAAATTCGATATGCAAACAACATACAATCATGCAAGAGAAGCTAGAGGACTCCCACTTACCTCTAGACCGAGCAAATACGAGCACACGGACGGCACACCGGCGACGGACAGACGGACGGCGTGCGAGTGGTGACGACTCCTCCTCGGCTCCTCCTCCCTCTTTCTCTCGAAATCTCTCTCTCCCTCTCTCCCTTTCTTGGCCAAACAAGCCACTCTCTCTCTCTCTCCCTCTCTCTCTCTCTTTTTGGATGCTTATATATATATATATTGCATGCATTCTAGGTTTGCATGAGGGACACTTGTCCCTAAGAAGGAGACAAGTGTCTCCTTGGCCGAAGACACTTGGAAGCCATGCGGCTACCCCTCCATGCGACAATGGGCCGGGCTTATGGCCCACTTTAGGCCCATCTCACTTGCGCCTAAGGTCCAAACTTAAATGGCCCAAGTTTATTTTTTATATTTTTATAATATGTCTTAATCATCATTTAAATAAATATCTAATTGCATAAATAATAAGGCCATTAAACTTATAGTCACAAATCCATAAATTTCAATTTATAAAACACATGGCCAATGATAGGATTTTCTTTCCTATCAAATAATTATCCATTAAAAGCTTGGCCATAAATCTTATTGCAAAGTATGGATTAAATGGCTATAAAATAACTTAATGGTACTTCCATCTCCTATTCATAGACCTAAATGTGACTAGAGGTTGCCATGAATTTTGGGATGCCACACTAAGCTCCTCCACTACGGCCCTCAATTGCTGGATGGTTTCCATGAGCGCTTCATCCTTTTGTGTGGAGTCAACCTCCCTTTGATTCATGCTTTCTTCGCACGACATATTTTAGACCTGTAAATAAACGTTAGTCGCAAAAATCTTCACCAATCGCTCCCTCATTTGTTTCTCTCAAAGTGTTTGTCACTCCTCTCGTGTTTAACTCAAGTTTAGGCTTTTTTTTTACCCTCAATTAAGCTTACACACCCTTGCCTTTTTCCTCTCATATTCTCTTTTCACAAACTCTTTATCGGACTCAAAACCTGTCTCTCAACCCCCTCACGACAATCAATCAAATTAATCAAACAAGATTACATCACTATTGATTTTGTTTCAGCAAGTAACAATTTAAACCAACAAGTACAATTTTCAAAATTCCAATTGAAACACAAATCACTACTGATTTTGTTTCAATTCAGTCTACTAACAAACGAGTTGCCTTCTTGATTTGTTTTCTTTCATTCGGCTAATTTTTTTTTGTGCCGAATCTGTTTTTTTTTATCTTCTTTTTTTTTGACGAACCTTCTCCTTTTTTTTTTTACACACTCAGATACAATTTAAGATGCTAGAAAAAAAAATTAAAACTAACAGCAAACAACTATGTATGGAAGCACAAAAGCAATCGGATCCCTAAATTAGCTAGAATCGAAACCCTAGCTCAATAAATCTCAAATTGTTGAATATCAATAGAAAATTAAAGATAAATAGACCTTGTAGAAGCAAGCTCTGATACCAAACTGATGTGAATCATTGCGGAAAGATCGTTCTACAAAGGCCCGGATGATGCAAATTGCAAACCTCGACCTCCAATAAAACCTATGATTGACAACCTCGGTATGAACGTGACCTGTTAACGATCGCGTGTCAACCAACCAATGTTATAGACGCCACGAGTGAAAGAATTCGCTATCTCGCTCAATAAGTCAAATTAACCGTCACAAGGGAACCTTGATTAGGTCAAGTCCTCAAAAGAACAGAAAAAGAGAATCTCTCAACTTTTTCCTCAAAAATAAAATATATCTCTGTCCCCAATATTTGGCAAATCCTTTATATAGGCTTTCTAGCAACCACACATACCTTAAAAACCAACCCTAAAAATCTAATCCATCATATTCTAGAATATTCTTAAACAAGAAGATATATATATATATATATATATATATATATATAAATTGACTTGGTCAATTATTTGGTGACCAGATAATTAAATTGCACCAAGATTTCCAAGATTCTTCAAGATTTGATCCAAGGTCAACTCCACACCGAAGATCACAAACCATGACGTCAACAGCTTGCCTAAATTTGCTTGGCCCACGCTCAAGTAATCAAACCGGTAGGAATAGACTATGGGTCCCTAGCACCTCCTCCTCAATATGGCTCGATGTCCACATCAAGAATGGACACAACAAAGACTCGAGCAATTGAACATGATTGATGAAAAACGATTGCAAACCCTCTGTCATGGTCAATGTTACCAGCAGAAGGTAGCCCGCTCGTTCAATCAAAAGGTGCGACCCAAGCACTTTGAGGTGAACGAGCTAGTCTTGAGAAAGACACTACCAATCTTTCCAGAGCCCAGAGGCAACTTTGCCCCAAATTACAAGGGTCCTTATGTAATAAAGAAGATACTCCCCGGAGGAGCCTTGATCCTGATTGAAATGGATGGGCGGGAATTCTCCAAACCAGTTAATTCCGATACTGTAAAAAAGTACTACCCTTGAAAGATGTTCATTGTGTGGCATTGCCAAGCATTTCTCTGTCGGAATGAAAATGCCTATGCACCTTATATATGGGTGATGCATTTACACCATCATAAAAATATGTTTGGTTGATTCAACGAAGAAGAATGAATGGTAATTACTAGCATTTAAGGAAGTGTCGAGAATCAGACAGCAAACTCAATGGAATAATTTGAGCAAATCGATACTACCTAGGAAAACGCATAGGGGTGACCCATGTCAAAATCGCCTAACTTGGTGTAAAAGACGTGTCGTTTGGGAACCAGTCCGGTTAAATAAAAAGAAGCTCTCTACTCCAAACGACGACTAGAAGCTTCACTTCTTGTTCCAGACGCATGCTCTCGCAAGAAGTGATTACCATAAAAAAACTGGAGGTTTTGATTGTCCATCTCAGATTCCATAAAAGCTTGAGGTACATGACTTTGCCCAATGCTGCTATAGTCAAAGACTAAAGGAGATTCCACATAAGGAAGATGTTGAAAATGAATCAATGACTAGCAATCATGCATACATGGTCACAAATGAGAAAGGCCAATCGAGAGAAATGTCAAATTGTGTCAAGATGAAAAGGCTGACATCGATATTCAAATATCCCTAGGAGTCAGCAAATACAAGCTCTAGGGAAGGGTAATTCAGTATCGTTCCCAATACTCCCCCTTTCCAAATTCATTTTTGACATGTCTTCCCCTATTGATAGGAAACATCGCAACTCAAGAACTACACTCGATGGTTAGGCCAAGCTAGTACATAGAAATGACCCGCATCGAATTCACTTGACTTCGTGTAAAAAGACATGACATCTAGGAGCCAATTGGAAGAATAATTGGCCTAATGAAGTAAGAGACGATCACCTGACTGTCAAAAACACGGATAACAAATCAATGATAGACGTGACAAACTCTCCTAAGTGAAATGGTGTCCTGAGTAATTGCCAAAGCAAATGACAAAAACTCTTCAGGCCTCAACTCACATTTGATTTTGGCCAGACTAATTGATTTACTTATATATTTTCTCTTATGCATGGGTAAAAGAAAGGCCCATCAAATCAATGATCTGATCCCCAAGTCCGGCTGATCCTTTTTGTGTAATTTCCTTACTTAATAGGAACAATCCATCGGCACCCATTTGTGAATAACTGTTTTGATGTTTAAAATTCAACACATTTGTGAATACAATTCCACCAAATAAACACCCCTAAAGTTTCCAATAAGGCTTTTTGAGTAAAAACCATCCATTTTCTTTAAGAGCACAAAATATTTCATATGATGCATGCCTTTTCCGAGGAGAATTTCGCATGATGATTTTGTCTATCTAAATCATTGATTCCATTGAGGATTGTCATAATAGATAGCTAAATAAAGAATACAAGATTGATTGGATATACCGGAAGAGGTGCATCAGAATGATGCAAAACTGACAAAATTGTTATGCATAAATCACATTTAAAACTCATGAATTTACACCACATACAATCATTGTGCAAGTTGTTCATAAGCAGACATACTCTTAGAGATCAAAGATGTCGCCAGAAAGCATATCCCCATCCCTACTCCTAGAGCTTAGTGTATGATGATCTTTGAGTACCCACCACGCATCGGGTACCCCATTGTCTTTGAGTACCAGCCATTGTTCGGATACTCCCTTCTTTTGACACTCGACCTATTCGGATGGATACTCATGACTGCTCAAGTATCCCATTATTTTCAAATATCTGCCACCTTCTAGGTTTTCTAGCCCTTCCAAGTGCATTCGGCCATCCAGGAGGTGAGAGACCTTCATGAACATGTGAGGCACATCCTCAATATTCCATCTACCAAGATTCCAGGTACTCTTTCGATACCTGCAAGCAATTAGGTATTTTCCAGCATCTAGTACTTGTGGTTATCAAGGTACTCCCACAACGCCTGTGAACATCTAGGCACCCTCCCAAATTCGTACTTGTGATCATCCAAGTATCCCATTGATACCTATAAACAACTAGGTATCCTCCGGGTTAGTACTTATAAATATTTAGGTACTCTTTTAATGCCTGTGAATGTCCAGGTACCTCCTGAAGAAGCAGATGCCTTAAGAAAAATCGGCGCATCTCTCGAGAAAGATCGAGTTCCAACTGGTGTCCTTGACAGAGGTCAGACACCCCATAAATCGATGCCTTGACAAAGGTCGGCGCATCTCCCGAGAAAGGTCGGGTACCAACTGGTGACCTTGATAAAGAGCAGGCACCCACAAATAGATGTCCTAAGATAGGTCGACACATCCCCCAAGAAAGGTCGGGTAAACAACTTATTGCTCTAAGAGGCGACCGAAGAATGGTTCGGGTCCTGGGAAGGCAATTCCCCATCAAGGCGACCGAAGGAAGGTTCGAGTCCTCGACAAACCACTTATTGCTATAACAGGCGACCGAAGAATGGTTCGAGTCCTGGAAAGGCCATTCCCCGTCAAGGTGACCGGAGAAAGGTTCAGGTCCAAGATAAACTACTGATTGCTCTACCAAGCGACCGAAGAATGATTTGGGTCCTGGAGAAACAACCTCCTCATGTCACCAGGTAAGATGACACTTTGATACTTGCCAAACTTGGGGTTCACACCCTATCTCACTCACTCCCGGTAAGTAACTATAGGTATCTTCTTATCTGTCTTAGTATGTGTAATATCATATTGCTCTTTTTCTGCATAGGACAATAGGTCCCCAATAAAATATAATTTGTTGCACATGCATGGATGAAATTTAGGCATTAATTTATTTTTAAATGCAACCCCCGTGAGCTCACATTCAAAGAGGGGTAACTGTTGATATCTAAATTTTGATTAGGTTTTTTCTAAATTATACTTGGCCTCTTTTAATCTTTGTTTTTCATTTTTTCGGATAATAAATAATAAATAATAAAGACAACAAAAAATAAATAGAAAAAAAAACAGAAGTAGTAGCCTTCTGGGCTGGGCCAACGAGCCCAGCCCCTTCCTTTTATTTTCTCTCATGCGGACCCAAGGCCTAGCTCTATTTTTCTTCAACTTTGGCCTGGCCCCCTTTTTCTTCTTCTTCTTCTTCCCATTCGCCTCTGCAACTCACGCGCGCAGAAGGGACCAATGCGCGAAAGACAACCTACGGCCGAGGAGAGTAGGCTGATGTCGGCTGGAGATGACAGATCTTAGGCGCCATTAATGGCTGCCTTCAATGCCAAGCACACCTCGCTAGAAAAGCTCGGATGGGACGCCGGTTTAGCCGAGGGGGATCGGTCGGCAACTAAGGCCCTCCATCAACCAGACTCCCCTCACCTATAAATAGGAGGCCTTAAGCTCCATTGAGGTGTGCGGCGAACTCGAAGACCTTCCACAGAGAGACTTCAGGGAAGATCAAAGAGCGAGCGCAAGAGAGAACTCTGGTCGTGAGCTGGAACGACCTCCCACTAAGAGGCTTCGAGGGAGGCCGGCAGCAAGCGACGTTGAGAAGGAGCAAGGGCTGCACACCTCGAACCTCCCACTGAGAGACTTCAGGGGAGGCCCGAGGATGAGCAGTCGGAGATCCGAGATTAGCCAAAGGAGAAGAGCTGTGTGAGAGAGATCTCGGGTTCCCGAAGGAGAGGGTCGGCCAAAATCCAGATCTAGGGTTCCTACTGCAACTGTCGCTGCCACCGAATGTTGTGCCAAGCCGTGCTGCCATTCCCCCCAACGCCATCGCCACAACCAAGTCTCGACATCATCGCCCCAAAGACTCACTCCAGTCTTGCCTGAAGCCATTGCCGCGATAGATCCACCACCGCGCCATGCCAAATCTGGAAGCTGAAGGGCCGTCGTCGCTACCCCGTCGTCGTCACCCGCCTCCATTCGCCGCCTTGTCACACCACAGCCACAGAACAGGTAATAGTAGGCACCAATCGCCACCTCCAGTCACGCCCAATTCACTGTTGCCCTCTGCATCTCGACCTTAGCCGTCGCCCCCGCCATTGCTGCTTGTCGTCGCTGCCCCGTCGTGATCACCAACGCCTCAGCCACCACTGCACGTCCTGCCGCCACCGCCACGTCACCATTGTCAAGTCACCGTCGAGTGACGTCACAGCTTCCCTCCTCTCGGCGCCGCGAATGTTGACGTTTAGGGTTCCTGTGAAAATTAGGTCAGCCGGGTCAAATGTGTGACTTGGCGCCCTAAGGTTTCCATTAAGCAGGACGAGCCGTCAGACCGGGTTATGCGCGTGGGCTGGGTGGCCTTTGGGTTGAAGCTTTTTATGAAAGCGGGCCAAAAAATGGGTTTGGGCTTTTAAGTTTAAAAATAAAAAATCCGGGCCGAGCCCGTCCGCATTTCGGGTCAACGACCCGGGTAAGTCCCGACCTAGAAATCTGACCTGGGTCGTATATATATAATTTTAAAATAAAATATTATTTAAATAAAAAATCCAAAAATAATTTATTTTCCAAAAAAATCAAAAAAATAAAAAATGCCCTATATTTTCCTAAAAAAGCCACAAATGTCAGAAAAGCCAAAAAATAATATTTAAAAAAAGTAAAAAAAAAGCTTTTATGTTCAAAAAATAGAAAGAGGCCCAAAAAAATGTTTTTCCTCCGCAAAATGCATGGAAAATCCCTCAAACATCCAAAAAGCCTTAAGGTTTAAACAAGATTAGGTACCGAAAGGGCATTAGTGATTAACTAGTGTAATCAAGTACCCAATCATAATTTCTCTGGTTGCGCAGGAGCGAGTATTTCTCTCGATATGTCGCTTGGGTTTCTAATCGACCCACCCCAAATCGATTAGTGGTGACTCTTTTTTTTTTTTTAAATTAACTTATAGGTTAAAAACATGGACTATTAAGTCGTGAATTGGTGGTCTTGGGAGAGTCCAGGCTAAAATAGACCTAACCAAACCATTAGCCTCCGCCGACGCCCGTACCTAATCGGGCGCCGAAAAAAAGAGGTCGCGACATAAAGGAGATTGGTAGAAAAACAAATGGTTTGGTTGAGCTAGAAATGAAGAGAACCATATATACCAATTCTGTTTTAGAGAAATTTAGATAGGAAGTCTTTTTAATCGTGTCACTTTGATCTATAATGATGAAGATAAGGAAAGAAACCATTTTACATAATAGAACATCCATTAGATTGAGTTTGACATCTAGCTATAGCCATATAAATGTAAAAACATGAAGATAGAAGTGAATCTATTGAAAACAGTAAACTGTTTTGTAGGAAACAGCATGACCTTTGATGATTTCGTGAATTTTCTGTAATTATCTAGATAGAATTGGACTTCAAACCCTTAATTAAAATTGTAGAACACATCCTTAGGAATAAAATCTCAAAATTTGAGAATAAATGGACAATTTTTGGTTAGTAAAACGATTTTCCTCATAAATACTAAATCTGGACATCATTACAGGATGTTAGCAAAGATTATAGCGATTACTACTCTTAATACAGTGAGATATAGACTTAGGTTTTTTCATGAAAAATGTAAATATATGTATCTAATTTAACATACTAAAATTTCGTAGTATTCCAGTAAGAATTGATATACTTTATGTGTCTGAGATCAAAACTGCTCATTATAGTTAATAATCTGTTTAGACCCCAGGATATGCAATAGTTGTTGTGTCTTTTACATTAGTCTTGCATGACACACATAGAGTCTAGTGACCTTATAATAAGTTGTTAGTTTGTATAAAAGTAGGTCTCATATATCATTTGAGGTATAGGCACAAATAGAATCATGCGTGTGCAATGAGTGCGGTGCATAGTGCTTGATTATGAGAAAAATATCTATTTGGCATGGTATGGGACATGTCATAATGGGTTTTATCTTATAATTTGGACACGCACGTGTGCTAGGTACAAGAGAGCTAGATGTATAGTTATATACATTGAAGTCGTTTTCTTTTGCATACGATGAATGCATTAATCAAAGGTGTGGTGGTATGAAACATGTGCTTAAATGAGTGAATGAACCCATCGGTACGGAGATACCGGTGATGCCCCTCAGAAGTTGGGATGCCCATGCTATGTGGTCTTGGATGCCTTGGTCCTGTGATAGTGAGATGCCTCGGAGTGAGATGCCCTTGTGTGTGATTAAGGATGCCTCAATTATGTGATACTGAAATGCCTTGGAGTGAGATGTCCCATGCTGAGTGGTCTTGGGAGGACCTCAGTTGTGTGATTCCGGGATGCCTTAGAATGAGATGCCCATAATAGAAATATTGTGGAAGTCTGGATAAGGTAACTTCCGGAAGTGACTAGATCGGACCGACAGAGTTCCGGTGGGTAAATTGATCGAGGGTGGATTATATGCACACTAAATATAATTCTACTTGGCAAGTGAGTTCATTCATTACTGTTGCATTTCATCTTGATATGGAATTGAGTCTATGATGGATAACTATAGATATGGATGCATTCAGGATGTTTTATATAAGGTGGATTTACATATGACATGCTAGTATTCAATTGATCATACTCGTGACAATCCTATCTTAGTATCTTAAGCTGTTTGGTCATGATTCCCTGTGGCATCCCAAAATTCATAATGACCTCTAGTTACATTAAAGTCTATGAATAGGTGATGGAAGTACCATCAAGTTATTTTATAGCCATTTAATCCATAATTTGCAATAAGATATATGGCCAAGCTTTTAAGGGATAATTATGTGATAGGAAAGAAAATTCTATCATTGGCCATGTGCATCATAAATTGGGATTTATGGATTTGTGACTACAAGTTTTATGGCCTTATTACTTTTGCAAGTTAGGTATTTATTTAAGTGGAAAATGTTAATAGATTATTAAAAGATTAGTGGGCCGAAAATTCTAAGGCCAAGCGTTGTAAGGGATGATTGTTTGGATGGAGGTGTGTCTTCAAGTGACCTAAGGAATCATTAAAGTGCAAATTGATATAGAAAATCTTATTCTTGGTGGTGCACTTTATAAGTAGAATTTTACTGATTTAAATTATAGAGTTTTGTGGGCTTATAAGTTGAAATTAGGTGTTTATTTAATTGGGGATTAAATGGAATAGGAATAAGAGGGGGTGGGCTGATTTTTAGGCCCAAAGCCCGTCCAACCAGCCCACACCAGCCCCCTATTCGACCAGCCCATGAAGGCCCAAGCCCAAGCCCAAAGCCCATCTTGCATGTGTTGTGACAAGTGGCAAGAGGGGTGGCATGCATTGGGCATTGGGGAGGCAAGCTAATGATGAGGTTTAAGGGGGAATAAAAGGGAAGGAAAGGAGAGAGAATGGCTGGTTAGCCATTCGGCCAAGAGAGAAAGGGAGAGAGAGAGAGAACTGTGCGAGAGAGAGAGGAAGAGGGTGCGGCCGAGAGAGGGAGGCCGAGAGAGGAAGGAGCCATCGCCGTCCGTCCGCCGTGTTCACCGCCGTGTGCCGTTGTTCGTGTGGTCTAGAGACAAGTTGGGAGTCCTCTAGCTGCTCTTGCATGTGTGTTTGTTATGTATATGGTTGATATAGTGTCGATATTGGGTGGTTAGGTGAGGTAAACCGAAGTATGGATGACTTGTTCTTGAAGTGGTGTGACTGTTTTCGCTCGAACGGTTTGAGTCAGAATGTTGTGTGAGCTTGCATGCATGTTTGGAGTCCGATTTCGGCTTTGATCTCTTCATGAAAGTTGTAGCTAACATCTTAAAATACAACATACTCAACTTTCGTGGAAAATGATGGAGATTTAAGGAGTTAAACTCTCATCTTACGGAGACCTCAGATCTGGAACGATTTCACTGACATCTTGTTGGATTTGTGGTTGCATGTTGATTTTTGCTAAGAATATTTCTTCAATTTCTTCATGAAAGTTGTAGGGGACATCTTAAAATACAACATACTCAAGTTTGAAGTGAAATGATCAAGTATAACCTACTAAATCGACTAGATCTTGAAAACGGTAATTCTGGAGATGTATTACAGGACACCCGAGACTTCATGGACTTAAAAGACGACTATACTCTGGTTATTTGACTTAGATCTCTTCATTAAACTTGTAGAGGACATCGTGATGTAGAACATAATCAAATTTCAGAGGAAACGAAGAAGAATAGGTAGGTGAAAACTCAGTATTTCGGAGAAGCATGTTCTGGATGATTCGGTGTTGGATCCAGAAGCTTCGTGAGACTGTATAAAATAATCTAAAAATAATCTAGCTTTGAAGTCTTCATGAAAGTTGTATGAAAATGTCTGGGCTATCACTAGGTAAAATTTCGTAATTTTTGGATGCCGTATGGATATTTTAATCGAATTTCTTCAAAAACTGTGCATTCTGGTTTCATCCGGGAATGACATGCCATTTTGTGGAAATTGCGAAATTGTGTGAAATTCTATTTGGCCATGTATTTTGCATGTAATTATTATTCTATTGGCTTGTTTGTCACTTGCCTTAATATTTATAATTTTTGGGAATTTATAGATATTAAGTTTAATATTTTTTGAAAATAACAAAAGCTGGAATTTAAATAAATGAAAAAAGGCATGATAAATGGATTATTTTAATTGGCATAAATTCCATGAATTTTATTTTATAGATAATTGCACCATGTAGTATGTGTAATGAGATCTTGATGTATGCATTGAGATGCATGTGTGAATTCAATGTTGAACATGATTGTTGGTTGCCATTGCATCATATGCCATGCTAAATTAAGACTGAAATTGGTGAACATGGATAATGGTAAATGAGGAGATGGTTGTGGTGGAGGATGATGCCCAAATGTATAGAGATGCATTGTCGGATGGCCCCGGGAGTGTCGGGATGCCCGGTGGTATACGGTACGTAATTCCAGGGGAGGCCTGGTGGTATGTCGGTACATAATTCTGGAAGCCCTGTCGGAGGTCTTTGCTTGAAGGGAATGCCTCGCGATGCCAGGATTGGGGTGCGGGATGCCCGGCCAGGGAGTGTAAATGCCGGAAGCCCTATCGGAGGTTTCTGCCCGAAGGGAATGTCTCGTGATGCTAGTTGAGATGCGAGATGCCCGAAATGTGGGGGGCCAGATGCCCGGTGGCCTGGAATGGCTGAATACTGGAAGCCTCGGAAGTCTTTGCCCGAGGGGATGATGAAATAGATGATCTAAGGAACGGATAATGATATGCATAATGATGATGATATATGATATGGCATGATGATATGCATGGTGATATGCATGACGATGATACATATGATATGGCATGATGATATGCATGACGATGATGATGATGATGATATATGATATGGCATGATGATATGCATGATGACATGCATGACGATGATGATGATGATGATATATGATATGGTCATGATGATGATGATATGTATGATATGATGATGCCATGATGATGATGACATGTGTGATGTGGTGATGTCATAATGATGATGACATGTATGATATGATGATGATACACATGTATGTATTATGATTGTGATGATGACGCATGATAGTATGCGCATGGCTTCAAGGTAAGTAACGCCTGCAATGCATGTATGACTTGTATGATGCATTGAGTGGTTGTTGGATTCCTTTACCTGCTGAGTGGTTGTACTCACCCTTTTTGGGGACCAACATTTCAGATTAGTAGATGGATTGAGCGGTTGGATATGACCTTGAGGAAGAGGATAGCAAATGAGGGAACTTTTGGATGTCGACACTGGTCGATGGACCTTAAGCATACGATTGGGAGAGGAGATGTCGGTCATTTTTTGAATAATAGCCTAACATAGAAAACTATGGCATTTTGATGTACCGATGAATGATGTCCATATGATTTAAGTGAACAAAAGTGTACGGCTTTTACCTATAAATGTTTAGTAGGTGTGCATTGTTTTCTGAATGTAGGGAAGGGAGTTGTTAGTTATGCTTCCGTTACATGAATTGCGCAAAGGACCGATTTAAAAGATGTAAACCCCCAGGTTGTATGGACCCGTTGCGATTGAAATGGTATCAGAGTGACATGTTATTAGGACAAGTGAATGGTAAGCGAACTATGGTGACCCTAATCGGATCGGGGGCCGTCGAGGGGTGCCACATTCCCTTGTAAACTTGATGGATGTGGATTGTCTAAGTTAGAGTCTTATTATTTCTTTATTGGGCATAATTGTTACTCATACCTTATATTTTTCAGATTGATAGTATGGATGTGCCGCCAGTAGCTCGATACGGGATCGTATCGCGCCTCGAGGTTTCTTTTCGTGATGTGTATGATCTCGACGTTGACATGACTTTCTCCAAGTATGAGGCTACCCTTTGGATGGATGATAGTAGAGCTGACATGATTCCCATGA
The DNA here is from genome assembly GCA_014182375.1 of Eucalyptus virginea. Lineage (NCBI taxonomy): Eukaryota > Viridiplantae > Streptophyta > Magnoliopsida > Myrtales > Myrtaceae > Eucalyptus > Eucalyptus virginea. Next base: position 34,082,295 of record CM024516.1, on the reverse strand, counting down.
GGTTCGTTGCGTGGTTTGTCAACCACAAAGGGGAGATGTTCGGCCCTCTTCCCTTTGGTGTAGGAGGACCTGGAGCTAGGACAAATGGCGCCTAGACACTTGTGATCGTATAGAAGCTCAAGGGATCATCTTTTGTTTTTTGATAGACGTGGGCATGTGTGGGAACTGGCGGAGTAGATACCCCTCACCCTTATCCCTGGGTGTTTGTTTGTGCCTTACTTTTGTGTTTGTATGTATGATGTAAATAGGCAATAAACTTGAAAGAAATCCAGGTCGATATATTTTGTAGGCCCTGATGATGGCAAGAAGGAAATTAAGCTTTTCATGATCTTTGATTATGTGTATGAATGAATTGGATAATATTAATAATTGGTAGGATGATTGCAGGACAACCTTATAATATAAATTTTAGATTTTAAATAATCTATGTTATACATGCTAACCTTCAAAGGTAAACACTATAGATTATTAAAAGGAGTTTACAAGTTGGCATGATAATAATAATTGTAATTTTGCTTGCGCTTAGTACGTGACGCTCCTGGACGTCACAAAAAGGTATGCAACAGTTCATGAATGAGTGAGATTAGACTAGCATGTAGGATAATCTCATTCCTTCTACTGTTGTGAAGAGCTTCAGACATTTCAAAATGTGTAAGTAAGTTGATTTCATATTGCATATGTCCCTATTAACCTATTTGGATATGGCAGAAACATAAATGTCCACATCTTGGAAAATTTTTGCTTATGTTGCCCTCGTATAATTTCATTAAGTGCTAAACCTGCTAATGCTTCTCATTGCCTTGGTCACTCCTGCCTGCTCAAACACTTAGCATGTTATCTTGCTGAGCTATGCCTAGGGGGAATTTAAGGGTTTAGAGTGGAAGCCTTCACCACTATCTACATCAGCTTTGTATGTTGCAAGGTGTACACTAAAAGGTGACTCCAGGTTTGACTCCGCTGCTCGTCAGATGTGTATGCTATGAAGTGTCTTGAATTAGGCATAAATCTTTTCACATCATTCTTGTTGAATTGTTGATCCAATTTCTAGAAACTTCAAAATAGACATTAGCTAGAAAAGTCAAGAAAAATCCTAAAAAAAAAAAATTTAGCTTTGGTGGCAATGAAAAGTGTAGAAAGCACAAGTGTAGAAGTATCCAGGAGAAGAGGGAAAGTGAAAAATCTCTGACAAGAGCAGAAGATTTTCCTCGGTAAAGTCGGTGATGTAGGCCTATAAAAAGCCTTGTGGTCGTCTATTTTGAGAGGTAGTGTAACAACCCGGGCCCTACTGTGTAATATTATCCGCTTTGAACACTCAGTCCTCATGGCTTTAAAATGCGTTACACAGATTAGAGGGACCCAAGCCTTATAAATTAGCCTAGGACTTCCCCCTAAGCGATGTGAAATGGGAGACATGCCCTTAGCCTTGCCCGCGTACTGCTAAGGCGATCTTAGTCCATCCCTCCGTACCGCCCCAGGTCTGGGTTCACATTATCCCCCCTTAAGGCACAACGCCCTCGCTATGGCCCCACATGCGAGCGGGAGTTGACTCTAATACCATTTTGTAATGACCTGGAACCCATTGTGTAATATTGTCCACTATGGACACTAAGTCCTCATGACTTTGAAATGCGTTACATAGATTAGAGGGACACAAGCCTTATAAACTAGCCCAGGACTCCCCCCTAAGCAATGTGGGACGGGAGACATGCCCTTAGCCTTGCTCGTGTACTGCCAAGGTTGTTTCTCCAGGACCTAACCCATTCTTTTTTTTTTCTTCCGATTAAGCACATGCATAAGTGAATTAAATAAATCCTCAGCTAATAAACAAACAATAGGGATAGTAAACTATGATAGTAAACTACGACTACCATGGCCGAAAACAACATATTCATTTATCAACTGTTAACCCTAAGAAGTTTAATACTTACAAGTCTTCCTACGACCACTTCCTATCGATCCTCTTAAAAAACCTTCAGGGACCAGGGTCAACCTAAACTTCACTAGCAACAAGGCCAGCCAAAAGGTGTAGCATCTTATGCCCACCAAATCCGCACTCAGCAAATCTCCACGCTATGACTTTCACGCCCCAAACCTTAAGTGCGTGCGCATCCCTTAGTGGTCGATTAAAATTGCGATGTTCCCAAGACGCGTCGTCGACCCATTTATTTTATTGCACAAACGGAAGCGAATTAAACAATCTCCATACAACCAACACATGTGATAGAAAAGCAGGACAGTCAATCGATCCAAAACATATCTTATAAACACACCGTGTTTATATACAAAACCAGCTAGTGCAACCAATTTCTATACATGAGCCTAACTCAAAAAGAAAGAGAGCTACCGAGCCATCTAGGCATTAGACTCTTCATCCATGGGGTTCGGGTCCACTGCGACACCATTAGGGGTTTCAAGATCCATCGGGTGCCCTACTTCTCACTTCCCAATTCCAACGGGAGGCCCGTTGAAACCCAGTAGGGGACCCTCTCGACCCTCTTGAGGAAAGTTAATGGACCATGCTATGAATCGGTGAAGTACCAATTGAAGTTGGCCCTCCTTGACCCATACCAAAGACTCAACTAACTCTCCGGTCAGGGTGGTCCCGATGATAGAGAAATAGGTGTGCTCGAAGTCCATCACCTGCAGAACCCCATACTATACCGGTTGTACCTCCATCTAGGGACCTGATGTGACATCATTGATTTTTCACTTCTACTTTCAATTAAATTAATCGCACCTTTCATCGACACGCCTCTAGGGCTGTTCTCAGAGCTGATCACTCTCGAGATAACTAGACTATCAGGGAAAGCCATTAAGGAATTTTAATCCAAAAGACTAAAAAATTCGACCAGGAATCGGCTACTCAATCGTGCTCATCTTTAGAGGTTATTACGGCATAGTTAAAAATCGATTAGAGATCAGAGAAAGGTCGGTTGGACTGAGATATGTGGTTAAACGTCGGTGACTCCACTAAATTAGAAAATTCTCGTCGACCGGCACTAGACTGATTTTTCTATCTTTTTGGTACCCTATGTCCGTATTTAAATCCTTAAGATTTTCACAACAACGGAGAGTCACCAATGTGTCAAGTGGGTTCATTGTGGCTCGAAGAGAATTGACCACAGGTCATTTGCACTAAAAATTTGTGAACGTTATCTAGTAGCCTAGGTCACGCTAAAATCGTATCTGATTAAAATTAACCATGAATTTGAATCCGATTTCAAAAATTGAAAGTTCTTTCATGTCACGAGTCATTTTGGGAACGTCAACTTAGCCTCCAAAGATTTTTTTGCAAACTGAGACTTTTTGGGAAAAGGTCGAGGTACGGTCATTTTTGTCCAGAAAATGTCAAGGACCGTTTTTGATCGCGTAATTGGGATGCAAGTGGGATTAATTGGCAAGGAAAAATGCCAATTTGATCAAGGACTCGATTGTTGAGTTTATAGAGGCCGGTTTGATCGCGCAATTGGGATGCAAGTGGGATCAATTGGCGAGGAAAAGTACCAATTTGATCGAGGACTCGACTGTTGTATTTATAAAGGCTAGTTTGTGTTGATTCAAGGACGAATTGAGGTCCAATTGAGAGGGAACCAAGTGAAATTCGTAGCCCCCCTTACCCACAACATTTGGACCACTTCAAAAGCCATCTAGAAGGATTTGAACGCTGGAAATTGCTGGCGGAATCCAGCCATGCAAGGGGACAAACAAAGATAAGGGAGACCAAGTGGCCCTCATTGCTCCCTCTTCTCCTCTTTCCTCCCCCAGCTACCATCGACTAGCCCTTCCTCCTCATTCGGTGTGCCTTGTGGGCTTCAAAGACTTGCAAAGAAGAACTGGAAGCCTCTGGCCCATCGCACGCCAGTGCCGAAGCTTGCCAGAGCCGCCTGCGACACCACCGCTCGCCTGCGCATGTTCGCCTCAGCCGCGTCCCCCGCTATTCCAGCAGCACCGTCATGCCCTTTCTGCCACCTAGCAAGCTACCTGAGCCGAGTGGAGGTCGCCAGAGTCATCATGGAGCCCTTCCTAGGCCCAGTTCGGCCCTTTCACCCCATCTCAACCTGTCCCCGCCTCAACCGAGCCTCTACCTAGCTTTTTTAGCCACCAACCAACATCGAGCGAGCTTGAGTTCAATGGGTTTCTAGCATTTTTTTGGCCCATTTTGGCTCGCTTCCCAACCCCGAAAGTTGGTCTTGCTTTGGAGAAGATCAAGCCCCATCGTGTTCTCGTCAAGTTGAATAGAGCAGTTCGCTAAATAAGTGAGTTATAACTCATTAATCCTTGCTTAGTAGGTTAATGATGCTTAAGGCTTGATTAATTTAAGTTAAGCATGGTTTAGGTGGATAGTTAAATTGGATTAGCAATTTAATTAATTATTGATGCATGTTAGGTGGATAGTTTAGTGCAATTATGGCCTAAACAAGCTCTAGTATTTATCTTGAGTGGTTTGGAAATTTTCTAGGCCCGTCTCGGCTTTTAATTAGGCTTTACAGGCCTAAGTATCCATTTTATGCATTTAATAATTATTTTCCGTGATTATTTATTTATTTATTTATTTTCCAGAAATTAGATTGACATAGTTAGTGATCGAAATTTTATGCTAATTTCAGTTATCTGATCTGTTTATTTAATTGAGTTCTATTTTGCATCGATTGTGTATGAATTGTGATTTTAGGAATTTATTCCTAAATTAATTAATTTCGATAATTAATTATAAAATCACCGGGCGTCGGTTGACACCACAAAAAAATGAATTTGTGCACTGTAATAAATGGTGGGATTTTCAAGTGTGAAAATATGGCATTTTGGCTAAAGTCGGCCGTGTACTCACACATGAGTATTTTTATCAGGAAGGATAAAAATGATGATCTGATTAGATGATCAGTATTGATAATTGCAGTAGAGCTATAGTATACTATATTGATAATTGCGATAGCTTCTGATGAGCTTTAGTATACTATATTGATAATTGAGGCAGCTTCTAGTGAGCTATAGTATACTATATGAGCATAATTGCGGTAGCTTCTAGTGAGCTAAAGTATATTATATTGATAATTGAGGCAGCATCTAGCGAGCTATACTATCTATTATTGGCTTATTAATTTAGATGACCGGGGAATGGTCACTAGGATATGGAATTGACTAGGTCGATTGATATGATGTTATGAATTGATTGGTTGATGTGATTTGATGCATCTGTGAATTGTACTGACTTGTGGGAGAAGTGGGGGCAAAGGTAAGTCCTCTGACTTGTTAATGTGCTTAGGCAACCCTTAGAGCGTATTTTCTTCCTAGTCGGGTCTTAGGGAGTGGAGCTCACTAAGACGTCATCTCACCCCGTTGTGGGATAACTTTTCAGGTCCCTAGATGGCAGCCTCTCCAAACCATCCCAAATATTTTGGACACCCTAAGAAGTTCACAGAACAGAGTTACCACATTTCAATACATGGGAACCCTGAAGGATTAGAATATATGTTGGTGAAATCCATAGTCTTTGTTGGTGTAGGTTTACCTAAAAAGGTGCCCATCAATACAGGGCATGGTATCGCCATTATCCTAATGGATGAAGGGAGGGCCTAGTGCCGGAATCTGAGGTATCTCTATATGCGTTGGAGGTTGTGTACGGGAAAGGTACGGCAGATCCTAAGGGTGGTTCGGTGGTGGAAGCGAAGGACTCTAAGCTTGATGATCTAGATTCACCGGTGTGCTTGGCAGTAGGCTCTAACTAGATTGTGGAAGAATGAGAAATCAAGGACGATGAGGACCCATAGTGTGTTGGAAACCCCACCCCTGGTTGCAGACCTTGTTTTTTGTATGGCTTGAGTAGAACCTAACTTTTGTAGCTTGTATTGTAATATATACATTCTAGTTTGCAATGTATATAAGTGTGATCGTGGTTGTTTGGTTTTAAAATTTGTGTCCCTACTTTCCTATCCCATTGTTTAATTGTCTGGGGATTTTATATATGCTTCCGCATGCATATTAAAATGAATAGGTCGGCGATGCATCCTAGGACGTCGCTATTTAATCAACCAAGCCCGGATGGGCCCGCGCTTGAGGATCGGGGCATGACATCCCCGTTTAGTGGTATCGGAGCATGGTTTAGGAATTGAGTGATAAGGTGCGATGGTTTATGGGATAGTTGTAGGAATGGTCTTTAAATTCATACTGGTGCATGTTTGTGATAGTTGATTGGTAGAATTACTTGTTGTTATTGCTTGACTTCCAATTCGGTGTTGAATTAGAAGGCAGGTTTTTGTAGAAAGCAAGTAAAATGACCGATCAAGAGTAGAGGACTCCTAGCAAGAGAACCGTGAGGCCTACAACTCGGGGTAGGATGCCGACCAAGGTCGGTCCCCAAGGAGGCAGAGGTAGGGCGCTAGCATAGGCTAGCGCTAGTGGGGTAACACCACTTCCCATTGGTGATGGAGTCGCCACCCTAGGCGATCAGGGAACTATTAGGATTGTGCAAGCATTGGATGCTACGAGGGACATGTTGGGGCTGTAGGCCCAAAATCACACTGCTGCCTTCACTGCCGCTATTACAAATGCCGCTACTGCCACCGCCAATGTTGTTGCTGCTGCTGCACTGGTTGCTGCATCCGCTGAGGTTCCGCCAGGGAATCGTGGTCGCTGGGAGACTGATTCACAAACTGGTGGAACAGTTCTTGAAGTTGAATCCACCTAAGTTTACTAGGGCAAAAGACCCCGAGGCCGCCGCTTTATGGATTCAAGGACTGGAAAAGACTTTTGCACTATTGATGAGCAATGAGACTGAGAAGGTAGTCATTACAACTTACCAGTTGGAGGAAGTTGCAAATACTTGGTGGAGAACCACCCAAGGAGAGGTATTCTCTGAATGTGTCATCCCGAAGTGGAACGCCTTTGTTGAAGCTTTCAGTAATAAATACTTTTCAGAGACTGCCAAAGAGATGAAGATGGCAAAGTTTCAGCGCCTTCGCTAAGGCTCCATGATTGTAAATCAATATGAGGCAAAGTTCGCTAAACTATCGCAATGCACTTTTGAACTGGTAGAGAATCCAACAAATCGAGTGAGAAGATTTAGAGATGGATTCAGGCTGGACTTGAAGAGTATATTGATTTCACTGAAGCTGAGAAATTACAATGACTTGTACGAGAGGGCCCATATGATTGAGAGAGATCAAAATGACAGAGCCACCGCATTTAGATTACGGTTTGGATCGAGTCATGAAGGGATCTGACATGAGAAGGGGCCCATGATTGGAGGAAGATTTCCAGTACCACCCAACAGGAAGGGTGGAATTTGAAAGTCAAGGCCAAGCCAGAGTGTTGTGTGTCGACTATGTGGAAGGCGACACGGTTCAGCCCCGTGCCCCCGAAGGACGGGTGCTTGTTCTGAGTGTGGCCAACTAGGTAACTTAGCCAGAGATTGTCCGAGGAGACCAAGAGGTCAACCGCAGTTGCCGTCGCCACCACCATAGAAGGGATAGATTAGAGGGTACACACCTCAAAATGCACCATCAGGAGAATAGCTCAGACCTCCAGTTCAAGGCATGGTGTATGCCATAACTCAAGGTCAGGCAGAAGCTGTGCCTGACGTGGTCACAGGTATGGTTTCTTTGAACGACCATCCTGCTTATGCTTTATTCAATCCAAGAGTAAGTCATTCTTTTATTGCTAAGCAATTCGTTAAGTTGATATGATTAAGTCTTGTATTATTGGAGTCAGCAATTAACATATTTACACCGTTAAATGATAAGGTGATAGCTGCTTTGGGTTGTTATGGTTGCAAGTGAGCGATTGGTGAGCGAGAGGGAAAAATAGACTTGTGAGTCCTAGCCATGTATGACTTTGATTTGATAATTGGCATGGATTGGCTTACCAAGCAATGAGCTAAGATGGACTGCCATCGCAAGGCCATTCAATTTGACCCGTTAAAGGATGGGAGCTTCGAGTTTGTCAAGAATCAAGAAGGACCCTCGATTACTTTGATCTTGTTGCCAGAGGCAACCCATTTGTTAGACGAGGGTTGTCAAGGTTACGTAGCAACTATCGTGGATACAACAGTTGATGAGCTGAAGATGGAAGACATTGCCGTGGTACAAGAATTTCTAGATGTTTTCCCAAAGGAATTGCCGAGATCACCATTAGAGAGAGAAATTAAATTCATGATCGAGCTAGCACCCGAGACAGAGCCAATTTCTAAGGCTCCTTATTGGATGACGTTATCGGAGTTGAAGGAACTAAAGGTGCAGATGCAAGAGTTATTAGATAAGGGATTTATACGTCCCAATGCATCACCTTAGGGAGCACCGGTTCTATTTGTAAAGAAGAAAGATGGTTCAAAGTGTTTGTGCATCGACTATCGCCAACTGAATTGGGTGATGATTAAGAACAAGTATCCACTCTCGAGGATCGATGACTTGTTCGATCAGTTGCAGGGAGCATCGATATTTTCGAAGATTGACTTGAGGACATATATCATCAGTTGAGGATTAGGAATGAGGATATTCTAAAGTCAACATTTCGTACTCGTTATGGTCATTTTTTACTGTAATGCCATTCGGGTCGACGAATGCTCCAACTGCCTTCATGGATGTAATGAACCGAGTGTTCAAGGAATATCTAGATTAATTTGTAATCATGTTCATTGATGATATTTTGGTGTAGTCGAAAAGTGATGAAGAGCATGAGTCATTTGAGATTGGTACTGCAAACTTTGAGAGTTCATCAGATGTATGCCAAGTTTAACAAGTGCAAGTTTTAGTTGACTCGTGTTGCTTTCCTAGGTCACATGATTTCAGGCGAAGGAATGTCCATGGACCTAAGTAAAATTGAAGCAGTGATCAACTAGCCAAGACCAACTATCGTGACAGAAATTAGAAGTTTTTTGGGTTCCGCAAATTATTACAAAAGGTTCGTGGAAGGGTTTTCATCTTTAGTGTCGCCTTTGACAAGACTCCTGAGGAAAGAAGAAAAATTTGTGTGGATAGACAAGTGCGAGCGTAGTTTCCAAGCGCTGAAGCAAAAGCTAACTATTGCACCGGTGCTGACCATTCCATCTGGTCTTGGAGGATTTAAGATCTATAATGATGTGTCGTTTAGAGGATTGGGTTGTGTGCTGATGCAACATGGCTAAGTTGTTGCATACGCTTCCCATCAGTTGAGACCTCATGAGCAGAATTACCCAACGCATGACTTAGAACTCATGGCAATCATTTTCGCCTTGAAGATTTGGAGACACTATTTGTGCGGAGAAAGATTCTATATCTTCACGGACCATCAAATTCTCAAGCACCTATTCTCTCAGAAGGAGTTGAATATGAGACATCGGCGATGGATGGAACTTTTGAAAGACTATGACTGTGATATTCTATATCACCTGGGAAAGGCAAATAAAGTCACCAATGCTTTGAGTCGAAAGTCTTTAGTCACTCATATACTGATTAAGGAGTGGAACCTAATCAAGAGAGCTTAAGGTTCGGTGTTAAATTTGAGGTAGGCCACCTTTCGAGTCTTATGGCCACCCTCAGAATTGAACCGAATGTCCAGATCAGAAACAAATTACTCCAGCCGATAGATCCAGATGTTTAGAAGATTCTACACGAAGACACCAAGAAAAGAAAAGTTGACTTCCATATTACCTGACGATGTAGGGCTTAGAAAGGATATTCTATCATAAGCACATCGTAGCAGCTACAACATTCATCCTGCCAATACCAAGATGTACAAGAATCAACATCAACACTATTGGTGGTCTGGCATAAAGGTGAACATTGCCAAGCATGTCACCAAGTGTTTGACGTGTCAACAAGTCAAAGCACAACATTGTAAGCCAGGAGGATTTTTGCAACCTCTTGAGATCTCATAGTGGAAATGGGAGCATATTACCATGGATTTCGTGGCTGGACTGCTGAGGAGTCAAAGAGGTAACAATTCCATTTGGGTAGTGATCGACAGATTGACAAAGTTAGCCCACTTCATTGCAGTACGAAAGGACCTTAGTTTAGATTGACACTCAGAGCTGTATGTGCATCAAGTAGTTCGCCTGCATGGAGTACCGTTGACAATAACTTCAGATTGGGACCCGTGGTTTACAGCTGCATTTTGAAAAAGCTTGCAGGTTGCCTTAGGAACCAAGCTGTGGTATAGTACGACATATCATCCTCAGACGGATGGTCAGTCTAAAAGGACAATTCAAACCCTTGAGGACATGGTGCGAGCTTGTGTACTAGATTTCAAGGGAAGTTGGGAAGAACAGCTTCATTTGGTGTAATTTGCCCACAACAATAGTTATCAACAGAGCATATTGATGGCTCCTTTTGAAACGTTGTATAGCAGAGTGTGTAGGACACCAGTGTGTTGGGATGAAGTTGGGGTAGAGAAAGATTATAGGCCCAGAGTTGGTTCAGCAGTCAGTAGATGTCGTACAGTGATAAGAGGCAGACTTAAGACCGCTTAGAGAAGACAAAAAAGTTATGCAAATAAGCGCAAGAGACCTTGGAATTCCAAGTTGGTGATAACGTCTTGTTGAAGGTGTCACCAATGAGTCTAAGGTACGTAGGTCCATTTGAAATTCTAGAGAGAATTGGGATCATAGCGTATCATCTTGTGTTGCCGCCAAGACTGGCGCCAATGCACAACATCTTTCACGTGTCGATGTTGAGGAAGTACGAGCCTGACCTGACCCACGTGCTTAATTTTGAAGAAATGGACGTGGATGAGCGAGTGTCATACATTGAAAGCCTGGTTCAAATCACAGAGAGAAAAGAGCAAGTTATGCGTACAAAGATCATCCCATTGGTCAAAGTGGTTTGGCAACACCACGGTACTAAAGGAGCAACTTGGGAGACTGAAAATTCGATGAGACGTTTGTACCCCCACCTTTCTCCTTAAGTATTGTAATGGTTTAACTTTCGAGGATGAAATTTTTATAAAGAGGGGAAGAGTTGTGACATCCTGGATGTTTCACTATTGCTTTCAATTATATTAATCGAGCCTTTCATCGACGCGCCTATAGGGCTATTTTCAAAGTTGATCACTCTTGAGATAACTAAACTATCAGGGAAAGCCATTAAGGAATTTTAATGCAATAGACTAAAGAATTCGACCAGGAATCGACTACTCGACCGTGCTCATCTGGTCATTACGGCACAGTTAAAAATCGATTAGAAATCAGAGATAGGTCAATTGGAACGAGATATGTGGTTAAACGTGGGTGACTCCACTAAATTGGAAAGTTCTCGTCGACCGGTACTAGATTGATTTTTCTATCTTTTTGGTACTCTATGTCCTTATTTGAATCCTCAAGCTTTTCATGACAACTGAGTGCTGCCAATATGTCGAGTGGGTTCATTGTGGCTCGACGAAATTCGACCACGGGTCATTTGCGCTAAAAATTTCTAAAAGTTATCCGGTAGCTTATGTCATGCTAAAATCGCATCTAATTGAAATTAAAAGTTCTGTCATGTCACGAATCTTATTAGGAATATCAGCTTAGCCTCCGAAGATTTTTCTGCAAACCGAGACCTTTTGAGAAAAAGTCGAGGTAGGATCGTTTTTGTCCAGAAAATGTTAGGGACCGTTTTTGATCATGCAATTGGGATGCAAGTGGGATCAATTGACGAGGAAAAATGCGAATTTGACCGAGGACTTGATTGTTGAATTTATAGAGGCCGGCTTGTGTTGATTGAAGGAGGAATTAAGGTCCAATTGAGAAGGAACCAAGTGAAATTCGTAGCCCCCCTCACCCACAACATTTGGACCACTTCAAAAGACATTTAGAAGGATTTGAAGGGTAGAAATTGGTGGTGGAATCTAGCCATGCATGGGAGATAAGGTCAAGGGGACAAAGAGAGATAAGGGAGACCAAGTGGCCCCCATTGCTCCCTTTTCTCCTCTTTCCTCCCCTAGCTGCCATCAACCAACCCTTCCTCCTTCGGTGTGCCTTGTGAACTTCAAAGACCTATGGAGAAGAACTAGAAGCCTCTCGCCCGTCGCACACCATTGTCGAAGCCCGCCAAAGAAGCTCGTGACGCCACCGCCTCAGCCACGTCCCCCGTCGTTCTAGCAGCAGCGTCATGCCCTTTTCACCACCTAGCAAGCCACTCGAGCTGAGTGGAGGTCATCGGAGTCACTGTGGAGCCTCGCTTAGGCCCAGTTCGGCCCTTTCAGTCCATCTCAAGCTATCCCTGCCTCAATCGAGCCTCCACCTAGCTTTTTCAGCCACCAACCAACACCAAGTAGAGGCCGAGTTTAGTGGGTTTCTAGCACTATTTTGGCCTATTTTGACCCACTTCCTGACCTCGAAAGTTGGTCTCGCTTTGGAGAAGATCGAGCCCCGTCCCATTCCCGTCAAGTTGAACCAAGCAGTTCGCTAAACAAGCGGGTTTAGCTCACTAATCCTCGCTTAGTAGGTTAATGACACTTAAGGGTTGATTAGTTCAAGTTAAGCATGGTTTAGGTAGATAGTTAGATTAAATTAGCAATTTAATTAATTATCTAATTTAATTAATTATCGATGCAAGTTAGGTGGATAGTTTAGTGCAATTAGGGCCTAGACAAGCTTTAGTATTTATCTAGAGTGGTGAGCTATAGTATACTATATTGATAATTGCGGCAGCTTCTGGTGAGCTATAGTATACTATATTGATAACTGAGGCAGCTTCTAGTGAGCTATATTATTTATTATCGGCTTATGATAAGCAGTCTTGGGTGTGATCGGACTTATAGATAGTATTGATTGAGATAACCGGGGAATGGTCACGAGGATATGGAATCGACTAGGTCGATTGATCGGACATTTCAGGTTCCTAGATGGCAACCCCTCCAAACCCTCCCGTATATTTTGGACAACCTAAAAAGTTCACAGAACAGAGTTACCGCATTCCTCTACATGGGCACCCTGAAGGATTAGAATATATGTTGGTCATATCCATAGTCTGGGTTGATGCGAGTTTACCCAAAAAGGTGCCCCATCAATACAGGGCATGGTATCGCCATTATCATGATAGACGAAGGGAGGGTCTCATGCCGGAATCTGAGGTACCTCTGTATGCATTGAAGGTTGCCTTCGAGAAAGGTACAACTGATCCTAAGGGTGGTTCAGTTGTGGACATGAAGGACCCTAAGCTTGATGATCCAGGTTCTCCAGTGTGCTCGGCAATAGGCTCCAAATGGAGTGTGGAAGAAGGAGAAATCGAGGACGATGAGGACCCATAATGTATTGGAGACCCCACCCTTGGTTGTAAACCTTGTTTTCTGTATGGCTTGAGTAGAACCTAACTTTTATAGGTTTTATTGTAATATATACATTCTGGTTTGCAATGTATATAGGTGTGGTTGTGGTTGTTTGGTTTTAAAATTTGTGGCCGTACTTTCTTATCCCATTGTTTTATTGTCTGGGGATTTTATATTTGCTTCCGCATATGTATTAAAATGAATGGGCCGGCGATGCGTCTTGGAATGTTGCTATTTAATCGACCAAGCCGGGATGGGTGCGCGCTCAAGGATCGGTGCATGATACCTGAAAATTGTAAACCACGACCGGGTGAGACGATGTCTCAGCGAGTCTACACCCTAAACTCCGATTAGGAAGATAATTCACCTAGAACCAGCCTATACACACAACATATAAGACTTACCTTCCCTTAGCACTTCCTTGCACATTAGTAAAGCTCATGCACATATGCATACAGTAAACATATTTAATAACTGGAGCGCTGCACATCAATCATCAAATATCCACGGTGGTTCCAATTATAAGGCCAAATCATTATGACACGTCCCATTTCGTGCTACACAATTTTGTCCCATAATCAAGCGCATTTATCTCACTCATTCAAGCTTCCCAATTAATTATGACCCAACAACCACGGCCAACTCAATAATCGGTGTTCATCCGGCATAACCGGGCGTCAACCCGCTCCTTTGGGCACGGCATCATTCTACGTAAACGCATTAGGATGACATTCCATAAGGAAACGCATAAGGTCTAGCTTCCATTACGACCGGTTTCCGTTGACGAGGGACATCTGAACTTAATCAAGCAACATCCTGCATAAACACATCAGGATGGGTTCACTACCCCACGTAAACGCATAAGGGTATTATGTGATCATGCACACAACCAATGGCGGCCAAGGATATTATGCTTTGCACTCAAATGCCTCAATTTCAAATAATGTACTTGTCCTATTTTTTCATATTAAAAACACTCGGTAAAATAATTGTATGTGGACACATGATCAGATTGAATCATAAAAAGTGGTACGCTCTCTTTTAAAAATCCCACGATTTTATATAGTACTTAAAATATTTTTGGTTTTTCTAATTAAATACCGAAATTCCATATTTTTGAAATAAAAATTCAAAAATCATCAATAACATCCAATTGCATAAATTAGCGCTCAATTGCACAAACCAATACAACTATGACGATCAGCACGAAAAACTGACTATCCCAGTATAATTTCTGCTAATTAATAAATAATTAAATAAATTGCATTTAATTAAATAAATTGGAAAGTAATTCAATTAAACCACTATTTAATCTACTTACACTAAACTAACCACATAATTGGACTTAGTTAAACTAATCTAACCTACTAAGCTAACTAATTAAAATCACTAACCACCTAATTGCTAAATTAACCTACTTACATAATCTAATTAAATAACTAAACTAACTAATTACCCTAACCTCACTTAAGACTAACTATCCACTAATTAGCCACTAATCCACCTTTAAGCATAATTAGCTCCCTAATTAGAGATTTCGAGGTAAACTCATCTGATTAGCAAATAAACCAATTCATGGCAATGGCAACGCAAAGGCGAGCAAGACTCAGGCCAATGGCGACACCAAAGGAGGCTCGAAAGGGCCCGAAAATGGTCCACGAAGCTCACAGCCCAAGCTGTGAGTTTGGTTCTGGAGGCTGCTAGACCAGCTGAACTGAAAGCCTAGGACGGCTAGGCGGGTGGTGAACGGCAATGGGGATGGGCAATCAGGCGAGCAGGGGCCGATAGTGGTGACTAGCGACGTTGGTGGCTTGCAAGTGGATGGTGACGAGTGGCTAGGAGCACGGATGGGGATGGCTCGGGGCTCAGGTAGCGAACGAATAGCTCGGACGCGGGGAACTGGAGGCACAGATGAGTGGCTGTGCAGGCAGTTCAAGTGATGATTTGGACGGCGGCGCGAGCTGGTAGCTTTGGCAAGGGGCTTAGCTGGTTGCTTGCTCTGGAAATGGATGTTGCAACTGGTTCTAATGAAGAAGCTGATGAAGAAGAAGATAGAGTTGTTGCTAGGAAGGAGGGGGACAAAGGGCCTCAAAAGTCCACCAAAAATATCTAAAACACTTGAGTTGAGCCCCTAAAGTCTTCAACTCTATCCCTCAACCAAATTTCCCTCCCAAGCTTCTCAAACAAGCCAAGAATGGAGTCCGAATGTTGCAGCCGCCATAGCCCCGCGAATTTCATGTATTCCCTCACCAAATCAACTCAATTTCACACCAATTGGCTTCCATTTCTTGGCCAAATTGCTTAGGAGGAAGCCTACACCGAATTCCACAATTTCCTTCACCATTTGACCCATCTTGAATGCCAAAATTCCACCCAAAGATGGCCATCTAAATTTCCCAATCTAATTTTGCTAAATTTGATTTTTCGCCAAAACTCCTGGGCTTGCCGAAAAATCTTCAAACGATGAGTTGATGTTCCAAAAATAAATCTTGACATGCTAGAACTTTTGATTCTCGAAACCGGGTTCAATTTCGTGGTTAATTTCAACCGGACGCGAATTGAGCGTGATCTAACATACCAAGTAGCTTTTAGGAATTTATAGTACGTTTGACCCATGGTCGATTATTTTTTATCCACATTGTGGATCTTCAACTCATCAGTGACCCTCAGTTGTCGTGAAAATCTCGAGGTTTCGAATAAAGACATAGGATATAGAATCGACAAAAAAATCAGTTTCGTGTTGTTCGACGTGAATTTTGCAATTGGGTGGAATCACTCACACTTTAATTACATGCCTCTATCGAACTGATCTATCTCTGGTCTCTAGTCGATTATAACACTGCCATATTGACTCTTGCGGATTAGCAAGGTCGAGCAGTCGGTTTCTGATCGAAATCTCAAGTCGGTCACGTTTATATCCTTTAACGCCTTCACCAGATAGATTAGTTATCTCATGAGTGATCGGCTCAGAAAAAAAGACTATAGGCGCATCGATGAAAAGCCCATTTCATTTAATCGAAACGGGATAAAAAATCAGGACGTCACAGTGGCCTTGAAAAATGCTAACCACAATGGGATGAGATAAATCTTAGTGAGTCAAAACCCTAAACCCCAATTAGGATGCAAATTCACCTAGAAGCAACTTAAACAGGCACCACAAACAAACTCACCTCGCCTCGGCATGTCCCTACATATTAGTACATCACATATGCCATTATAAATGCAACAAGCGCAATTAATAACTAGAATGATTCTCATCTTTCGACATTCACAAGGGTCCCGATTATAAGGTGAAACCATTATGACACGTCTCATATCGTGCCACACAATTTTACCCCATAATCAAGCACAATACCACAACCATTCAGGCATGTTCCAGTAATTACGACCCATTGGCCATGGCCAACTCAAAAGTCGGTGGCCATCCAGCGTAACTGGGCATCGTCCCTCTCCGTCGGGCACGGCAACATCTAAAACCCCCGCCTAGACGACATTTAATAAAGGAGCATCGGTCAAGCCTCCACTGCAACTCGGCTTCTGGACCCTCGCCAGGCGTCCGATAAAATTGGGCATCGTTCCCAAACTCCCGTTGGATGACGGGTTCAATTATGTTGCCACACGAGCATATCATCAATGAAACCAACTTTTATTTCCGTTATTTAGCCAAGAAAACCAAAATTCCTTTTCAAATAATAAAACTTACAACTCCTTTTTTTTTTTGTTCAAAACCTGCCGAAATAAATTTGTATCGGGTCACGTACTTGAAATCAACCCATCAAACTTTGCACGCATCTAGTCTAAAACCTCACGGTTTTCTTGAGCACATAAAACTTGGCGTCCAAACCCAACACCATATTTCTTTTCTAATTCTTTGTCCAACCACCCTTTTTGAAAACAATCTTTAGTAAACCCATTTTTTGTTCAAAACGTTTAGAAATAAATCTGTAGGTGCTCACATACTCAAAATTAATCCATCAAACTTTGAAAGCATCTAGTTTAAAACCTCATTGTTTTATTGGGCAAATAAATTTTGGTGTCCAAACCCGACACCTTATTATTTTTCTAATGAATTGCCCATAAGGCCATTTTTTGCAATAATAATAGAAAATTACCATAGAACAACCATTCGCATACTACCACGCATAAGTTCGCAGCATGCCAAACATCAACCAATTCATAAATATATATTTTCTAGCAAACAAGCCACCAAGAACAATCACAAAACCATAACCGGCCTTAACTGACAGAAATTGGGTCCACTCGCATGTCTCCAAGATTAATTCAAGAAACATAACCAAACCAGTTCAAAAAATTCTCAAATGTAAATATGTTATGGACACTTAACCAAACACTTTTCATGCAGACACCTTGACTTGGATCTTTCTAGAATAAGAGTAGTAAATTGCCCAAACTGTTATCAAGACTGTGTCCGTGTCCAGAAATTATGTTTTCCAAAATCAGTTTAGTTCAAGGTTCAAACTACAAGATGTGATGAAAAACTTTTGTGAAGAAACTCTTTTGAAAATCGAATCCTAAGAGTTGATAAAAATCCCTTAAACACAAAAATGTCACTGGTTCCAGTACAAACCGAGATTCTACTTTGCATGCAATGAACCTTTATCCTTGTTCTTTTAAATCCATAAAATCTTGAGTAAAATATATGTCATATTTGAAGATGTTTAGAACATTTTTGAAGAAGAAAGCAACCTCAAAATCGTAGCACATTTAACCCATGAAAATGGCAAACAACAAGTGTCCAGTAACCAGCTATGAAGTTGAACTAATCCAACTTAATTAACACTAATCCTTCTTAGCACTAATCTAACCATGATTGGCATTAATATAAACACCCCTTAAGTGCAATTCATAGTCTAATTAAGGATTAGGGAGTTAACTCACCGGATTAGGACGGCGGTGGGTTCACGGTGGCGGCAACGTGACAGCGGCGAGATATCATCTCAAACTCTCGTTGGATGACGGGTTCAATTACGTGACCACACGAGCATATCATCAATGAAACCAACTTTTATTTCCATTATTTAGCCAAGAAAACCAAAATTCATTTTCAAATAATAAAACTTGCAACTCCCTTTTTTTTTTGTTCAAAACCTTCCGAAATAAATTCGTATCACGTCACGTACTTGAAATCAACCCATCAAACTTTGCACGCATCTAGTTTGAAACCTCATGGTTTTATTGAGCACATTTCTTTTCTAATTCTTTGTCCAACCACCTTTTTGAAAACAATCTTTAGTAAACCCATTTTTTGTTCAAAACGTTTAGAAATAAATCCGTAGGTGCTCACATACACAAAATTAATCCATCAAAATTTGTACGCATCTAGTTTAAAACCTCAATTTTTTATTGGGTAAATAAGTTTTGGTGTCCAAACCCGACACCTTATTGTTTTTTCTAATTAATTGCCCATAAGGCCATTTTTTGCAATAATAACAGAAAATTACCATAGAACAACCATTCACATACAACCACGCATAAGTTCTCAGCATGCCAAACATCAACCAATTCATAAATATATATTTTCTAGCAAACAAGACACCAAGAACAATCATAAAACCATAACCGGCCTTAACCGACAGAAATCGGGTCCACTCGCATGTCTCCAAGATTAATTCAAGAAACATAACCAAACCAGTTCAAAAAAATTCTCAAATTTAAATATGTTATGAAGGACACTTAAAAAAACACTTTTCATGCAGACACCTTGACTTGGATCTTTCTAGAATAAGAGCAGTAAATTGCCCAAACTGTTATAAAACTGTGTCCATGTCCAGAAATTATGTTTTCTAAAATCAGTTTGGTTCGAGGTTCAAACTACAAGATGTGATGAAAAACTTTTGTGAAGAAACTCTTTCGAAAATCGAATCCTAAGAGTTGATAAAAATCCCTTAAACACAAAAATGTCACGGGTTCCAGTACAAACCAAGATTCTGCTTTGCAAGCAATGAACCTGAATCCTTGTTCTTTTAAATCCATAAAATCTTGAGTAAAATATATGTCATATTTGAAAATGTTTAGAACATTTTTGAAGAAGAAAGCAACCTCAAAATCGTAGCACATTTTAACCCATGAAAATGGCAAACAACGAGTGTCCAGTAACCGGCTATGAAGTTGAACTAATCCAACTTAATTAACACTAATCCTTCTTAGCACTAATCTAACCATGATTGGAATTAATCTAAACACCCCTTAAGTGCAATTAACAATTTAATTAAGGATTAGGGAGTTAACTCACCGGATTAGGATGGCGGTGGGGTTCACGGTGACGGCAACGCAACGGCGGCGAGAACCCGAGACTACCGCATATTGAACAGAGGCTTGACGATGGCTGTGGTTGCCCTACAAACTCTCGGCCAAGGTGGAAGCTTGGCTTGACTTGGGTGGACTGCAGTTCGGCTGGAGTGAGCTGGACGCGGCTGTGGTGATGCGGCCAAGGAGCTCTAGTGGCGCAAGACATAAGGGTGAAGTGGACGATGGCTGCTCGATGGGTAGGGACGCTGGCGTGTGGTAAAGGAGCTAGCTATTGTGGTGTTGTGGTGGCGTAAAGGTGTTGCTGGTTGGGACGTGGAGGTGGTGAGGCGTGAGATTGTTGGTGTGCGGGCGTGTGGTGTTGGTGCGGCTGTGGGGATAAAAGATGGGGCAGCGGCAGCAACCAAATGGAGAAGCACCGAACCAAGGGGGGAGGGGAAAATTAACGTGAGGAAGAAGAGAGTGAGTGTGAGGGGAAGGAAAGAAAATGAGGGCTGCAGCAGGGGGAAAAAAACTCATGCATGAGGGAAAGAAATGGAGGGAAATGGGAGAGAGAGAGAGAAAGAGAGACAAGGCCAAGAAGTCAAGTGAACCACCCATGAAAATCTTAGCCAAAATATCTAATAATCATCACCAAACCCCTAAAGTCTTCATCCCAAAAGTCTTGTGGTCATCCAATTACAAATTTTTTTCCAATTTTCCCCAAATTAAAGCT
Source organism: Eucalyptus virginea (assembly GCA_014182375.1). Taxonomy (NCBI): domain Eukaryota; kingdom Viridiplantae; phylum Streptophyta; class Magnoliopsida; order Myrtales; family Myrtaceae; genus Eucalyptus; species Eucalyptus virginea. Next base: position 34,062,095 of record CM024516.1, on the reverse strand, counting down.
TTTTGGTAAAGAAAAAAACAATTATTCATCCCCATCCGAATTTCCCCTTATTTTCCTTTTTGTTCGAAAACCTATTCTTCCAAAAAATTCCGGACTCGTCGAAAATTTTCCGAAAGATGAGACGACGTCCTATAGATGAATGGTGACTTGCTCGAATGTCCGATTCTCGAAACCAAATTCAATTTTGTGGTTAAAATCGACCGAACACAACTTTAGTACGACATAACCTATCGGGTAGCTTTTAGGGATTTTAGCACATTTGACCCGTGGTCAATAATTTTCAATCCGTGTTTGTGCATTTCCGAATCATAGATGACCCTTGGTTGTCATAAAATCACGGGGGTTCAAATACGTGTCCCAAGTATAATATCGATAGAAAATCGGATTATAGTCATTCGATGCAAATATCGCAATCGTGTGGAACCACCCGCAATTTGATTATGCAATTCCATCTAATCGACTTATATCCATTTGCTAATCAATTTATAATGGTGTCGTATTGATCCTTGCCAATTTTCATGGTTGGGCGGTCGATTTCTGATCGAATTATCTAATTTGTCATGTTTATACCCCTTAATGGCCTTACTTAATAGATTAGTTAAGTCGTGAGTGATCAGTTCCAAGTAAATTAACTATAAGTGCGTCGACAAAACAACCATTTCATATATTCGAATCAAGGATCAAATTTCGAGATGTCACACCCTTGCACTACAACTAAATAAAAATGTTTTCTTTTGTTTCCCTGTGCTCCATTCCTGCCACTCTCTTTTACACATTCTTATTGTTACTTTGCCCAACCATTTCTTGCCCACATTGTTCTTAGTTTGCTCTCTTGATAGTTCACACATAAAACACTCCATTGCACACACATCAAACACACGTTTCTGCAAATACCCACAATGGTATTAGAGCCACGTCTTTGGTTGGTATTGGGCATTTGTCCTACCTACCCATTCCTAAAACTACCCTTTCCAAAGAACTAAGGACTAAACTATGGCCAACTCTATCTCATCCTCATTTCCCATTCCAACTTTTTATGGGAACAACTATGACTTTTGGAGCACAAAAATGACTACATTCTGATGGCCCAAGACTTATGGGACATCGTGGAAAAAGGTTGCAAGGCTCCACAAGACGGTGCAAGTGTTTCGAAGGATCAACTACAAAAGGATAGAAGGACACTATACTTTATCTAGCAAGCATTCTCGGAAACAGTATTTCCAAGAATAATTGGAGCGAGGACTGCAAAAGGGACTTGGGAAATACTATGAGAAGAATTTCAAGGATCGGAAAAGGTACGTACTATTCGCCTTCAAACTCTGAGTAGAGATTTTGAGAATTCTAAAATGAAAAATTTTGACACCATACAAGAATATTGTGGAAAACTAAAGGAACTACTTAATCAAATGAGAGCATATGGAGATAGGATAACTGATCAAAGGGTTGTTGAGAAAATATTGGCGTCACAACTATAGAAGGAACTAAGGACTTGACAACCCTATCAGTTAGTGAATTAATTGGCTCTCTAGAAGCACATGAGAAGCACATACAGAACCAACTCCGTTACTCTGCGACAATAAGTCCGCAATCGCTATATCAAAGAATCCAGTATTCCATGGAAGAACCAAACATATCGACATCAAATATCACTTCATATGAGAGGTGCAAAATAATGGAGCGATCGAGTCGAAATATTGCAAGACCAAGGATCAAGTAGCGGGCAAGCACTACCTCTAGCCAAGTTTGAGACCTTGCAAAAGAAGCTTAGTGTAACATGAAATTGGATCAAGGAGGAGTGTTGAATTGTTGATCCAATTTCTAGAAGCTTCAAGATAGACATTAGCTAGAAAAGTCAAGAGAAATCCTAAAAAAGGAAAATCTAGCTTAGGTGGCAATGAAAAGCGTATAAAACACAAGTGTAGAAGTATCTAGGAGAAAAGAGAAAGTGAAAAATCTCTGACACGAGTAGAAGATTTTCCTTGGTAAAGTTGGTGATGTAGGCCTATAAAAAGCCTTGTGGTCGTCCATTTTGAGGGGCAAACCAAAAAGGTAAGCTCCTCCCCTTCCCTATGTACTACAACTAAATAAAAAAGTTTTCTTTTGTTTCCTTGTGCTCTCTTGCTACCACTCTCTTTTACACATTCTTGTTATTACTTTGCCCAACCATTTCGTGCCCACATTGTTCTTAGTTTGCTCTCTTGATAGTTCACACACAAAACACTCCCTTGCACACACATCAAACACACATTTCTGTAAATACCAACAATTCTCTTGTAAACTTCTTACTCTGTAGTCAGCTTTGACAAGCTCAGTATTGGCAAGGTGTACCTTCGCCCTTGGTTTGGAGATTTAAACTCATCATTGTCTATGTTTATTTTCATATTATCAATTACTTTCCCCTTCGACTGCCTGATAGGGAAGTCTTCATTACTATACATTTTGTAGTCGCGACTTGTTTTAGTTTCATTAGTAAGGTATGCAGTACATAAAGGGTGTGAATCTATGCCTTGTTGTAATATATTTATTATTCTAAATGTGATCCCAATATTGTATTCCCAATTAGTTTCGATTTATTGCCCGATTAATCACCCACATCTATTACATGATATCTGCCCGTTAATGTGTTACCATAACAGTCTTGATGGAAGATATTGGTAACGTAAGAAATTGAATAAAACGTCTGGTCATCTAGTTCAAACCTTATCACTATAGAAAACTCACCATCAGGCTTGAGGGGTATTGGCTAGTAGAACATGACGTACAGATCTGGTGTTCCCCATATTGCATATCGATCATGCTGCGTGGACCTGTCCAAGGTTTTGAGGTTTTCTGCTTTTGCAAATTTTCATCAATGGGTGGAGGTATGTTGATCTTTATGTTTCTGCAAATCGATTCCAAATTTTGTATGAATTTTTTCATGATTGATAAATTGGGATCGTCAGGCTTTATTTTATATTTAATCTAACAGTTGGTATCAGAGCATGTTTACAATCTCCGCCTTGATCAAAATTTTTGGAATTTTTGTTTATTTCCATTGAATTATGTATGGGTGAAATTGGATTTTTATTACTTGGAACGAAAGATAAAATTCCAGCCAAATTTGGGCAACCTACCACGCGATAATGGATCTACATGGTCACACCGCCATTAGGAAGAAAAACTCTTAAATTTTTCGACATATTATTGATCATTGGAGGTTAATCGAGCAGTGAAATTTTGGTGGTTAGGGTTTTTTAGGGCAGATCGTTTTAGGCTTAAAATTTTTCCATATGTTGGTCGTTTTTACTGGATCTTTAAATTATTCGTTTGTCTTGCCATTCTCTTAGAAACCCATCAATCAATTTGGTCAGACATGGGCTATGGAAGGAGACCCAGGCGGTGAAACGGAGCAGGTCGCAGCGGAATGGAGTGGCGGAAGAGAAAGGCCCGGAAGAGGCTTCGGGGGCATGTGTCGCAAGCACGCCTATTATTTGTCAGTTTTGCCCCCCAAGTGTGAAAATTTACGAATGTGCCCCTTTTGGGCATGAAATTCCTGTTTTACCCTTTAAAAGTAAAATTCCAATTCTAGCATTGCGTGCAAAATTCCAATTTTACCCCTTTTGCATGTGATTTTACTATTTTACCCTTACATGCAATTTTATGAATATTTTCTCATAAAATTAATTGTCTAGTGAGCCGTATATATTTAATTAATTAAAGATTAGCCACAGCATCTTTGATTATATTAAATTATCAGCATTAAGAGCCTTTGGATCACATATAGTAAAAATACAATAATTGTGATTAGTCACATTAATATTTTGAATTTTATGCCACGTGAATTTTTAATATATTAATGTGATTAATTAGGATGAAATATTATTTTATCTTTCTTAATTTACCCACAGGGATTAAAAAAAGGAATATAATTTGATAGTTTCATCATGAAGTAATTATGAATCAATTTAAATTAAATTTAGCCCACAGGCAATTTTTGATGTTATGTGATTCATATTTTATAACATGTTTTACATTGGTATGATTTGATTTAAGTTAATTTAACTCAAATATATTGATACGTAATTTTTCTTTGATTATGGTGCAGTCTTACCACCTACAATTAGTTGTAGTATAATTGTTCCCGAGCTTAATGGAAATAACTATAAAGAATGGAGGGAATCAGTTCTTCTTCAATTGGGGTGCATGGATCTTGATTATGCTCTAAGGTCAAATGAACCACTTGAATCTACTAAGAATAGCACTCATGCTAAACATACTCGTTATGCATAATGGGAGCGGTCCAACCATCTCAGTGTGATGTACATAGAGACAGAACTCTCTGCTAGCATTCGTGATTCAATCATTCAGCATAACAATGCCAAGAAATTGCTGGAGGCAATTGATGCACAATTTTGAGTCTTCAAAGAAGGTGCATGCCATGACCCTGATTACGAAGTTCTCATCCTAGAAACTTACTAGTGTAAGAGGTGTGCAAGAGCACATCATGAAGATGAGGGACATTGTAGCTCAGCTGAAGAATCTTTAGGTTGGGATATCAGAACCCCTTCTTATATACTATATCCTGTATATTCTCCCACAAGAGTATGCCCCTTTCAAGACTTACAATACACATAAAACTAAATGGTCAATCAATGAACTCATGACCATGACCATGTGTGTTCAAGAGAAAGAGAGACTACTAATCGAGAAAGGAGAAAGTGCTCATATGGCAACACAAGATAAGTATAAAGGGCAAGGCAAGCAGAAGGGAAAAGGTAGGATGCCTCTACCTCCCTAAGTTGGCATTAAGAAGGAATCCAAGTGTTTCTTCTATAAAAATAAGGGGCACATGAAGAAGGATTCCACCAAATTTAAGGCGTGACTCAAAAAGAAATGTAACCAAATTTCATGTGTTTGTTATAAATCTAATATGGTTGATGTGGTTTACAACACTTGGTGGATTGATTTTGGTTCTACAATCCACATTTTGGATTCCTTGTAGGGTTTTTAGAACCAACGGAAACTAGTGGGAAGTGAACAAAGCATCTATTCAAGAAACGAGATTGTAGCACCCCGAACCCTTCGGCGGTCGCCACAAGCTCTGGTGTTACACTTTATTACCTTTTCTATCTTGTACTTAGAACAAGCGTCTTTAATTACAGGCATTTTTTTTTCTTCTAAAGCGGTCCCACGCGCAACTCATAGCGGAAGCAAATCAAACATCGCCATCTATCTCCCTACCAAATCCATGATACAAATACACACCAACTAAACATCATGATTTTCATAAACAGCTTCGACGCTTGGCTTACATACATATATAAAGCAAGATGGGATTTCCTCTTGGGTCGGTACAAAAACAAGAAAGGTTAGGACTTTGCCATGTCCTACCTAAACTCTCAAAAAGAAACCTCGACCCCTAACATCATGTGAACACAAAACCCTCCCATCGTAAGCGTCGACTATCTACATCAAAAAGAGATCCAACTCCTACTCGTCACGCGCAGGTCTCACACCCAACCCGGTGCATCAGGTGGTGGCGGCGGCAGCATCCCTCGCATCGCTCCATCCCGTCGAACGTGTACAGAAATGAACTCTTGTATGACAGGGCCCCCAGCCAGGCCGATATCATACATCACCAGACATCGCACTCGGATAAACGTTAGTCCAGGAACAGAGGGACAATCTATCTCCGTACACTCTACCTCTACATCAGACGGCAGACCGTAAAATACCCCACGCGAGACAGCAGGTAGCGGCATGCTTGCTAATCTAAAATGTTATCCCTAAAAGGGGTGAGTACAACTACTCAGCAGATAGGGAAATCCAATAACAACTCAATGCACCATGCATATCATCACACATTGCAAGCATCACTTACCTTGTAATCATGCGTATCATGCATCATCACATCACATACCATCACTATCATGCCTCATCATGCATCATCATGCATATATTATCACGGGTGATCATCATATCATATCACATGCCATCATCGTCATGCATCATCATGCATATATTATCACGGGTGATCATCATATCATATCACTTGCCATCATCGTCATGCATCATCATGCATCATCATGCATATATTATCACGGGTGATCATCATATCATATCACATGCCATCACTATCATGCATCATCATGCATCATCATGCATATATTATCATGAGTTGATTATCATCTTTATCTTTCAATTTTGATCACCACATCACCCATTTCTCAACTCATCAATTCTCATCATCAACCCTTCGGGCAGAAACCTCCGACAGGGCACATATCACATTATCAACAACAACAACCCTTCGGGCGAACCTCCGACAGGGGTTCCCGGCCAACTCAGCCATCCCATGGCCACCGGGCTTCCGGCCCCCCACATTCCGGGCATCTCGCATCCCAACTGGCATCACGAGGCATTCCCTTCGGGCAGAAACCTCCGACAGGGCTTCCGGCCTTTACCCTTCTAGCCAGGCATCCCGCACCCCAACCTGGATCGCGAGGCATTCCCTTCGGGCAGAAACCTCGACGACAGGCTTCCGGCCCCCACATTCCGGGCATCCCGAAACTCCCGGGAATTCCGGCAATGTAACTCCGTACATTCCGGCCAACATCCTCCACCACAACCACTTCCTCATCCACATTTATCTTTTTATCTCAATTTTAACATGGCAATTGGCATGGCATCAAACAAATCACACTTGCATTTCAATTCACATGTCATACACATGCCAAAGCTTTATCACATATGCATTTCAATTCAATACATGTACAGGGACCATGTCATAGGCATATCAAGGCTTTATCACATATACATCTCAATCAAATACATGTGCAAAGACCTCATCACACATATGCCACACAAATACAATTGAATCCATGGCCAAATAAAAATCCATTTTATTTTATTATTATCTTATTATTATTTTATTATTTTATTTTTATTATTATTTATTATTATTATTTTTTTATATCAATAAATTCCAAAAATACAAGAAGTATTTAACAAACTCATAGGATGATATTTTCTTGTAAAATTCGGGGCCAATTTAAATTTTTACCAAATTCCACAATTTCCCCAAAACATCCTATAATTCTCGGATTTAAGCCAATTACACAGTTTCGGAATAAATTTAATTAAAATATCCATTCGGTCTCCAAAAATTACTAGATTTTACAGGGTAATATCAAACACATTTTCGTGCATTTTTCATGCAGAACTCTAAGCCAAATTCTTCATAGATTAATTTATACAACTCCACGAAGCTTCTGGAACCTCTACCGCTTCGTCCAGAATGCACCTCTCCGAAAAATTTAAGTTTCACCCATCCATTCTCTTTCGTTTCTTCTTCAATTTGAGTATGTTATGTATCAAAGTGTCCTTTACAAGTTTCATGAAGAAATCTAGGCCAAATAACCCAAGTAAAGTCCTCTTTTAAGTCCTTGAAGTCTCGGGTGTCTCGGTACACCTCACCAGAATCAAACATCTCCAAGATCTAGCCGATTAACTAGGCTACACTCGTTCATTTCTCCTCAAATTTGAGTATGTTGTATTTTAAGATGTTACCTACAACTTTCAAGAAGACAACAAAGTGAGATCTCCAACAGAAATCAACATGCAAGCAAGAAATCAACAAGAAGTCGGTGAAATTTTCGCAGATCTAAGTCTCCGTATAGTAGAACTTTTAACCCCTCAAATCTTCATCGTTTTCTGCAAAATTTCAGTATGTCATACTAAAGGATGTTAGCTTCAACTTTCATGAAGACACCGAAGCCAAAATCGAACTCCAACCACACATGCAAGCTCGAACAAGTCACTGACTTCCACAAACCGAACAAAAACAGTTACATGACATGCAAACAAACCCACCTTGGCTCGGTTTTTCTCACAAATAACACCCAAAACCGGACATGCAACCACCACAACAAACATGCAAGAGAAGTTATGGACTCCACTTGCCTCTAGGGTAGACAAACAACGACGAACGGCGAACGGACGCGGCACACGGACGGCGAGACGCGGCGGCGACGGCGACTCCTTCCTTCCCTTCTCTCGGCCGCTCCTCCTCTCTCGCACACTTCTCTCTCTCCTGGGTGAACAAAATGGAGCAAAAGAACCGGCCATCTCTCTCTCCTAATCCCTTTTATATCCCTTTAATCTCATGATTACTTGCCTCTCAAAGGGACCAATGCATGAGGACTTGTCTTGCCACTTGTCATTTTGGGCTTTTAAATTTTGAATTTGATTTTGGGCTTGGGCTTAAGCCCATCCGGCCACTCCTCCTTGGGCTCTAATGGGCCGACTAGCTTGGCCCACCAAGCTTTAGGCTAATGGGCCCAAGGCCCATTTCGAATTTTAACCCTTTTTCTCTTTTTTTTTTTTTTTTTTGAAATTCTTTTTATAAATATTCTTGAATTCCAATTTTTCATCTTGGCCAAAGTCTTGGAATATTTTGATTATCGAAATTTAAATCATATGGCCAAGCGTTAATCTATCAATTTAAATTTCCACAATCACAAGCACAAATCATCAAATTAAAAGACAATTTGGCTAAATCAGAAGCCATAAAAATTCTACCACCTAATTAAAGATATTTTACACACCTTAAGACTTGGCTTTGAATTTCTGGGATGCCACAGAGATGTGCTTGCGTGTGGAAGCTATTAGGACATGCAGATTAGTTCTCGGTAGTGGTTTTGTTTTAATTTTAAAAATGACCTTTTATATTCCTAGTTTTGTTAAGGGGATAAGTACACTATCAGTGCCAAAAATTATGTACGGCGCTCACTTTGGTGCCAAAAGTTTCCGTCAGATCACTTAAGTGCCAAAATTTTGAAAAACGATCATTTTAGTGCCAACGTCAATTAAATTGGCCAGAAATCCGACATGGCCTTTTTTTTATTAATTTTTGAAGCCGACGTGGCTCGTCAAAGAGTTGACTCAACTTCCAAACACCAAAACGACGTCATTTGGCATCTTTCCCCTAACTTAGAAACTCGAATCCCTAAATTGAGAGAGAGGGAAGGCTCGTCTTCATCTTCATCTTCCTCAAAGACACAAACCAGCAATGGCACTAGCACAGCACCAACAGCAACACCGGCAGTGCACCAGCAGCAACACCAGCAACACAACAACAGCAGCGCACCAGCGGCACCTTTGACTCGTTTTCTTCCTCCTCCTCCTCTGCCCTCGCCTCCGATTTTTCCTGCCACTTATTGCTCGAGCAACAATCTCAGTCTCTCCTCACTCACCTGATTTCAACAATCTCAACTACAATGGTGGCCTAGCGATGGTGGCCGAGCGACGGCAGGCGAACGACGGTGGCCAAGCGGCGGAAACCCTAATTTCAATCCCAATGTGAGCTAAACGGTGTCGTTTCCATGAGGCCATCCATGTAGGATGGCAAAATGACGTTTTTTTCTTAAGGAGGACCGAAAACGACGTCGTTTAAAGGCCCGTCGAATTTTTTTTTTTTTTTTAAAAGCCACGTAATCATTTAGGCCGGAATTTTTCGCCGGTGGCACCAAAGTGATCGTTTTTCCTCCGATTTGGCACTTAAGTGATCCGACGGAAACTTTTGGCACCAAAGTGAGCGCCGTACACAAGTTTTGGCACTGATAGTGTACTTATCCCTTTTCTAGGAATTTAATTTTAGTTTCAAGACTTGTACCTTTGGGATACTCCTTTGAATTTTCAGATTCACCATTCAATTTATCGTATAAATCTGAAATCGTTAGGAGTGGTATTTTTTCTGGTGGTCTCTTTTGAATTAATTTATAAGACAATGTCATTAATAATGCGACGCACATTCACGATAATGCTGATATAAAACGATGTGTTGTGAATGGGGATTCCTCTATGTTGTGGCACCGAAGGTTGGAACATATCTCCATGGATAGAATTAAGTGACTAGTAAATGATGGAGTACTTACTACTTTAGATTTTGCTGATTATGACACTTGTGTGGACTGTATAAAGGGAAGATAGACCAACAAGTCAAAGAAACATGCTAAAAGGAGTATAGAAATATTAGAAATCATACATACATATATTTATAGTCTAGATATGGACTCAAATGGTCAGAGATACTTCATTTCTTTCATAGACGATTATTCACGATTTATGTACCTCTACTTGTTTCATAATAAGCATGAAGCGCTAGATGCCTTTAAGGTATTTAAAACTAAAGTAGAGAAACAATGCGGCAAGCAAATTAAGAACGTGAGACCAGATAGAGGTGGAGAATATTATGGTAGATACACTAAAGATGGACAAGCACTTGGTCCATTTGCGAAGTTTCTTGAAGAGCATGGGATTATTGCCCAATACACTATGCCTAGTTCACTGGATCAAAATGGTGTCATAGAAAGAAGCAAACGAACATTATTGGACATGGTGCGGAGCATGCTTAACAACTCCAAACTTCCTAAGGTTTTATGGATTGAAGCTCTTAAAACGGCTGTGTGCATATTGAACCGAGTTCTAACCAAGGCTGTTCCAAAGACGTCTTTTAAGTTATTCAAAGGTTGGAAATTGAGTTTGCAACATGTATGCATTTCGAGATGCCCATCTGAAGTGAGAGTCTACAATCCACATGAAAAAAAGTTAGATCCAAGGACTATAAGTGAGTATTTCGTTGGATATGCTGAAAAGTTCAAAGGATACATGTTTTACTATCCATCTCACACCACTAGGTTTGGAGAATCAAGAAATGCTAAATTTCTTGAGAATGACCTAATTAGTGGGAGCGATTAATATAGGGACTTTGTTCCAGAAGAAGATCATTCAGATACTCAACCTTTCACCTCAAGTATTGGATTGGTTAATGTTTACAGCACCCCTTCGGTTCAACCGGTCTTTGAGCAACTAATCATTGAAGATCCTAACTGTTCAGCAATTACCAGATAATGTTGAGCTTCTAGTTGAACAACAAACTCTTCAGGAGGATGTTGATGCAACATTAAGAATATCTACTAGAATAAAGAAATCAACAATCCTTAATGACTATATTGTGTATCGACATGAATTTGACTATAATGTTGGAGTTGAAAGTGATCCCGAGACGTTTTCACAAGTCATGAGTTGTGATAAATCCATTTTATGGTACAATGCCATGAAGGAAGAGATGAATTATGTGGCATCAAACAAAGTCTGGGATTTAGTTGAGTTGCCTGATGGTACAAAAGCCATTGGTTGTAAATGGGTCTTCAAAACTAAGAATGATTCATTAAGCAATATTGAGAAATACAAAGCTAGACTCATTGCCAAGAGATTCACTCAAAAGGAGGGAATCGATTACACGAAGACGTTTTCTCCTGTATCCAAGAAAGATTCTCTTTGTATTATTTTGGCATTGGTTGCTCATTTTGATATGAAGTTAGATCAAATGGATGTGAAAACGGCGTTCCTCAGTGGAAAATTAGAAGAAATGGTTTTACATGAAACAATCAGAAGGATTCTTCTCTAGTGCTGGTGAGCATTTGGTATGCAAGCTTAAAAGGTCTCTATATGGCTTGAAACAAGCATCCGGTCAATGGTACTTAAGATTCCATGAGGTTATCTCTTCATTCGATTTTATAGAGAATGTCATGGATCAATGTATATACCAGAAGGTTAGGGGGAGCAAAATTTGTTTCCTTGTGCTATATGCAGATGACATGTTACTTGCAACCAATGACAATAGGTTGTTATATAAAGTGAAACAATTTCTCTCTAAGAGTTTTGATATGAAGGACATGGATGAAGCGTCTTACGTCATTGGCATTAAGATCCATAAAGATAGATCTCAAGGTGTATTAGGACTATCTCAAGAAACCTATATCAATAAGGTCTTAGAGAGGTTTCAGATGAAAGATTGTTCACCAAGTATAACATCCATTGTGAAGAGTGATAGGTTTAATTTAAACCAAAGCTCGAAGAACAATTTTGAAAGGGAACAAATGAAGAACATCCCATATGTTTCTAATGTCAGAAGCTTAATGAATGCTCAGGTTTGCACTCGATTTGACATTGCCTTTGCTATGAGAATGTTAGGAAGATACCAAAGTAATTCATGTATGGACCACTAGGAGCTACCAAGAAGGTGATGAGGTACCTTCAAGGAAGTAGGCATATATGCTTATGTATAGATGGACGGACAACTTGGAGGTAGTTGGTTACTCGGACTCAGACTTTGCTGGCTATGTTGATTCCTGCAAAATCAACATCAGGATATATTTTTATGTTTGCTGGCGGAGCTATATCTTGGATGAGTGTAAAACAGACCTTGGTTGCCACTTCCACTATGGAGGCAGAGTTCATTTCTTATTTTAAGGCCACCTTACATGGTGTGTGGTTGAAAAGTTTCATATCGGGGCTTACAGTTGTGGATTCCATTGCAAGGCCATTAAGAATATTTTGCGATAATTCAGCTGTAGTTTTCATGGCTAAGAACCACAAAAGTGGTAGTCGAAGTAAACACATCGACATCAAGTATTTAGCCATCAGAGAACGTCATAAAGAGAAGAAAGTGGCCATAGAACACGTAAGCACTGGATTGATGATAGCTAATCATTTAACTAAAGGCATGCCAACAATGAGTTATAAGGATCATGTATTCAAAGTGGGCATTGGCCTAATCATGCAAATTTTTCTTTATATGGAAGAATTTGTGAGACTTTTATTCATTTATAATGCTTTTCTAAATACAGTTGTATACATTCAATTATTATGAGAAAAGCAATTTTGTTTGAGCTGGAGTAGACATAAGGTTTATTCATTAAGTTATTTGGACACATATGGGCTGATGAAATGCATTGTGATACACGGAAGATAATACTAGCTTTAAGAGGACTCTCGCTGTGATTCATGTGTTTTATTTCAATATGAAGTTTATGTGGGTTTTTGGGTTAATATTTCATTTGATGGAATATTGGGATCAGGTGGGAGAATGTTGTAATATATTTATTATTCTAAATATGATCCCAATATTGTATTCCTAGTTAGTTCCGATTTATTGACCAATTAATCACTCACATCTATTACGTGATATTTGCCCATTAATATGTTACAATAACAATGTTGATGGAAGATGTTGGTAATGCAAGAAACGGAATAAAACATCAAGTTGTATAGTTCAAACCCTATCACTATAGAAAACACACCTTCATGTTTGGGGGTATTGACTAGTAGAACATGACGTACAAATTTAGTGTTCCCCATGTTGTAGATTGATTGTGCTGCATGGATTTGCCCAAGGTTTAGAGATTTTATGCTTTTGAAAATTTTCATCAATGACTGGTGGTATGTTGATATTTATGTTTCCGCAAATTCATCCTAAATTTTGTACGAATTTATTCGTGATTGATAAATCAGGATCGTCAGGTTTTAGTTTATATTTAATCTAACATGCCTTTCTCCTTCTAAGGCTGGCTTTTGCGCCACCACTGCTATCGTTGCCATTGCTAATGCCACCACTAAGAGGGTTCAATTGTGTCCTTAGAGGCCTTTGAATTGTCTGTCGATATGAGTAACATGCTGAGCATTTGGACTACTTCAACAATTCATAACAATGGTGGAAACACAAGAGATATCAGACGGATGTATTAATCTTTAGGTTAACGTCCTCGTTGAAGATTGATTATTGCATCTGATCCTTTTACAACACCTTAGAATCCCGCTATGAACATGGCGAATGAATTGATGTTCTTATATGGCTTAGTCAAAATTGTGCAATTGATGTTGCCTCGCAATATGATTGTGCAGGCCTTTTTTTAATTCAGAATTGCGGTTCAGGTTCTTGCTGTAGTTACAAGAGCAAAAGATTTTGATATCAACAGTGCATTTGTTTTTTAGGTCCTTCGAGTGTGCAACATTTGGGGCCTCAATTGAGGCTTGTTGAGGAAGAATGAAAGGAAAATGGCTGCTGTGGATGAGGCTTGGCTAGTGGGGGCAAGTAATGAGCACAATGGGATATTTTGGTTGACTTTTGAGGCAATTAGGACCCCCTCTTCAAGAGCTGGCTTCTTCTTCTTCCTTGGGCTACCTTTATCCATTGTTGAGTGCTTTGATAGCTTAAGAGAACCAAAGAACTAGCCAGCAGCCTCCCCCTTCACCGTCGACTGCTGCCGAAAGCTATCGGACTCGTTGCGCGATCGCACGCCGCCCACAAGCCGTTCGCCTACCCCTGCTCATGTCCCGCTTGTCCTGCGGTCCCTCGCCATCCCCCGTATGTGCTGGTCACTATTGAAACCTCGCCAGAGCCCCACTATCGTTGTCCAACCACTATCCGCCACCGCTAGGAGCCGCTGAAGCCACCTAGTCCACCTCCTCACTGTTTTCGCGCCATCCAACCACTTGATCTAGCCCAGCAGCCCAAGAACTTAGGTCGAATTATCAACCCCTAGTTGAGACTTCAAGGCCCGTTTTAAGGCCCATCTAGACCTCCGTTCTCCGTTGGAGTCATCGTAGGCTTGTTTATCGCTCGCCTCCATGTCACCGTCATCGTGGACTCACTGGCCCGCTAAACCGGTGAGTTTACTTGCCAAACTCTATTTAGAGAGTTAGTGACGCTTAGTAGATATAGTTTAGGCTAAGTGTGGATTATGTGGTTAGTTAATTTGGATTAGTGATTTAATTGTTTAATTATGCATGTTAGGTGGTTAGAATAGATTGATTATGGGCCAATTATATTGTACTATTTGTCTAGATAGGTGCAATAATTTTCTAGGCTTGTTTAGGTGGTTAGATTAGCATTTCCAGCGTAAGTTAGTATTTATTGGATTTAATTTGCATTATTTAATTAATTTTGCTATTTATTTAACTATGTTATATTTTCTGGAAACTATACCGGCATAGTCGGTGACTGGAATTTTGTACTAATTGCAATGATGTGCTTAGTTTACGTAATTGAATGCTAATTTGTGCAAAATGGGTGGTGATTGTGATTTTGAGTTATTATTTCAAAAATCGGAAATTTTGGTATTTAATCAGAAAATACTGAGCGTTGGTTTTTAACACCAAAAATGTTTTAATGTACTATATAGTGGGATTTTTGAAAAGGAAGATATCACATTTTTTACTCAAATTGACTGTGTACCCACACAAGATTATTTTTATTGGGTGTTTTTAATATGAAGAAAATAGGCCAACTCATTATTTTAATTGGGGCATTTGAGTGCAAAGCATAATGTCCTTGGCCAGGATTTATTGATCGTGTGATGGCTAAGTGAACCCGTCCCCGATGTACGTCGGTAGGATGTTGCCCCTATATAGGATGACCCTGGACAACAAAAGTCGGTTGCAGTAGATTCTGGATTGATGTTCCTTCGAGAATGCTATCCCCGATTCGTCGGTGGATATTGCCAAGCTCAAAGGAGTGAGATGAAGCTTGGCTACGCTAGAAGTGATGTGCGTTAGTATATTATGTCTATGCGGACAGTAATCAAGTTGGAATGTGTGTTTGATTGAAATTGAAGTGCCGAATTATGGGACAAAATTGTGTGGTACAATATGGGACGTGTCATAACGATTTGGCCTTATAATTGGGACCCCTATGATTGATGGATCGATTGTATTGATTGAATTGATTGATTGATTGATCGATCGATTGATTAAGTATGTGAATTGTACTGACATGTAGGAGGGACTTGAGGCGAGGTAACTCCTCTATTTTATGCGTATAGACTACCTTTAGGTGTATTTCCTTCTTAGTCGGGGTTTAGGTGAACTTGCTGAGACATTGTCCTACCCCATCATGGGCTCAATATGTTCAGGTCCTTAGATGGCGACCCCTCATGTACGTTATGGTTAGCCTTGAAGGGTTATTAAGCTGATTACTGACTTCCCTGTTCCCGAGGCCACTGGGTCTATGAGCTCATAATGATCACTATCTGGGTCGATGAGAGCCTACCTCAAAGGGTACCTCATTGATTTAAGGCGTGGTTTCGCTACAGGCTCAATGGATACAGAGTTAATCCCCTCTAGGGTTTTGAGGTCCCCCGATATGGTAGTCAACGCCACTCTAGACGAAGGCACAGCTAACCCTCCTGATGGTGCTGTGGAGGACCTTGCGTCCCCGGAGCCTGTGGAGTTCGAAGGATCGGTCAATGTAACTGACTAGTGTGTCATAGGATAGTTTCCTTTTTGAGGACCGATCTTTTTGGTAGACAAACTAGTTTTGTATATAAACCTAGTTTGTTTATAAAAGCGTGTTTTGTGAATTTGTTAGCCTGCTTTTCAATCCCATGCCGTTTGCCATCAGAGGTTTGTTTATTCGCTTCCGCATGTGTGGCACCCCGAACCCTTCTAAGGTCGCCACAAGCACCGATGTTACATCTAATTACCTTTTTATCATTTATAAGAGGCGTCGGAATTCATAGACATTTTTTTTTTTAAAGCGGTCCCAGCGCGACTCATTAGCGGAAGCAAAATATCACCATCTCTCCCCTACTAACCATGATACCAATACACACCACTAATAACATGATTTTATAAACAAGCCATGACACCTTATTTACATATACTTTCAAGATGGGACTCCCTTTTTGGGTCGATACATAACAAGGAAAAGTTAGGACTCTGCCATGTCCAGCCTAAAACCTCAAAAAGAACCCTCGACCCTCTACATCACATGTGTACAACCCCCATCATAGGTGTCGGCTAACTATCCAAAAAGAAACACAGCCCCTACTCGTCACGCTCGGGCCTCACACCCAGTCCGGTGCGTCAGGCGATGGCGGCGGCAGCATCCCTCTCATCACCCCATCGCGGCAAACGTGAACGGAAACGAACTCCTGAACGACCGGGCCCCCAGCTAGGCCTATGTCATACATGACAAAACAGTGCACACGTATGTAGGTGAGTCCAGGTACAGAAGGACAGCTGAACTCCTCACACTCTACCTCGACGTCGGACGGTAACCCGTAAAATACACCCCGCGCGACGGCAGGAATCGGCATACTGCTAATCTGAAATGTTGGACCCCAAAAGGGGTGAGTACAACCACTCAGCAGATAAGGAATCCAATAACAACTCAATGCATCATACAAATCATACATACATTGCAGGCGTTACTTACCTTGAAGCCATGCGCATACTATCATGCGTCATCATATCATGGTATCATACATGTCATCATCATCATGGCATCGTCATATCGTTCATGTCTAACCACATATCATCATCATCACTATCATCATCATGGATATCATCATGCACATCATACCATATCATATATCATCATCACTGTCATCATCATGCATATCATCATGCATATCATACCATATCATATCTCATCATCATCATCATGCATAATCATCATGCATATCATCATGCCATGGGTGATCATCATATCACATCACATATCATCATCATCATCATGCATATCATCATGCATATCATCATGCCATGGGTTAATTTTCATCTTTATCTTTAAATTTGATCACCACATCACCCATCTCTCAAATTATCAATCTCATCATCCCCTCGGGCAAAGACCTCCGAGGCTTCCGGCATTCAGCCATCCCAGGCCACCGGGCATCCGGCCCCCCACATTCCGGGCATCTCGCATCTCAACTAGCATCACGAGGCATTCCCTTCAGGCAGAAACCTCCGACAGGGCTTCCGGCATTTACACTCCCTGGCCGGGCATCCCGCACCCCAAATCCTAGCATCGCGAGGTATTCCATTCGGGCAGAAACCTCCGACAGGGCTTCCAGCCCCCCACATTCCGGGCATCCTGAATCTCCCAAGGAAGTCCGACAATGTATCTCTATACATTCCGGCCATCATCCTCCGCCACAACCATCTCCTCATTTACCATCATCCATGTTTACCAATTTCAATATTAATTTAGCATGGCATATGGTGTGACATCACACAAGTCATACTTGGCATAGGATTCACGCATGCATCTCAATTCAATGTCATACATATATGCCAAGACTTTATCACACATGCCACATAAATAAATTTAATGGAATCTATGGCCAATAAAATAATCTATTTTATTTTATTTTATTATTATTTTATTATTATTTATTTATTATTTTTAATATCTATAAATTCCCAAAATTATAAAAATTCAAGCAATTATTAAAAAAATCCATAGGATGATAATTACATGCAAAATTCATGGCCACATAGAATTTTTTTTTTTTTTACAAAATCTCACAATTTCACAAAACATCCTATGATTCTTGGATGAAACCAGAATGCACGGTTTCTGAAGAAATTAAATTAAAATATCCATATGGCCTCCAAAAATTACGAAATTTTACCGAATCATAGCCAAGACATTTTCGCACAACTTTCTTGAAGACTTCGAAGACAGATTATTTTTAGATTATTTTACACAGTCTCACGAAGCTTCTAGATCCATCACCGGATTGTCCAGTGTACACATCTCCGAAATATTGAGATTTCACCTACCTATTCTCTTTCGTTTTCTCTGAAATTTTGATATGATATACATCAAGATATCCTCTACAAGTTTCATGCAGATATCTAAGTCAAATAACCAGATTATAGTCATCATTTAGGTCCTTGAAGTCTCGGGTGTCCCGAAATACACCTCCAGAATCATCGTCTTCAAGATCTAGTTGATTTACTAGGCTATACTTGTTAATTTCACTTCAAATTTGATTATGTTGTATTTTAAGGTGTCCCCTACAACTTTCATGAAGAAATCTAAATGATATTCTCATCAAAAACTAACATGCAATCACAAATCCAACAAAAAGTCAGTAAAAACTTTCCAGATCTGAGGTCTCCGTAGGATGAGACTTTAGCCCCTCAAATATCCATCATTTTCCACGAAATTTTAGTATGTTGTATTTCAAGATGTTAGCTACAACTCTCATGAAGAAATAGAAGCCAAAATCTGACTCTAAACACACATGCAAGCTCAAACAAGTTTCTGACTCACAAGATCCGAGCAAGAACAGTCACACCATTCACACACAACTCATCCATGCTTCGATTTTTCTCATCTAACACCCAAGAATTCGACATGCAAACAACATACAAGCATGCAAGAGAAGGTAGAGGACTCCCACTTGCCTCTAGACCGGACGGACGACGGCGTAAAGCGGCGAACACGGCGGCACACGGCGGACGGCGTCGACTCCTCCTCCTTTCTCTCTCGGCCGCTCCCCCTCTCTCTCTCTCGATTTCTCTCTCTCTCTCTCTCTCTCTCTCTCTCTCTCTTTTGGGCGAATGGAGTAAAACCGGTCACCTTCTCTCTCTCTTCCCTTTTATTTCCCCATTTCTCCATCATTGGCAATGATTGCTTGCCACCCCAATTGACCATTGCATGCGTTCCTTCTCTAGGCCAATGCATGAAGACCTATTGCCACTTGTCTTATGGGCTTTTGGGCTTCTTGGGCTTGGGCTTCTTGTGGCCGGTCGACCACCTCTTCTTGGGCCTCTATTGGGCCGGCCAACTTGGCCCATTAAAAGCTTAGGCCAATGGGCCTAAGGCCCATCCTAAAAATTGACCTTTCCTCTTCTTTTTTTTTTTTTTTTGAATTCCTTTCTATAAATATTTTTAAATTTCAATTTTCATCTTGGCCAAAGTCTTGGGACATCTTGTTTATTGGAATTTAATTTATAAAGTACATGGCCAAGCATAAATTATCAATCCATCAAATTTAAATTCTCACAATCATATGCATAATTCAACTAAATAAAAAGACTAATGGCTAGAGCATAAGCCATGGGAAATTTATCACCTAATTAGAGACTTTAACACACCTTATAACTTGAATTTTAATTTTGGGATGCCACAATTCTCCCCTCCTTAGGGAATTTTGTCCTCGAATTTCAAACACCACTCGTGCCTTCTTGAAACAAATAGCGGTATTTTTCCTTCATTTGATCCTCACTTTCCCATGTGGCTTCCTCCACATCACGATGTCGCCATAATACCTTAACCAATGGGATGTTCTTGGTCCTAAGAATTTGCTCCTTTCGATCCAATATCTGCACAGGCTTTTCAATGTACCTTACTTTCTCATCCACTTTGATGGCTTCATGATCGAGTATGTGACCAGAATCCGGTTGGTACTTCCTCAACATCGATACATGAAACACATCGTGCAGACTTTCTAACTTAGGAGGTAACGCTAAACGATAAGCCACATCCCCTATCCTCTCAAG
Organism: Eucalyptus virginea; assembly: GCA_014182375.1. Taxonomy (NCBI): domain Eukaryota; kingdom Viridiplantae; phylum Streptophyta; class Magnoliopsida; order Myrtales; family Myrtaceae; genus Eucalyptus; species Eucalyptus virginea. The sequence continues at coordinate 34,041,977 of CM024516.1, read as the reverse complement.
TATTTCAAAAGGTCCAACAAATCTAGGGCTTAACTTACCCTTCATGCCGAATCGAGATATTCCTTTCATTGGAGATACCTGAAGGAATACATGATCTCCTACACTAAATTTCAAAGGCCTCCTACGCCTATCTGCGTAGTTTTTCTGTCTACTCTAAGCTGTTCTAAGTCTTTCTCTGATAATTTCAACAGCTTCAGTGGTAACTTGTACTAGTTCAGGTCCTGTCAATTTCCTCTCGCCTACTTCACTCCAACAGACAGGAGTCCTACATCTCCTTCCATATAATGCTTCATAGGGAGCCATGCCTATACTCTTCTAAAAGCTATTATTATAGGCAAACTCCACCAAATGCAATCTTTCATCCCAATTTCCTTTGAAATCAATTACGCAAGCCTTTAACATATCCTCCAATATCTGGATTACTCTTTCTGTTTGTCCATCGGTCTAGGGATGAAAAGTAGTACTAAATTGAAGCTTAGTCCCTAACGCAACTTGAAGACTTCTCCAAAAATTCGAAGTAAACCTTGAATCCCGATATGAAGTAATGGTCACTGGAACACCATGTAAGTGTACCACTTGACTTACATACATGTCCGCATACTTATCCATTGGGTAATCCATGCGAATCGCTAAGAAATGTGCCGATTTAGTCAAACGATCCACTATAACCCAAATTGAGTCATGACTACTCGAAGTTCTTGGCAATCCTTGCACAAAGTCCATCGTTATATGTTCCCATTTCCATTCAGGAATGTCTAATGGTCTCAAAAGTCCTGCGGGTCTACGATGTTCCGCTTTCACTTGCTGGCACGTCAAACAATGAGAAACGTGCTTAGCCGTATCTGCCTTCATACCATTCCACCAAAATTGCTGATGCAAATTTCTGTACATCTTTATACTTCCTGGGTGGATACTATAATTACTCTTATGTGCCTCCGACAAGATTTCCTTCTTTAACTCTTCATTGTCGGGAACACAAAGTCGTCCTTGACATGTTACTATTCCATCATCAGAGATCTGAAATTCTGATCTTTTTCCTAAAGATATTGTATCTTTTACTTTCAAAATCTCCGGGTCAGATTCTTGCAGGATTTTAATTTTCTGGAAAATCTCCGACTCTATCCTAAATGCACTAAGCATACCAGTAAGACAATCCATTTCCAATTTAAATTCTAAGTTTGCGACAGATTCTAACAATTTCCATTCTGCCATTCTCAAACTAGCTATCTCCATAGCCGACTTACGACTAAGAGCATTTGCTACTCTATTCGCTTTCCCTGGATGATATCTTATCTCACAATCATAATCCTTTAGCAACTCCATCCATCTCCTTTGTCTCATGTTCAATTCCTTTTGTGAGAACAGATACTTCAAACTCTTATGATCCGTATAGATCTCAAACTTTTCCCCATACAAATAGTGTCTCCATATCTTCAAGGCAAACACTATAGCTGCTAGTTCTAAATCATGTGTCGGGTAATTCAGCTCATGGGGTTTCATTTGTCTGGATGCATAGGCTACGACCTTGCCATGCTGCATCAAAACACATCCCAGTCCTTTGTGAGATGCATCACTATATACTGTAAAACCATCAGGTCCAGTAGGTATAGTCAGAATTAGAGCTGAAGTCAATTTCCTTTTGAGCTCCTGGAAACTCCTTTCACATTCCCCATTCCGTTCAAATTTCACATTCTTTCCGGTCAATTTAGTTAAAGATCCTGCTAGCCTTGAAAATCCTTCAATGAACCTTCTATAATAACCAGCCAGTCCTAAGAAACTTCGTATTTCAGTAGGTGTCGTTGGTCTCAGCCAATTTACTACCATTTCAACTTTTGCTGGGTCTATTGCAATTCCTTTTCCTGACACCACATATCCTAAAAATATTATCCGGTCCAACCAGAATTCACACTTACTAAACTTAGCATACAACTTATGCTCTCTCAGGGTTTGCAAAATTATCCTCAAACGTTGCTCATGCTCTTTAGGTCCTTTCGAATACACCAGAATATCATCAATAAAAACAATCACAAATTAGTCCAAATAAGGCTGAAATATTCTATTCATCAGATCCATAAATGCAGCCGGCGCGTTAGTTAATCCAAATGGCATAACAAGGAACTCGTAGTGTCCATAACGAGTCCTGAACGCAATCTTAGGAACGTCCTCCTTCTTAATTCTTAACCGATGGTATCCCGACCTCAAGTCAATCTTGGAGAAGACCGAACTTCCTTGGAGTTGGTCAAACAAGTCATCAATTCTAGGCAAAGGATACTTATTCTTAATGGTCACTTGATTCAACTTCCTATAGTCAATACACAAGCGCATTGATCCATCCTTTTTTTTCATAAACAAGACCGGCGCACCCCAAGGTGAAGCACTTGGTCTAATGAATCCCTTGTCAAGCAACTCCTGCAGTTGTACTTTCAACTCCTTCAATTCAACTAAAGCCATCCTATATGGGGCTTTTGATATTGGTCATGTTCCAGGCATTAATTCAATTTCAAATTCAATCTCCCGCTCTGGCGGCAATCCAGGCAATTCCTCAGGGAATAAATCTTGAAATTCGTTAACTACACGAACTTCCTCGAGTTTAGGCTCCTCCCTTGCATAATCTCTAACTGTGGCTAGGTACCCTTGACATCCTTTGTCAAGTAACTTACATGCTTCTACTGCCGAAATAAGTGCTACAGGAAGATGGGTCTGACCTCCTAAAAATTCACAACTAGACTGATCAGGTAAAATGAATTGAACCACTCTTCTATAACAATCCATTCTAGGCCGATACTTACGAAGCCAATCCATTCCTATAATAACGTCAAAATCATACATAGCCATTACAACCAAGTCTATTTCCATATCCTTTCCTCCCATTGATATCTTACAATTTCCACACACCAACGTAGACAATACCATATCCTTTAAAGGCGGGGAAACACAAAGAGGTGTCTCAAGAGACATAACTTCTATCTTATTCAAACATCTATATCTTTCAGACATAAACGAATGCGTTGCACCCGTGTCAAACAATGCATATGCCTTTTCACCATTAATAAGAATCGTACCTGAGATAACATTTTTGGAAGCTTCTACTTCCTCCTGGGTGATCGCATACACCCTTCTTTGTGCAGGTGGTCTCTGAGGATTTCCTTGTGGGTTTGACCTAACAAAGACTCGATATCCCCCGTCGCACTGAGCCAACACTCACTTGCGACCTCTCTTGTGGGCAATTTCTCCTAAGATGACCCACTTGTCCACAACCGAAACATTTATGTTGTCTAGTACAAGGTCCTAGGCCATGTCTCCTATTACACTTTTGACAAATACCAGGCTGATAGGGTGCTTTCCCTATATTCAGACCACTTCTTGCTCCCTTAAAATTTCCAAAATTACTCTTCTTCTTCACATTCCAGGTCTGACCTTGACCAAATCAGGCCTCTTACCCTTTCTCACATCATTAAAATTCAACGGTTTCTTAAACTCCGACCGTTCTCTCAACAACTCCCGCTCCAAGAATCGCGCCCTTTCATAAATCTCATTATAATCCCTTATATTCGAGGGCACCGCTTGCTTCCTAATGTCGATCCTCGCCCTTTCGGGAATCTCTTAGCCTTCTCTTCCTGATCCTCAATCAATCTAGGAGCATATCTAGACAATTCAGAAAATCTAGCCTCATACTGATCTATTGTCAACCCCTTTTGTTCTAGCTGAACAAATTCAGTAATCTTCCTATCCTTAGCACAATTAGAAAAATGCTTCCTATTGAAAGCTCTAACAAACTCCTCCTAGTTAACATCAGTACCTGGTGGAAAGATTATGTCCTTCGAAGCTCTCCACCAAAACTTCGCATTTCCCTCCAACTGGTACTCTACTAAAACTATTTTCTCAGCATCAGTGCAGTCCAACAGCCGGAAAATTCGTTCCATCCCATCAATCCATTGCTCCGCCTCCTCAGGACTTCCCATTCCATTAAACTTAAGTGGCTTCAGCTTCAAAAACTGCTCCACTAGTCCTTGAGTACAGCGTTCTGCTTCGGGCTATTGCTGCACATGCATTTCCATCAGATTTCCAATATTGGCTAATGCCTGCAGGATGTCTTCCATTTGGGGTTCAGCCCTTGCAGCAGAGGCTTTAGCCCTCAATGGATGAGCACTTCCAGCTCGCACCATGACTTTCCTGCAATTTCCAAGCATTGCCTCAGGAATAATTTGAGGCTCACTGCCTTCATTGAAAGCAACTACTACTACCACATAAGTAACATATACATGTTACTGGTACCTAAAGGCAACTCAAAATCAACTACTAGGGATCTACGAGTGAATTCTCAACACCCGTTATTCAATTATTTCGTTTTATATCCTATGGTGTGCATTGTCATCATGTTCCCCAATTTCCAAATGAGGCTCCTTATCACTCAAACTATAACCATTGGCTCTGATACCAAAAAGGGTTTGTGGCACCCCGAACCCTTCTAAGGTCGCCACAAGCACCGATGTTACATCTAATTACTTTTTTATTATTTATAAGACGTGTCGGAATTCATCGACATTTTTTTTTTAAAAAAAACGGTCCCAGCACGACTCATTAGCGGAAGCAAAATATCACCATCTCTCCCCTACTAACCATGATACAAATACACACCACTAATCAACATGATTTTATAAACAAGCCACGACACCTTATTTACATATACTTTCAAGATGGGACTGCCTTTTTGGGTCGATACATAACAAGGAAAAGCTAGGACTCTGCCATGTCCAGCCTAAAACCTCTAAAAGAACCCTCGACCCTCTACATTACATGTGTACAACCCCCATCATAGGTGTCGGCTAACTATCCAAAAAGAAACACAGCCCTTACTCGTCACGCTCGGGCCTCACACCTAGTCCGGTGCGTCAGGCGGTGGCGGCGGCAGCATCCTTCTCATCACCCCATCGCGGCGAATGTGAACGGAAACGAACTCCTGAACGACCGGGCACCCAGCCAGGCCTATGTCGTACATGACAAAACAGCGCACACGCATGTAGGTGAGTCCAGGTACAGAAGGACAGCTGAACTCCTCACACTCTACCTCGACGTCGGACGATAACCTGTAAAATACACCCCGCGCGACGGCCGGAAGCCGCATACTGCTAATCTGAAATGTTGGTCCCCAAAAGGGGTGAGTACAACCACTCAGCAGATAAGGAATCCAATAACAACTCAATGCATCATACAAATCATACATACATTGCAGGCGTTACTTACCTTGAAGCCATGCGCATACTATCATGCGTCATCATATCATGGTATCATACATGTCATCATCATCATGGCATCGTCATATCGTTCATGTCTAACCACATATCATCATCATCACTATCATCATCATGGATATCATCATGCACATCATACCATATCATATATCATCATCACTGTCATCATCATGCATATCATCATGCATATCATACCATATCATATCTCATCATCATCATCATGCATAATCGTCATGCATATCATCATGCCATGTGTGATCATCATATCACATCACATATCATCATTATCATCATGCATATCATCATGCCATGGGCGATCATCATATCACATCACATATCATCATCATCATCATGCATATCATCATGCATATCATCATGCCATGGGTTAATTTTCATCTTTATCTTTAAATTTGATCACCACATCACCCATCTCTCAAATCATCAATCTCATCATCCCCTCGGGCAAAGACCTCGGAGGATTCCGGCATTCAGCCATCCCAGGCCACCGGGCATTCGGCCCCCCACATTCCGGGCATCTCGCATCTCAACTAGCATCACGAGGCATTCCCTTCCGGCAGAAACCTCCGACAGGGCTTCTGGCATTTACACTCCCTGGCCGGGCATCCCGCACCCCAAATCCTGGCATCGCGAGGTTTTCCCTTCGGGCAGAAACCTCCGACAGGGCTTCCGGCCCCCCACATTCCGGGCATCCTGAATCTCCCAGGGAAGTCCGACAATGTATCTCTATACATTCCGGCCATCATCCTCCGCCACAACCATCTCCTCATTTACCATCATCCATGTTTACCAATTTCAATATTAATTTAGCATGGCATATGGTGTGACATCACACAAGTCATACTTGGCATAGGATTCACGCATGCATCTCAATTCAATGTCATACATATATGCCAAGACTTTATCACACATGCCACAAATAAATTTAATGGAATCTATGGCCAATAAAATAATCTATTGTATTTTATTTTATTTTGTTATTTATTATTTTTAATATCTATAAATTCCCAAAATTATAAAAATTCAAGTAATTATTAAACAAATCCATAGGATGATAATTACATGCAAAATTCATGGCCACATTTCACAATTTCACAAAACATCCTATGATTCTCGGATGAAACCAGAAGCGACGGTTTCTAAAGAAATTAAATTAAAATATCCATATGGCCTCCAAAAATTACGAAAGTTTACCGAATCATAGCCAAAACATTTTTGCACAACTTTCATGCAGACTTCTAAGCCAGATTCTTTTTAGATTATTTTACACAGTCTCACGAAGCTTCTGGATCCATCACCGGATTGTCCAGTGTACACATCTCCAAAATATTGAGATTTCACCTACCTATTCTCTTTCGTTTTCTCTGAACTTTGGATATGTTAGACATAAAGATATCCTATACAAGTTTCATGAAGAGATCTAATTTAAATAACCAGATTATAGTCATGATTTAGGTCCTTGAAGTCTGGGGTGTCCCGAAATACACCTCCAGAATCATCGTCTTCAAGATCTAGTTGATTTGCTAGGCTATAGTTGTTCATTTCACTTTAAATTTTAGTATGTTCTATTTTAAGGTGTCCCCTACAGCTTTCATGAAGAAATCGAAGTGAGATTCTCATCAAAAACCAACATACAACCACACATCCAACAAAAAGTCAATAAAAACTTTCCAGATCTGAGGTCTCCGTAGGATGAGACTTTACACCCTCAAATATCCATCATGTGCGCTTGTTGTAGTTCAAGATGTTAGCTACAATGCTCATGAAGAAATCCAAGCCAAACTTGGACTCTAAACGCACATGCAAGCTCAAACAAGTTTCTGACTCACACGATCCGAGCAAGAACAGTCACACCATTCACACACAACTCATCCATGCTTCGGTTTTTCTCATCTAACACCCAAGAATTCGACATGGAAACAACATACAAGCATGCAAGAGAAGCTAGAGGACTCCCACTTGCCCCTAGACCGGACGGACGACGGCGTAAGGCGGCGAACACGGCGGCACACGGCGGACGGCGGCGACTCCTCCTCCTTTCTCTCTCGGCCGCTCCCCCTCTCTCTCTCGCGATTTCTCTCTCTCTCTCTCTCTCTCTCTCTTTGGGAGAATGGAGTAAAACCGGTCACCTTCTCTCTCTCTTCCCTTTTATTTCCCCATTTCTCCATCATTGGCAATGATTGCTTGCCACCCCCAATTGACCAATGCATGCCTTCCTTCTCTAGGCCAATGCATGAAGACCTATTGCCACTTGTCTTATGGGCTTTTGGGCTTCTTAGGCTTGGGCTTCTTGTGGCCGGTCGACCACCTCCTCTTGGGCCTCTATTGGGCCGGCCAACTTGGCCCATTAAAACCTTAGGCCAATGGGCCTAAGGCCCATCCTAAAAATTGACCTTTCCTTTTTTTTTTTGAATTTCTTTCTATAAATAATTTGAAATTTCAATTTTCATCCTGGCCAAAGTCTTGGGACATCTTGTTTATTGGAATTTAATTTATAAAGTACAAGGCCAAGCATAAATTATCAATCCATCAAATTTAAATTCTCACAATCATATGCATAATTCAACTAAATAAAAAGACTAATGGCTAGAGCATAAGCCATGGGAAATTTATCACCTAATTAGAGACTTTAACACACCTTATAACTTGACTTTTAATTTTGGGATGCCACAGCATGTGCAATAAGATGAATGGGTAGACGACGTTCCTTGGGACATCGCAATTTCATTGACCGCTAAGGGATGTGTTCGCGCTCGAAGTTCGGGGCATGAGATCTCTGCCCAAAGTGGTATCAGAGCTGGTCGGTAGTTAGAGTGGTAAGGTGCGATGGGTTATGGGATAGTTAGTGGGAACGGCCTTTATTTTATGCTAATGCATGTGATTGATAACTGTTTGGTAGTTGAGTGTGGTCGCTCAATATCTAATTCTGTATAGAATTGGAAAACAGATTTTGTAAAAATCCTGTAAGATGAGTGATTAGGAGCAAAGGAATCTTAAGAAGAGAACCATTGGAGTAGTGACTCGAGGTAGGACGTCGACAAGGGTCGGTACCCGAGGTGGTCATGGTAGAGCACCGACTTATGCCAACATTAGTGGAGTAGCGTCACCTCCATTCGATGTTGAGGTAGCATCCCTTGGTGATCCAAGGATTGACGAGATCATGCAAGCGCTAGAGATGCTTGGAACTTTGATGCCGCCACTACCGTCGCCGCTACAGCTACTACTACTGCTGCCGCTGGTGAGCGGGGACAACAGGGATGCAGACGGCTCGAACAGGGTCTGGTGGACAGGCGGACTAGCAGGCGGTGGTGGTTTCAATGAGGTAAGTTGCAGGACAACAATGGAGAATGAAGAAAAAGAAGCGCGAGGGAAGAAGATGAAACAAATGGTTTTAGCTAGGGGGGACAAAGAAGAAGATTGGAGGGAACAAGGGGGACAAGAGGCTTGAAAGTCCAACAAGCTACCAATGGCCTTGCATTTGAAATATCTACACAGTTGAGTGCTTCAATCCCAAAGTCTTCTACCCTTGCTATCCAAGCTTCCTCCATAAGCCAATTTCTTCACAAATCTTCACCAAATAGACCCAACTTGAAGGCCAAAAACCAACAGCCCAGCAGTCCTACAAATTTGCTGATTTTCCTCATCAATTTCCCACCAAACAACTTCAATTTGATGGCCAAAATTGCTGAGGAGGTTGCACATACCAATTCCCACATTTTCCTTCACAAACTAGCTCATTTTGGAAGACCAAAATCCACTTAAAAATGCCCCTCCGAATTTCCTTGATTTAATTTTCTGAATTTTTATTTTTCCACCAAAATTCTAGGCTCATCGAAAATTCTTCAAAGGATGAGATAATGTCCTAAAAATAAATCCTGACATGCTCAAATTTTTTATTCTCGAAACCGAGTTCAATTTCGTAGTTAAAATCAACTAGACACGATTTTAGCGTGACCTAACCTATGGGGTAGCTTTTAGAGATTTTATCACATTTAACCTGTGGTTGATAAATTTCAATCCATGTTTGTGTATCTTCGACTCCTTGACGACTCTTGGTTGTCGTAAAAATCTCAAGGTTTCAATTACAGGCACGTGGTACAAAATCGATAGAAAATTGGGTTAATGCCGTTCGATGCGAATTTTGCAATCATGTGGAACCACCCACAATTCAATTATGCCATTCTATTGAATCGGCCAATTATGACGGTCGAGTAGTCGATTTCTAGTTGAGTTCTCAAGTCGATCACGTTTATATCCCTTAATGACTTCACCCGATAGATTAGTAAGTGATCAGCTCAGAGAAAATGGACCAAAGGTGCGTTGATGAAATGCCTAGTTCATTTAATCGAGACTGGGTCGAAATTCAAAATGTTACAAGATGCTAGTCCTAGCCTTTTAGAGGTGTTGGACAGCAAGATTAAAGTGTTCATTCGCCTGCCAAATGATCTTGAATGAATTTTGAAACGTCGCAACACATCCACAGGTCATGTGGACTGCTATTTTTTTTGTTACGGTTCAATTGTCGAACCAACCAAGTTGATCATACTAATCCAACCAAGTCGATCATAAGCGTTTTGGATTTGTTTTCTCGCCTTTCTTTTTGTTTGTCGGCCCTCACAATGCATGTTCGTAGTGCACCCATTGTAGTGCACCCATTAGAGAAAGCGCATCAATTGCACTAAGGGGAAATGATTTGTCCATTTTTAAAAATAAATTATCACTTATAAAAAATGTTACAATAGAATTTTTGTAATAAAAATTGGAACATCAATTAGTGTTTAGAGCTATCTTCTCAAACTAAATCCGTGAACCCTATAGACTTGTACTACATTTACCTTAGATTTATTTTTATATCACAAAAAATTCCAAAACTGAGATACATATACTATATTTATCCCAAATTAATTCTTTTGTCACAAAAATCTCAAATCAATACACATGTGCCATGTTTACCTCCAAACTAGTAAAATTGTGCCACATTTAGCCCGATTTGTGAAATTTTTGTAACAAACTCTTTAAGATGAATATAACACAAATGTAACAATTTGAGATTTTTTCTATGACACAAAATTAATTTAGATTAGTGTGGCGTGGATATACTAATTTGAGATTTTTTGTGATTTTTTGTTATATGAAAATATTTGGAGGTAAACATAACATGACCATATTGGTTTGGGATTTTTTTATATTAACTCTATAAAAATAACAATTTATCCTCTAAATGAGGATCGTTATACCCCTTTTCATATTCAAATAGTGGAACCATTCGAAAAATCTCAATCCTAGATGAGGAGATTCTCTAGAGAGAATGAGAGGATAAAGGAAGAAGAATGATAGGATCTAGATGCTAATCCTAGTCCTAAATAATTGGACCAGATTTTTTTGTTGTTGTTGGTCCTACTCTACTCCTATCTTAACTCTCACTTCGAAACTTTTGCCTTGTCTTATTACAGAGATGGAAGTCGAAATCCACACTTGATGTTAAATCGTCTTTACCTCAAATCTTTTGAGAAGCAGGGATTCGAATCCCCAACCTCTCCCTTTTTATGTGAGAATGTTGGTCACTGGATAATTGGACCAAGTTACATAGGAAAATTTATGAGGCAACAAACCCTTCTTGATCTATCTGCAAGGAATTTGATGTGTGATGTATTAAATGAACTTCAATTTCCTCAAAGTATTCACATCCATACATTTTCCCCACAAATTAATGATGATCTTAAACATGTCTCTATCCTTTAGAAAAGTTGTTGCCTTTGTCCTCTTGAAAAGTTGATCTGACCTAAACCAAATAGTAAAAAAAAAAAGGAAAAGAACGGAACGAACTAATTTTTACTTGTCCTTTAAAAGTAAATTGATTGGCTGAGCCTCATAATGACAACATCGTCGAGTTAAGTCTCGTAGCCTTGGACAATCCATAAAGGATTGATTGTCGAAGCATGAACATAGAGAGGGAGGGGCCAGCAAGATCGCTGAGTATCTCAGCCTTGACAATGTGGCACGACTGTAACTTTGTGTATGATGGCAGAGGGTGGTGTGGCAGGAGTTGGGTTAAGGTGTGAGGATAGGAGGAGGAGAAAAGAGGAGGTTTGCGTGCTGTGGTTTTTTTTTTTTTTATAGGAGATTTGGAACAGGCTTTGGATGCATTTGGTACAGCTTTCCGAAATGGCTTTTACCCTCTAAAACCCTTTGAAGAAATGCTAGGGTGTTTGGCGAGTTTTTCCAATGGTCCTTTGGTTAAATGCTCGCCTTGGGAATTGCTAGCTTTGAGCTTTCAACATTTGTCTATATGTTGAAACTAATTTTTTCCTTCCAAAAGTACCCTAATCAATTTTTTCAAATTTTCAATTTTGTCCTTCGTTATATTTTTTTATTAAAAAAGGACTCGAACCATTCATCGGAACCAACCAAGGGCTATGCCCGCCAACGATCATTGGTTGAGGTCCCCCAACCTCGGGTAACCTCTGGCGAGAGTCGCTTAACACAAGCAACGTGCGAACTAAGTCTCGCGAGGGTCACGTTGTAACATCCTCGATTTTGATCTCATAAGGATCAGCCATAAGGTCCTAAAAGGATCAATCATGGGCTATTGACCATGGATCGATCGGTTCGATCGGCAAGAAGTCACGAATCGATCATGGACCAATCGACCGACCAACCGACCTACCGGCCGGTCACGAATCGGTCGAGGTGTTGGCAATGAATTTTCTACCGACCATACTGATGGGATAGGATCACCAGCTCATAAAATGACCTTTGATCATGAGAAATGGTCCTGGGATGACTTTGGATTGGCTGATGGTCATGGGTCGATCCGATCGGTCCAGTTTCCAATCGTGGGTGATTCCGCTCGGTTATGCACCACTACTCGGATGATCCGAATTGGTCAAATGTGACCGTCTTTCGATCAAAAATGCATAATTGTCTTTTTAATTCTTATTGATTTGAATTGAATCTCGGATTGGTGATGTATGATCACAGATTGGTAATGCACTGACAATGAACCCTACTGGTAGATCAGGTGCCAACCAGAATGAGTGTAGGGAAAGATCTAGCTATTTCGTCACTAATTCTAATGTCCATGAGTACCTTGGCCTAGTGCGAGGCCATGGGTAGCCTTAGGATTGGTCTCGAACTGATCAGAGGACAATCGACCCTATTGGCCTAGTGACTGTCCAAAGGAACGGTTCGGGCAAGCACGAGGCATGATGGCCAAATCTCAAGTGTATGTGATTCAAATTTTTGAGGTATACCTAATGATCCCTTTTCCAGCCCCGAAACCAACTTGGATGATAGAATTCTCTAGACTGCCTCATTAATGAAGAAAAAGATAAAACAAAGAGAATTCTAGAATCTCCTCATTTAATGAAAGGATGAGTTGTCCCTTGAGAAGTCAAACATCATGATGGCAGAAAAATATCTTTGGATGTTCTAGAAAAAGTGGTGTATATGTGGACCAATTGGAACACGCTACATGAGCCCTCATTATGACTAAAGTTTCTAGAATTGTTGAGTTCGCAACTATTGTACGATTATCGTCAAACTTCATTAAATGTCCATTCAATGCAGCATATAGGTGTGGGAGAGCGAAAAGCGAGCCATCGTTGATGATGCTTAGGAGCTTAGATTCCTAAGTAAGGCCTTTAGCTTGGCTCACTCACTTTTTAGGTACAATCATGAGGCAAAATAGACTTGCCGGCCAAGGACTTTAGGCGGGACACTTGGAAAAAATTAGAGTGGACCATTTGGCTTGATAATGATGGCTTGAGATTTGCCTTGGAGAAGAAGTTAGGAATTCATGCTTAGGTGTCATCTAAAATCTTAGGTTATGATCAGCCTAAATTGAGCCTTGGAGAGCAAATTGATAAGTGGTCCAATAAGAAGATGGCAAGTGTTCTCTTAGGACCCTAGGCGTGCCACCTTGCAAACTAGGCTTGCCACCTTAATGCCATAGTCGTGTCACTTCAAGAAATGTGATTGGGCCGCTTGGATAAGTAATGATGGTGCCGAGTAGTATAAATAAGAGGATCCCTCCTCATTTTTCACCATGACATTCACTTTCTCCTTTCCTCCTCTAGTTTCTTTCTCTCGGCCTTGCATCCTCAATCCCTCAAGCTAATCTAAGTTGGTCTTCAAGGTTCGCCAGGGTAAGTAAGATTCCTATGTCTCCTCTAGGGCGGTAGTCTCCATTGTCAAGTCTAGTTAGGTGCTCATCAAACCATGACGTTACAGGTACACCAGCTTTCGCCTAGTTCGAACTCGAACTACACATCTACTGAAGGGTCTCGTTTCAATAGGGACTAACTTACAGAGTTATTATCCGTTTTGGCCTATCCCATACTAGGCTTCATGGTTTCATCCTCGGCACATGGGTAAGTGCTATCTCAGGTAGTTCTTCGTTTGAATAGAGTCTCTTACTTTATCATGCATCACTCAATGTCACTTGTCTCCTTGATTCCATTCATTCTCTTAATATTTCTTGCTCTCCAAGCTGGACCCTTTCATAAATTTCATCATAATCCCTCATATTCAGAGGCACTAGTTATCTCCTACTATTTGTCCTTAGGCCCTTAAAGAATCTCTTAACCTTTTCCTCCCAATCCTCCATCAATCTAGGGGTATACCTAGACAGCTCAGAAAGTTTCGCTTTAGGAACAATTTGCGACTCAGTGTCACTAATTAGCTAAGAAGGAGAAGTAATGTTCATATGTTACTAAAGTCATATAAGTAACATAAAATGTTACTGACACACAAAAGCAATATCACACTAGTTACCAGGGATTTACGAGTGAATACTCATCACCCGTTGTTCAAAGTTAGTCAACCATTCTTGGTTAGTATCCTATGGTGTGCATCATTCTATCCTCATTTCCATCTGAGGCTCCTTATCACTCCAAATAGACCATAGCTCTAATACCAAATCACCATACTTCGGTTTTCCTCACCTAATCACCCAAACTCGACACTATATCAACCATATATATAACAAACACACATGCAAGAGCAGCTAGAGGACTCCCACTTGCCTCTAGACCGAGTAAACACAAGCACACGGACGGCTCACCGGTGACGGACGAACGGCGTGCGGGCGGCGACGGGCGAGCTCCTCCTCCTCGGCCTCCCTCTCTCTCGCATCTCACTCTCTCTCACTTGGCTTGGCCGAATGCCACTCTCTCTCTCTCCCTTTCTCTCTCTCTTCCTTTTTGGTGGCTTTTATATTGCATGTATCCCCTCTTTGCATGGGGGACACTTGTCCCTAAGAAGGAGACAAGTGTCTCCTTGGTTGAAGACACTTGGAGGCCATGCAGCTGCTCCTCCTCCCCCTCCATGCACCGACGGCCCAATGGGCTCTATGGGCCGGGCCTCTTGGCCCACTTTAGGCCCATCTCACTTGGGCCTAAAGCCCAAACTTAAATGGCCCAAGTTTATTTTATTTTATTTTTATAATATATCTTAATCATCATTTAAATAAATATCTAATTGCATAAATAATAAGGCCATTAAACTTATAGTCACAAATCCATAAATTCCAATTTATGATGCACATGGTCAATGATAGAATTTTCTTTCCTATCACATAATTATCCCTTAAAAGCTTGGCCATATATCTTATTGCAAATTATGGATTAAATGGCCATAAAATAACTTAATGGTACTTCCATTACCTATTCATAGACTTTAATGTAATTAGAGGTCATTATGAATTTTGGGATGCCACACTTTTTCAATGCGGGGATTAGCATTAAGTGACTAATTCAAGTTATGGATCAAAGATTGTGCTCGACATATGTATTAGTGAAGTATAAGAATTCATGGCACACATGACTAAATGAGTTTGGGTCATACATGTGTCGGCTAAGGGAAAATATAATAATTGTCATGTGTAATGCATTTATGCATGCACTTAAAGAGGAAAAAGTGTATGTTGCCACACAACGTTAGCGGCGATGCCTCGTTCATTGAACGGAATGCTTTAGTTGAGCCGGGATGCCCTGGTTGTGCCAAGATGCTTGGGTCTTGAACCCGGAAGCCTCGGGAAGTTAGCCTCGAGAAGCCTCAATTGAGCCAAGATGTCCTGGTCAAGCTAGGAAGCCCAACAAGAAGCTGGAAGCCTTGGTCGAGCTGGGAGGGCCTGGTTGAGCCAAGACGACACTAAATGAATTTGTATGAGTGCTAGTTATGCATAAGCATGATATGTTGATATATTTATTGATAAGCCAAAGGTAAGTATGATTGAAGCATGTTGCAATGGACATCTACATGTAGTCGAAGGTATCAACAAGTTTTTTATTGATATGCTATCGACACTGGTTGCGAGTGTTGTACTTGTTAAACTTCAATGATGAGATGCTTTCCTAGTAAAGAATTAGAAATTTCACTCGTTGAGTTTGCCCAAAACTCACCTCCTCATCTTTCGGTCTTGTAGATATAGAAATCTCATGTCAATTTTGGAAGCTGCAGTCACATTAGAGGAGATAGGATTTCCCCTAGCCTATGTGGAAAACTTATAATGTGAAGTAAAAAGAAAAGAGAGCCGTAGAGAAAGGGCTTGTAAAAGTACTGTTAAAATATAAGTCAATGTGTTCAATGTGATGTATGTCCTAGTCTTCCAGCTGTTGTTTGTCTAGGGAGTTGTTCGTTCATGTTTTCGTATGTGGATGATAACAAGATAAAAAGAATTGGGATGACGACGAGCCTGAGATGTCGCGAAAATAACCCTAACTGCTCGTGACCCTGGGGAGAAAGTTGGGGTCATGACACACGCGACCTTAGGTGGTGGTCGTTTGAGGTCACGCAAGACTACTGAGGGTCACCCGAGGTTGCGTGACCTTAGGCAGCACTCCCTTGGGTCACGCAACCCTCACCAGCGACTGTAGCCTTTCTTTAGAACCAGTGAAAGGTTTGAGTTGTTTTTTAATTTAAAAACTGAAAAAATAGATCCAAAGCCCATTGCAAATTTTTTTTACTCACAAGCCATTTTCAAAGAGTTCTTACCAAACACAATTTGCATTTCTTCAAATACTTTCGACTATTAGCATTTGCCCATTTGCAAAGCTAAACCAAGTGCACCCTTTCTTGAGGACTAGATTTAGATGCATAATGTTATTGTGTGGAATATACACACAAATCAAATATTTATGATGCATTTATTTTATTGAAAACTTTTTACTCACATGCCATTTTCAGAGAGTTCTTCCCAAACACAATTTGCATTTCTTCAAATACTTTCGACTATT
Source organism: Eucalyptus virginea (assembly GCA_014182375.1). Taxonomy (NCBI): domain Eukaryota; kingdom Viridiplantae; phylum Streptophyta; class Magnoliopsida; order Myrtales; family Myrtaceae; genus Eucalyptus; species Eucalyptus virginea. The sequence continues at coordinate 34,025,470 of CM024516.1, read as the reverse complement.
AGCATTTGCCCATTTGCAAAGCTGAACCAAATACACCATTTCTTGAGGACTAGATTTAGATGCATAATGCGATCTTATTGTGTGGAATATACACACAAATCAAATATTTATGATGCATTTATTTTATTGAAAACTTTATGTTGAATAAAAATTAGTTTATATTTATTTGGTGATTTAGGAAAAATAATTTTTTTTGTTGCCAGAAAGAAAAGTTTTTTTTTTTTTAATCTAAACATGATCGAAAATGTTTTATGTAGACCGATCAACTTTCTGTCATGTAAATGCCAAAAGGTCCATGAAATGATTGCCAATTTCGACAGTAAAAAGAAAAAGAGACATGGCCGAGGCGGATGTGATAACGAACAAAGCCTACAGTGCGGGGAACATATACTTTTATCTACATATTAAGGACACCAATCAATCGCCACGTGGTAATACGCTTCAACCCACCAGTCTTCCTCCACATGATTCCTAGGCCACCAATCGGACATCTCTCCCCCACTTTCATTTCCTTTATAAATCGCTGTATCTCCCACCTCCAACCATAACACAATCCCAGCTAACATACTTTTGGAGAATAGGATTTCCTTGAGATAGAGAGAGTAACCAAAATCTCTGATCACAACCATCACGACAGCGGTGGGCACGGCCTGGTGGTGGAGGTGGACATGGTGCTAGTGTAGGTGCTAGAGGCCTGGGTGGTGGTTTAGCCGGCGGACCCGTACATGACCATGGTGGTGGCCCCGAAGGACATGGCCCAAGCGGAGGCCATGAAGGCTCAAGTAATGGTCATGGCGGAGGCCATGGTGGTCCAGGTGGCAAATATAGCGATCATGGCCGAGGTAGAGGCCATGGAGGCTTGGGTGGTGGTCACGTTGGAGGCCACAGTGGTCAAGGTAGCGGGCATGGCGATCATGGCTCAAGCAGAGGCCATGGAGCCCTGGGTGGTGGTCTTAGCAGAGGCTAGGGAGGTCCAGTTGGCGAGCATAGTGATCATGACCCTAGCAAACACAGAGGTTCAGTGGCGGGCACGATGATCATTGTAAGAACCTAGGCCTCCCACCGTGTAATATTGTCCACTTTGGGCCTTTGGCCCTCACAGCTTTAAAATGTGTTACACAGGTTAAAGAACATAAGCCTTATAAACTAGCCCAAGACTCTTCATTAAGTGATGTGAGATAGGAAACGTGCCCTCTCCCTACGCACGTACGGGGACCGAAGTGCGAACGCACCGCCATCTCTTCTCCCCACGCACCGTCGCCTAGGTGGTCACACTCTCCCCCCTTGGAAGCACAGCAATCTTGCTGTGGCCCCACACGCAATTGGGAGTCGGCTCTGATACCATTTGTAAGGACTTAGGCCTTCCACTATGTAATATTGTCCGTTTTGGGCCTTCGGCCCCCACAGCTTTAAAATGCGTTACATAGGTTAGAGAACTAAAGCCTTATAAACTAGCCTAGGACTCCCCTTATGCAATGTGGGATAGGAGATGCGCCCCCTCCCTATGCACGTCCCGGGACGGAGGCGTGAACGCACCGCCATCCCTCCTCCCCGTACACCGCCGCTTGGGCGGTCACACTGTTTGGGCAGGAATGTCACGCCCTGAATCTCGAGCGCGCGAACATTCCTCGGTGGTCGATAGAATTGCGACGTTCCCAGGATGCGTCGCCAACTCAATCATTTTATTGCACATGCGGAAGCAACTCATGACATATACCTGGACAACAATAAACATGTGATAGAGAAGTAGGACAACCTAATTTCATATAAACACACTTTATATACAATCCAAGTCAATCCTACAAGTCTGCACACTAAGGTCGGCCCTAAAAGAACTACCGGACAACCTCCACTCCGGATCCTTTCGACTCTGGTTGGGGATCCTCCATGACACCCTCCGGTATCTCTAGACTAAGGACCTAAAAATTGTAAACCGTGATGGGGTGAGAATAAATCTCAGTGAGTCAACACTCTAAACCCTGATTAGGACGAGAATTCACTCAAAGGTGTCCTAAACACGCACTACTTAGAACTTACCTCTCCTCAGAACCTTCATGCACATTAGTTCGTTGCATAAACACTTATGCATACAAAAAATGCATTCAAGAACTAGAACACATCATATCACTCATCAAACAATTCACAAAGGTCCTGATTATATGGCTAAATCATTATGACACATTCCTTTCCGTGCCACACAATTTCGTCCCATAATTGGCGCAGGTAACTCATATCGGTGGTTCAATCCACACCCGATATTCACTCTCAATATTCAACTCCAAATTCAAACTCAATATCTCAACTCAATATTCCAACTCCATATTCTAGCTCAAATTCAAACTCAAGGTTCTTGCGGTGCTCCCCCCTTCCCACGAAGTTCCAATATCATGTGGCACTTAGTCCCTGACCACAATAAGCAATAGCTCAAGGTACTAGAGGTGGCTCCCACGAAGTCACATCGTCGTGTGGCACTTAGTTCTTGACTATAATAACCAATAGCTCAAGGTACTAGAGGTGGCTTCCACGAAGTCATGCTGTTGCGTAGCACTTAGTTCTCAACTAACATAAGCAATGGTATAAGGTTCTAGAGGTGGCTCATACGAAGTTTCACTATCGTGCTCACTTAGTCCTTTACTTGCTCACAACCATTCGGTTTTTTCAACACATCTCATCCTCTTTCAATAGCTGCCACATAAAGCAATAACAATAAATCACAACCATGGCACAACCATTCACGCATCATCACCCATAACTTCTAAACATATCACAGGTCAACGACATCATTATAGGCATGGTACAACAAGCATAGCATCAAGAACATTCATCAAAATTACTATCGGTCTTAACTGGTAGAAACGGTCCACTCATGCGTCTCCGAGTTTAAATCCAGAAATCTAATTAAACGAGTTTGGAAAATTCCCAAACTTTAATATATTGTTAAGGACACATAAAATAATATTTTTTCATAAATACACCTTAACCATGATCCATCTATATTAAGCCTAGTAAATCGCTTAATCTAGTGCAAAAACTAGGTCCATTTCTAGAAACTCAGTTTTCCAAAATCAGTTTAGTTTGAGACCCAAAACTTATCCGTATGATCTGAAATTTGAGTATGTTAAACTAAAAGATGGGAAAACAAATTTCACGAAGAAACCATTTCGAAATTCGAACTATAAGAGTTGATAAAACTCCCTTGAATCCCTAAAGGTCACCAGTTCCATCAAAAACAAAGGTTATGTTTTCAAATGATGGAGCCGAAATCTCCTTCCTTTTAAATCCATAAAATCTTGAATAAAATTTATTTCCTAGAAGAGGATGTCTAAAATATGTTTCAAGAAGGAATAAATCCCAAAATCTCAGCACATTTCGATCCACGAAGATGGCAAACGGCGAGGGTCCAGAAATTAGATCTGGGAAAAATCCACTAAATTGGACTAATCCCTCCCCATTAGTGCTAGTCTCACTAATTAGATCAACACTAATCCATGTTAAGACTAATCCAACCATTCTAGACTAGCACTGAGCCATCTTAAGACTAATCTCGCTTAGTACTAATTTAACTAAGATAATTAACACTAATTTAACCCTCTAAGTGTAATTAACAACCTAACCAAGGATTAGAGAATTAACTCACCGGATTAACGAGCCGACGGGTTCATGGCAATGGTGACGCAAAGGCGGTGAAGTCCCGTGTCTACGATGGCTCTGACAGAGGCCCATACGAGGCTGAAAAACAACCAACAAGCTTCACAGTTGCTGCTGGCTTTGGTTCTGTTTGCAACTGGTCTTGGAGGCCACGGGTGCTGTTTTGACCGGTACGAGGTGGTGAGGTAGCCGCTGGTGGTGGCTGGACGCGAGGGCTGAGGTTGCTGGGTTGGAACGATAGCAAAGACTGAGCTGGTGGGTGCTGGCTGAAGATGGCGTGAGGTGCTGGTGATGGCTGCTGTGGGTGAGGCGTTGGCGGTAGTGGAATGAAAGGATGATGGTGGTGGCAGCGAGAGATGGAGATGGAGTAGCACAAGACCAAGGGGAATGGAGGCGTGAGGGAGGGGATGAGCGTGGGGGAAGGAAATAGAGAGAAAACGGAAGTTGCGAAGGAGGGAGTTGGGTGGGCAACAGCAAAAACAAAAAGAAAAAAGAAGAACAAAATGAAAAGAAGATGGGGCAGAAGATAAATGGTCGGCAGCAAGGGGGAGAGGCAAGAACGTGCGTACAAGAGAGAGGAGAGAGGGATTTGGCGGGAGAGAGAGAGAGTACCATTTAGTCAAGGGAAAATACCCTATGTCATGATCAAAATGCCACAAAAGTCTTCTTATGCTTATCTTCTTTTCCCCAATGACTTTATTGACCTAATATCCCAAAATTAAGGATTTTTGGGCAGCAAAATAGCCAACACCTCCTCCCATCCGAATTTTACCTTTATTTTCTTTTTTTGCCGAAAACCGATTTTTCCACAAAATCTCGGACTCAACGGGAATTTCCCTGAAAGATGAGACAATGTCCTAAAAATAAAGTGTGACTTGCTTGAATGTCTGATTCTCGAAATCAAATTCAATTTCGTGGTTAACATTTAACTGGACGCGATTTTAGCGCAACCCAACCTACCGAGTAGCTTTTAAGGATTTTAGCGCGTTTGACCAGTGGTCGATAATTTCGATCCACGTTTGTGCATCTACGAGTTGACCAGTGGTCGATAATTTCGATCCACGTTTGTGCATCTACAACTCATCAGTGACACTCGGTTGTAGTAAAAATCTCAAGATTTCAATTACGGGTACCGGGTACCGAATTGACAAAAAATTGGGTTAGTGCTCTTCGACGCGAATTTTGCAATCAGGTGGAATCACCCACAATTCAATTGCGTGCTTCTGTCAAATCGACCTATATCCAATCACTAATCGCTTATAATAGCGCCGTATTGACCATTGCCGATTATCATGATCAAGCATTCGACTCTTGATTGAATTCTCAAGTCTGCCGTGTTTATATCTATTAGCGGTTTCACCTGATAGATCAGTTAACTCGAGAGTGATCAGGTCCGAGAAAAAGGACCATAGGCGCATTGAAGAAATACCCATTTCGTATTATCAAGACGGGGTCAAAATTCAGGATGTCACAATCATGGCCCTACATAGAGGCCATGGTGGCCTTGGTGGTGGTCTTGGTGCAGGCCACATTGGTCCTAGTGAAGACCATGGTGGTCCTGGCAGTTGACTGGGACATCACCATGGTGGCAGCCACGGCAGTCATGGCCCTAGTGGAGGCCACGGAGGCCTAGGTGGTGGTTTATTGCCTCCGTACAATGTCTAAGGTCCGTTACCTTTTGGGAAGCATACACTATAGAAATGGTCTACGTGAGAACATCTATAGGTCATGACACAAGGATAAAATTCTAATTCTTCCAAAGTGGTATCTCAATTATGGCTCTGGTCCCCATGAAAGAAGGCCTTCTTTGCCTTCCACTTAAGCTACAAGCCAATCCCATGGAACAATAATACTTCATGGGGTCTTTCTGTCTAGTGTAGCTTGTCTGCATCTTCATTGACATGTTTATTTCACCGAGTTTATTCCCTAGATAGTGCCCAGCTCATTAAGCCTTGTAAAAGCAAGAAGAAAATTACTTTATTTTTATTGTTTGGGACAATGATAATACCTATGATTGCATATGACATTCATAAAGCAGTCGATCTTGATGCTAACCTCACACCTCGGGTTGTCACTCGGCAGAAGAAAGTGGTAGTATCTCGGGGATAGAACTTCATTGATCCATTTGTTGAAATGCTTTTTAGCCTGTAGCCAATAAAAACCACCTTTTGCGTTTTGCCAGTAAAACCCTAAATTATCACATGGGGAAAAAAAAGAGGACATGGTGAAGTTGTTATTTCAATATTCACTTTTAGCTAAGAAAATTCATCCATGCTGAGCAGCAAAATCTAGTTTCAGCAACTGCAATTCCCCTTTTAACTTTTTTTTGCGTCCATCTCATTCATAGTAAGTAAAGGGTTGGTCAAGATGCCATTACACCTCATATTTTGAAGTAAATTTGACCATATGTATCAGTTTAAAATTTTTTGTAACATGAAAATTAATTTAGGATAAATGTTGCATGGGTGTACTAGTTTAAAAATGTTTGTGTTTTTTTTTTTTTTTTTTTTTTTTTTTTGGTGAAAGTAAGAGATTATATTGAGCTAAGTGATGTTTATTAACCTTATCTATTAAAATAACAATTTATTTACTAAATGAGGATCCTTCTAGCATTTTCAACATTCAAATACGAATATTTAAAAACCACTTGACCAGTCTCAATACATGACAAGAAGCATTTTCAAAAAAGTTCGTGATTATATGCTGAATTAGAGATGGAATTTTCCGCTAATCCAAGGAATCTTACCAAAAAGATGTAATTCTTAGAAGTCGGGCTATCAAACTTTGGCATCTGTATTTTGCCGATCTCGGAAAAATAACGATACGTCACGGATTGATGAAGTTGTTATCGGAATTCATCATCGACACCGATGTTGGACCCCATCGTATCATCGTCATCTTCGGCACCACATTCAACCCCATTGACCCGTGCATACTTGTTCCAATGACGCTACACAACTATACCACCTAAGTGCATGTGAAATAAAATGGGATTTAGACTTTAATACACTGATTTTTAGTGAGCCAAAGAAAGGAAATTCGGCCATGCAGCCTTGTCGAACGCCCTTGCCCATGCAACAAATGGAGACTTGAAAACTATTGATTTGCATGGCCAGATTCACGTCCATTTGGCCGGTCAAACGATGTAAAGGATGGTTGACCCATGCAACAAATAAGGACACGTTTGTGCATGGGAAGGGAATTTGATGGCCAAAGTTTTCGGTGGAAGCCACGTCTCTCTTTTGCTAGTCAAAGAAAGAAAGGAAAAGTTAACCGAGAAGAACCGCACGGCAGCCACGTTTTCTGCTCACTCAGCAAGCCGAAGAAGCCCATGAAGACACGTATCGATGGCCACTGACTTTGCTTAGTTGACCATGCAGTCAACAAACCGAAAGAAGAAGCCACGTAAGAGCTCATCGTGCGCTGGCAAAGAAGAAGCCACGTAACAGCTCCGCTTTTTACCGCCACGACACCTGCGTTTATTGACTAAATTAGTCAACTAAAAGAGAAACAAAAGCCAGCTTCGGAACACAAAGAAACAGAGAGAGAGAACCGTGAGAGAGAGAGAATAGCGGGTGAGAGGGAAAGAAAGGGATCGTTCCCTTCACCGTGCACGCGCACCGCCGATGCCGACGCCGCTCGCACTTGTTGTTGCCGAGCTTTGTCCGTGACCGAGATACCTCAGCTTGTGCCTCACTGCACACCGTCGTTGCCGTCACCGCTTCTCCTCACCTCAACCGTTGCTGGTAGCTTACGGTCCGCTTGTTGTCAACATCTTTGGACTTAAGGCAAGTGAAAGTCTGCTAACCTATGTAATGCACTGCCATTGTTGTCTGATGTAGTGCAATTCGATTGGAAATACTTGAGTTTGGATGTTTTCAAAGCTCTAAGATTTCACATGCAAACTACTTTGAAAATCTTAAGGCCGGGACCAAGTTTGATGACTTGCCGATGTGTCGATTTTCGTATTTCAAGAAAGGCTTAGGATTTTAGTATTTCAAAGTTTTTAGTTTCAAAAATCTTTACGATGGGACCAATATTATCGACCCGCCGAACTATGGTTTCCAATACTTCAAGAAATGCTTATGGTTTTGGTGAAAATCTTCACCTATACGTTTCAAGTTTTGAACTTCAATCGAAAAGCAGATTTTGATTGTGAACTGTTTTAGAAAATCTCTTGAATTTCATCAAAATTTATGGGTACTGTGACACTGTACCCAAATGTTTTAAGAAATGTTTTATATTTTAAAGATTTCTGAACTTTTTATTGAAAACGTTCCAACCCATTGGAGTTGGGATTGAGATTTGGATTTGTCAAAGTGCCGATTTCAAATTACTTATGGTTTTGATAAAGTATTTTATTTCGAGCCGTGATGCAAATGCGGCTTGAGACTTTACATGTGGATTTCGAAAAGCATTTGAAATTTAAACGTGAAAATGGATTTTATGGATTTGGTATCGTGCTTTTGATTTTATGAATTGATTTCAACGATGTAAGATTTACCTATTTTCAAAGACTATTATTGTTATATTGACGTGTCTTTGAAATCCCTATTTTCCTAGGGAAAGACCTCACTTGGATAGAACTTCTTTGATATCATAAAGTGGGATTTTTGAGAACCCAAAGGATTCTCCACATTGGTGATTCGAAAACGTTTTGACATGGAAATGGCATATGATTTCAAAGCTTGCTGTTACTGGATTGATATGCTTTCGAAAATCTCAGTTTGCATTGTTTGATATCACGAGGAAAGATTTTCAAGCATTCAAAAAGAATTTCAGGTGTGGTTGTTGTTTTTAAAACTGTTTTGGCATTTAGCAAATCATTCAACGATGATATCTTTTGATAAAGACTCATGGGACACTTGATGTCATTGCATTGAAAATGCTTTTGATATTGAAATAAGCTAAGATGTTAATGATGTTGTCGAACAGATGAGTTGACGATGCCTTGGGAGACGGGATGCCCATAGGATCGAATGAGTCGATGCTGTTGGGGGTCCGCAGTACCTCAGAGGGTCCTCAGGAGTTTCAAGATGCCCGGTTGTATGTTAGTACGTAAATCCGGAGGGCAGAGATAACCATATTCATGGCGAGCCCCAGAGATTCCTCGTTATGCCAGGTGGGGTGTGAGATGCCTGGAGGTGTGACGTAACACGCTTCGGATGCTCGGAGGTGTGTGCCGGAGGCTTTCGCGACGCTAGGTTGGGTTCGAATGCCCGAAGGGATGCAAACATTGGTCCTCCGGGGGATGAAACCCTTTTTGAATGCTAAAAAACCGATGAATCAACCAAGTGTGTGTGTGTGTGGCTTGGTAAAAGAATTATCTATGAGATTGAATTGATTACATCCTGCCTTTGAAAATATACTTGTCATTGCATTGAATTATTTTTATGGATGTGATGCATGCAATTCATCTTTTGATGATATATATATATATATATATATAATTGTTTATTTTGCATGAACTCATATTGTAATAGTTATGCACTATATAGTTTAATAGATTTTTACTGCTAAGTGGTTGTACTCACCCTTTTTATGGACTAACATTTCATACTAGACAAGAAGACAAACAACGGGTGATCGAGTAGTGTGGGGTGACCACGATGGGGAGGACAGTAGAGGAAGGAATTTTTGGACGCCGACATTGATCGATGGACTTTATGTATATGACTGTTGGAAACGTTGGTCATCTTTCAAAGTATAGCCGAGTATAGAAGACTATGGCATTTTGGTGTACCGATGAAAGACGTCCATCTGATTATGTAAATAAAAGTCTTCAGCTTTAACTTATAAAAATGTTTAGTTGGTGTGCATCGTCTTATTATCAGGATGGGGAGTAGTTGAATGTGCTTTCGCTATATTTATTGCGTAGGGACCGATTTAAATGATATAAACCCCCAGAATTTCTAAGTTATAATGAAATTCTTTGGTATCAGAGTAATAGACTTTCAGGAGCAAGTGAAAGGTACTTGTGGCGACCCTAACGGATTTGGGGGCCGTCGAGGGGTGCCACCCAAACCGCCAAAGATATTCTATTGTGGAAAGGTAATAGCAATGGATCTTTCTCGGCTAAGTTAGCATGTGAAATTCTCAAAGGGATCAAGAATCAAGAAACCGATAGGATAAGGTCCCTTATATGGAAGTGGAGAGGATCTCAACATATTCAAACCTTCCATTGGCTAGCAGCACATAAACGCTTATTAAACAATGAATTGAGAATGTCTCACAATTTGGGAGGTAATCCTTATTGTATTGCATGTTTTGTGAGATTGTCTAGTTATTCGGAACATATGGATTAATCCTCGTGCCACCACATTGTCTCGAAGAGTTCTTCTCAATGAATGTATCTCAAGGGTTCAAAATCAACCTGGCTGACTATGGGATATTTAATTCTCACTTTGATTGGAGTACTACTTTTGGTGCAAGCATGACTTTTTTGACAATAGCGAAACAAATCATTGGTCCATCCTCCAAGAAACCTTTCTTTTTCCTTCCAATTATGTAAAAGTAATCCAAACACACACGAAGGAAATCATAATTTTGGCCATGATCAACTTGTCTAAAAGTGGATCACGTACTTCTCCCATTATGGTTGCTTGGGATCCTCCACCTCAGGGATAGATTACACTGAATATGGATGGAATAGTCTAAAGATAATCTTGAAATTGCAGGAACCAGAGAGCTATCCCGAAATGAAGAGGGTGACTAGCTTGGCAGTTTTACCTCATTTCTTGGAATATGTTCATCTGTACAAGCAGAACTATAGGAACTATTGTAACACACTCGATACTGACCCCGTAAGGATTGGCCATAAGATCCTACATGGATAGACTATGGTCCATTGGCCATGGGATTGATCGGTTTGATCGGTAAGGCATCAAGGATCGATCATGGTCTGACTGACTGATTGAGCGGTCACGTACTGGTCGAGGTATCAGTCGTGAATTTTCTACCAACCATACTGATGGAATGTGATCACCAACTCATAAGATAACCTTTTGATCACGAAGATTGATCACAGGATGATTTTGGATTTGTGGATGATCATGGGTCGATTTGATCGATCGTAATGCCTGGGCGCAACTAATTCCGCCCGACTATGCACCGATACATGGACGATACGACTTGACCAAATATGATCATCTTCTGACTGAAAATGTATCATTCCCTATGTAGCTCCTAGTGATTGGAAATGAATCTTGAATTGGTACTATCCGATTGTGGATCAGTAATGCATTAACCATGAGCCATATGGATGGATCGGGTGCCGACCGGAATGAGCTCAGAGATAGACCTAGCTATTTATCACTAATTCTAAGGTCCATGAGTGCCTTGGCTTAGTGTTAGGCCATGGGTATCCTTAGGATTAGCCTTAAACCGACCGAAGGACAACTGACCCTTTTGGTAGACCAACCGTCCAAAGGAACGATTTGGGCGAGCATGAGGTGTGATGGCTAAACCTCAGGTGTACCTTATTCGATTTTTTAAGGTGTACCTAATGATCCCTTTTTTAGCCCTGAAACCAACCAAGACGATGGATTTCTCTGAACCACTTTCTTGAGGAAAAAAAGAGGACAAAATGGAATTCTCTAGAACATCCTAGCTTCTTCATGAAGGAGGTTGATTATCAAGGATTTACCTTGGGAATTAAGAAAAGTATCCAAACCAAGTGTCCCAATAAAAATAGGACACATTGGAGCTAATTATGGCTATCATATAGCCTTGATGTCACCTTGAGTTTCATAGGTTTTGACTTCCCAGGTTTTCAAAACTATTGGATCTTTCATGCTTTCCAATTTTATAGAGCTCTTTGTAGTTCAAATTTAGAGAAACTTCCTTCATGAAAGTTGTTTAACAAATCTTAATCTATAACATACTCAAATTTCATATTTTTCTGAGGTGAAATGATTGGGAGGAAGGCTCAATCAATTACTGTATAGAACCTGCCCAATATAGTGAAAGTGGTAACCAAGTTGGTTATCGAATTTTTATAAAATATTTCCTTTCAAATTTGGATAAGCTTCCTTCACAGATGTTTTAAATGACATCCATATCTACAACATATTAAAATTTCAAAGAGTTTTGTGAAGATTTGAATTTCTAAATGAGTATCTCTGTCTTTGATCGATGAATCTGCTCGACGAACGAATTTTTGGGTTATGTTCAATGATTTGTTGATCTTCCCATATAGCGAATTTGGTTTGGATTCCTCATGAAAATTTTTTTTAAGGTCTTCTCTACAACATATTTGAATTTTATAATTTTCGAGCCTGTTTGATAAAGTAATGGTACTGATTTCGAAAGTTTCTCAAAACTGTTTTCGCCTTAGAATTGGAGAACCACACGCCCAACTTAGAGGGGAAGGGGGTTGCATGCCAAACTTGAGAAGCAAGCTAATCTAAAGACTTCTTGGCTTGAAGATAAGAATGCATTAAATGCTTTTGGACCTTAGTGTGTTAAAGAGAAGAAACTTGGAGAGCAAGTTGGCTAATATGAACACATCTAAGCCTAATGATTGCATATTATTGAGAGAGGTGAGTCGCCTACTTAGGTGTCCCTTAGAATCTTAGATGAATCTTAAGTTATGATGGGGCTAGATTGTAGCATTGGTGAACAAGGTAAAGATCAACCAATTAGAAGAAAACATTAGGCATTAAAGGGGCTTATGCGTCCCTTACGCACTATAGGCAATAATGAGCCTAGATTGAGCCATGGAGAGCAAGCAAATAGGTGAACCAATCACAAACTAACACTAAAGAACCTAGGCGTCAACTTGAGAAGATAGGTAGGTCAACTCGTCATTTAGGCGTCATCATGAGTTTGCAATCAAAATCTAAGAGGAGGAGACATATAAATAGGATGAGCAATCATCACATTTTAAGGCTTGGCATTTCTCTACTTTCCTCGCCCTTTCTCTCCTCTCTTTGATGTCCTTCTCTTCCAAGCTGCTCTAGATCTTGATCGACCGCCAAAGAAGCATGTTGGACTAGGTCCCAAAAAAGAGGTAATAAGTTGATTTTCCTAACTCTTTGATAGGGCGATGTGCTACGCTTATTGATTTTAGGATCATGTGATCGTTTGCTTGCGTTGGCATTGCATCGTTATGCTTGTTGTGTTTCGATTACTTGTTATTGCATCGAGTAAGTTCATGACCTCGCATGAGTGTCGAGCACACCCTAATGATGAGGAATGGTCTCGGTGACTTTGGACATGTGCCAAGGAGGGTGCACGACTCACACTTGAACCTGGGACAATATTGAGGCGTGTTGTTACTTGGGACAAGTCACGAGTCGATGCTGAAGCCGGAGCAAACAGTTCCATGTCAAGATCACAAGGCTGAATCGCATTTGGCATGAGTCTAACAAGGTATAAGAGTCGTTCATTGCTTCACTTTGCATAGCACGCTTTTGAGCCTTTCATTTGACTAAAAGTTCAAAGATAAAATGAATTGATTGATGCTTGAAATGCATGGACACACAATGAACTTATATGCCGACAATGGGGGATGCCGAGTCATTGCCTGGAGTAAAGCCCTAGATGCCATCTTGATATTGAGATCGTGGACGATGCCAGCCTGAGTGAGGCCGATGCATGGGGGTCATCTTGGATGTCGTCCTGATAATGAGATTGGGACGATGTCGATTCCCAAGGGGGGACCAATGCTCGGTTGTTACCGAAAGAGTCGATTAATTTCGACTAATATGATACTAAAAAAGAAAAATGAAAATCCATGTGTGATACTTGCGAAAGCTGGGTTTGTTTTGATAAGTATTGTTAGGCCCTTGCATCAAATTGAGCATATGTTTGAATTAGGTCACTTAGTGCTTGAACAAGTTTCATGAGATGCATGCATCCCTTTTTGTGACCGAAATGATCATAAGCCACGGATATTTGGAAAGGTTGTTCATATACACTCACTCATTGTCTTTGATTCTTAAAAGCACATAGATGGTTGATAGCCTTTCATATGCATAAGCAAGGTAAGACACGACACGAACCTTGCTATTGATTTGCTATCGACAAGTGGCTGGTGATCTTGTATTTGACGAATAACGGCAGGATGTCCTCTTATAGGAGAATTAAGGATTTCTACTTACTAAGGCATCAACTCACTCTTGTTGTTTTCACAATTTTAGGTGTGTGATGAGTGAACCTAGGTCCAAGAAGGGAATGAGCTGTGGCATCTCAAAATTTCATAATAACCCCTGGATATACCCTGAACCATGAATAGGTGAGGGAAGTGTTATTGAGTTATGTTATGGCCTTTAGACCAAAGAATTTAATAGACTAATGCTGAGTATTTTAATGGAGAATTATTTGGGTAGAAATACATCTTATGTTAATGAATGATCAAGGTTGGTGCTATAGGACAATTTGATAAAGGAGACTTTGTTTTTGACTATGCACTTTATAGATTTGGTTTTATGGATTAATGTCACAAAGTCTTTTGGCCATTTTATTATGCAATTAGGTATTTATTTAAATGAGTATTAAAATGTATTATTAAAAATAAACTTGGGCCATTTAAGTTTGGACTTTAGGCCCAAGTGAGATGGGCCTAAAGTGGGCCATAAGCCCGGCCCATGTCCACGCATGGAGGGGGAGGAGGAGCTGCATGGCTTTCTCCAAGTGTCTTCGGCAAAGGAGACACTTGTCTCCTCCTTGGGGACAAGTGTCCCCCATGCAAAATAAGAAAGCATGCAAATATATATAAAACCAAAAAGAGAGAGAGGGAGTGACTGGTTTTGAGAGAGTGAGAGAGAGAGAGTTGCAAGAGAGTGAGGAGCCAAGAGAGAGAGGGAGAAGCCGAGTGAGGGAGGAGGTCCACATGTCCGTCGCCGTCCATCCGCTCGTTCGTCACCGTCCGTGTGCCGTTGTTTGCTCGATTTTGGAGGCAAGTTGGGATCTATATTCTGCTCTTGCATGTTGTGTCTTTCTTGTGTGTTTGAATGGTGGTGAATCTCGGACGTTTAGGGTGTGAGAAACCGAAGCTTGAGTGTGTTGTTCTTGAAAATGTGTTCTGTTTTTGAGTGTGCCGCCTGACCCAGAATTTTGTAGAGGCTTGCATGTGGGTTTCAAGTCTGATTTTGGCTTCAAATTCTTCATGAAAGTTGTATAAAACATCTCAAATTATAACATAATAAAATGTGGGACAAAATGGTTGATATTTATGGGGCAAAACCCTCTTCCTACGAAGACACTAGATCTGGAACTGTTTTACTGACCTTTTAGTAGTTTTGTGGGTTGCATGTTGCTTTTTACCGAGAATTTCTCTTCGTCTTCTTCATGAAACTGGTAGACAACATCTTAAATACTAACATACTCAAATTTGAAGTAAAATGACCAAGTGTAGCCTAGTGAATCGACTTTCTCTTGATGACGGTAAATCTGGAAACACGGTACTGGACACCCGAGACTTCTAGGGCCCATATGGTTACTATTATCTGGAAATTTCACTTAGATTCCTCAATGAAAGTTGTAGGGAACTTCTTGAGGTATAACATATCCAAATTTCAGAGGAAAGGAAGATGAATAAGTGGGTAAAAACTTGATATTTCGGAGATGGCTATACTGGACGTTTCGGTGCTAGAATCAGGAGATTCGGACGCCTATAGAAAATTATATGGAATGAATATAGCCTAGATGTCTTCATGAAAAATATAATCTAGGTTCTTGACTATAACCTGGTAAAATTTCATAATTTTTGGACCTCATTCGGGTATTTTAATCGAATTATTTCAGAAATTGTGCAAGCTGTCTCTATCCGAAATCTCATGCTGTATTTGTGTGGATTACATCTTCTTGTGTGAAAATCTTTAGGGCACGTGTTCTTCACGAAATTGTTATCTTATTGTCTTGTCTATCTCATGTCCTGATTTCATGATTTTTGAGAATCATATGGATATTTTATTCAAATGTTTCCTAAAATGGTATAAGCAGGAATTTAGTAAACTTCAAAAAGGCATGATAAATGGACTATTCTAAATTGTATGGACTCCATGAATGGTATTGTTATGAATGATTGTGTCTTCCTGCATGTATGATGATGATTGGAGATGCATGTATGAATCAAAGGATGAAAGTGATCTTGTTTGCCATTACATCATGTGCCATGCTGAGTTGAGACATAAATTGGTGAACATGAGGAAACGGTTGGAGGCGGTTGATAATGCCCCGGGAGTGTCGGGATGCCTGGAATGTGGGGGTGCCGAATGCCCGGTGGCCTAGTGGCGTAATTCCGGAGGGTCCTCGGAAGTTTCGAGATACCCGTTGGTATACGGTACGTAATTCCAGAGGGGGAGGATCCTGGTGGTATGTCGATACGTAATCTCGGAAGCCCTGGAGGTTTGTCCCTAGGGGGATGCCTTGCGATGCTAGTTGGGATGCGAGATGCCCGGCCAGGGAGTGTAAATGCCGGATGTCCGGTTGTATCTTGGATACATGCCTGGAGGTTCCTCGTGATGCTAGTTGGGATACGAGATGCCCAGAATGTGGGGGGCGGATGCCCGGTTGTATTTTGAATACATGGCCGAAGGTTACTCGCGATGTCTGGTTGGATGCGAGTGATGAATTGTGGGATGCAAACATTGGTCCCTAGAAAGAAAAATTGATGAGATCCTTGTGAACGATAAGAATTGGAAATGAATCATGTGCATGGGTGTATGCATACGGCATGATGCATGATCGGCTTATGAAAATAAATTGATGCTATTTGATATTGAAAATGCGATCATGAAGGCATGAATGGACCTCATGGTGATGTATGCTTGCTAGCATGGATGATATGAATCATGGTTGTATGTGCACCTATGGCATGATTGTATGTGTGACATGATGATGGTAAGTGCATGGATGTATGTACACCTATGGCATGGTGATATATGTATGGATGCATGGTAATGATGATGGTACATGTGATATGATGATGTTGATGAATGCATGGATGCATGGTAATGATGGTGGTACATGTGATATGATGAAGATATGTGGATGGATGCATGGTAATGATGATGGTACATGTGATATGATGATTGATGAATGCATGGATGCATGGTAATTATGATGGTACATGTGTTATGATGATGATGAGTGCATGGATGCATGGTAATGATGATGGTACATGTGACATGATGATCGTAAGTGTATGACATGATGGTGATGACTATATGATGATGTATGTACATCAGATATGATGACATGTGCATGATATCAAGGTAAATTGTGCATGGATACTTCAATGACTTGTAATGCTATGATTGTGATGATTGTGTGGCATGATGCATTGAGTGGTTTATTGGTCTTTTACCTGCTGAGTGGCTGTACTCATCCCTTTGGGGACCAACATTTCAGACTAGATAAGACACCTCTGCTGCCACTACTACTTGTAGATGGATCAAGTGATTGGATATGACCGCGAGGAGGAGGATAGTAAAGGAAGGAACTTTTGGACGCCGACACTGATTGATGGACTTTAAGTGTATGACTGTTGAAGGAGATGTCGATCATCTTTTGAAGTGTAGCCGAATATAGAAGACTACGGCATTTTGATGTATCAATGAATGATGTCCATCTGGTTTAAGTAAATAAATGTGTGCGGCTTTTACCTATAAATGTTTAGTTGGTGTGCATCATTTTCTGAATATAGAGAGGAGAGTTGTTGGATGTGCTTCCATATATGAACTGCGCAGGGGACCAATCTAAAATATGTAATCCCTTAGGTTGTATGGACCCGCTGCAATTGGAATGGTATCGGAGTGATATGTGATATAAGGAAAAGTGAAAGGTAAGCGAATTGTGGCGACCCTAACGGATCAAGGGCCGTCGAGGGGTGCCACAGACTGTATTGGTATCAGAGCTATGGTCTATTTGGAGTGATAAGGTGCTTGAGATGGAAATGAGGATAGAAAGATGCACACCATAGGATACTAACCAAGAATAGTTTACTAACTTTAAACAACGGGTGATGGGTATTCACTCGTAGATCCCTCGTAATTTGTGTAATGTTGCTTTTGTGTGCTAGTAACTTTTTATGTTACTTATATAACTTTAGTAACGTATGAACATTACTTCTCATTCTTAGCAATTTGGTGACACTGAGTCGCAAATTGTTCCTGAAGCGAAACTTTCTAAGCTGTCTAGGTATGCCCCTAGATTGATGGAGGATTGGGAGGAAAAGGTTAAGAGATTCCTTAAGGGCCTGAGGACAAATAGTAGGAGATAACTAGTACTCCTAAACGTGAGGGATTATAATGAAATTTATGAAAGGGCTCAGCTTGGAGAGCAATAAATGTTAAGAGAATGAATGGAATCAAGGAGACAAGTGACATTGAGTGATGCACGATAAGGTAAGAGACTCTATTCAAATGAAGAGCTACCTGAGATAGTGCCTACCCATGTGCCAAGGATGAAACCATGAGGCCTAGTATGGGATATGCCTAAACGGATAATAACTATAAGTTAATCCCTATTGAAACGAGACTCTTCAGTAGATATGTAGTTTGGGTTCGAACCAGGCGAAATCTGGTGTACCTGTAACGTCTCGGTCTGATGAGGGTGGGGAGTGGACGCCGAGGTCAGAGGACCTGAACAAGGAGCGGCTCCTAGCAAGCTTCTAGAATGGCAAAAGGGGGCAGGAATGAACCGAACTATGAACTGAACTAGGAGGGCAATGTTTCTGGGATAAGTCTATCAGAGTGGCGCAGCAGAAGCATGGTTAAGCTTGTAGAACTCTTGTTTGTGAAAAAGAAGGACATGTTGATGCGTTTGTGCATTGATTGCAGGCAATTGAATTAGATGACCTATTTGACCAACTGCAAGGAAGTTCGGTCTTTTCTAAAATTGACTTGAGATCAGGATACCAGTTAAGGATTAAGAAAGAAGACATTCCTAAGACCGCATCTAGGACTCGCTATGGACACTATGAGTTCCTAGTTATGCTATGTGGATTGACAAATGCCTTAACTGCATTCATGGACATAATGAATAGGATACTTAAGCCTTATTTAGATCAAATTGTGATTGTCCCCATTTGATGATGTCCTGATGTATTCTAAAGGACCTAAAGACATGCGTAGCATCTAAGCGTAATGCTGCAAGTAAGGCTTAAGAAGTGAATTATGGAGAGTGAGTTATGAATTTGAGGATTAAGTTATGATCATTTGAGCTAAGTAGTGACTTCCTATTTGAGGATTTCATTGGAAGTCTTGATGCATTACATGGAGGCATTTAGTATGTATAGATTAATCTTGGAAGTCATGAGTTGAGTGGTCATAGGAGATATGAAATTACTTGTGGTTTATATGTCGGAATAATAGGTTTAATCGATGGTGGTCAACTTTTAATTTTAGGTGATGATCTCAGTTTGAAAAGATTTCGTGGAATTGGTGGATATGATCAATTGTGATTATAGTCTTTCCAAGGTGAAGTGGTGAAAGTTCAAGTTGTGGATTTGATGAGTGATTAGTCTAAGTGATGATCATTTAGGATGAGATCTGAGATATACTTGATGGAAACTAGACAAGTTCTTATCTTGGTGGATTGTCGATCTTTGAATTGAATGAGTCTTGGTGGACTATCGATATTTGAACCGAATGAATGGTATTATATTTTAGGCTTGAATCTATGTTGCAGTGAATGCATAGTGAATGTCTTTGTTGGATTGAACCAAATGAGTTATTGGTGGTGTCGATCTTGATGGTTCTAGGCTTGAATTGGTGGTGACAAAGGTATAGGAATAATTTGGCTAAATAGTGTGTTTGATTGAGTCAAGAAGGTGGAATTCTTTAAATTTGAATTTGATTGATAGTTGCACTTAGGATAGAGCTTGAAATATATGTTTTCACAAAAGGAATTGAATATGAGATAGATGAGGTGGATGTAATTATTAAAAGATTTTGACTGTTACGGTATCCCTCATGAAAGGTGAATAAGGTGGCAGATGCCCTAAATCAAAAGTCAGCTACGAACATGGCTAATCTAAGGATAACAGAGTGAAATCTGTTAAAGTCAATAGCAGATTTAGACTTTAAGTTGGAAGTAGACCACCTCAATGGTATGCTTACTGCATTAAGGATTTAACCCGAAAATATTCAGAAAGTTAAGATTCTGCAAGAATCTGATTCGAAAATTGTGAAGATACGAAATGCTGTGTCTTTAAAGAAAAGACCAGAGTTCCAAGCCTCTGAAGATGGAGTAGTAAGATGTCAAGGACGACTCTATGTTCCTGACAATGAAGAAGTAAAACAAGGGAAATCATGTTGGAAGCACATAGGTGTAATTATGGTATTCATCTGGGTAGTACAAAGATGTACAGAAATTACACCAACAGTTTTGGTGGAATGGCCTGAAGGCAGATGTAGCTAAACACATTTCCTAGTGTTTAACATGCCAGCAAGTGAAAGTCTACTAACCTATATAATGCATTGTCGTTGTTGTCTGATGTAGTGCAGTTAGATTGGAAATACTTGAGTTTGGATGTTTTCAAAGCTCTAAGATTTTACATGCAAACTACTTTGAAAATCTTAAGGTCGGGACCGAGTTTGATGACTCGCTGATGCGTTGATTTTGGTATTTCAAGAAAGGCTTAGGATTTTGGTATTTCAAAGTTTTTAGTTTCAAAATCTTTATGATGGGAACAATATTATCAACTCGCTGAACTATGATTTTCCAATACTTCAAGAAATGCTTATGGTTTTTGGAGAAAATTATCACATGTACATTCCAAGTTTTGAACTTCAACCGAAAAGCAGATTTTGATTGTGAACTGTTTTAGAAAATCTCGAATTTCATCAAAATTTATGAGTACCATGACACCGTGCCCAAATGTTTTAAGAAATGTTTTCTATTTTAAAGATTTCTGAACTTTTTATAGAAAACATTCCAACCCATTGGAGTTGGGATTGAGATTTGAATTTGCCAACGTACCGATTTAAATTTTACTAAGGGTTTTGATAAAATATTTTATTTCGCGCCGTGATGCAAGTGCAACTCGAGGTTTTACATGTGGATTTCAAAAAACATTTGGAATTTAAACGTGAAAATGGATTTATGGAATTGGTATCATGCTTTTGATTTTATGAATTGGTTTCAACGATATGAGATTTACCTATATTTTCAAATACTATCATTGTTATACTGATGTGTCTTTGAAATCCCTATTTTGCATTATTTGATATCATGAAGTGGGATTTTCGAGAACTCAAAGGATTTTCCACATTGGTGATTTGAAAACGTTTTGACATGGAAATGACATATGATTTCAAAGCTTGCCGTTGTTTTTTAATGCTTTTGAAAACTTCAGTTTGTATTGTTTGATTTCATGAAGGAAGATTTTCAAGTGTTGAAAAGAAATTTCAGCTGTGGTTATTGTTTTAAAACTGTTTTTGGTTTTGAGATAAATTAAGATATGTTAAGAGCTTGCATCCTTAAGTTTAGAGGAAGTATCAGTCCGACCCTGGTCGCATACTCGATTATGAAGCCATCAAAATGGGTGAGAAAGTGAGGTACACTGAGGAGCCTGTGCAAATACTGGATCGAAAGGAACAAATTCTCAGGACCAAGAGAATTCCATTGGTTAAGATATTATGGCGATATCATGATGTGGAGGAAGCCACGTGGGAGAGTAAAAATGAGATGAGGGAAAGGTACCCTCACTTGTTCAAGAAGACATAGGCAATGTCTAATTTCGAGGACGAAATTCTCCAAAGATGGGAGAATTGTGGCATCACAAAATTTCATAATAACCCCTGGATATACCCTGAACCATGAATAGGTGAGGGAAGTGTTATTGATTTATTTTATGGCCTTTAGACCAAAGAATTTAATAGATTAATGCCGAGTATTTTAATGGAGAATTATTTGGGTAGAAATACATCTTATGTTAATGAATGATCCAGGTTGGTGCTATAGGACAATTCGATAAAGAAGACTTTGTTCTTAACTATGCACTTTATAGATTTGATTTTATGGATTAATGTCACAAAGTCTTTTGGCCATTTTATTATGCAATTAGGTATTTATTTAAATGAGGATTAAAATGTATTATTAAAAATAAACTTGGGCCATTTAAGTTTGGACTTTAGGCCCAAGTGAGATGGGCCTAAAGTGGGCCATATGCCCGGCCCATGTCGATGCATAGAGGGGGAGGAGGAGCTGCATGGCTTTCTCCAAGTGTCTTCGGCAAAGGAGACACTTGTCTCCTCCTTGGGGACAAGTGTCCCCCATGCAAAATAAGAAAGCATGCAAATATATATACAACCAAAAAGAGAGAGAGAGAGGGAGTGGCTGGTTTTGAGAGAGTGAGAGAGAGAGAGAGTTGCAAGAGAGTGAGGAGCCGAGAGAGAGAGAGAGGGAGAAGCCGAGCGACGGAGGAGATCCGCTCGTCCGTCGCCGTCCATCTGCTCGTTCGTCGCCGTCCGTGTGCCGTTGTTTGCTCGATTTTGGAGACAAGTTGGGATCTATATTCTGCTCTTGCATGTTGTGTCTTTCTTGTGTGTTTGAATGGTGCTGAATCTCGGACGTTTATGGTGTGAGAAACCGAAGCTTGAGTGTGTTGTTCTTGAAAATGTGTTCTGGTCTTGAGTGTGCCGCCTGACCCAGAATTTTGTAGAGGCTTGCATGTGGGTTTCGAATCGGATTTTGGCTTCGACTTCTTCACAAAAGTTGTAGAAAACATTTCAAGTTATAACATACTAAAATTAGGGACACAATGGTTGAGATTTACGGGGCAAAACCCTCTTCCTACGAAGACACTAGATCTGGAACTGTTTTACTCACCTTTTAGTAGTTTTGTGGGTTGCATGTTACTTTTTACCGAGAATTTCTCTTCGACTTCTTCATGCAACTGGTAGACAACATCCTAAAGACTAACATACTCAAATTTGAAGTAAAATGACCAAGTGTAGCCTAGTGAATCGACTTTCTCTTGATGACGGTAAATCTGGAAACACGGTACTGGACACCCGAGACTTCTAGAACCCATATGGTGACAATTCTCTGGAAATTTCACTTAGATCCCTTAATGAAAGTTGTAGGGGATTTCTTGAGGTATAACATATCCATATTTCAGAGATGGCTATACTGGACGTTTCGGTGCTAGAATCAGGAGCTTCGGACGCCTATAGAAAATTATCTAGAATGAATCTTGCCTAGATGTCTTCATGAAAAATATACTTTAGGGTTTTTACTATAACCTGGTAAAATTTCATAATTTTTGGAGCTCATTCGGGTATTTTAATCGAATTATTTCAGAAATTGCGCAATCTGTCTCTATCCGAAACCTTATGCTGTATTTGTGTGGATTACATCTTCTTGTGTGAAACTCTTTAGGGAACATGTTCTTCACGAAATTGTTATCTTATTGTCTTGTCTATCTCATGTCCTGATTTCATGATTTTTGAGAATCATATGGATATTTAATTCAAATGTTTTCTAAAATGGTATAAGCTGGAATTTAGTAAACTTCAAAAAGGCATGATAAATGGACTATTCTAAATTGTATGGACTCCATGAATGGTATTTTTATGAATGATTGTGTCTTGCTGCATGTATGATGATGATTGGAGATGCATGTATGAATCAAAGGATGAAAGTGATCTTGTTTGCCATTACATCATGTGCCATGCTGAGTTGTGACATAAATTGGTGAACATGAACAATGGTAAATGAGGAAACGGTTGGACGCAGTTGATAATGCCCCGGGAGTGTCGGGATGCCCGGAATGTTGGGGTGCCGGATGCCCGGTGGCCTAATGGCGTAATTCCGGAGGGTCCTCGGGAGTTTCGAGATGCCCTGTGGTATACGATACGTAATTCCAGAGGGGGGGGATCCTGGTGGTATGTTGATACGTAACCCCGGAAGCCCTAGAGGTTTGTGCCCAGGGGGATGCCACGCGATGCTAGTTGGGATGCGAGATGCCCGGCCAGGGAGTGTAAATGCCGAATGTCCGGTTGTATCTTGGATACATGCCCGGAGGTTCCTCGTGATGCTAGTTGGGATACGAGATGCTCGGAATGTGGGGGGGGGGATGCCCAGTTGTATTTTGAATACATGCCCAGAGGTTACTCGTGATGTTTGGTTGGATGCAAGCGATGAATTGTGGGATGTAAACATTGGTCCCTAGAAAGAAAAACTGATGAGATCCTTGTGAACGATAAGAATTGAAAATGAATCATGTGCATGGGTGTATGCATATGGCATGATGCTTGATCGGCTTATGAAAATAAATTGATGCTATTTGATATTGAAAATGCGTTCATGAAGGCATGGATGGATGATGTATGCTTGCTAGCATGGATGATATGAATCATGGTTGTATGTGCACCTATGGCATGATGGTATGTGTGACATGATGATGGTAATTGCATGGATGTATGTGCACCTATGTCATGGTGATATATGTATGGATGTATGGTAATGATGATGGTACATGTGATATGATGATGATGAATGCATGGATGCATGGTAATGATGATGGTACAAGTGATATGATGATGATGATGAATGCATGGATGCATGGTAATGATGATGATACATGTGATATGATGATGATATGTGCATGGATGCATGGTAATGATGATGGTACATGTGATATGATGATGATGAGTGCATGGATGCATGGTAATGATGATGGTACATGTGACATGATGGTCGTAAGTGTATGACATGTTGGTGATGACTATATGATGATGTATGTACATCAGATATGATGACATGTGCATGATATCAAGGTAAATTGTGCATGGATACTTCAATGACATGTAATGCTATGATTGTGGTGGTTGTGTGGCATGATGCATTGAGTGGTTTATTGGTCCTTTACCTGCTGAGTGGCTGTACTCATCCCTTCGGGGACCAACATTTCAGACTAGATAAGACACCTCTGCTGCTACTACTACTAGTAGATGGATCAAGTGATTGTATATGACCGCGGGGAGGAGGATAGCAAAGGAAGGAACTTTTGGACGCCGACACTGATTGATGGACTTTAAGTGTATGACTGTTGAAGGAGATGTCGGTCATCTTTTGAAGTGTAGCCGAATGTAGAAGACTACGGCATTTTGATGTACCAATGAATGATGTCCATCTGGTTTAAGTAAATAAAAGTGCACGGCTTTTACCTATAAATGTTTAGTTGGTGTGCATCGTTTTCTGAATATAGAGAGGGCAGTTGTTGGATGTGCTTCCATATATGAATTACGCAAGGGACCAATCTAAAAAACTGAAACCTCCAGGTTGTACGGACCCGCTGCAAATGGAATGGTATCAGAGTGATATGTGATATAAGGAAAAGTGAAAGGTAAGTGAACTGTGGTGACCCTAACAGATCGGGGGCCGTCGAGGGGTGCCACATGAACCTAGCACGATGGCATTTTTTGAAGCAGCTCGGCAGAGGAGCTAGGCTACCCCAACCTTTTGATTGACTATATATGAAGCAAAAACAAGTAGTCTAGGACTAGGATGGGCATGTAATCAAAATAGCTTTTGATATGTGAATATGTATATGAATATATGTTGGTTCTTATTTGCTTGGCTTGCATATGTCTGGCCAAGCTTCCATGTTTGTTTGTATAGGGATTGTTTATGATCGCTTCACATGTGCTTAACTAAAGATAAAAGACTTTCGGGACATTTGACGTTGCTTGGGGCGTCGATGCTAACCCGCCGAGTCATGCTCCCGTGCCAAAGGTGGGGCGGGGGTGTGACAACTTTGGTTGGCATTTACCATTGGAAAGCAACAAGGTTTCCATAAGCTCATCATTGAGATGGATCCCAAAATTATTACAGTACTTGTCAAACAAGAAAGAATAGCGAACATTGGACCAACACTTCTTAAGGATATCAAGAGACTATTGAGCTCTCGTTTTGAGTTCAAAATGCATCACATTTTTTGAGAAGGCAATCGGCCTGCTAACATGCTTGCCAGTGTTGGCATAGTGAAGATTTAGGTATTACGTACTACTTGCAGCCTCTTAAAGAACTATCTCATGTTTTGTTTAGTGATAAAGTTGGAATTATAAATTTTAGATATTCATTCTTTTTAGCTTCTACCTTATATTTACCACACAAAAATAAAAATAAAATAAAAGGGCAATTGGACCAAGTATCCAAGAAAATTTTATATTACAACGAACCCTTCTCTGCCTATCAGCAAAGAATTTATTATGGGATTTGTCAAATGAACTTCAATCGACTCAGGCAATTGCATCCATGTGTTTTCTCCAGCGAATCACCGATGCCCTCAAATGCGTCTCTATCCTTTAGAAAAATTGACCAGGCAAAGTTCGTCAAAAATTCCATAATAAGGATTGGCTACTGAGAGTTGCTTAAAAGCGTATGTGAGATGTGCGGAGTAGTTATGCAATAAATAAGAGAGGTCCATGTATATTCTGCGATGTTCAGATTGCAGATACATGTCTAACTTCAGTCCCCGGGCGAAGCTGTTCCAAATCCCCACAAAAAACCGCAGCACCCAATTCTACCTCGGACCCAGCCGCAACCATTGCACCACCACCCTCCGCCATCTTACACTAAGTCACCGGCAAGGTAGAGGAAGCCATGCCGTTTAATCTAGGCCGAGCTATCCAGCCACCGTGTCGGTTCCTTCCCATGCTCTCTTTGGCAATAGAGTCTTGATGGCTCCTCCGTGACCGCAATATTTGACTTCAATATGTTTTGTTCAGTGAACTTCTTAATCTACTTTATTCATCAGATGCGACCGTGAATCTTCACGTCATGACTTTAATCTCCAAACATCATTAAACTGAATTTGGGTCATCGAAAATGATGGACTCCATTCTATATCAATCCCACTTCACATGATGATTCAAATTCAATTTAAAGTGCGTATGAAGTCCTTGGAATAATTTTCTCGTTTCACAAGTAACAGGAAGACAACATGGCTAAGGCGGATAGGATAATGGATAAAGCCTAAAACGTGAGGGAACATGAATCATCGTCGTCTTCAGATAGAAGACACCGACTAGTTGTCGTGGGGTGGTGTACACTTCAAACCACCGGCCTTCCTCCACGACTCCTTGGTCACCGGCAATATGATTTTCCCCCAGTCTCATTTGTGTAAAATTTATTCATATAAATAACTAATCATCAAGAAGAATCAGATCCGTATATGACTGTAAAACACCAAGATCAATAAGTACAATAGAATTATAGCATACCTGTTTGAGCCATTGCTTCACTTGAAGAAAAATAGATCACTCTGATAATTAGAGATTTATTGGAATGCCCGATCTTCCTCTCTATGACCTATTTCAGTATAGAGGCTTTCAATGGGATTAAAGCAACTAATAGGTATAACCTACCATTTTATATGCTAGAGAGGGGACCTAACAAACCCTAATCAATAGTGTGTCAACTGAGCCATTCCCATTACGGGTTTAAGTTAAACACAATTGCTTACACTTTGTAGCTTAGCTAGGCCCGTTAGTGATAAATGCCAAAACCCAATTGAATAAGATCACTCTAGGGTTTAACAAATATTAGAATATTTATTAACCTAATTATTTAAAAAATCCAACATCATTTCCAATAAAAGTCCCCGTCTCTCCCACCTTCAATCATAAGACAATCTTAGCTACCATAGCTTTGGAGAACAAGATTTCCTCGATCTAGGGGAGAGAGAGTACCCGATATGTCTAATCACAACCATCACGGTGGCAGCGGGCACAACCTTGATGGTGGAGGCCATGGAAGCCCAAGCGGTGGTCATGGTGGAGGACACGGTGGTCTAGGCGGAGGCCATGGTGGTCCAAGTGGTGGACACGAACATGACCATGGAGGCGGCCATTGTGACATCCCGAAATTTGGCCCCTAATTTGGATATATGAAATGGCTATTTCGTCCACGCGCTTATGGTAATTTTACTTGGAGTTGGCCACTCACGAGTTAACTAATCTATTAGGTGAAGCCGTTAAGGGATATAAATGCAGCAGACTAGAGAATTCGATTATAAATCGACCGGTCGACCACAATAATCGGCAAGGGTCAATGCGACACCGCTGTAATTGATTAGCGAACGGATATAAGTCGTTTTGATGGAATTGTGTAGTCAAATTACAAGTGGTTCCGCACAACTGCGATCTTCTCATCGAACGACAATAACCCGATTTTCTATCGATATTATACTTGGGATTTTCTATCGACCACGGATCTAAAATCCCTAAAAGCTACCCGGTAGGGTAGGTCGTACTAAAGTTGCGTTCGGTTGATTTAACCCACAAAATTGAATTTGGTTTCGGGAATCGGACGTTCGAGCGTGTCACGATTCATTTATAGGAAGTCGTCTCATCTTTTGGCGAATTTTCGTCGAGTCCGAAATTTTGCGTAAAAACAATTTTTGAACAAACAAGTTAAAGGAAATTCGAATCAAGAGGTAAAAGGGGAATTTGCTGCCTAAAAAGGAATTTTTTGTGAGGAATTAGAGCTAATTTTTAATTGGTTGGGCATGAAGACTTTGGGGCACATGTGATGATTGGTAGATATTTCTCCTAATCTTTGGATTGGTTGTTAATTTGACATCCATTTTCGCTCTGTTTCTGATTCCCTCCTCATGCGTGAACCCCTACTGCCCATCTTCTCCATTTTCCTTTTTTTTTTCTCAACACCATCTTCTTCTTCATCTTTTTGCTACCGCCAGCCCCCATCCATCATGCCAGCACCGTCACCATCATCCCCTACACACCACCATCTTCCATCGCGCCAACTCCACCCGACCAGCAGCAACTACTAGCAACTCCCACCGCTCGTCCACACGTCCAGCACCAGCAGCTAAGCCCCATCCTCACATCAGCCAACGCCATAGCTACGTCTGCCGCCCTCCACTAGCACAACCCAACGCCAACCAACTTTGTCGTCCATCACAGCAGCGTCTCCATCCAACAACCCACCAACAGCCACCTCCATCGATCAGTAGCCACTAGCGGCCAAACCCCTTGGCCATGAGCCCACCTTGCTGCCACCGCCACCACTAAGCCTTTGTGCAAGCCGCAATTGTCTCAAGTTCTCGCCGTCGTTGCGTTGCTGTTGTTGTGAGATTGCCGTTGTCCTAATCCAGTGAGTTAACTCCCTAATCCTTGATTAGACCATTAATTGCTCTTAGGGGGTTAGAATAGTGCTAATGAGGATTAGTTTGGTTAATCCTAGATTAGTGTTAACTAGCATGGTTAGGTTAGTTCAGCTTAGTTAGGTTAGCTTACTTTGGTTAGGTTAGTTAACAATGGCTAGGTTAGTTAACCATGGTTAGGTTAATTAATCATGGTTAGGTTAATTAAGTTGCATTAGTTTAATTAATTGCAATTTAATTAATTAATTGCGATTTAATTAATTAATCTTAATTAGCGTAATTAGTGACGTGTTTCCTAAGGAATTGCTCAGTTTCCCCCTAGAAAGGATTGAGTTTGTGATTGAGTTGGCCCCTAGGATGGAGACAATTTCTAAAGCTCCTTACTGTATGACGTTGTCAAAATTAAAAGAGCTAAATGTGCAAATGCAAGAGTTGTTGGACAAATGATTTATACATCCTAGTGCGTCGCCTTGGGGAGAGCTAGTTCTATTTGTAAGGAAGAAGGAAGGTTCGTTGCGCCTTTGCATTGACTATTGGCAACTCAACTAGGTGACCATCAAGAACAAGTATCCGTTGCCAAGGATAGATTACTTGTTTGATTCGCTATAGGGAGCGTCAATATTTTCCAAGATTGACTAAGGACAGGTTACCATCGGCTAAGGATTAAGAAGGAGGACATACCATGGACGGCTTTTCATACATGTTACGGTCATTATGAATTCATTGTAATGCTTTTTGGTTTGACTAATGCCCCAGGTGCTTTCATGGATCTAATGAATCAAGTGTTCAGGGAGTACCTGGATCAGTTCGTAATTGTGTTTATCAACAACATCTTGGTATATTCGAGAACTCTAGAGGATAATGAAATACACTTAAGGACAATATTTCAGACCCTACGAGAACACGAGCTATACGCCAAGTTTAGTAAGCGTGAATTTTGGCTAACTCATGTAGCTTTCTTAGGTCATGTGATCTCTGGCGAAGGGATTTCCGTGGACCCGACCAAGATTGAAGCTGTGATAAATTAGTCGAGACCAACGACGGTGACCGAGGTTCAAAGTTTTCTTGGGATTGGCAGGCTATTATAGACGATTCATTGAAAAGTTTTCTGCAATAGCCATGCCTCTTACTCGATTGCTGAAGAAAGAAGAGAAGTTTGAATGGACAAATAAGTGTGAGCATAGTTTCCAAGAGCTTAAGTAAAAGCTGACTACAACACCAGTGTTGACGATTCCATCAGGTCTTGGAGAATATGAGATTTATAGTGATGCGTCGTACAAAGGACTGAGCTGCGTTTTAATGCAATATGGAATAGTTGTTACATACGTGTCTCGTCAGCTGAGCCTCATGAGTTAAATTATCTGATGCATGACTTGGAACTAGCAACGATCATTTTTGCCCTGAAAATTTGGAGAAATCACCTATGTGGAGAAAAGTTTCAGATTTTTATGGACCACTAGAGCCTAAAGTACTTATTCTCTCATAAGGAACTGAACATGAGATAGCGCCGTTGGATGGAACTTCTCAAGGACTACTATTGTGACATCCTGTATCATCTTGGAAAAGCCAATAAGGTCGCAGATGTGTTCAGTCAGAAGTCATCAATTGCACAGATGATAGTTCAGGAGTGGATCCTACTCGAAGGAGTTTGAGATTCGGATTTAAAGTTTGAGGTAGGCCTTTTATCAAGTCTCATGGCTACCCTTAGAATTAAACTGGAAGTGTAGATAAGGATTAAGACATTGCAGTCGACAGACCCTGAAATTCAGAAAATTTTACAGGAGGATGCAAAAAAAGCGGAAAGCTGACTTTCAAGTTACCAACGACGAAACACTAAAGTTTCATGGGCAATTGTTCGTACCTGACGATGCGGAGCTTAAGGTGGATATCTTGTCAAAAGCCCATTGTAATAGTTACAGCATTCATCCAGGGGGTACGAAGATATATCAAAATTTGCATCAATACTATTGGTGGACCGGTAACCGGTATGAAGGCGGATATCGCCAGACATATTGCCAAGTGTATGACGTGCCAGCAAGTGAAAGCACAACATTGCAATCCTATAGGACTTTTGCAACCTCTTGAGATTCCCGAGTGGAAATGGGAACATATCACAATGGATTTTATGATACGATTATTGAGGAGTCAGTGAGGTAATGATTCCATATGGGTTGTAGTTGATAGATTGACGAAGTCTGCTCACTTCATCGGTGTACGAAAGGACTTTTTATTAGACAGATACGCTTAATTGTATGTGCAACAAATAGTTCGTCTTCATAGAGTGCTAGTGACGATCACGTTAAATCGAGACCCAAAGTTCATGGTAGCTTTTTGGAAAGGTTTACAAACTGCCATGGGAACGAAGCTGCGGTACACTACGGCCTATCATCCATAGACAGATGGCTAATCTAAAAGGACCATTCAGACCCTCGAGGACATGTTGCGAGCTTGCGTATTGGACTTCAAAGGAAGCTGTGAGGAACAGTTTCATCTAATTGAATTCGTCTACAGCAATAGTTATCGGCAAAGTATCAAGATGACACTGTTTGAAGCAAGGTATGGTAGAGCCTGCAGGACTCCTATTTGTTGCAACGAAGTTGGAGAACATAAGATTATGGGCCCTGAGTTGGTTCAACAATCAGTCGACACTGTCAAAGCTATTCAAGAAAGGCTCAAGATCAGTCAAAGTCATCAGAAAAGTTATCCAAATAAGAGACGTAGACCATTGGAGTTCCAAGTAGGTGAACACATATTCCTCAAAGTCTCATCAATGAGGGGTACAACGCTATGGCAAGAAATGAAAGCTAAGTCTGAGGTACATTGGTCCCTTTGAAATTTTGAAGCGAATCGGCGCTTTGGCATATTGTCTTGCATTGTCGCCGAGACTTGCTCAAGTGTACGACATCTTCCACGTGCCGATGTTGAGGAAGTATGAACCTGAGCCGACCCACGTGCTGAATTTCGAGGAATTAGACGTGGATGAAAAGTGTCATATGTGGAGAGACTGGTTTAGATAATGGATTGAAATGAGCAAGTCCTATGTAGCAAGACGATCCCCTTGGTTAAAGTGGCTTGATAACACCATGGAACAGAGGGAGCCACGTGGGAAAGTGAAGAATCAATGAGATGACAATACCCCCACCTTTTCGAAGAAAATTTGTAATGGTATAAATTTTGATGATGAAATTTTTATAAGAGGGGAAGAGTTGTGACATCCCGAAATTTGGCCCCTGATTCAGATATATGAAATGGTTCTTTTGTCCACGTGCTTACGGTAATTTTACTCAGAGCTAGCTACTCGCGAGTTAACTAATCTATTAAGTGAAGCCGTTAAGGAATATAAATGCAGCAGACTAGAAAATTCGATCAGAAATCGACCGCTCGACCATAATAATCAGCAATGGTCAATACAACATCATTATAATTGATTAGCGAACGGATATAAGTCGATTCGATGGAATTACATAGTTAAATTGCGGGTGGTTCCGCACGATTGCAATATTCGAGTCGAACGGCAATAACCTGATTTTTTTCTATCAATATTATACTTAGGACATGTAATTGAAACCTCACGATATTATGACAACTGAGAGTCATCTACGATACAAAGATGCACAAATGTGGATCGAAAATTATCGATCACGGGTCAAACGTGCTAAAATCCATAAAAGCTACCCGATAGGTTAGGTCGTACTAAAGTCGAGTTCAATCGATTTTAATCACGAAATTGAATTCGGTTTCGGGAATCGAACATTCGAGCGTGTCACAATTCATTTATAGGATGTCGTCTCATCTTTCAGCAAATTTTTGTTGACTCCAAAAATTTTACGGAATAACGATTTTCAGACAAACAAGAAAATTAAAGGAAATTCGGATCAAGAGGAAAAGGGGAATTTGCTGCCCAAAAAGGAATTTATTGTGAGGAATTAGTGCTAATTTCTAATTGGTTGGGCACTTGACTTAGGGGCATGAAGACTTTGGGACACATGTGATGATGAGTAGATATTTCTCCTAAGCTTTGGATTGGTTGTTAATTTGACTTCCATTTTCTCCCTCTCTCTCTCTAACTCCCTCCTCATGCGTGAACACCTGCGGCCCATCTTCTCAATTTTCCTTTTTCTTCCCTTATCTCCATCTTCTTCTTCATCTTGTTGCTACCGCTAGCCCCCATCCATCACACCAACACCATCACCATCATCCCCCATGCACCACCATCTTCCATCGTGCCAACTCCACCCGACCAGCAGCGACTACTAGCAAGTCCCCATCACCCATCCACACATCCAACACCAGTAACTGAGCCCCATCCTCACGCCAGCCAACGCCACAGCCGCATACGCCGCCCGCCACCAACTCAACCCAACGTCAGCTAGCTTTGCCGTCCATCACAATAGTGTCTCCATCCAACAGCCCACCAACAGCCACATCCATCGATCAGCAGCCACCAGCAGCCAAATCCCCTTGGCCATGAGCCCACCTTACTACCATCACTGCTGTTGAGCTTCCGTGCAAGCCGCGCTTGTCTCAAGTTCTCACTCCCGTCGTCGTGAGCCCGCCGCCGTACTAATCTAGTGAGTTAACTCCCTAATCCTTGATTAGGCCGTTAATTGAACTTAAAGGGTTAGATTAGTGCTAATGAGGATTAGTTTGGTTAATCCTAGATTAGTGTTAACTAGCATGGTTAGGTTAGTTTACCTTAGTTAGGTTAGTTTACTTTGGTTAGGTTAGTTAACCATGGTTAGGTTAATTAAGTTGGAATAGCTTAATTAATCGTAATTTACTTATTTAATCAGGATTTATTTAATAATCGTAATTAACGTAATTAGTGACGGATTAGCCATTTTGTTGAATTTTATGCTCGTTTTCATGGATGGATTTATGTGTGTTTTTGATGGCTTATATGTGCTATGATGTGCAATTGATTGCTTGATGGTAGTTACTGATTTTTAGTATAAAACTCAATTTTATAGGCTTTTAAATGGAAAAATGCCAAGTGTCAGTTTTTGACGCCAATCTTTTATGTACTATATAAAACCGTGTAGTTTTAAAATGTGAGTGTACCAAGTTTGACGGTTTGATTTCGATTACACAACCACGCACCGGTTATTTTAGCAGGATTTGTAATATGAAGAAAAATCAACCAAGTTCATCATTTGAAAATAAGGTATTTGAACGCAAAGCATGGTGGCATTGGCTAAATATGTGTTTGTATCGTCACTTATTGGAACACGTCCTGATGCGTTTACACAGGACGATGCCTGATTAAGTTCGGATGCCCCATGTCAACGGATGCTGAGTTGTGGTGGAGGCCGAACCGATGCTCCTTTATGGAATGTCGTCTAGGCAGGTAGTGTTGGACGTTGCCATGCTCGATGGAGCAAGACGACGCCCAGTTACGCCAAATAACCATCGGCTTTTGAGTGGGTCGTGGCCGATGGGTCGTAATAACTGGAACACGCTTGAATGGCTGTGCTATTGTGCCTGATTATGGGACAAAACTGTTTGGCATGGTATGGGACGTGTCAAAACGGTTTTACTTTATAATCAGGACCCATGTGAATGTTTGAATGGTGAAAATTATGTGTTCCGGTTATTAATTACGCTCCTTGTATTCATAATGGCATATGTGATGCGCTAATATGCAAGAACGTACTGAGGTGTGGTGAGTTTTGTATGGTGCTCGTTTAGGACCGCCTTTGAGGCGAATTTGGGTCCTAATTGGGGTTTAGGCTGTTGACTTGGTGAGATTTATCGCACCCCATCATGGTTAAATATTTTCAAGCCCTTAGTATGAAGATACGTCTAGTCCGTTTTGGGGTTCCATGGGACATGGAATCAGAGTCTACTTTCTTCCCTATCCTTGGGAACACCTGGACTTGCGAGTTAGTGGTGACTATGATTTGGGTCAATGAGGGGCTACTTCATTTGGGGCCTCATCTCTTCAAGGCGTGGTTCATTAATGAGCGCAATGATACTCGGGAGGGTCCCCTGTAGGGTTTTGATGGACTGCCCATCGAAACAGAGGATGGGGAGGTAGGTCACCCCATGGACATCAATATCTCGGATGGTGTTGTGGAGGATCCAAAGCCCGAGTCGGAGGGGTCCGGGGTGTAGGTTACATAGGAGTTCGTTTTGAGATAGACTTGTAAATATGAACACGTAGGATCAACTTGATATATATTAAAATAAAGCATACTTCATTAAAAAAAAAAAAGCTAGCATGTTCATACTATCCCTGTGTTTGTTTGTTGACCGAGGGTTTGTTTAACTCACTTTTGCATGTGCTTAATCGAATGATAAAAGGGATGGGTAGGCGACGTGTCCTGGGACGACGCATTTTTAATGGACTGCCGAGGGATGTGCGCGTACCCGTGGTTCAGGGCCTGACTGTGGCACCCCTCGAATGGCCCTCGATCCCCTAGGGTCGCCACAGTTCGCTTACCTTTTTCTTTCCCAAATAACATGTCACTCTGATACCATTTTTAGTTGCAACGGGTCCATACAACCATGGGGGTTTACATCTTTTATTAACGGTCCCTTGCACAATTTACATAACGGAAGCATATCCAACAATTCCCTTCCCTACATTCAAAAATCGATGCACACCAACTAAACATTTATAGGTAAAAGCCGTACACTTTTGTTCACTTAAACCATATGGACATCATTCATCGGTACATCAAAATGCCATAGTTTTCTATACTAGGCTATACTTCAAAAGATGACCGACATCTCCTCTCCCAATCGTATGCTTAAGGTCCATCGGCCAGTGTCGGCATCCAAAAGTTCCCTCCTTTGCTATCCTTCTCCTCACGGTCATATCCAACCGCTCAATTCATCTACTAATATGAAATGTTGGTCCCCAAAAGGGGTGAGTACAACCACTCAGCGGGTAAAGGAATCCAATAACCACTCAATGCATCATACAAGTCATACATGCATTGCAGGCATTACTTACCTTGAAGCCATGCGTATACTATCATGCATCATCACCAAAATCATAACACATACATGTGGATCATCATGTCATGCTCATATCATCGTCATCATGACATTATTATATCACACATATGTCATCCTCATCATATACATGACACCATCATACCATACACATGTCATCATCATCATGGCATCATCATATCACACATGTCATCATCATGATGACATCGTCATATCACATCACACATCATCATCATCATGCATATCATCATGCCATGGGTGATCATCGTCATATCATGCATGTCTCAATTTCCACTTTTTAACATTCAATTTGATCACCACATCACCCTTCCTCGGATCATCAATTTCATCTCATATTTTACACTCGCATCCCATTCGAGAAAAACCTTCGGCATTCAGCCATTCCAGGCCACCGGGCATCCGGCGCCCCCCACATTCCGGGCATCTCGCATCCCAACTGGCATCACGAGGCATTCCCCTCGGGCAAAGACCTCCAACAGGGCTTCCGGCATTTACACTCTCTGGCCGGGCATCCCGCACCCCAATCCTGGCATCGCGAGGCATCCCCTTGGGCACAAACCTCCAGAGCTTCCGGAATGATGTACCGACATACCACCAGGCCTCCCCTGGAATTACGTACTGTATACCACCGGGCATCTCGAAACTCCCAAGGACCCACCGGAATTACACCACTAGGCCACCGAGCACTCCGACACTCCCGGGGAATCGTCAGCTCACCTCCAACGGCTTCCTCATTTTTCTCAATTCACATTATCAATTATAATTTAATTTGACATGGCATGTGATGTGATGGCAATCAATATCATGTTCATCCTTGAGTTCATACATGCATCTCAATGCATACATCAAGACCTTATCACACATACTACATGGTGCAATTATTTATAAAATAAAATTCATGGAATTTATGCCAATTAAAATAATCCATTTATTATGCCCTTTTTACATTTATTTAAATTTCAACTTGTGCCGTTTTCAAAAATATTAAATTTAATTATTTATATAATCTCAAAAATCATAAAATTAAGGCAAGTAATAAATAATACAATAGGATAATGATTTCATGCAAAATACACGGCCAATGAGAATTCCACACAAATTCATAATTCACACAAAATAGTATGAAATTTTCGGATGAAACCAGAATGCACAGTCTCCGAAAAAATTCGATTAAAATATCCATATGACCTCCAAAAATTACGAAATTTTACCAAGTTATAGCCAAGACATTTATGTACATCTTTCATGAATAATTCCAAGTCATATTCTTTCTCGATTAGTTTCTACTGTCTCACAAAGCTTCTGGATCCATCACCGAATCGTCCAGTACATGCTTCTCCGAAATACTGAGTTTTCACCTACCTATTATTAATCGTTTCCTCTGAAATTTGGATATGTTCTACATCAAGATGTTCTCTACAAGTTTAATGAAGAGATCTAAGTCAAATAATGTAGCACCCCTCGACGGCCCCCGATCCGCTAGGGTCACCACAGTTCGCTTACCTCCCACTTTTCCGTATTTAACATGTTACTCTGATACCATTCATAGTTGCAGCGGGTCCATACAACCATGGAGGTTTACATCTTTTATTAACGGTTCCTTGCGCAATTTACATAACGGAAGCATATCCAACAATTCCCTTCCCTTCATTCAGAAATCGATGCACACCTACTAAACATTTTATATAAGTTAAAAACCGAACACGTTTATTTACATAGAGCAGATGGACATCATTCATCGGTACATCAAAATGCCATAGTTTTCTATACTAGGCTATACTTCAAAAGATGACCGACATCTCCTCTCCCAATCGTATACTTAAGGTCCATCGATCAATGTCGGCGTCCAAAGGTTCCCTCATTTGCTATCCTTCTCCTCGCGGTCATATCCAACCGCTCAATCCATCTACTAATCTGAAATGTTGGTCCCCAAAGGGGTGAGTACAACCACTCAGCAGGTAAAGGAATCCAATAACAACTCAATGCATCATACAAATCATACATGCATTGCAAGTGTAACTTACCTTGCAGCCATGCGCAATACTATCATGCATCATCATGCCTTATCATCATGCATATCATATCATCATATGTCATCATCATAATCATCATCATGGCATCATTATATCATACATGTCATCCTTATCATGACATCATCACATCACATATTATCATCATCATCATGCATATCATCATGCATATCATACCATGGGTGATCATCATATCATATCACATCACATATCATCACCATCATCATGCATATCATCATGCATATCATACCATGGGTTATCATCATATCACATCGCATATCATCATCATCATCATGCATATCATCATCATCATTATGCATATCATCTTGCATATCATACCATGGGTGATCATCATATCACATCGCATATCATCATCATCATAATGCATATCATCATGCATATCATGCCATGAGTTAATTTTCATCTTTATCTTTAAATTTGATCACCACATCACCCTTCCTCGATTCATCAATTTCATCTCATATTTTACACTCGCATCCCATGCGAGGAAAACCTCCGGGCATGTATCCAAGATACAACCGGGCATCCGGCCCCCCCACATTCCGGGCATCTCGCATCCCAACTAGCATCACGAGGAACCTCCGGGCATGTATCCAAGATACAACCGGACATCCGGCATTTACCCTTCTAGCCTGGCATCTCGCACCCAAATCCTGGCATCGCAAGGCATTCCCTTCGGGCAAAGACCTCCGACAGGGCTTCCGGAATTATGTACCGACATACCACCAGGCCTCCCCTGGAATTACGTACCGTATACCACCGGGCATCCTGACACTCCCGGGGAAATCCAGCAATGTATCTCTATACATTCCGGCCATCATCCTCCACCACAACCACTTCCTCATTTACCATCATTCACATTTACCATTTCTTTATCTCAATTTAACATGGCAATTGGCATGGCATCAAACAAATCACACTTGACATGGAATTCACACTTGCATCTCAATTCAATACATGTACCAAGACTTTATCACATATTTTCCACACAAATAAAATTGAATCCATGGCCAAATAAAAATCTATTTTATTTTATTTTATTTTATTTTATTTTATTATTTATTTATTTATTATTTAATATCAATAAATTCCCAAAATTATCAAAATCCAAGAAATTATTAAACAAACCCATAGGATGATAATTACTTGCAAAATTCATGGCCAAATTGAATTTTTACTAAATCTCACAATTTTCCCAAAACATCCTATGATTCTCGGATTAAACCAGAATGCATGGTTTCCGAATAAATTCAATTAAAATATCCATATGGCCTCCAAAAATTATGAAATGTTACTGGTTTATAACCAAGACATTTTCGTACGACTTTCATGAAGAACTCCAAGTCAGATTCCTTATATATTATTTTATTCAACCTCACGAAGCTTCTTGAACCCTTACCCTATCGTCCAGAATACACATCTCCGAAATACTGAGATTTAACCTACCTATCTTCTTTAGTTTTCTCTGGAATTTGGATATGTTATGTATCAAGGTGTCCTTTACAAGTTTCATGAAGAGATCTAGGTCAAATAACCAAAATATGGTCACCATTTAGGTCCTTGAAATCTCGGGTGTCTCGGAACACATCACCAGAATCATCGTCTTCAAGATCTTGCCGATTTACTAGGCTATACTTGTTCATTTCTCTTTAAATTTGATTATGTTGTAGTTTAAGGTGTTACCTACAACTTTCATGAAGACATCGAAGTCAGATCTTCAACAAAAATCAATATGCAATCAAGAATCCAGCAAGAAGTCAGTGAAAACTTTACAGATCTGGGGTCTCCGTAGGATAGAACTTTAACCCCTCATATCTCCATCATTTTCCACGAAATTTTAGTATGTTATAGTAAAAGATGTTAGCTACAACTTCCATGAGACATTTAAGCCAAAATCGAACTCCAAACATGCATGCAAGCTCACACAACATTCTGACTCAAACTGTTCGAACGAAAACAGCATGCATCTCAAGAACAAAACACATTAGCTTCACTCCCATGCCTCCAAACGTCCTAAAATTCGACCATACATGCAAAACATAGATGCAAGAGTAGGAAGTGGATTCCCAACTTGCCTCTAAACCACACGAACGGCAGCACACGGCGGCGAACACGGCGGACGGACGGCGGCAACCCCTCGGCTCCACCTCCTTCCTCTCTCTCTCGGCCGCACCCTCTTCCTCTCTCTCTCTCGCACGGTTCTCTCTCTCTCTCCCTTTCTCTCTTGGCCGAATGGCTAACCAGCCATTCTCTCTCCTTTCTTGGTGGCTTTTATATTGCATGTGGCCGCCCAAGATGGCCAATGGGGGCAGCCACACCTTGCACAGCCTCCACGCCACTTGGCAGCTCGGAGGAAACACATGGCCTCCTTCATGCAAGATGGGCCTCCATCTTCGGCTGGGCTTGGGCCAGCAATGGGCCGGCGATCCCTCCTCCTCCTTTGGGCTCCGCAACTAAGCCCAAATGGCTGAAAATGGGGTGAGGTTATGGGCTGGTTTTAAGTTAATACTTTGGCCCATATCTCATTCTAATAATCCTCCTCAAACCTAAGATTTATAAACACCTAATTCAAATTTATAAATCACAAAACTTTGTGACCCATCTTAATAAATTTCAATCCATAATCCCACATGGCCAAAACTAGAATTTTTCTGTCAATTAATTATTCACTAAGAGCTTGGCCAAAGTCTAAATGCAAGACATTAATTTGAGCACTCCTAATGACCGGCAAGGAATTCTAGGATGCCACAAATAACCAGGGTATAGTCGTCATTTAGGTCCATGAAGTCTCGGGTGTCCTGTAATACATCTCCAGAATTACCGTCTTCAAGATCTAGTCGATTTACTAGGTTATACTTGTTCATTTTGCTTCAAATTTGATTATGTTGTATTTTAAGATGTCCCCTACAACTATCATGAAGAAATCAAAGAGATATTCTTAGCAAAAATCAACATGCAACCACAAATCCATCAAGAGGTCAGTGAAATCGTTCCCGGTCTGAGGTCTCCGTAGGATGAGAGTTTAACCCCTTAAATCTCCATCATTTTACACCAAATTTGAGTATGTTGTAGTTTAAGATGTTGGATACAACTTTCATGAAGAAATCAAAGCCAAAATCGAACTCTAAACACGCATGCAAGCTCACACAACATTCTGACTCATACGGATTCAAGCGAAAACAGCAACACCACTCAAGAGCAAGCCATCCAAGCTTCAGTTTCCCCCTTCCAATCACTCAAATTCGACACTATACCAAACATACATGTAACACACACACATGCAAGAGCAGCAAAGGACCCCAACTTGCCTCTAGACCACACAAACGGCAGCACACGGCGGCGAACACAGCGGACGGACGGCGTGCGGGCGGCGACGGGTGAGCTCCTTCCTTTCTCTCTTCCTCTCTTTCTCTCTTTCTCTCCTTTCTCTCGGCACCTAGACCGACCACTCTCTCTCTCTCTTCCTTTTTGGTTGCTATATAAATTGCATGCACCCTCATTTTGCATGGGGGACACTTGTCCCTAAGAAGGAGACAAGTGTCTCCCTTGTTGAAGACACTTGGAGGCCATGCGGCTTCTCCTTCCCCCTCCTCCATGCGCCGACAGCCCAATGGGCTTCATGGGCCGGGCCTCTTGGCCCACTTTAGGCCAACACACTTGGGCCTAAAGTCCAAACTTAAATGGCCCAAGTTTATTTTATTTTATTTTTATAATATATCTTAATCATCATTTAAATAAATATCTAATTGCATAAATAATAAGGCCATTAAACTTATAGTCACAAATCCATAAATTCCAATTTATGATGCACATGGCCAATGATAGAATTTTCTTTCTATCACATAATTATCCCTTAAAAGCTTGGCCATATATCTTATTGCAAATTATGGATTAAATGGCCATAAAATAATTTGATGGTACTTCCATCACCTATTCATAGACTTTAATATAACTAGAGGTCATTATGAATTTTGGGATGCCACAATTCTCCCCTCCTTAGAGAATTTCGTCCTCGAAATTAGACATTTCCTATGTCTCTTGAAATAAATGAGAGTACATTTTTCTCATCTCATTTTCACTTTTTCATGTGGCTTCCTCCACACCACGATATCGCCATAATATCTTAACCAATGGAATTCTCTTGGTCCTGTGAATTTGTTCCTTTCGATCCAATACTTGCACAGGCTCCTTAATGTACCTCACTTTCTCATCCATTTTGATGGCTTCATGATCGAGTATGTGTCCTAGATCGGGCTGATACTTCCTCTAATGTTAAGGATGTAAGCTCTTAACATATCTTAATTTATCTCAACACCATAAACAGTTTTAAAACAACAACCACATCTGAAATTTCTTTGGAACGCTTGAAAATCTTCCTTCATGAAATCAAACAATACAAACTGAGGTTTTCAAAAGCATTCAACAACATTAGCAAACTTTGAAATCATATGTCATTTCCATGTCAAAACGTTTTCAAATCACCAATGTTGAAAATCCTTTGACTTCTCGAAAATCCCACTTCATGATATCAAATAATGCAAAATAAGGATTTCAAAGACACAACAATATAACAATAATAGTCTTTGAAAATAGGTAAATCTCATATTGTTGAAACCAATTCATAAAATCAAAGCATGATACCAAATCCATAAAATCCATGTTCACGTTTAAATTCCAAATGTTTTTCGAAATCCACATGTAAAACCTCGAGTCGCACTTGCATCATGGCGCGAAATAAAATACTTTATCAAAACCCTTAGTAAATTTAAATTGGTACGTTGGCAAAATTCCAATCTCAATCCCAACTCCAATGGGTTGGAATGTTTTCTATAAAAAGTTCAGAATTCTTTGAAATAGAAAACATTTCTTAAAACATTTGGGCACGGTGTCACGGTACTCGTAAATTTTGATGAATTCAAGAGGTTTTCTAAAACAGTTCACAATCAAAATCTGCTTTTCGATTGAAGTTCAAAACTTGGAATGTACAGGTGATAATTTTCTCCAAAAACCATAAGCATTTCTTGAAGTATTGAAATCATAGTTCGGCGAGTCGATAATATTGGTCCCATCGTAAAGATTTTTGAAACTAAAAACTTTGAAATACCAAAATCCTAAGCCTTTCTTGAAATACTGAAATCAACGCATCGGCAAGTCATCAAATTCAGTCCCGACCTTAAGGTTTTCAAAGTAGTTTCCATGTAAAATCTTAGAGCTTTGAAAACATCCAAACTCAAGTATTTCCAATCTAACTGCACTACATCAGACAACAACGGCAATGCATTATA
This sequence comes from Eucalyptus virginea, assembly GCA_014182375.1. NCBI lineage: Eukaryota > Viridiplantae > Streptophyta > Magnoliopsida > Myrtales > Myrtaceae > Eucalyptus > Eucalyptus virginea. Next base: position 33,982,421 of record CM024516.1, on the reverse strand, counting down.
TAGGTTAGTAGACTTTCACTTGCTGGCATGTTAAACACGAGGAAACGTGTTTAGCTACATCTGCCTTCATGACATTCCACCAAAACTGTTGATGTAATTTCTATACCTTTGTCACCACCAATTCAAGCCTAGAACCATCAAAATCAACACCACCAATAACTCATTTGGTTCAATCCAACAAAGACATTCACTATGCATTCACCACAACATAGATTCAAGCCTAAAATATAATACCATTCATTCGGTTCAAATATCGATAGTCCACCCAGACTTATTCAATTCAAAGATCGACAATCCACCAAGATAAGAACTTGTCTAGTTTCCATCAAGTATATCTCAGATCTCATCCTAAATGATCATCACTTAGACTAATCATTCATCAAATCCACAACTTGAACTTCCACCATTTGACCTTGGAAAGACTATAACCACAAATAATCATATTCACTAATTCCACCAAATCCTTTCAAACTGAGATCATCACCTAAAATTAAAAGTTGACCACCATCAATTAAACTTATTTTTCCGGCATATAAACCTCAAATAATTCCATGTCTCATATGACCACTCAAACTCATGACTTCCAAGATCAATCTATACATACTAAATGCCTCCATGTAATGCATCAAGACTTCCAATGAAATCCTCAAATAGGAAGTCACTACTTAGCTCAAATGATCATAACTTAATCCTTAATTGACATCATGATCTCAAATCAACTTTTAGAAAAGACCGAACTTCCTTGCAGTTGATCAAATAGGTCATCAATTCTAGGAAATGGGCACTTACTCTTAACAATCGCATGATTCAATTGCCTATAATTAATGCACAAATGCATCGACTTGTCCTTCTTTCTCACGAACAAGAGTTCTAGAAGCTTAACCATGCTTCCGCTGCGCCACTCTGATAGACTTATCCCATTCTTAGCCTCACGGTTTTTATCCTTAGCGCATGGGTAAGTACTATCTCAGGAGATCATTCATCCTAGTCCATTGCTTACGGAGCTAGTCCATTCCTACGATGACATCAAAGTCATACATAACTATCACTATCAAATCTATTTCCAGATCTCATTCCCCTAGGGTTATCTCACGCTTCTTACATACTAACATGGACAACACCTTGTCCTTCAATGGTGTGGAAATACGAAGAGGCATATCTAAAGATTTGATTCCTACTTCTCACAATCATCTATATTTTGCAGACCAAATAAATGCATGTCACTTACATCAAATAACGCATATGCCTTCTTACCCATCTATCGAAATTTTACCTCAGATAACACTTTCGGATGCTTTCGCTTCCTCTTGGGTGACCGCATACACCCTTCCTTGTGCTGGTGGCCTCTGTGGATTCCTTGGTAGGTTTGGTTCAGCAGTGCGTTGTTGCACTTGTCGCACCAAGCTGACATTCGACTGTAACCCATTGCGTGGACAATTTCTCTTAAAGTGTCCTATTTGCCCACATCCATTACGTCTTAGTTGGCTATTACAAGGTCCTGGCCCATGCCTCCCATCACACTTTCGACAAATATCAAGCTGATAGGGTGCCTTCCCAAAAGTCGGGCCACTCCAATCTCTTCTAAAATTTCCAAAGTTACTATTTTTCTTAGATTCCGAAGTCGGACCTTGACCAGGATAGGGTCTCTTACCCCTTCGAACATCATTAAAGGTCATCTGCCTCTTAGATTCTGATTGCTTTCTCACTAACTCTTGCTCCACCAACTGTGCCCTCTCACAAATCTCATTATAATCCCTTATATTCAGAGGCACTAGTTGTTTTCTAATATCAGTCCTTAATCCTTTTGGGAATCTCTTAGCCTTTTCCTCTCGATCCTCAACCAACCTAGGAGCATACCTAGACAATTCAGAAAATTTTGCCTCATACTGGTCTACTGTCAGCTCCCTTTGTTCTAACTGAACAAATTCAATGATCTTCCTATCCTTGGCACAATCAGAGAAATGCTTCCTATTGAAAGCCCTAACAAACTCTTCCCAGTTTACATCAGTACCTGGTGGAAAGATTGTATCCTTCGAAGCTCTCCACCAACACTTTGCATTTCCCTCATGCTGGTACTCTGCCAAAACTATTTCCTCGGCCTCACTGTAGTCCAACAACCGGAAAATCCATTCCATTCCATCAATCCATTGCTCCGCCTCCTCTGGACTTCCCATTCCACTAAACTTAAGTGGTTTCAACTTTAGGAATTGTTCTACCAGTCCTTGAGGGTGACGTTCCATTCCAGGTTGTTGCTGCGCTTGTCTATCCATCAGATTTCCAATATTGGCCAATGCCTGCAGGATATCTTCCATTCGGGGTTCAGCCCTAGCAGCAGAGGCTTCAGCCCTCGATGGATGAGCACTTCCAGCTCGTACCATGATTTCCCTGCAGTTTTCCAAGCATTTGCCTCAAGAATAATTTGCAACTCGGTGTCACTAGTCAGATCATTAATTAAGGTTATTTACTAAAGTCACATAAGTAACATAGAATGTTACTGACACAAAAAAGCAACATCACACTAGTTACCAGGGATCTACGAGTGAATACTCATCACCCGTTGTTCAAAGTTAGTCAACCATTCTTGGTTAGTATCCTATGGTGTGCATCTTTCTATCCTCATTTCCATCTGAGGCACCTTATCACTCCAAATAGGCCATAGCTCTAATACCAAAAAGGGGCTGTGGCACCCCTCGAACGGCCCCCGATCCGCTAGGGTCGCCATAGTTCGCTTACCTTTTTCTTTCCCAAATAACATGTCACTCTGATACCATTTTTAGTTGCAGCGGGTCCATACAACCATGGGGGTTTACATCTTTTATTAACGGTCCCTTGCGCAATTTACATAACGGAAGCATATCCAACAATTCCCTTCCCTACATTCAGAAATCGATGCACACCAACTACACATTTATAGGTAAAAGCCGTACACTTTTGTTCACTTAAACCATATGGACATCATTCATCGGTACATCAAAATGCCATAGTTTTCTATACTAGGCTATACTTCAAAAGATGACCGACATCTCCTCTCCCAATCGTATGCTTAAGGTCCATCGACCAGTGTCGGCATCCAAAAGTTCCCTCCTTTGCTATCCTTCTCCTCGTGGTCATATCCAACTGCTCAATTCATCTACTAATCTGAAATGTTGGTCCCCAAAAGGGGTGAGTACAACCACTCAGCAGGTAAAGGAATCCAATAACCACTCAATGCATCATACAAGTCATACATGCATTGCAGGCATTACTTACCTTGAAGCCATGCGTATACTATCATGCATCATCACCAAAATCATAACACATACATGTGCATCATCATGTCATGCTCATATCATCGTCATCATGACATTATTATATCACACATATGTCATCCTCATCATATACATGACACCATCATACCATACACATGTCATCATCATCATGGCATCATCATATCACACATGTCATCATCATGATGACATCGTCATATCACATCACACATCATCATCATCATGCATATCATCATGCCATGGGTGATCATCGTCATATCATGCATGTCTCAATTTCCACTTTTTAACATTCAATTTGATCACCACATCACCCTTCCTCGGATCATCAATTTCATCTCATATTTTACACTCGCATCCCATGCGAGAAAAACCTTCGGCATTCAGCCATTCCAGGCCACCGGGCATCCGGCGCCCCCCACATTCCGGGCATCTCGCATCCCAACTGGCATCACAAGGCATTCCCCTCGGGCAGAGACCTTCGACAGGGCTTCCGGCATTTACAGTCCCTGGCCAGGCATCCCGCACCCCAATCCTGGCATCGCGAGGCATCCCCTTGGGCACAAACCTCAAGAGCTTCCGGAATTATGTACCGACATACCACCAGGCCTCCCCTGGAATTACGTACCGCATATCACCGGGCATCTCGAAAGTCCCGAGGACCCTCCGGAATTACGCCACTAGACCACCGGGCACTCCGACACTCCCGGGGAATCGTCGGCTCACCTCCGACGGCTTCCTCATTTATCTCAATTCACATTATCAATTATAATTTAATTTGACATGGCATGTGATGTGATGGCAATCAATATCATGTTCATCCTTGAGTTCATACGTGCATCTCAATGGACACATCAAGACCTTATCACACATACTACGTGGTGCAATTATTTATAAAATAAAATTCATGGAATTTATGCCAATTAAAATAATCCATTTATGATGCCCTTTTCACATTTATTTAAATTTCAGCTTGTGCCATTTTCAAAAATATTAAATTTAATTATTTATATAATCTCAAAAATCATAAAATTAAGGCAAGTGATAAATAATACAATAGGATAATGATTTCATGAAAAATACACGGCCAATGAGAATTCCACACAAATTCATAATTCACACAAAATAGTATGAAATTTTCGGATGAAACCAGAATGCACAGTCTCCGAAGAAATTCGATTAAAATATCCATACGACCTCCAAAAATTACGAAATTTTACCAAGTTATAGCCAAGACATTTACGTACATCTTTCATCCAGACTTCCAAGTCAGATTCTTTCTAGATTAGTTTCTACAGTGTCACGAAACTTCTGGATCCATCACCGAATCGTCCAGTACATGCTTCTCCGAAATACTTAGTTTTCACCTATCTATTATTCTTAGTTTCCTCTGAAATTTGGATATGTTCTACATAAAGATGTTCTCTACAAGTTTCATGAAGATATCTAAGTCAAATAACCAGATTATAGTCGTCATTTAGGTCCATGAAATCTCGGGTGTCCTGTAATACATCCCCAGAATTACCGTCTTCAAGATCTAGTCGATTTACTAGGTTATACTTGTTCATTTTGCTTCAAATTTGAGTTTGTTGTAGCTTAAGATGTCCCCTACAACTTTCATGAAGAAATCGAAGAGATATTCTTAGCACAAACCAACATGCAACCACAAATCCATCAAGAGGTTAGTGAAATCGTTCCAGATCTGAGGTCTCCGTAGGATGAGAGTTTGACCCCTTAAATCTCCATCATTTTACACCAAATTTGAGTATGTTGTAGTTAAGAAGTTAGCTACAAATTTCATGAAGAAATCAAAGCCGAAATTGAACTCTAAACACGCATCCAAGCTCACAGAACATTCTGACTCATACGGATTCAAGCGAAAACAGCAACACCACTCAAGAGCAAGCCATCCAAGCTTCGGGTTCCCCCTTCCAATCACTCAAATTCGACACTATACCAAACATACATGTAACACACACACATGCAAGAGCAGCAAAGGACCCCAACTTGCCTCTAGGCCACACGAACGGCGGCACACGGCGGCGAACATGGCGGACGGACGGCGTGCGGGCGGCAACGGGTGAGCTCCTTCCTTTCTCTCTTCCTCTATTCCTCTCTTTCTCTCTTTCTCTCCTTTCTCTCGGCACCGAGACTGACCACTCTCTCTCTCTCTTCCTTTTTGGTTGCTATATAAATTGCATGCACCTTATTTTGCATGGGGGACAATTGTCCCCAAGAAGGAGACAAGTGTCTCCCTTGTTGAAGACACTTGGAGGCCATGCGGCTTCTCCTTCCCCCTCCTCCATGCGCCGACAGCCTAATGGGCTTCATGGGCCGGGCCTCTTGGCCACTTTAGGCCAACACACTTGGGCCTAAAGTCCAAGCTTAAATGGCCCAAGTTTATTTTATTTTATTTTTATAATATATCTTAATCATCATTTAAATAAATATCTAATTGCATAAATAATAATGCCATTAAACTTATAGTCACAAATCCATAAATTCCAATTTATGATGCACATGGCCAATGATAGAATTTTCTTTCCTATCACATAATTATCCCTTAAAAGCTTGGCCATATATCTTATTGCAAATTATGGATTAAATGGCCATCACATATTCATATACTTTAATGTAACTAGAGGTCATTATGAATTTTGGGATGCCACAGTGACAGCCATAGCGGTCCCAGCCCTGGTGGAGGTCATTTAAGCCCAAGTGGGGGTCATGGTGGAGCCCATGGTGGTCCAAGCGGAGGCCATATTGGTCCGAGGGGTGGACATGGACATGACCATGGAGGTGGCCGTGTCAGTCATGGCCCTAGTGGAGGTCATGGAGAACCAAGTGGTGGTCATGGTGGAGGCCACGGTGATCTTGGCGATGGAGATGAACTTGACCATGGAGGAGGCCATGGTGGCAAGCCCAAAGGAGATCACGGCCATGGAGGACCAAGGGGCATAGACCTGATGGCCACCACCTCAGCCAATGCTAGTTCGCCAGCACTTGGCGATTGTTGTGTACTAGTACCACACGGTTGATGCATGATGTAATGCACGATGTGAAGTAACTCCAGTGCATTTTAGCCATCTTTCATTTGAGAAAATGACAACAAATATAATAAGCACCATGTTGAGTCACGCGATTGAGCTTGCAAGTATCCTAATGAATTTCGAGTTCCTAACTTGATCTATAGGTTTGTGCATGAGATATTGACACGTGTACATTTAGTGCACCAAAATTCTTGGATCGGCGGCAAATCTCCTGTTGGACCCATCAATGGTCGTATTTAAGGATGTATATTAGCCTGAGATGCACACATGTGCACATGCAAAGGGTGCATCTAAAAAATTTTACTCGTGAAAGATCAAATCCTTAAGGTAAGGTGACTTGAAGACATGAAAGACCAAACAAAGTGATTTCTTAAGTCAATGTGGTTCAAAATTCTCTTCCAATAAACAGGTTATAAATAGAGAGAACAACAAAACTCCAATTTGAGAGTCAAAGGAGTATGTTTCCTTAAAAGCATCGTCCATAACTGAACAGTCACGATCAGAGACGATAGAAACATGAACGTTGTATTTCGCAATACGAAAATTGAAAGCGAACTAGGCCAGTCCAATCAAAGACGATCTTAAAACACTACATGAAGAGAAGTCTCTTTTATGGTCCTTATTCAACTTCTTTCATTAGTAAAGTTGTAGTCTGCGATCATCCTTGCGGTTTCTTGTGTTCATGCAATGTCAATTAAAGTTCATAAATGTTTCATTCTGTTTTGAGTACTCTTCACCTCATGTTAAGGAAAAAATTAGCAATGTTCTGCACAAAACAGTCAAACCAGCAAGCCCAAGCAGTGAGTGACAGCCCTTGAGTTCAATGATCGCCCTAACCCAATTGATAGCTTCACACTAGAACAAAAAGGTCTCGCCGTCTTATTTTGACGAGGGTGGGATCTTGTAATGCAAAAGGATCCGCAAACTTCACGGTGTCTCAAGGATCCTTACACTATATAGCAATATAATTGTTTGCACAATCTGGTGCAGAACTCAAAGCAAAGCTACTCATAACTTCCGATTGAACCCCAAAGAGTGTATGCCTAAACTAACTTAACATGAATTTCACAGCATTCTAAAAAGAAAAGACAAAAGAGAGAAACTAAAGCTAAGATGAACATAAGTGGAATCATGAAGGAACAATTTGGCAATAAAAATCAGAATTGATGATCTGAATCGACAGTGGCCTGAATCCTAGAGCAATTTTGCTTTGAAAGGATAATAGTGGCCCTAAAACTGAGAACAAAGAGTCAAAATTAAATGGTCACTTGATGAACTTCAACATAAAAAATGAGAAGGGATCCCCATTCAAAATCATCACGTGAAATGATTGAGATCATATCAAAAGTCATGTTCATCCTAACCTGTCAGGCCCCGATCCTCCGAGCGCGTGCCCATCCCTCGGTGGCCGATTAAATAGCGACATCTTAGGACGCGTCGTCGACCCATTCATTTTAATCTGCATGCGGAAGCAAATAATTAATCCCAAGACAACAACAAGATGGGATAGAAAAGTAGGGCCACAATTTTTTTTCAAACCACATCACACCTTTATACATATCAAACCCAGTCATATACAATACTAGCCGATATATATACAAGGTCTACAAAAAGGGAGGGTCGAGGGCTACAGATCCTCTAAGCATTCGAGTGTTCAACCGAATACTCCGATGACCCTGGATCTGACAGGTCTAGGTCCACCATTGAACCAGTTGGAAGGTTGGTCCTACCCTTTCCAAAAACAATCTCTAGCACCGACATAGGGACCTCCGACTTCGTTATGGGACCTTCTCTTTGTCCATTCCACTCGCGACAATACCATGACTTGTATTGATGGGATACCTTGTGGGGTAGACCCGCATCAACCCAGACCACGGACCTTGTCATGTCGAAAACCTCGAGTGCGTGCACATCCCCCTACAGTCGATAAAATTTTACGACTTCTCGGGATGAGTCGCTTTCATTTTAAGCACATGCGGAAGCGAAACAATAACCCTAGACAACAAACAACATGGGATAGGAAAGCAGGGAAACATTTCACAAAAGAACACTCTTATAAATGACGGGGTTTAGGTACAAAACGAGTCTAGTGAAAAGCCTACAAAAGACTGGCTATCAAAAAGGAACTGTTCTACGACATACTAGTCAGACACAGCGGTCTGGTTATGCTGAATTATGGCTCAACGAGCACAACCGATTCCAAGTTTAGTGGTTAGGCTGAATTAGGGATCATCAAGCACAATTAAATTCCAAATTCGGTGGTTTTCTTGATCTAGCTCACAACAACATGCCCAACAACTCTCGATAGCCAATTTATCGCGACTATAAAAACTCACACGATTAATTACCTACCTTAACAATTATTTGGGATAATTGCATAAACTAATTACGCCACGACAACTAGCACAAAATTCTGGTCACCGGTTATTCCAGTCTAATTTTTGAAAAATATTAAATAATTAAATAAATTACAAAATAATTAAATAAATTGTAATTAAATAAATAAATAAATTGCAATTAATTAAACTGAACTACTAAATTAACCTAACTATGCAAGCACTTGATCAATCAGGTCAACCTTAGCCTTCTTCAAATAGCCAAAACACCAAAACTCCATTTTAAAACTAAACTTGGCACCCTTTTTTTTTTTGGTTCAAACTCTCCGAAATAAATTCGCACGGGGTCCTGAATTTGAAAGTAACCCGCCAAAATTTGCATGCACCACATACAAAACCTCCTCATTTTATTGAGTACATGAAACTTGGCGTCCAAACCTGACACCTCATTTATTTTCTATTTAATAGTCCAAGAGGTCACCTTTTGCAATAATACTAAACAACCAACATAGAGCAATCCCTCTCTTGACCTCACACATAAGTTCTCAGCATGCCACAAGTCCACCACATCACTAAATACACCTTATTTAGTAAGCACAACATCAAGAACAACCACAAAACCATAACCGGTCCTAATTTGCAGAAATCGGGCCACTCGCGCGTCTCCAAGTTTAAATCCAGAAACCTAATCAAACGAGTTTGGATGTGGCATCCCAAAATTCAAAAGTAAAATTTGAATTTATTAAGATTGAACTTTAGGCCCAAGGGTATTGGACCTAAAGTGGGCCAAATTGGCTTGGCCCATGAAGCCCATGAAGAGGGCTTCGATCGACCACAAGGGGGAGGAGCTGGCCCATCTTCAAGCCCATCATGCATGGGATTTGCCAAGTGGCAAAAAGAGGGCTTCACCTATTGGCCATTTTGCGTGGCTCCTAATGATGACTAATGATTGAATTGAAGGGAAATAAAAGGGAATAGAGAGAGAGAGAGAGAGAGTGACTAGTTTTGAGAGAGGGAGAGAGAGAGGGCTGTTGAGAGAGTGAGAAGCCGAGAGAGAGGAGGAAGGAGCCGTGATTCCGTCGACCGCCCGTCCGCTCATCCGTCGCCCGTAGCCGCCCATGAGTCCATCGTCCGCCGTATGCTCATGCTTGCTCGGTTTGGAGGCAAGTTGGGATCCATATTCTGCTCTTGCATGTTGTATCTTGCATATGTGTTTGAATGGTGATGAATCTTGAAGGTTTAGGGTGTGAGAAACCGAAGCTTTGAGTGTGTTGCTTTGGAATGGTAAGCTGTGTTCGAGTAAACCGCCTGAACCAAAATGTTGTAGTGGCTTGCATGCGGGGTTTGAGTCGCATTTTGGCTTTGACCTTTTCACAAAAGTTGTAGACAACATCTCAAAGTATAACATACTAAAATTTGAGACAAAATGGCTGAGTTTTGAGGGGTGAAACCCTCCCTCTACGAAAACGCTAGATCCGAAACTGTTTTGTTGACCTCTTGGCGGTTTTGTGTGTTACATGTCACTTTTAACTGAGAATTTCACTTCGACTTCTTCACAAAAGTTGTACAGAACATCCTGAAGACTAACATATGCAACTTTGAGGTAAAATTAACAAGTATAGCCTAGTGAAAAAAAATTTCCTTTGAAGACGATAGATCTGGAAATGTTGCACTGGACTCCAGCGACTTCGTGGACTATAAAGTGACTATCCTTTGAGAATCTCACATAGATCCCTTGATGAAAGTTGTAGTGGACATCGTGAGACAAAACATATCAAAAATTCAGAGGAAATGAAGGAAGATAAGTAGGTGAAATCATGATTTTTCGGAGACAGCTAAACCCGGAATGCTTGGTACTAGGAGCAGGGGTTTCGACTGTCCATATTTAATTATCTAGGACGAATCTGGCCTTGATGTCTTCACAAAAAATCTACCTTAGGGTCTCTACTATCACCTGGTAAAATTTCATAATTTTTAAGGTAATTCGTGTATTTAAATTGAAATCTTTCAAGAACGGCGCAATCTGATGTGTCCGAATTTTTGCGAGCTGTAATGTGTGATAAGTCATGATGTATGGATTATTTTAAGTTGTATGGAACCCATGGATTGTGTTGTCATAAGTGATTGGATCTTGTTGTATATGTGATGATATTTTGAACTACGTATAAGAATCAAATGCTGAAAATGATCTTGTTGCCATGTTGAAATTGAGCCATAGATGTGAATGTGAACTATGATAAATGAGAATGCCGTCGGAGGTGTGAGCCGACGATTCCCGAAGGGTGTGTGCCAGATGTCCTCTGAAGTTTCGAGATGCCTAGGATGTGGGGGTGCTAGAAGCCCGGAGGTGTGAGCTGGGGGATACCTCGTGATGCCAGTTGGGTTACGAGATGCCCGGCCAGGGAATGTAAATGCCGGATGCCCGGAGGGTGTGTGTGTCGGATGTCCTCGGGAGTTTCAAGATGCCCAGGATGTGGGGGTGCCGGAAGCCCAGAGGTGTGAGCCGAGGGATACCTCGTGATGCAAGTTGGGGTACGAGATGCCTGGAGTGTGTGTGCCAGATGCCCGGAGGTGTGTGCCGGAGGTTCCTCGCGATGCCAAGTTGGTTGCGAGCGATAAATGTGGGATGCAAATACTGGTCCCGGGAAAGAGAAACGTGTCGGCCCAAAATGAAAGAATAAAATTAGGAAATTGAAATTGAATTATGTATGGTACGGAAACATGTATGCATGAATGCATGATGATGAGTGCATGGATGTATGTGCACCTATGGCATGATGGTATATGTGACATGATGATGGTGAGTGCATGGATGTATGTGCACCTATGGCGTGATGGTATATGTGACATGATGATGGTGAGTTTATGGATGTATGTACACCTATGGCATGATGGTACATGTATGACACAATGATGGTGAGTGTATGGATGTATGTGCACCTATGGCATGATGGTAAATGTATGACATGATGGTGACGGTTATATGAGGATGCATGTACATGTGGTATGATGACATATGCATGGCTTCAAGCTAAGTTATGCATGGATGCATGAATGACATGTGTTATGCTATGATGGTGATGATTGTATTGTGTGATGCATTGAGTGGTTAATTGGATCTTTTACCTGCTAAGTGGCTGTACTCACCCCTTCGGGGAACAACATTTCAGATTAAAAAGATGCCGCTCCCTGGTGTCACGTGGGGCGTCTTTTACAGCCTTCCATCGGACGTGGAGGTCGAGTGTGTGGAGATCGACTGTCCCACCATCCCTAGTCTGACGTTCATTCGGGTCCATGCATTAGTGATGTATGACGTGGGCCTGGCTGAGGGCCCGGTCATATAGGAGTTCATATCTGTTCACGTTCGTCGAGACGGAGTGATGCGGGGAATGTTGCCGCCGCCACCGCCTGACGCACCGGGATGGGTGTGACGGCCCACGTGTGAGGAGTAAGAGTTGCTACTTTTTGGACAATAGCTGACACTTATAGATGGAAGATTTTGCATGATCGACATAGAGGGCCGAGTTGTCCCTTTTTGAGGTTACGGCGAGTGTAGTTAAAAGTCTTGGCCTTTCTTTTGTTGTACCGACCCGAGAAAATCCATCATGAAAATATGTAAATAAAAGTGTCTTGGCTTTATCTTTTCTCATGGTGTTTAGTGGTGTGCATTGTATCATGGTTGTTGGAGGGAGAATTAGTAAGATTTAATTATGCTTCTGCAAATAAGATGCGCTAGGACCGTTATAAATATATATATATATATATATATGCCTAGGAACTAAGGTTCTTCTTTGGTATTTGTGGTGACCTTAGGTGTTTCGGGGTGCCGCAGCCCCTCTTTGGTATCAGAGCAATGGTTATAGATTGGAGTGATAAGGAGCCTCACTTGGAAACTGAGGAACATGATGACAATGCACACCATAGGGTATAAACCGAATAATTGATTAACTTTGAATAACCGGTGATGAGTATTCACTCGTAGATCCCTAGTAGTTTGTTTTAAGTTGTTTTTAGGTACCAGTAACATGTATATGTTACTTATGTAGTACTAGTTGTTGCTTTGAATGGAGACAGTGAGTCTCAGATTATTCCTGAGGCAATGCTTGGAAATTGCAGAGAAGTCATGGTGCGAGCTAGAAGTGCTCATCCATCGAGGGCTGAAGCCTTTGCTGCAAGGGCTAAACCCCGAATGGAAGACATCCTGCAGGCATTGGCCAATATTGGAAATCTGATGGAAAGACAGGCGCAGCAACAACTTGGAGCAGAACGCCGTACTCAACGACTAGTGGAGCAGTTTTTGAAGCTGAAGCCACCTAAGTTCAGTGGAATGGGAAGTCCTGAGGAGGCGGAACATTGGATTGATGGAATGAAACAAATTTTCAGGTTGTTGGACTGCAATGATGCTGAGAAAATAACTTTTGCAGAGTACCAGTTGGAGGGAAATGCAAATTTTTAGTGGAGAGCTTCAAGAGACACAATCTTCCCACCAGGTACTGATTTAACTGGGAAGAGTTTGTGAGAGCCTTCAAGAGAAAGCATTTTTCTGACTGTGCTAAGGATAAGAAAATTTCAGAATTTGTTCAACTAGAACAAAAGGAGCTAACAGTAGACCAGTGTGAGGCAAAATTTTCTGAACTGTCTAGATATGCTCCTAGACTAATTGAGGATCAAGAAGAGAAAGCTAAGAGGTTTCTGAAATAGTTGAGGACTGATATCAGGAAACAACTGGTGCCTTTGAACATAAGAGATTATAATGAAATCTATGAAAGGGCACAGTTGGTGGTACAGGAATTGGTAAGGGAACATTCGGAGAATAAGAGACCATTGTCTTTTGGTGATGTGAGATGGGGTAAGAGACCATATATAGCTCAAGGTCAGACCTGGGAGTCTAAGAAGAATGGCAATTTCGGGAACTTTGGAAAGGGTAGAGGTAGCCTGAATTTAGAAAGAGCACCTTATCGAAATGAGGAGTGTCGAAGGTGTGATGGGCGACATGGCCCAGGACCTTGCAATGGGCAACTGAGATGTTATGGTTGTGGACAAATAGGTCATCTTAAGAGAAACTGCCCACAGGAAAGGTCACAAGTGAGTATTGGCTCGGTGCGACAGCCACAGCGGAGTGTTGTTAGGCCAAACTTACTAAGGAATCCTCATAGGCCACCAACACAAGGAAGGGTGTATGCGATCACCTAAGAGGAAGCGGAAGCTTCCGAAAATGTTATCTCAAGTACGATCCTCATAAATGATAAAAAAAAAAAAGCATATGCATTGTTTGATACGGGTGCTACGCATTCATTTGTGTCTGAAAGACATAAACAGTTGAATAAGATAGAAACTACGCCTCTTGAGACGCCTCTTTGTGTTTCTACGCCTTTAAGGGATATGTTATTGTCTACGCTAGTGTGCGGAAATTGTAAGATAACAATGTGAGGAAAGGATATGGAAATAGACTTAGTCGTAATGGCCATGTATGATTTTGATGTTATCATAAGGATGTATTGGCTTCATAAGTATCGGGCCAAGATGGATTGTTATAGGAAAATGATCCAATGTACCTTACCTGATCAATCTAGCTGTGAATTTTTGGGAGGTCAGACCCACCAATCCGTAGCACTTATTTCAGCAATAGAAGCCCGTGCGTTACTTGACAAAGGATGTCACGGGTACCTGGCCATGGTTATAGATTATACTAAGGAAGAGTTATACTATGGAAGAGCCTAAGCTTGATGAAAGTCGGGTAGTTAATGAATTTCAAGATGTATTTCCTGAGGAATTGCTTGGATTACCGCCGGAACGAGAAATTGAGTTTGAAATTGAATTAATGCCTGGAACAGAACCAATATCAAAAGCCCCGTGTAGGATGGCCTTAGTCGAATTGAAGGAATTGAAAGTGCAACTACGGGAGTTGCTTGACAAAGGATTCATTAGGCCAAGTGCTTCACCTTGGGGTGCACCATTAACTCCCTAATCCTTGATTAGGCCGTTAATTGCACTTAGGGGGTTAGATTAGTGCTAATGAGGATTAGTTTGGTTAATCCTAGATTAGTGTTAACTAGCATGGTTAGGTTAGTTTACCTTAGTTAGGTTAGTTTACTTTGGTTAGGTTAGTTAACCATGGTTAGGTTAATTAAGTTGGAATAGCTTAATTAATCGTAATTTACTTATTTAATAAGGATTTATTTAATAATCGTAATTAACGTAATTAGTGACGAATTAGCCGTTTTGTTGGATTTTATGCTCGTTCTCTTGGATGGATTTATGTGTGTTTTTGATGGCTTATATGTGCTGTGATGTGCAATTGATTGCTTGATGGTAGTTACTGATTTTTAGTATAAAACTCAATTTTATAGGCTTTTAAATGGAAAAATGCCAAGTGTCGATTTTTGACGCCAATCTTTTATGTACTATATAAAACTGTGTAGTTTTAAAAAGTGAGTGTACCAAGTTTGACAGTTTGATTTCGGTTACACAACCACGCACCAATTATTTTACCAGGATTTTTAATACAAAGAAAAATCAACCAAGTTCATCATTTGAAAATGAGGTATTTGAATGCAAAGCATGGTAGCCTTGGCTAAATATGTGTTTGTATCGTCACTTATTGGAACACGTCCTGATGCGCTTACATAGGACGATGCCTGATTAAGTTCGGATGCCCCATGTCAACGGATGCTGAGTCGTGGTAGAGGCCGAACCAATGCTCCTTTATGGAATGTCGTCTAGGCAGGTAGTGTTGGACATTGCCATGCCTGATGGAGCAAGACGATGCCCAGTTACGCCAAATAACAATCGGCTTTTGAGTTGGTCGTGGCCGATGAGTCGTAATAACTGGAACATGCTTGAATAGCTGTGCTATTGTGCCTGATTATGGGACAAAACTGTTTGGCATGGTATGGGACGTGTCAAAACGGTTTTACTTTATAATCAGGACCCATGTGAATGTTTGAAAGGTGAAAATTATGTGTTCCGGTTATTAATTACACTCCTTATATTCATAACGGCATCTGTGATGCGCTAATATGCAAGAACGTCCTGAGGGGTGGTGAGTTTTGTATGGTGCATGTTTAGGACCGCTTGTGAGGCGAATTTGCGTCCTAATTGGGGTTTAGGCTGTTGACTCGGTGAGATTTATTGCACCCCATCATGGTTAAATATTTTCAAGCCCTTAGTATGAAGATACGTCTAGTCCGTTTTGGGGTTCCATGGGACATGGAATCAGAGTCTACTTTCTTCCCTATTCTCGGGAAAACCCGGACTTGCGAGTTAGTGGTGACTATGATTTGGGTCGATGAGGGGCTATTTCATTTGGTGCCTCATCGCTTCACGGTGTGGTTCATTAATGAGCACAACGATACTCGGGAGGGTCCCCTGTAGGGTTTTGATGGACTGCCCATCGAAACAGAGGATGGGGAGGTAGGTCACCCCATGGACATCAATATCCCGGACGGTGTCATGGAGGATCCAAAGCCCGAGTCAGAGGGGTTCGGGGTGTAGGTTACGTACGAGTTCTTTGTGAGATAGACTTGTAAATATGAACTCATAGGATCGACTTGATATATATAAAAATAAAGCATACTTCGTAAAAAAAAAAAAAAAAAAAAAGTTAGCATGTTTTTACTATCCCTATGCTTGTTGGTTGACCGAGGGTTTGTTTAACTCACTTCTGCATGTGCTTAATCGAAAGATAAAAGGGATGGGTAGGCGACGTGTACTGGGACGACGCATTTTTAATCGACCACCGAGGGATGTGCGCGTACCCGTGGTTTAGGGCGTGACAGCCATAGCGGTCCTGGCCCTAGTGGAGGTCATTTAAGCCCAAGTGGGGGTCATGGTGGAGCCCATGGTGGTCCAAGCGGAGGCCATAGTGGTCCGAGGGGTGGACATTGACATGACCATGGAGGTGGCCGTGTCAGTCATGGCCCTAGTGGAGGTCATGGAGAACCAAGTAGTGGTCATGGTGGAGGCCACGGTGATCTTGGCGATGGATATGAACATGACCATGGAGGAGGCCATGGTGGCAAGCCCAAAGTAGATCACGGCCATGGAGGACCAAGGGGCATAGCCCTGATGCCCACCACCTCAGCCAATGCTAGTTCGCCAGCATTTGGCGATTGTCGTGTACTAGTACCACACGGTTGATGCATGATGTAATGCACGATGTGAAGTAACTCCAGTGCATTTTAACCATCTTTCATTTGAGAAAATGACAACAAATATAATAAGCACCATGTTGAGTCACGCGATTGAGCTTGCAAGTATCCTAATGAATTTCGAGTTCCTAACTTGATCTATAGATTTGTGCATGAGATATTGACACGTGTACATTTAGTGCACCAAAATTCTTTGATCGGCGGCAAATCTCCTGTTGGACCCATCAATGGTCGTATTTAAGGATGTATATTAGCCTGAGATGCACACATGTGCACATGCAAAGGGTGCATCTAAAAAATTTTACTCGTGAAAGATCAAATCCTTAAGGTAAGGTGACTTGAAGACATGAAAGACCAAACAAAGTGATTTCTTAAGTCAATGTGCTTCAAAATTCTCTTCCAATAAACAGGTTATAAATGGAGAGAACAACAAAACTCCAATTTGAGAGTCAAAGGAGTATGTTTCCTTAAAAGCATCGTCCATGACTGAACAGTCACGATCAGAGACGATAGAAACATGAACGTTGTATTTCACAATACGAAAATTGAAAGAGAACTAGGCCAGTCTCAATCAAAGACGATCTTAAAACACTACATGAAGAGAAGTCTCTTTTATGGTCCTTATTCAACTTCTTTCATTAGTAAAGTTGTAGCCTGCGATCATCCTTGCGGTTTCTTGTCTTCATGCAATGTCAATTAAAGTTCATAAAATTTTCATTCTGTTTTGAGTACTCTTCACCTCATGTTAAGGAAAAAATTAGCAATGTTCTCCACAAAACAGTCAAACCAGCAAGCCCAAGCAGTGAGTGACAGCCCTTGAGTTCAAT
The DNA here is from genome assembly GCA_014182375.1 of Eucalyptus virginea. Lineage (NCBI taxonomy): Eukaryota > Viridiplantae > Streptophyta > Magnoliopsida > Myrtales > Myrtaceae > Eucalyptus > Eucalyptus virginea. Next base: position 33,964,795 of record CM024516.1, on the reverse strand, counting down.
GATCGCCCTAACCCAATTGATAGCTTCACACTAGAACAAAAAGGTCTCGCCGTCTTATTTTGACGAGGGTGGGATCATGTAATGCAAAAGGATCCGCAAACTTCACGGTGTCTCAAGGATCCTTACACTATATAGCAATATAATTGTTTGCACAATCTGGTGCAGAAATCAAAGCAAAGCTACTCATAACTTCCGATTGAACCACAAAGAGTGTATGCCTAAACTAACTTAACAGGGATTTCACAGCATTCTAAAAAGAAAAGACAAAAGAGAGAAACTAAAGCTAAGATGAACATAAGTGGAATCATGGAGGAACAATTTGGCAATAAAATCAGAATTGATGATCTGAATCGACAGTGGTCTGAATCCTAGAGCAATTTTGCTTTGAAAGGATAATAGTGTCCCTAAAACTGAGAACAAAGAGTCCAAATTAAATGGTCACTTGATGAACTTCAACATAAAAAATGAGAAGGGATCCCCATACAAAATCATCACGTGATATGATTGAGATCATATCAAAAGTCATGTTCATCCTAACCTGTCAGGCCCCGATCCTACGAGCGCATGCCCATCCCTCGGTGGTCGATTAAATAGCGACATCTTAGGACGCGTCGCCGACCCATTCATTTTAATCCGCATGCGGAAGCGAATAATTAATCCCAAGACAACAACAAGATGGGATAGAAAAGTAGGGCCACAATTTGTTTTCAAACCACATTACACCTTTATACATATCAAACCCCGTCATATACAATACTAGCTGATATATATACAAGGTCTACAAAAAGGGGGGGTCGAGGGCTATAGATCCTCTAAGCATTCGAGTCTTCAACCAAATACTCCGATTACCCTGGATCTGCCAACTCTAGGTCCACCACTAAACCAGTTGGAAGGTTGGTTCTACCCTTTCCAAAAGCAATCTCTAGTACCGACATAGGGACCTCTGACTTCGTTACGGGACATTCTCTTTGTCCAATCCACTCGCGACAATACCATGACCTGTAGTAATGGGGTACCTTGTGGGGTAGACCCGCATCAACCCAGACCACGGACCTTGTCATGCCCAAAACCTTGAGTGCGTGCACATCCCCCTGCAGTCGATAAAATTTTACGACTTCCCGGGATGAGTCGCTTTCATTTTAAGCACATGCGGAAGCGAAACAATAACCCTAGACAACAAACAACATGGGATAGGAAAGCAGGGAAACATTTCACAAAAGAACACTCTTATAAACGACGGGGTTTAGGTACAAAACGAGTCTAGTCAAAAGCCTACAAACGACCGGCTATCAAAAAGGAACTGTCCTACGACATACTAGTCAAACACAGCGGTCTGGTTATGCTGAATTATCGCTCAACGAGCACAACCGATTCCAAGTTTAGTGGTTACGCTGAATTACGGCTCAACAAGCACAATCGAATTCCAAATTCGGTGGTTTTCTTGATCTAACTCACAACAACATGCCCAACAACTCTCGATAGCCAATTTATCGTGACTATAAATCCTCACACAATTAATTACCTACCTTAACAATTATTTGGGATAAAAACCCACCATCACCAATCACACTCAAATTGCACAAATAAATTACAAAATAATTAAATAAATTGTAATTAAATAAAGAAATAAATTGCAATTAATTAAACTGAACTACTAAATTAACCTAACTATGCAAGCACTTGATCAATCAGGTCAACCTTAGCCTTCTTCAAATAGCCAAAACACCAAAATTCCCTTTTTAAACTAAACTTGGCACCCTTTTTTTTTTTTTTTTTTTGGTTCAAACTCTCCGAAATAAATTCGTACGGGGTCCTGAATTTGAAAGTAACCCGCCAAAATTTGCATGCACCACATACAAAACCTCCTCATTTTATTGAGCACATCAAACTTGGCGTCCAAACCTGACACCTCATTTATTTTCTATTTAATAGTCCAAGAGGTCACCTTTTGCAATAATACTAAACAACCAACATAGAGCAATCCCTCTCTTGACCTCACACATAAGTTCTCAGCATGCCACAAGTCCACCACATCACTAAATACACCTTATTTAGTAAGCACAACATCAAGAACAACCACAAAACTATAACGGTCCTAATTTGCAGAAACCAGGCAACTCACTCGTCTCCAAGTTTAAATCCAGAAACCTAATCAAACGAGTTTGGATGTGTCATCCCAAAATTCAAGGCAACCTCTAGATGTATTAAAGCATATGATTAGGTAATGAAATTGCCTTTGGTTTATGCTTTAGCCATTGATTTTCTTTTAAGACCTAGTGTTCTGTATCTTGTGTTCATGAGTTATTAAAATTAGTATTATAGGATAAGTGGATAAGAAGAATTTGTTCTTGGCTAGGCACCTCATAGATTTGATCCCTATAGTTTAAATGTTACAAGTTTTATGACCATATGAAATTGAGAATTTGAAACTTATAAAAGAGGGAATTAAGATGAATTATTAAAAAGTAAAATTTGAATTTATTAAGATTGAACTTTAGGCCCAAGGGTATTGGACCTAAAGTGGGCCAAATTGGCTTGGCCCATGAAGCCCATGAAGAGGGCTTCCGTCGACCACAAGGCGGAGGAGCCGGCCCATCTTCAAGTCCATCATGCATGGGATTTGCCAAGTGGCAAAAAGAGGGCTTCACCTATTGGCCATTTTGCGTGGCTCCTAATGATGGCTAATGATTGAATTGAAGGGAAATAAAAGGGAATAGAGAGAGAGAGAGAGAGTGACCGGTTTTGAGAGAGGGAGAGAGAGAGAGGGCTGTTGAGATAGTGAGGAGGTGAGAGAGAGGAGGAAGGAGCCGTGATTCCATCGACCGTCCGTCCGCTCGTCCGTCGCCCGTAGCCACCCATGCGTCCGTCGTCCGCCGTGTGCTCGTGCTTGCTCGGTTTGGAGGCAAGTTGGGATCCATATTCTGCTCTTGCATGTTGTATCTTGCATATGTGTTTGAATGGAGATGAATCTCGAACGTTTAGGGTGTGAGAAACCGAAGCTTTGAGTGTGTTGCTTTGAAATGGTAAGCTGTTTTCGAGTAAACCGACTGAACCAAAATGTTGTAGTGGCTTGCATGCAGGGTTTGAGTCTCATTTTGGCTTTTACCGCTCCACAAAAGTTGTAGAACACATCTCAAAGTATAACATACTAAAATTTGAGACAAAATGGATGAGTTTTGAGGGGTGAAACCCTCCCTCTACGAAAGCGCTAGATCCGAAACTGTTTTGTTGACCTCTTGGTGGTTTTGTGTGTTACATGTCACGTTTTACTGAGAATTTCACTTCGACTTCTTCACGAAAGTTGTAGAGAACATCCTGAAGATTATCATACTCAACTTTGAGGTAAAATTAACAAGTATAGCCTAGTGAAAAAAATTTTCCTTTGAAGACGATAGATCTGGAAATGTTGTACTGGACTCCAGCGACTTCGTGGACTATAAAGTGACTATCCTTTGAGAATCTCACCCAGATCCCTTGATGAAAGTTGTAGTGGACCTCTTGATACAACACATATAAAAAATTCAGAGGAAATGAAGGAAGATAAGTAGGTGAAATCATGATTTTTCGGAGACAGATAAAGCTGGAATGTTTGGTACTAAGAATAGGGGCTTCGACTGTCGATAGTTAATTGTCATGGACGAATCTGGCCTTGATGTCTTCACAAAAAATCTACCTTAGGGTCTTGACTATAACCTGGTAAAATTTCATAATTTTTGAAGGTAATTCGTGTATTTAAATTGAAATCTTTCAAGAACCGCACAATCTGATGTGTCCGAATTTTTGCGAGCTGTAATGTGTGAGCTATATCTTTTTGTGTGAAGTTCTTTTGGGCATGTGTTCTTCATGGAGTTATGGCCTTTACATCTTGACTAACACATGTTCAGATTTTGTAATTTTTGAAGATCATGTGAGTATTTAATAAATATGTTTTCTGAAATCGTGCAAGCTGGATTTTGGAAAATTTCAAAAAGAATGATGTATGGATTATTTGAAGTTGTATGGAACCCATGGATTGTGTTGTCATAAGTGATTGGATCTTGCTGTATATGTGATGATATTTGCAACTACATATAAGAATCAAATGCTGAAAATGATCTTGTTGCCATCATATCATATGGCATGTTGAAATTGAGCCATAAATGTGAATGTGAACTATGATAAATGAGAATGCCGTCGGAGGTGTGAGCCGACGATGCCCGAAGGGTGTGTGCCAGATGTCCTCTGGAGTTTCGAGATGCCCAGGATGTGGGGGTGTTGGAAGCCCGGAGGTTTGAGTTGGGGGATACCTCGTGATGCCAGTTGGGGTACGAGATGCTCGGCTAGGGAGTTTAAATGCCGGATGCCCGGAGGGTGTGTGCTGGATGTCCTTGGGAGTTTCGAGATGCCCGAGATGTGGGGGTGCCGGAAGCCCGGAGGTGTGAGCCGGGGGATACCTTGTGATGCCAGTTAGAGTGCGAGATGCCTGGAGTGTGTGTGCCGGATGCCGGGAGGTGTGTGCCGGAGGTTCCTCGTGATGCTAGGTTGGGTGCGAGCGATAAATGTGGGATGCGAATACTGGTCTCGGGAAAGAGAAATGTGCCGGCCCAAAATGAAAGAATAAAATTGGGAAATTGAAATTGAATTATGTGTGGTATGCCAACATGTATGCAGGAATGCATGATGATGAGTGCATGGATGTATGTGCACCTATGGCATGATGGTATGTGTGACATGATGATGGTGAGTACATGGATGTATTTGCACCTACGGCATGATGGTATATGTGACATGATGATAGTGAGTTTATGGATGTATGTACACCTTTGGCATGATGGTACATGTATGACACGATGATGGTGAGTGTATGGATGTATGTGCACCTACGGCATGATGGTAAATGTATGACATGATGGTGATCGTTATATGAGGATGCATGTACATGTGGTATGATGACATATGCATGGCTTCAAGGTAAGTTATGCATGGATGCATGAATGACATGTGTTATGCTATGATTGTTATGATTGTATTGTGTGGTGCATGGAGTGGTTTATTGGATCTTTTACCTGCTGAGTGGCTGTACAGACCCCTTCGGGGAACAACATTTTAGATTAAAAAGATGCCGCTCCCTGCTGTCACGCGGGGCGTCTTTTACGGCTTTCCATCGGTCGTGGAGGTCGAGTGTGTGGAGATCGACTGTCCCACCATCCCTGGTCTGTCGTTCATTCGGGTCCATGCATTAGTGATGTATGACGTGGGCCTGGCTGGGGGCCCGGTCATACAGGAGTTCATACCTGTTCATGTTCGTCGAGACGGAGTGATGCGGGGGATGTTGCCGCCGCCACCGCCTGACGCACCGAGATCGGTGTAACGGCCCGCGCGTGAGGAGTAAGAGCTGCTACTTTTTGGACAATAGCCAACACTTATAGATGGAAGATTTTGCATGATCGACATAGAGGGCCGAGTTGTCTCTTTTTGGGGTTATGGCCGAGTGTAGTTAAAAGTCTTGGCCTTTCTTTTGTTGTACCGACCCGAGAAAATCCATCAAAAAATATGTAAATAAAAGTGTCTTGGCTTTATCTTTTCTCATGGTGTTTAGTGGTGTGCATTGTATCATGGTTGTTGGAGGGAGAATTAGTAAGACTTAATTATGCTTCCGCAAATAAGATGCGTTGGGACCGTTATAATATATATATATATATGTATGCCTTGGAACTAAGGTTCTTCTTTGGTATCTGTGGTGACCTTAGGTGTTTCGGGGTGCCACAACCCCTCTTTGGTATTAGAGCAATGGTTATATATTGGAGTGATAAGGAGCCTCACTTGGAAACTGAGGAACATTATGACAATGCACACCATAGGATATAAACCGAATAATTGATTAACTTTGAATAACGGGTGATGAGTATTCACTCGTAGATCCCTAGTAGTTTGTTTTGAGTTGTTTTTAGGTACCAGTAACATGTATATGTTACTTATGTAGTAGTAGTAGTTGCTTTGAATGGAGACAGTGAGTCTCAGATTATTCCTGAGGCAATTCTTGGAAATTGCAGAGAAGTCATGGTGCGAGCTGTAAGTGCTCATCCATCGAGGGCTGAAGCCTTTGCTGCAAGGGTTGAACCCCAAATGGAAGACATCTTGTAGGCATTGGCCAATATTGGAAATCTGATGGAAAGACAGGCGCAGCAACAACTTGGAGGAGAACGCCGTACTCAAGCACTAGTGGAGCAGTTTTTGAAGCTGAAGCCACCTAAGTTCAATGGAATGGGAAGTCCTGAGGAGGCGGAACATTGGATTGATGGAATGAAACAAATTTTTCAGGTTGTTGGACTGCAATGATGCTGAGAAAATAACTTTGGCAGAGTACCAGTTGGAGGTAAATGCAACGTTTTGGTGGAGAGCTTCAAGAGACACAATCTTCCCACCAGGTACTGATGTTAAGTGGGAAAAGTTTGTGAGAGCCTTCAATAGAAAACATTTTTCTGACTGTGCTAAGGATAAGAAAATTACAGAATTTGTTCAACTAGAACAAAAGGAGCTGACAGTAGACTAGTATGAGGCAAAATTTTCTGAACTATCTAAATATGCTCCTAGACTAATTGAGTATCAAGAAGAGAAAGCTAAGAGGTTTCTGAAAGAGTTGAGGACTAATATCAGGAAACAACTGGTGCCTTTGAACATAAGAGATTATACCAAAATCTATGAAATGGCACAGTTGGTGGAACATGAATTGGTAAGGGAACATTCGGAGAATAAGAGACCATTGTCTTTTGGTGATGTGAGACGGGGTAAGAGACCCTTTATAGGTCAAGGTTAGACCTGGGAGTCTAAGAAGAATGGCAATTTCAGGAACTTTGGAAAGGGCAGAGGTAGCCTAAATTTAGAAAGAGCACCTTACCGAAATGAGGAGTGCCGAAGGTGTGATGGGCAACATGGCCCAAGACCTTGCAATGGGCAACTGAGATGTTATGGTTGTAGACAAATAGGTCATCTTAAGAGAAACTGCCCATAGGAAAGGTCACAAGTGAGTATTGGCTCAGTGCAACAGCCACAGCAGAGTGTTGTTAGGCCAAACTTACCAAGAAATCCTCAGAGGCCACAAGCACAAGGAAGGGTGTATGCGATCACCTAAGAGGAAGCGGAAGCTTCCGAAAATGTTATCTCAAGTACGATCCTCATAAAAGATAAAAAAAATCATATGCATTGTTTGATACAGGTGCTACGCATTCATTTGTTTCTGAAAGACATAAACAGTTGAATAAGATAGAAACTACGCCTCTTGAAACGCCTCTTTGTGTTTCTACGCCTTTAAGGGATATGTTATTGTCTACGCTAGTGTGTGGAAATTGTAAGCTAACAATGGGAGGAAAGGATATGGAAATAGACTTAGCCGTAATGGCCATGTATGATTTTGATGTTATCATAGGGATGGATTGGCTTCATAAGTATCGGGCCAAGATGGATTGTTATAGGAAAATAATCCAATTTACCTTACCTGATCAGTCTAGCTGTGAATTTTTGGGAGGTCAGACCCACCAATCTGTAGCACTTATTTCAGCAATAGTAGCCCGTGAGTTACTTGACAAAGGATGTCAAGAGTATCTGGCCATGGTTAGAGATTATACTAAGGAAGAGCCTAAGCTTGATGAATTTCAAGATGTATTTCCTAAGGAATTGCCTGGATTACCGCCGGAATGAGAAATTGAGTTTGACATTGAATTAATGCCTGGAACAGGACCTATATCAAAAGCCCCATATAGGATGGCCTTAGTCGAATTGAAGGAATTGAAAGTGAAACTACGGGAGTTGCTTGACAAAGGATTCATTAGGCCAAGTGCTTCACCTTGGGGTGCACCAGTCTTGTTTGTGAAAAAGAAAGATGGATCGATGCGCTTGTGCATTGACTATAGGCAACTGAATCAAGTAACCATTAAAAATAAATATCGTTTGCCTAGAATTGATGATCTTTTTGACCAACTCCAGGGAAGTTTGGTCTTCTCTAAGATTGACTTAAGGTCGGGATACCATGAGCTAAGAATTAAGAAAGAAGACATCCCTAAGACTACGTTTAGGACTCGTTATGGACACTATAAGTTCCTTGTCATGCCATTTGGATTGACAAATGTACTGGCTACATTTTTGGATCAAATGAATAGGGTATTTAAGCTTTACTTAGACCAGTTTGTGATTGTTTTTATTGATGACATCCTGATATATTCGAGAGGACCTAAAGAGGATGAACAACACTTGAGGATAGTTTTGCAAACTCTGAGAGAGCATAAGCTGTATGCCAAATTTAGAAAGTGTGAATTTTGGCTGGACCAGATAATATTTTAGGGCACGTAGTATTAGGAGGAGGAATTGCAGCAGACCCGGCGAAAGTTGAGATGGTAATAAATTGGCCAAGACCGACAACACCTACTGAAATACAGAGTTTCTTAGGACTGGCTGGTTATTATAGGAGGTTTATTGAAGGATTTTCACGACTGGCAGGCCCTTTAACTAAATTGACTCGAAAGAATGTGAAATTTGAATGGAATGGGAATGGGAGAGGAGTTTCCAGGAGCTTAAAAGGAAATTGACCTCGGCTCCAGTCCTGACTATACCAACTGGACCTGATGGTTTTACCGTGTATAGTTATGCATCTCACAAAGGACTGGGATGTGTTTTGATGCAGCATGGCAAGGTCATATCCTATGCATCTAGACAATTGAAACCCCATGAACTGAACTACCCAACGCATGATTTGGAATTAGCAGCTATAGTGTTTGCCTTGAAGATCTGGAGACACTATTTGTATGGGGAAAAGTTTGAGATTTATATGGACCATAAGAGTTTGAAATATCTGTTCTCACAAAAGGAGTTGAACATGAGACAAAGGAGGTGGATGGAATTGTTAAAGGATTATGATTGTGAGATAAGATACTATCCAGGGAAGGCAAATAAGGTAGCGTATGCTCTTAGTCGTAAGTCAACTATGGAGATGGCCAGTTTAAGAATGGCAGAATGGAGCTTGTTAAAGTCCGTAACGGACTCAGAGTTTAAATTAAAAGTAGATTGTCTTACCAGTATGCTTAGTGCATTAAGGATTGAGCTTGAAGTTATTTAGAAAGTTAAAATCTTGCAAGAATCTGACCCGAAAATTATGAAAGTGAAAGATGCAGTGTCTTTAGGGAAAAGACCAGAATTTCAAGTCTCTGAAGATGGAGTGGTAAGATGCTAGGGACGACTTTGTGTTCCCGACAACGAAGAATTAAAGAAGGAAATCTTGTCGGAGGCACATAAGAGTAATTATAGTATTCATCCGGGTTGTACAAAGATGTATAGGAACTTACGTCAGCAGTTTTGGTGGAATAGTATGAAAGCAGATACGGCTAAGCACGTTTCTCAATGTTTGACGTGCCAACATGTAAAAGCGGAACATCGTAAATCTGCAGGACTCTTGAGACCATTAGACATACTAGAATGGAAATGGGAGCATATAACAATGGACTTTATACAAGGAGTACCAAGGACGTCAAGTGGTCATGACTCTATCTGGGTTATAGTGGACCGTTTCACTAAGTCTGCTCATTTCCTAGTGGTTTGCATGGACTACCCAATGGACAAATATGCGGACGTATATGTAAGTCAAGTGGTACGGTTACATGGTGATCTAGTCACTATTACCTCAGATCGGGATTCGAGGTCCACTTCGAACTTTTGGCAGAGTTTTCAAATTGCATTAGGGACTAAACTCCAATTTAGTACTGCTTTTCATCCCCAAACAGATGGACAAACAGAAAGAGTAATCCAAACATTAGAGGATATGTTAAGGGCTTGTGTGATTGATTTCAAAGGAAACTGGGATGAAATATTGCATTTGGTGGAGTTTGCTTATAATAATAGTTTTCAGAAAAGTATAGGCATGGCTCCCTATGAAGCATTATATGGAAGGAGATGTAAGACTCCTGTCTGTTGGAATGAAGTAGGTGAAAGGAAATTGATAGGACCTGAACTGGTACAAGTTACCATTGAAGCTGTTGAAATTATCAGAAAAAGGCTTAAAACAGCTCAGAGTAGGCAGAAAGACTATGCAGATAGGCGTAGAAGGCCTTTGGAGTTTAGTGTAGGAGACCATGTATTCGTTAAGGTATCTCCAATGAAAAGAATATCTCGATTTGGAATGAAGGGTAAGTTAAGCCCCAGATTTGTCGGACCTTTTGAGATACTTGAAAGGATAGGGGATGTAGCTTATTATTTAGCGCTACCTCTTAAGTTGGGGAAATTTGCATGTTGTGTTTCATGTATCGATGCTAAGAATATACCAACCGGATCCTAGTCACATACTCGATCATGAAGCCATTGAAGCGGATGAGAAAGTGAGGTACATTAAAGAGCCTGTGCAAGTACTGGATCGGAAGTAACAAATTCTTAGGACCGGGACAATTCCACTGGTCAAGGTATTATGGTGACATCATGATATGGAGGAAGCCACATGGGAAAGTGAAGATCGGATGAAGGAAAAGTACCCCAACTTGTTTCAAAAGGGCACGAGTGGTGTCTAATTTCGAGGACGAAATTCTCTAAGGAGGGGAGAATTGTGGCATCCCAAAATTCAAGGCAACCTCTAGATGTATTAAAGCCTATGATTAGGTAATGAAATTACCTTTGGTTTATGCTTTAGCCATTGATTTTCTTTTAAGACCGAGTGTTATGTATCTTGTGTTCATGAGTTATTAAAATTAGTATTATAGGATAAGTTGAGGCACCCCTCGAACGGCCCCCGAACCGTTCGGGTCGCCACAATTTGATTACCTTTCGCTTGACCTGATAACATGTCACTTTGATATCATTAAATTTTGCAGTGGGTCCATACAACTAGGGGGTTTACACTTTTTTTTTTTTTATCGGTTCCTTGCACAATTCATTAAGCGGAAGCACATCTAACAACTCCCTTCCCTATATTCAGAAAACGATGCACACCAACTAAACATTTATAGGTAAAAGCCGTACACTTTTATTTGCTTAAACCAGATGGACATCATTCATCGGTACATCAAAATGCCGTAGTCTTCTATACTCGGCTATACTTCAAAAGATGACCGACATCTCCTCCAACAGTCGTATACTTAAAGTCCATCAATCAGTGTCGGCATCCAAAAGTTCCTTCCTTTGCTATCCTCCTCCTCACAGTCATATCCAACCACTTGATCCATCTACTGGTAGCAGTGGCAGCAGAGGTATCTTATCTAGTCTGAAATGTTATTCCCCAAAAGGGGTCAGTACAACCACTCAACAGTAAAGATCCACCAAACTACTCATTGCGTCAAACAAAACAATCAAGGCATCATAACAAAGCACATATCATTCATGGATATCAAGCATACCTCACCTCGCAACCATAAATATATCATCATGCCATCATCATCAAGCATTCATACATACCCATACCATATGTGCATATACCACCATGCACTCATCATCAAGCATTCATGCATACTCATGCCATATGTGCATATACCACCATGCACTCATCATCAAGCATTCATACATATATCACCATGCAACGTGCACATACCACCATGCACTTTTATCATCCATGCTATCAAGCACACATCACCATGCAGTCATGCATATATTACCATGCAGTCATGCATATCTTGCCATGCCGTCGTGCATATATCACCATAATTCGTATCATCCATGCTATCAAGCATGCATCACCATGAGATTCATTCAAGCCTTCATGATCGCATTCTCAATGCCAAATAGCATCGATTTATTTTCATAAGCAGATCATGCATCATGCCATATGCATAAACCCATGCACATGATTCATTTTCAATTCTTATCTTTCACATGAATCTCATCAGTTTTTCTTTCTAGGGACCAATGTTTGCATCCCACAATTTATCGCTCGCACCCAATCCTGGCATCACGAGGAACCTCCGGCCCACACCTCTGGGCTTGCGGCACACACACTCTGGGCATCTCGTACCCCAATTGGAATCACGAGGTATCCCCCGGCTCACACCTTCAGGCTTCCGGCACCCCCACATCCCGGGCATCTCGAAACTCCCGAGGACATCCGGCACACACCCTCCGGCATCCGGCATTTACACTCCCTGGCCAGGCATCTCATATCCCAACTGGCATCACGAGGTATCCCTCGGCACACACCTCCGAGGCTTCCGGGATTATGTATTGACATACCACCAGGCCTCCCCTGGAATTACGTACCGTATACCACCGGGCATCCCGACACTCCCAGGGAAATCTCCGGGGCTTGCCATAAAAAATGGTTACCCCTACCCTCCGGAATTACGTACCGACATACCACCAGGCCTCCCTTGGAATTATGTACCGTATACCACCGGGCATCCCGATACTCCCGGGGCATCGTCGGCTCACACCTCCGACGGTATCATCATCATCATAATTTATGTTCACATTTGTGTCTCAATATCAACATGGCACATGATATGATGGCAACAAGGTCATTTTCAGCATTTTGATTCTTATATGTAGTGCCAAATATCATCACATATGCAGCAAGATTCAATCACTTAAAACAACATAATCCATGGGGTTCATACAGCTTAGAATAATCCATACATCATGGCTTTTTTAAATCTACAAAATCCAGCTTGCACAATTTCAGAAAACATATTAATTAAATACGAACATGATCTTAAAAAATTATGAAATCTAAACATGTGATAGCCAAGACATAAAGGCAGAAACTCCATGAAGAACACATGCCCAGAAGAACCTCACACAAAAAGATATAGGTGACGCATTACAGCTTGCAAAATTCGGACACATCAGATTGCGCGGTTTTAGAAATATTCCAAATTAAATACCCGAATGACCTTAAAAAATTATGAAATATTACCATGTGATAGTCAAGACCCTAAGGCAGATTTTTTATGAAGACATAAAGGCCAGATTCGTCCTAGATAATTAACTATGGACGGTTGAAGCCCCTGTTCCTAGTACCGAACATTCCAGGTTTAGCCGTCTCTGAAAAATCAAGGTTTTACCTACTTATTTTCCTTCTTTTCCTCTGAATTTTTGATATGTTTTGTCCCAAGAGGTCTACTACAACTTTTATGAAGGGATCGAGGTGAGATTTTCAACGGAAAGTCACTTTACAGTCCACGAAGTCACTGAAGCCCAGTACAACATTTCCAGATCTAACGTCTTCAAAATATAAATCGTTTCACTAGGCTATACCTGTTCGTTTTATCTCAAATTTGAGTATGTTAGTCTACAAGATGTTCTCTACAACTTTTGTGAAGGGGTCGAAGTGAATTTCTCAGTAAAAGGTCACATGCAAAACACAAAATCACCAAGAGGTCAACAAAACAGTTTCCGGATCTAATGTTTTCGTAGAAAAAGGGTTTGACCCCACAATACTTGTCTATTTTGGCTCAACTTTTAGTATGTTATACCTCAATATTTTCTCTACAACTTTCATGCAGATATGGACGCAAGATTCCAACTTAAAAGTCACTTACAACACACAAACTCGCGGATGGTCGGACCGGTCTTTCCGAAATCCGCATGCATGACCAACGAATCTCTCTTCAAAGCTCCGAAATCTCATCCCATCTACCACAACCAAGACTTACCATCTACTACACATACACACATCAATGCAAAGAGTAGGTTTTAGGACTTCACTTGCCATAGATTCAGGCGCAAAACAATGACAAACGGCGGGCAAAGCGGTGAAGGAATGGCGGCGAACGAGCTCTTCCTTCTTCCTCTTCTTCTCTCGCACACTCGCTCTCTTTCTCTCTTGATTTCCCTCTCTCTCTACCTCTGCTCACTTCCCTTTCTCTCTATCCGCTTACTTCCCCTTTTCCTTTTGGGTTGAATAAAACCCTTGCATGCTCCCATTTTGCATGTAAGAGACAAGTGTTCTCATAAGGAGAACAAGTGGCAAAAATAAGAGAACAAGTGGCAACATTGAAGACAAGTTGTGGCACCCCTCGACGGCCCCCCGATCCGCTAGGGTCACCACAGTTCGCTTTTCCTTTTTCTTTCCCAAATAACGTGTCACTCTGATACCATTTTTAGTTGCAGCGGGTCCATACAACCATGGGGATTTACATCTTTTATGAACGGTCCCTTGCGCAATTTACATAACGGAAGCATATCCAACAATTCCCTTCCCTACATTCAGAAATCGATGCACACCAGCTAAACATTTATAGGTAAAAGCCATACACTTTTGTTCACTTAAACCATATGGACATCATTCATCGGTTCATCAAAATGCCATAGTTTTCTATACTAGGCTACACTTCAAAGGATGACCGGCATCTTCTCCAACAGTTGAATACTTAAAGTCCATCGATCAGTGTCGGCGTCTAAAAGTTTCCTCCTTTGCTATCCTTCTCCTCGCGGTCATATCCAACCGCTCAATTCATCTACTAATCTGAAATGTTGGTCCCTAAAAGGGGTGAGTACAACCACTCAGCAGGTAAAAGAATCTAATAACCACTCAATGCATCATACAAGTCATACAAGCATTGCAGGCATTTCTTACCTGGAAGCCATGCATATACTATCATGCATCATCACCACAATCATAACACATACATGTGTATCATCTTGTCATACTCATATCATCGTCATCATGACATTATTATATCACACACATGTCAACATCATTATATACATGACACCATCATACCATACACATGTCATCATCATCATATTATACACATGTCATCATCATCATGACATCATCACATCATCATCATGGCATATCATCATGCATATCATGCCATATCACATATCATTATCATCATCATGCATATCATGCCATGGGTGATCATCACATCACATCACATATCATCATCACTATCATGCATGTCATCATGCATATCATACCATGGGTGATCATCACATCACATCTCATCATCACTATCATGCATATCATCATGCATATCATACCATGGGTGATCATCACATCACATCACATATCATTATCATCATCATGCATATCATCATGCCATGGGTTAATTTTTCATCTTTATCTTTCAATTTGATCACCACATCACCCATTTCTCAAATCATCAATCTCATCATCCCCTCGAGCAAAGACCTCCGAGGCTTCCGGCATTCAGCCATCCCATGGCCACCGGGCATCCGGCCCCCCACATTCCGGGCATCTCGCATCCCACCTAGCATCACGAGGCATTCCCTTCGGGCAGAAACCTCCGACAGGGCTTCCGACCTTTACCCTTCTCTCGCACCCCAATCCTGGCATCGCGAGGCATTCCCTTCCGACAGAAACCTCCGACAGGGCTTCCGGAATTATGTACCGACATACCACCAGGCCTCCCCTGGAATTACGTACCGTATACCACAGGGCATCCAGACACTCTCGGGGAATTATCCGGCAATGTATCTCTATACATTCCGGCCATCATCCTCCACCACAACCATTTCCTCATTTCCCACCATCCACATTTACCAATTTCAATCTTAATTTAACATGGCATATGTCATGACATCAAACAAGTCATACTTGGCATAGGGTTCACACATGCATATCAATTCAATGTCACATACATACCAAGACCTTATCACACATGCCACATAAATAAATTAAATGGAATCCATGGCCAATAAAATAATCTATTTTTATTTTATTTTATTTTATTTTATTTTTTATTTATTTTTATTTTTATTTTTAATACCTATAAATTCCCAAAAAT
Organism: Eucalyptus virginea; assembly: GCA_014182375.1. Classification (NCBI taxonomy): domain Eukaryota; kingdom Viridiplantae; phylum Streptophyta; class Magnoliopsida; order Myrtales; family Myrtaceae; genus Eucalyptus; species Eucalyptus virginea. Next base: position 33,949,100 of record CM024516.1, on the reverse strand, counting down.
TCATAAATATTAAGGAAATTATCAAACTAGCCAATAAAATGATAATTACATGCAAAATACATGGCCGCATAGAATTTCACACAATTTCACAATTTTCACAAAACATCATGTGATTTTCGGATGAAACCAGAATGCACAGTTTCCGGATAAATTCAATTAAAATATCCATACTGTCTCCAAAACTTATGAAATTTCACCAAATCATAGCCAAGACATTTTCGCACAACTTTCATGCAGAACTCCAAGACAGATTCTTTTTAGATTATTTTATACAACCTCACGAAGCTTCTGGATCCATCACCGGATCGTCCAGTGTACACATCTCCGAAATATTGAGATTTCACCTACCTCTTCGCTTTCGTTTTCTCTGAAATTTGGATATGTTAGATATCAAGATATCCTCTACAAGTTTCATGCAGAGATCTAAGTCAAATAACCAGAGTATAGTCATCATTTAGATCCTTGAAGTCTCGGGTGTCTCGGAATACATCTCCAGAATCATCGTCTTCAAGATCTAGTAGATTTACTAGGCTATACTTGTTCATTTCTCTTCAAATTTGAGTATGTTGTATTTTAAGGTGTCCCCTACAACTTTCATGAAGAAATCAAGTGATATTCTCATCACAAACCAACATGCAACCACGAATCCAGCAAAAAGTCAGAAAAAACTTTCCAGATCTGAGGTCTCCGTAAGATGAGACTTTAACCCCTCAAATCTCCATCATTTTCCACCAAATTTTAGTATGTTGTATTTTAAGATGTTAGATACAACTTTCATGCAGAGATCAAAGCCAAAATCGAACTCAAAACAGACATGCAAGCTCTCACAAAGTTCTGACTCCAACGGACTCATGCGAAAACAGCATGCAGTTCAAAAACAAACACAATAGCTTCACTCCCATGCTTCCAAACGTCCTAGAATTCGACCATACATGCAAAACATTGGTGCAAGAGTAGAAAGTGGATTCCCAACTTGCCTCTAGACCACACAAACGGCGGCACACGGCGGCGAACACGGTGGCACACGGGCGGATGGACGGCAACGACGGGCGAGCTCCTTCCTTTCTCTCTTCCTCTCTTCCTCTCTTTCTCTCTTTCTCTCCTCTTTCTCGGCACCTAGACCGACCACTCTCTCTCTCTCTCTCCCTTTCTCTCTCTCTCTTTTTGGATTCTTTTATACTTGCATGCACCCTCATTTGCATGGGGGACACTTGTCCCTAAGAAGGAGACAAGGGTCTCTCTTGCCGAAGACACTTGGAAGCCATGCGGCTACCCCTCCATGCGACAATGGGCCGGGCTTATGGCCCACTTTAGGCCCATCTCACTTGGGCCTAAAGCCCAAACTTAAATGGCCCAAAATTTTCTTAAATAAGTCCACTTTTACTTTTAATAATTTACCTTAAATCCCAACTTATATAAATACTAAATTACAATTTCATATGGCCATAAAACTTGAAGTCATAATTCCATAAATTCCAATTTATAAAACACATGGCCAATGATAGGATTTTCTTTCCTATCACATAATTATCCCTTAAAAGCTTGGCCATATATCTTATTGCAAATTATGGATTAAATGGCCATAAAATAACTTGATGGTACTTCCATATCTTATTCATAGACCTAAATGTGACTAGAGGTTGCCATGAATTTTGGGATGCCACAATTCTCCCCTCCTTAGAGAATTTCGTCCTCGAAATTAGACGTTTCCTATGTCTCTTGGAATAAGTGAGAGTACCTTTCTCTCATCTCATTTACACTCTCCCATGTGGCTCCCTCCACATCATGATATCGCCATAATATCTTAACCAATAGAATTCTCTTGGTCCTGAGAATTTGTTCCTTTCAATCCAATATCTGCACAGGCTCCTTAATGTACCTCACTTTCTCATCCACTTTGATGGCTTCATGATCGAGTATGCAACTAGGGTCGGGTTGACACTTCCTCTAAAGTTAAGGATGCAAGCTCTTAACATATCTTAATTTATCTCACCACCAAAAACAGTTTTAAAACAATAACCACATCTGAAATTTCTTTTGAACGCTTGAAAGTCTTCCTTCATGGAATCAAACAATACAAACTGAGGCTTTCAAAAGCATTCAACAACAACAACAAGCTTTGAAAATCATATGCCATTTCCATGTCAAAACTTTTTCAAATCACCAATGTGAAAAATCCTTTGAGTTCTCGAAAATCCCACTTCATGATATCAAATAATGCAAAATAGGGATTTCAAAGACACAACAATATAACAATAATAGTCTTTGAAAATAGGTAAATTTCATATCGTTGAAACCAATTCATAAAATGAAAAGCATGATACCAATTCCATAAAATCCATGATCACGTTTAAATTTCAAATGTTTTTTTTCGAAATCCACATGTAAAATCTTAAGTTGCACTTGCATCTCGGCGCGAAATAAAATACTTTATCAAAACCCTTAGTAAATTTGAATCGGTACGTTGGCAAAAATTCCAATCTCAATCCCAACTCCAATGGGTTGGAATGTTTTCTATAAAAAGTTCAGAAATCTTTAAAATAGAAAACACTTCTTGTGGCATCCCAGAAATTCAAAGCCAAGTCTTAAGGTGTGTTAAAAATCTTTAATTGGGTGATAGAATTTTATGGCTTATGCTTTAGCCAATTTGTCTTTCAATTTGATGAATTGTGCTTGTGGTTGTGGAAATTTAAATTTAATAGATTAATGCTTGGCCATATGATTCAAATTTCAATAATTAAAAATATTCCAAGACTTTGGCCAAGATGGAAATTGGAATTCAAAAATATTATAGAAGAAATTTAAAAAAAAAAAAAAAGAAGAAAAAGGATTAATTTTGGAAATGGGCCTTGGGCCCATTAGCCTAAAGCTTGGTGGGCCAAGCTAGTCGGCCCACTAGGGCCCAATAGGTGGCTGTCGACCAGCCCAAGGGAATGGCCGGTTGGGCTTAGGCCCAAGCCCAAAATCAAATTCAAAATTTAAAAGCCCAAATGACAAGTGGCAAGGATGATGGGCATGCATTGGTGGGATTTTAGGCAAGGTAATCATGAGCTTTTGGGGAAATAAAAGGGGTTAGGAGAGAGAAGTGGCTGGTTTTTGCTTCATTTGGCCGAGAAAAGAGAGAGGGTGAGGGAGAGAGATCGCGAGCGAGAGAGAGGAGCCGAGAGGGAAGGAGGTGGAGCCGAGAGTTGCCGCCGCCCGTCCGCCGTTCGCCCGCCGTCCGACCACCGTACGCCGCCGTGTGTTGTTGTTTGTTCATCTTGGAGGCAAGTGGGGTCCTTAACTTCTCTTGCATGTCTGTTTTCTTGGTTGCATGTTCGGTTTTAGGTGTGGTTTGGGCGAAAAACCGAGGTAAGGGTTGGATGTGTTCAAGCTATGTGACTGTTTTCGTTTGGTTTGTGGTAGTCAGTATCTTAGTCGAGCTTGTATGTGTATTTGGAGTGCGATTTTGGCTTCGGTGTCTTCATGAAAGTTGAAGCTAACATCTTGTAGTATGACATACTCGAATTTCATGGAAAACGATGGTGATATGAGGGGTCAAAAGCTCTGTTATACGGAGACCTCAGATCTGCGAAATCTTCACTGATCTTTTGTTGATTTCTTTGTTGCATGTTGATTTCTGTTGGAGATCTCACCTTGTTGTCTTCATGAAAGTTGTAGGTAACATCCTAAACTACAACATACTTAAATTTTAAGAGAAAAAAATGAGTATAGCCTAGTGAATCGGCTAGATCTTTGAGATGGTTGGTTCTGTTGAAGTATACCGAGACACCCGAGATTTCAAGGACTTAAAAGAGGATCATACCTTGGTTATTTAACCTAGATCTCTTCATGAAACTTGTAAAGGACACATTGATACATAACATACTCGAATTTCGGAGGAAACCAAAGGGATTAGATGGGTAAAACCTAAGTTTTTCGGTGATATGTACTCTGGACGAAACGGTAGAGGTTCCAGAAGCTTCGTGGAGTTTTATAAATTAATCTATGAAGAATTTGGCTTAGAGTTTTCATAAAAAATGTACGAAAATGTGTTGGCTATTACCCTGTAAAATTTCGTAATTTTTGGAGGCCATATGAGTATTTTAATCGAATTAATTTGAAAACAGTGCAATCTGGCCATTATCCGAATGTTATGTGCTATTATGTGGAAATTTGGGAATTTATGTGAAATGCAAATTGGCCATGAATTTTGTGTGAAATTGTGATTCTAATTGTTTGAATATTATGATTTTGTGGAAAATCATAAATATTAAATATAATATTTATTTATGAAAATAAATAAATAAATAATATAATAATTAAATAATAATTAAATAAAAGCGGATTATTTTATTGGCCATGAATTCCATTGAAATTATGATGCATTGTTATATGACATTGGTGTATGTATGATCATGAATTGTGATGCATGTGTGTGAATCATATGCCATGTAATAATAAGATTAAAAAGGATGGTGAATGTGGATGTGGTATGTGAGTAAGAGGTTGTGGCGGAGGATGATATCTGGTGGCCTAGTGGCATAATTCCAGAGGTTCCCTGGGAGTTTCAGGATGCCCGGAATGTGGGGGGCCGGAAGCCCTGTCGGAGGTTTCTACCCGAAGGGAGTGACTCGCGATGCCAGGATTGGGGTGCGAGATCCCCGGCTAGAAGGGTAAAGGCCGGAAGCCCTGTCGGAGGTTTCTGCCCGAAGGGAATGCCTCGTGATGCTAGTTGAGATGCGAGATGCCCGGAATGTGGGGGGCCGGAAGCCCAGTGGCCATGAGATGGCTGGAATGCTGGGATCCCTATCGGAGGTTTCTGGCCGAAGGGATGATAATAATGATGATGATGATGATGATGAGGATGATAATAACGATGATAATAATGATGATGAGATATGCATGGTGATGCATGGCTAATGATGATGTGATATGCATAGTGATGCATGGCTAATGATGATATGATGTGATATGCATGGTGATGCATGGCTAATGATGATGTGATATGCATGGTGATGCATGGCTAATGATGATATGATGATATGCATGGTGATGCATGGCTAATGATGATATGATGATATGCATGGTGATGCATGGCTAATGATGATGAGATATGCATGGTGATGCATGGCTAATGATGATATGATGTGATATGCATGGTGATACATGGTTAATGATGATGTGATGATAATGATATATGAGATGCCATGATGATGATATATATATGCTATGATGATGCATGAATACGCTTGACATCAAAAAGGTAAGCAATGCCTTCATTGTATGATAGTATGCATGGTGCACTGAGTTGTTATTGGATTTCCCTATCTGCTGAGTGGTTGTACTCACCCCTTTTGGGGATAACATTTCAGATTAGCACTATGCCGCTACCTGCTGTTTCGCATGGGGTATTTTACGGTCTACCGTCTGACGTTGAGGTGGAGTGTATGGAGATAGATTGTCCCTCTGTGCCCGGATTGACGTTTATCCGAGTACGATGCTTAGTTATGTATGATATCGGCCTGGCTGGGGGCCCTGTCATACAAGAGTTCATTTCTGTGCACGTTCAACGGGATGGAGCGATGCGAGGGATGCTGCCGCCGCCACCACCTGATGCACCGGGTTGGGTGTGAGACCTGCGCGCAAGGAGTAGGAGCTAGATCACTTTTTTGATGTAGATAGTTGACGCTGGTGATGGGAGGGTTTTGTGTTCATGTGATGTTAGGGGTCGGAGTTCCTTTTTGAGATTTTAGGTAGGACATGGCAGAGTCCTAACCTTTCTGGTTTGTGTACCGACCCGAAGGAAACCCCATCTCGCTATATGTATGTATGTAAGCAAAGCGTCAACGTTATTTATAAAATCGTGCTGTTAGTTGGTGTGTATTTGTATCATGGATTTGGTAGGGAGATAGATGGCGATGTTTGATTTGCTTCCGCTATAAGTTGCGCATGGGACCGCTTTAAAAAAAAAAATGCCTGTAATTAAAGACGCTTGATTTAAGTACGAGATGGAAAAGGAAATAAAATGTAACACCAGAGCTTGTGGCGACCGCCGAGGGGTTCGGGGTGCTACACTTCTTAAAACATTTGGGCACGGTGTCACAGTACTCATAAATTTTGATGAAATTCAAGAGATTTTCACAATCAAAATCTGCTTTTTGATTGAAGTTCAAAACTTGGAATGTACATGTGATAATTTTCTCCAAAAACCATAAGCATTTCTTGAAGTATTGAAAATCATAGTTCAGCGAGTCGATAATATTGGTCCCATCATAAAGATTTTTGAAACCAAAAACTTTGAAATACCAAAATCCTAAACCTTTCTTGAAATATCGAAATCAACGCATCGGCGAGTCATCAAACTCAGTCCCAACCTTAAGATTTTCAAAGTAGTTTGCATGTAAAATCTTAAAGCTTTCAAAACATCCAAACTCAAGTATTTCCAATTCTAACTGCACTACATCAGACAACAATGGCAATGCATTATATAGGTTAGTAGACTTTCATTTGCTGGCATGTTAAACGCTAGGAAACGTGTTTAGCTACATCCGCCTTCATGCCATTCCACCAAAACTGTTGGCGTAATTTCTATACCTTTATCACCACCAATTCAAGCCTAGAACCATCAAAATCAACACCACCAATAACTCATTTGATTCAGTCCAACAAGGACATTCACTATGCATTCACCGCAACATAGATTCAAGCCTAAAATATAGCATCATTCCTTCGATTCAAATATCTATAGTCCACCAAGACTCATTCAATTCAAAGATCGACAATCCACCAAGATAAGAACTTGTCTAGTTTCCATCGAATATATCTCAGATCTCATCCTAAAGAATCATCACTTAGACTAATCACTCATCTAATCCACAACATGAACTTTCACATTTTCACCTTGGAAAGACTATAACCACAAATGATCATATTCACTAATTCCACCAAACCTTTTCAAACTGAGATCATCACCTAAAATTAAAAGTTGACCATCGTCAATTAAACCTATTATTCCAATATATAAACCACAAATAATTTCATGTCTCATATGACCACTCAACTCATGACTTCCAAGATCAATCTATACATACTAAATACCTCCATGTAATGCATCAAGACTTCCAATGAAATCCTCAAATAGGAGGTCACTACTTAACTCAAATGATCATAACTTAATCCTTAAATTCATAACTTACTCTCCATAATTCACTTCTTAAGCCTTGCTTGCACTACGCTTAGATGCTACGCATGCTCTTTAGGTCCTTTAGAATACATCAGATATCATCGAATGAAGACAATCACAATTTGATCCAAATAAGGCTTAAATATCCTATTAATTAAATCCATGAATGCAGTTAAGGCATTCATCAATCCACATAGCATAACTAGGAACTCATAGTGTCCATAGCGAGTCCTAAATACGGTCTTAGGAATGTCCTCTTTCTTAATCCTTAACTGGTATCCTGATCTCAAGTCAATTAAAGACCAAACTTCCTTGCAGTTGGTCGAATACGTCATCAATTCTAAATAAGGGATACTTATTCTTAATTGTCACTTGATTCAATTGCCTATAATTATTGTACAAACACATCAACTTGTCCTTCCTTTTCACAAACAAGAGTTCTACAAGCTTAACCATGCTTCCGCTACGCCACTCTGATAAAATTATCCCAGAAACACTACCTTCCCAGTTCAGTTCATAGTTCGATTCATTCCTGCCCCCTTTTGCCATTCTAGAAGCCTGCCAGGAGCCGCTCCTTGTTCAAGTCCTCTGACCTCGGCGTCCACTCCTCGCTCTCATCAGATCGGGTCGTTACAGGTACACCAGCTTTCGCCTGGTTCGAACCCAAACTACACATCTACTGAAGGGTCTCGTTTCAATAGGGACTAACTTACAGAGATATTATCCGCTTTGGCTTATCCCATTCTTACCCTCACGGTTTTATCCTTAGCGCACGAGTAAGTACTATCTTAGGAGATCATTCATCCTAGTCCATTGCTTACGGAGCTAGTCCATTTCTACGATGGCATCAAAGTCATACATAACTATCACTATCAAGTCCATTCCCAGATCTCATTCCACTAGGGTTATGTCACACATCTCACATACTAACGTAGATAACAACATATCTTTCAGCGATGTAGAAATACAAAGAGGCATATCTAGAGATTTGTTCCTACTCCTCACAATCATCTATATTTTTCGGACACAAATGAATGCGTGTCACTCACATCAAATAACGCATATACCTTCTTATCCCTCTATCGAAATCGTACCTGAGATAACACTTTTGGAAGCTCCTGCTTCCTCTTGAGCGACCGCATACACCCTTCCTTGAGGTGGTGGCCTTTGTGGATTCCTTGGTAAATTTGGTCTACCAGTACTTTGTTGTACTTGTCGCACCGAGCTGACATTCGGTTGCAACCTCTTTTGTAGACAATCTTTCTTAAAGTGTCCTATTTGCCCACATCCATTACATCTTAGTTGGCTATTACAAGGTCCTGGCCCATGCCTCCCATCACACTTTCGACAATTATTAAGCTGATAGGGTGCCTTCCCAAAAGTCAGGCCACTCCAAGCTCTTCTAAAATTTCCAAAATTACTCTTTTTCTTAGATTCCCAGGTCGGACCTTGACAAAGATAGGGTCTCTTATCCCTTCGAACATCATTAAAGGTCATCTGCCTCTTAGATTCTGATTGCTCTCTCACTAACTCTTGCTCCACCAACTGTGCCCTCTCATAAATCTCATTATAATCCCTTATATTCAGAGGCACTAGTTGTTTTCTAATATCAGTCCTTAATCCTTTCAGGAATCTCTTAGCCTTTTCCTCTCAATCCTCAACCAACTTGGGAGCATACCTAGACAATTCAGAAAATATTGCCTGATACTAGTCTACTGTCAGCTCCCTTTGTTCTAACTGAACAAATTCAGTGATCTTTCTATCCTTGGCACAATCAAAGAAATGCTTCCTATTGAAAGCCCTAACAAACTCTTCCCAGTTTACATCAGTATCTGGTGGAAAGATTGTATCCTTTGAAGCTCTCCACCAAAACTTTGCATTTCCCTCCAGCTGGTACTCTGCTAAAACTATTTTCTCAGCCTCACTGCAGTCCAACAACCGGAAAATATGTTCCATTCCATCAATCTAATGCTCCGCCTCCTCAGGACTTCCTATTCCACTAAACTTAAGTGGTTTCAACTTTAGGAATTGTTCCACCAGTCCTTGAGGGCGACGTTCCACTCCAGGTTGTTGCTGCACTTGCCTTTCTATCAAATTTCCAATATTAGCCAATGCTTGTAGGATATCTTCCATTCGGGGTTCAGCCCTTACAGCAAAGGCTTCAACCCTCGATGGATGAGCACTTCCAGCTCGCACCATGACTTTCCTGCAGTTTACCAAGCATTGCCTCAGGAATAATCTGAGACTCACTATCTCTATTCAAAGCAACTACTACTACTACATAAGTAACATATACATGTTACTGGTACCCATAGACAACTCAAAATTAACTACTAGGGATCTACGAGTGAATACTCATCACCCGTTATTCAATTATTCCATTTTATATCCTATGGTGTGCATCTTTCTATCCTCATTTCCATCTGAGGCACCTTATCACTCCAAATAAACAATAGCTCTGATACCAAAACAGGGATGTGGCACCCCTCGATGGCCCCCCGATCCGCTAGGGTCACCACAGTTCGCTTTTCCTTTTTCTTTCCCAAATAACGTGTCACTTTGATACCATTTTTAGTTGCAGCGGGTCCATACAACCATGGGGGTTTACATCTTTTATGAACGGTCCCTTGCGCAATTTACATAACGGAAGCATATCCAACAATTCCCTTCCCTACATTCGAAATCGATGCACACCAGCTAAACATTTATAGGTAAAAGCCATACACTTTTGTTCACTTAAACCATATGGACATCATTCATCGGTTCATCAAAATGCCATAGTTTTCTATACTAGGCTACACTTCAAAGGATGACCGGCATCTTCTCCAACAGTTGAATACTTAAAGTCAATCGATCAGTGTTGGCGTCTAAAAGTTTCCTCCTTTGCTATCCTTCTCCTCGCGGTCATATCCAACCGCTCAATTCATCTACTAATTTGAAATGTTGGTCCCCAAAAGGGGTGAGTACAACCACTCAGCAGGTAAAGGAATCCAATAACCACTCAATGCATCATACAAGTCATACATGCATTGCAGGCATTACTAACCTAGAAGCCATGCATATACTATCATGCATCATCACCACAATCATAACACATACATGTGTATCATCATGTCATACTCATATCATCGTCATCATGACATTATTATATCACACACATGTCATCATCATTATATACATGACACCATCATACCATACACATGTCATCATCATCATATTATACACATGTCATCATCATCATGACATCATCACATCATCATCATGGCATATCATCATGCATATCATGCCATATCACATATCATTATCATCATCATGCATATCATGCCATGGGTGATCATCACATCACATCACATATCATCATCACTATCATGCATGTCATCATGCATATCATTCCAGGGGAGGCCTGGTGGTATGTCGGTACATAATTCCGGAAGCCCTGTCGGAGGTCTTTGCCCGAAGGGAATGCCTCGCAATGCCAGGATTTGGGTGCGAGATGCCTGGCTAGAAGGGTAAAGGCCAGAAGTCCGGTTGTATCTTGGATACATGCCCGGAGGTTCCTCGTGATGCTAGTTGGGATGCGAGATGCCCGGAATGTGGGGGGCCGGATGCCCGGTTGTATCTTGGATACATGCCCGGAGGTTTTTCTCGCATGAGATGCGAGTGTAAAATATGAGATGAAATTGACGAATTGAGGAAGGGTGATGTGGTGATCAAACTTAAAGATAAAGATGAAAGTTAACTCATGGCATGATATGCATGATGATATGCATGATGATGGTGATGATATGTGATATGATATGATGATCACCCATGGTATGATATGCATGATGATATGCATGATGATATGCATGATGATGGTGATGATATGTGATATGATATGATGATGATAAGGCATGATGATGCATGATAGTATTGCGCATGGCTGCAAGGTAAGTTACGCCTGTAATGCATGTATGAGTTGTATGATGCATTGAGTTGTTATTGGATTCCTTTACCTGCTGAGTGGTTGTACTCACCCCTTTTGGGGACCAACATTTCAGATTAGCAGATGGATTGAGCGGTTGGATATGACCGTAAGAAGGAGGATAGCAAAGGAGGGAACTTTTGGACGCCGACACTAATCGATGGACTCTAAAGTATACGACTGTTGGAAGAGATGTCGGTCATCTTTTGAAGTATAGCCTAGTATAGAAAGCTATGGCATTTTGATGTACCGACTAAAGATGTCCATCGACTCTATGTAAATAAACATGTTCGGTTTTAACTTATATAAGATGTTTAGTAGGTGTGCATCAATTTTTGAATGTAGGGAAGGGAATTGTTAGATATGCTTCCGTTATGCAAATTGCGCAAGGGACCGTTAATAAAAGATGTAAACCCCCATGGTTGTATGGACCCGCTACAACTGAAAAAAAATGGTATCAGAGTGACACGTTGTTTGGGAAAGAAAAAGGAAAAAGCGAACTGTGGTAACCCTAGCGGATCGGGGGCCGTCGAGGGGTGTCACAAAACTAGGAACGCATGATTAATTGAGTGTGTCGTTTCAGTTATTGGAGCTTATTTGTTGCTCATGCTCTCGTGTTGTCTATGAGATAAATTGTACTGACCTGCAGGGTGGATCTGAGACGAGGTAAGTCTCCTTGATTGTGTGATTGCGTGCTTAGGACGCTTCTGGGCGTATTTCCCTCCTAATTGGGGTTTAGAGCTTAGACTCGCTGAGATGATATCTCACCCCGTTGTAGGACAACATTTTCAGCGTCGTCGAGTGGAGGACCTGGAGCTGAGAGGAGGTGATCGGAAGCGTAGGTCAGTTAGGACTGCTTCTTTTTGGAAGGCCAGTCTTTTATAGTCTTTTGGCCATATACCTGTGTACATGACTCAGTGTATATATAAAAGCATGTTTGTTTGTGAATCTATTGTCCTGCCTTTCTATCTCGAGATGATTACTGTTAGGGGATTTCTTTTTGCTTCCGCATGTGCAATAAAATGGAAAGGGTCGGCGACTCGTCCTAGGAAGTCGCAAATTATTATCGACCATATAGGGATGGGCACGCGCTCAAGGTTCGGGGTGTGACATCCTCTTTTTATGGTATCAGAGCGAAGTTTGTATTTGGAGTGATAAGCTGCGATGGGTTCTTGTGATAGTTAGTAGGAATGGCTTTTATATTATGCTGATGCATGTGACTGATAGCTGTTTGGTAAATTAAGTGTGAAAGCACTCAATTTCTAATTCAGTATGAAATTGGAAGAAGGTGTTGTAGAACATCTTCAATATGAGTGATCAGGAGCCGAGAACTCCTAGGCAAGGACCTTATCCTCAATAACTCAAGCTAGAACGCCGACAAGAGGCAGTACCCGAGGTGGCCGAGGTAGAGCGCAAGTTGAGGCTAGTGCGAGTGGTGTAGCACCACCACCAGTCCCGCCGGTTCATGCCAGGGTAGCAGTCCCTAGTGGTCCCAGGTTTGAAGGGATCATGCAAGTGCTCCAGACTGTTGGTAATCTGATGGGGCAGCAGGCCTAGAACCAAGCTGCCGCAGCCGCTGCCGTGCAAGTTGAAGTTCTAGAAGGGAATGTAGTTGCAGATAGACCGATTCATAAGCTCGTTGAGCATTTCCTAAAGTTGCAACCACCAAAGTTCACCGCGACAGGAGATCCCGAGGCTGCGACCCATTGGATTGAAGAACTAGAAAAAGCATTTGAGTTACTGAAGTGCTCTGAAGAAGAGAAGGTTACCCTTGCGGTATATCAGATGCAGGGAGTTGCAAGTACTTGGTGGAAAGCCACCAGGAGAGAAGTATTCCCAGAAGGCGTAGTCCTAGTGTGGAACGTCTTCGTTAGAGCATTCAATAACAAGTACTTCTCCAGCTGCGCCAAGCAATTAAAGATGGCAGAATTTCTGCGTCTCAGTCAAGGTCCAATGACTGTGGACCAATACGAGGCAAAGTTTCCCGAGCTTTCATAGTATGCTCCTAGGTTGATCCAGGATCCCAGGAGAAGGCAATGAGGTTTATAGATGGCCTCCAACAAGAACTGAAAGATCCGTTAGTGCCATTGGATATAAAGAACTACAATGAACTGTATTGACGAGCTCAGCTGATCGAGAAAAATCTGAATGAACGAGTTGCCGCATCTGGATCGCGGTTTGGTTTGAACCAAGATAGAAATCGGTTAGGGAAAAGACCGATGACCAGAGGAAGATACTTCGTCCCGCCCAATAAGAAGGGTGGAATAAGAAAATCAGCATGGAAATAGAATGGTGCATGTCGCTTTTGCGGAAGGCGACATGGGTCAGCCCCGTGCCACTCTAGGCCGGGTGCTTGTTTTGAGTGTGGCCATTAGGGTCACATGACCAGAAATTGTCCCAAGAGACCAATGGGACCGCCACAGATGAATCAGAACCGAGGACTATTGCCACCGATTGTACAGCAGGGTGGACTACTTAGGCCTCCAGCTTAGGGAAGAACTTATGCGATCACAAGAGGACAGGCGGAGGATGCGCCTAATGTGATTACAGGTACTGTTTCACTGAACAACCATGATGCTTATGCTTTATTTGACCCTGGTGCAACTCATTCGTTTATAGCTGAGCGGTATGTTAAGCTGCTAGGATTAATTCCTGAGTTGTTGGAATCAGTGATTAGTATATCGACACCATTAAAGGATAAGGTGTTAGCTACAGTGGGTTGTCTTGGTTGCACGTTAGCGATTGGTGAGCGAGAGGGGAAGATAGACTTGATAGTCCTAGCCATGTATGACTTTGACTTGATAATTGGCATGGACTAGCTCACCAAGTAACGAGCTAAGCTAGACTGTTATCGCAAGGTGATCCAGTTTAACCCGTTAGAGGGTGAAAGTTTCGAGTTTATTGGAAGTCGAGGAGGACCCTCGATTTCCCTAATCTCGTCACTAGAGGCAACCCGGTTGTTAGATGAGGGTTGTCAAGGTTATCTAGCGACTGTCGTGGACACGACAGTTGAAGAGCTAAAGATAGAAGACATCGCAGTGGTTCAAGAATTTCCAGATGTATTCCCGGAAGAATTGTCAGGTCTACCGCTAGAAAGAGAAATAGAGTTTGTGATTGAGTTAGCCCCCGGGACAGAGACAATCTCTAAGGCTCCTTACTAGATGGCTTTATCGGAATTGAAAGAACTGAAGGTGTAGATGCAGGAATTATTGGATAAGGGATTCATACGTCCTAGTGCATCACCTTGGGGAGCACCAGTGCTGTTTGTGAAAAAGAAAGATGGTTCGTTGTGTCTATGCATTGATTATCGACAACTCAATCAGGTGATGATCAAGAACAAGTATCCACTCCCGAGGATTGATGACTTGTTTGATCAACTGCAAGGAGCGTCGATATTTTCAAAAATCGACCTAAGGACGGGATATCATCAGCTAAGGATCAGAAAAGAAGACATTCCAAAGTTAGCATTTCGTACTCGGTACGGTCATTATGAATTCACTGTCATGCCATTTGGATTAACGAACGCTCCAACTGTTTTCATGGATCTAATGAACCGAGTGTTCAAAGAATACCTAGATCAATTTGTGATCGTATTCATTGATGATATTCTGGTGTACTCTAGAAGTCCAAATGAGCATGAAGGACATTTGAGACTAGTACTGCAGACTCTAAGGACTCATGAACTGTATGCTAAGTTTAGCAAGTGTGAGTTTTGGTTGACTCGTGTTGCTTTCCTAGGTCACGTGATTTCAGGAGAAGGAATCTCCGTGGACCCAACCGAGATAGAACCAGTGATCAATTGGCCAAGACCTACTATAGTGACAGAAATCAGAAGTTTTCTAGGTTTGGTAGGGTATTACAGACGGTTTGTGGAAGGTTTCTCATTGTTAGCCTCGCCTCTAACAAAGCTCACGAAGAAAAACGAGAAGTTCATATGGATAGACATGTGGCATCCCAGAAATTCAAAGCCAAGTCTTAAGGTGTGTTAAATGTCTTTAATTAGGTGATAGAATTTTATGGCTTATGCTTTAGCCAATTTGTCTTCTAATTTGATGAATTTTGCTTGTGTTGTGGAAATTTAAATTTAAATGCTTGGCCATATGATTCAAATTTCAATAATTAAAAATATTCCAAGACTTTGGCCAAGATGGAAATTGAAATTCAAAAATATTATAGAAGAAATGTCAAAAAAAAAAAAAAAAAAAGAAAAAGGGTTAAAATTCGAAATGGGCCTTGGGCCCATTAGCCTAAAGCTTGGTGGGCCAAGCTAGTCGGTCCACTAGGGCCCAATAGGTGGCTGTCGACCAGCCCAAGGGAATGGCCGGTTGGGCCTAAGCCCAAGCCCAATCAATTCAAAAATAAAAGAAATGACAAGTGGCAAAGATGATGGGCATGCATTGGTGGGATTTTAGGCAAGGTAATCATTACTAATCATGGGATTAAGGGATATAAAAAGAGAGAGAGAAGAGGAGTGGCCGGTTCCTCTAGCTCCATTCGGCCGAGAAAAGTGAGAGGGAGAGAGAGATTTCGAGAGAAAGGGAGAGGAGAGACCGAGAGGAGAGGAAGGAAGGGTCGCTGTCGCCGCCGTGTGCTCGCCGTCCGTCCGCCTAGTCCGACCGCCGTACGCCGCCGTTCATTGTTGTTTGTTCATCTTGGAGGCAAGTGGGGTCCTTAACTTCTCTTGCATGTCTGTTTTCTTGGTTGCATGTTCGGTTTTAGGTGTGATTTGGGCGAAAAACCGAGGTAAGGGTTGGATGTGTTCAAGCTATGTGACTGTTTTCGTTCGGTTTGTGGTAGTCAGTATCTTAGTCGAGCTTGCATGTGCATTTGGAGTGCTATTTTGGCTTCGGTGTCTTCATGAAAGTTGAAGCTAACATCTTGTAGTATGACATACTCGAATTTCATGGAAAACGATGGTGATATGAGGGGTCAAAAGCTCTGTTATACGGAGACCTCAGATCTGCGAAATCTTCACTGATCTTTTGTTGATTTCTTGGTTGCATGTTGATTTCTGTTGGAGATCTCACCTTGTTGTCTGCATGAAAGTTGTAGGTAACATCCTAAACTACAACATAATTAAATTTGAAGAGAAAAAAATGAGTATAGCCTAGTGAATCGGCTAGATCTTTGAGACGGTTGGTTCTGTTGAAGTATACCGAGACACCCGAGAATTCAAGGACTTAAAAGAGGATCATACTTCGGTTATTTAACCTAGATCTCTTCATAAAACTTGTAAAGGACACATTGATACATAACATACTCAAATTTCAGAGGAAACGAAAGGGATTAGATGGGTCAAACCTAAGTTTTTCGGTGATATGCACTCTGGACGAAACGGTAGAGGTTCCAGAAGCTTCGTGGAGTTGTATAAATTAATCTATGAAGAATTTGGCTTAGAGTTCTTCATGAAAAATGCACGAAAATGTGCTGGCTATCACTATATAAAATTTCGTAATTTTTGGAGGCCATATGAGTATTTTAATCGAATTAATTTGAAAACAGTGCAATCTGGCCATTATCCGAATGTTATGTGCTATTTTGTGGAAATTTGGGAAATTATGTGAAATGCAAATTGGCCATGAATTTTGTGTGAAATTGTGATTCTAATTGTTTTTTTAATGATTGTTTGAATATTATGATTTTTGGAAAATCATAAATATTAAATATAATATTTATTTATGAAAATAAATAAATAAATAATATGATAATATAATAATAATTAAATAATAATTAAATAAAAGCGGATTATTTTATTGGCCATGAATTCCATTGAAATTATGATGCATTGTTATATGACATTGGTGTATGTATGATCATGAATTGTGATGCATGTGTGTGAATCATATGCCATGTAATAATAAGATTTAAAAATGATGGTGAATGTGGAAGTGGTATGTGAGTAAGAGGTTGTGGCGGAGGATGATGTCTGGTGGCCTAGTGGCATAATTCCAGAGGTTCCCTGGGAGTTTCAGGATGCCGGAATGTGGGGGCCGGAAGCCCCGTCGGAGGTTTCTGCCCGAAGGGAGTGACTCGCGATGCCAGGATTGGGGTGCGAGATCCCCGGCTAGAAGGGTAAAGGCCGGAAGCCCTGTCGGAGGTTTCTGCCCGAAGGGAATGCCTCGTGATGCTAGTTGAGATGCGAGATGCCCGGAATGTGGGGGGCCGGAAGCCCAGTGGCCATGAGATGGCTGGAATGCTGGGATCCCTGTCGGAGGTTTCTGCCCGAAGGGATGATGATGATGATGATGATGATGATGATGATGATGATGATGATGAGGATGATAATAATAATGATGATAATAATGATGATGTGATATGCATGGTGATGCATGGTTAATGATGATGTGATATGCATAGTGATGCATGGCTAATGATGATATGATGTGATATGCACGGTGATGCATGGCTAATGATGATGTGATATGCATGGTGATGCATGGCTAATGATGATGTGATATGCATGGTGATGCATGGCTAATGATGATGTGATATGCATAGTGATGCATGGCTAATGATGATATGATGTGATATGCACGGTGATGCATGGCTAATGATGATGTGATATGCATGGTGATGCATGGCTAATGATGATGTGATATGCATAGTGATGCATGGCTAATGATGATATGATGTGATATGCACGGTGATGCATGGCTAATGATGATGTGATATGCATGGTGATGCATGGTTAATGATGATGTGATGATAATGATATATGAGATGCCATGATGATGATATATATATGCTATGATGATGCATGAATACGCTTGACATCAAAAAGGTAAGCAATGCCTGCATTGTATGATGGTATGCATGGTGCACTGAGTTGTTATTGGATTTCCCTATCTGCTGAGTGGTTGTACTCACCCCTTTTGGGGATAACATTTCAGATTAGCACTATGCCGCTACCTGCTGTTTCGCGTGGGGTATTTTACGGTCTACCGTCTGACGTTGAGGTGGTGTGTACGGAGATAGATTGTCCCTCTGTGCCCGGATTGACGTTTATCCGAGTACGATGCTTAGTTATGTATGATATCGGCCTGGCTGGGGGCCCTGTCATACAAGAGTTCATTTCTGTACACGTTCGATGAGATGGAGCGATGCGAGGGATGCTGCCGCCGCCACCACCTGACGCACCGGGTTGGGTGTGAGATCTGCGCGCAAGGAGTAGGAGCTAGATCACTTTTTGGATGTAGATAGCTAACGCTGGTGATGGGAGGATTTTGTGTTCATGTGATGTTAGGGATCGGAGTTCCTTTTTGAGATTTTAGGTAGGACATGGCAGAGTCCTAACCTTTCTGGTTTGTGTACCGACCCGAAGGAAATCCCATCTTGCTTTATATATGTATGTAAGCCAAGCGTCGAAGCTGTTTATGAAAATCATGATGTTTAGTTGGTGTGTATTTGTATCATGGATTGGTAGGGAGATAGATGGCGATGTTTGATTTGCTTCCGCTATAAGTTGCGCATGGGACCGTTTTAAAAAAAAAAAATGCCTGTAATTAACGATGTTTGTTTTAAGTACAAGGTAGAAAAAGTAATTAAGTGTAACATCGGCACTGGTAACGACCTGCGAAGGGTTCGGGGTGTTACAAGACAAGTGCGAGCGTAGTTTTCAAGAGCTGAAGGAAAAGCTGACTACTGCATCGGTACTGACGATTCCATCTGGTCTTGGAGGATTTGAGATCTATAGTGATGCGTCTTTCAGAGGATTGGGTTGTGTGTTGATGCAACATGGCAGAGTTGTTGCATACGCGTCCCGTCAGTTGAGACCTCATGAGCAGAATTACCCGACGCATGACTTAGAACTCGCAGCCATCATATTTGCATTGAAGATTAAGAGGCACTACTTGTGTGGAGAAAAGTTTCAAATCTTCACAGACCATCAGAGTCTCAAGTATTTATTCTCTCAAAAAGAGTTGAACATGAGACAGCGTCGCTGGATAGAACTCCTAAAGGACTATGACTGTGATATTTTGTATCACCCCGGAAAATCGAACAAGGTCGCTAATGCACTGAGTCAAAAGTCCTCAGTTGCATAGATGGTACTTAAGGAATGGACTTTAATCGAGAAGGCTAGAGATTCGGTTTTTAAATTTGAGGTAGGCCACCTTTCAAATCTTATAGCCACCCTTAGAATTGAGCCGGAAGTGCAGGTCAGAATCAAGATGCTTCAACGGACAGATCCAGATATTCAGAAGATCCTACAAGAGGATACTGATAAGAGAAAAGCTGACTTTCAGATTTCTGAGGACGGAACATTGAGGTTCCAAGGACAATTGGTTTTATCTGACGATGTAAAGTTTAGAGAAGAACTTTTATCTGAGGCACATCGTAGTAGTTATAGCATTCATCCTGGAAGCACTAAAATGTATCAGAATCTGCGTCAACACTATTGGTGGTCAGGTATGAAAGCGGACATCGCCAAACATGTGGCCAAGTGTTTGACATGTCAGCAAGTAAAAGCTCAGCATTGCAAGCCAGGAGGATTTCTACAACCTCTCGCGATCCCAGAATGAAAATGGGAGCACATCACGATGGACTTCGTGACTGGACTACCAAGGAGTCAAAGAGGAAATGATTCAATTTGGGTGGTGGTCGACAGACTGACAAAGTCGGCTCACTTCATTGCAGTATGAAAGGACCTGAGTTTGGATAGACATGCAGATCTGTATGTGCGTCAGGTGGTTCGTACGCATGGAGTACTGGTTACGATAACTTCATATAGAGACCCGAGGTTTACTGCTGCTTTTTGGAAAAGCTTGCAGAGTGCTTAGGTACAAAACTTCAGTACAGTACAGCATATCATCCTTAGACGGATGGTCAATCTGAAAGGACAATTCAAACTCTCGAGGACATGCTGATAGCTTGCGTAATAGACTTCAAAGGAAGTTGGGAAGATCAGTTTCACCTGGTGGAATTTGCCTATAATAATAGTTATCAGCAGAGTATTCATATGGCTCCTTTCGAAGCGTTGTATGGCCGAGCGTGCAGAACACCAGTGTGTTGGGATGAAGTTGGGGAAATGAAGATAACAGGCCCAGAGTTCATTCAGTAGTTAGTAGATGCCGTGGCAGTGATTAGAGGTAGATTAAAGAAAGCGTAGAGCAGGCAGAAAAGTTATGCAGATAAGCGTCGAAGATCTTTAGAGTTCCAAGTTGGTGATCACGTTTTTCTGAAAGTGTCACCAATGAGAGGAACTTCACGCTTTGGTAAGAAAGGCAAACTGAGTCCGAGGTACGTAGGTCCGTTTGTGATTCTTGAAAAACTGGGGAACCTAGCGTATCCTCTTGCATTGCCACCAAGACTGGCGCAAGTGCATGACGTCTTTCACGTGTCGATGTCAAGGAAGTACGGGCCTAACCCAACCCACGTGCTCAATTTCGAGGAATTGAACGTGGATGACCGTGTGTCATACGTCGAAAGCCCGGTTCAGATAGTCGATCGTAAAGAGCAAGTCTTGCGCACCAAGACCATCCCGTTGATCAAAGTGGTCTGGCAACACCACGGGATAGAAGGAGCGACATGGGAGACTGAGGAGTCAATGAGCGAATTGTACCCCCACCTCTTTGATCAAGTCTTCTAATGGTTTAAATTTCGAGGACGAAATTTTTATAAGAGGGGAAGAGTTGTGACAGCCTGAATTTTCATAACTTGTTTTCGATTAAATAAATCGGGCCTTTCATCGAAACGCTAATAGTGCTATTCTCTGAGCTGATCACTCATGAGATAACTGGACTATCTGGGCAAGCAATTAGGGAATCTAAATGCAATTGGACTTGAGAATTCGACCAAGAATCAACTGCTCGACCGTGTTGATCTGCAAGGGTCATTATAGCACCGTCAGAGATCGATCAGAAATCAGAGATAGGTCGATTCGACTGAGATATATGATCAAATCGTGGGTGATTCCACTTGATTGAAAAATTCTCATCGATTGGCACTAAATTGATTTTATGTCGTTTTGGTACCCGGTGTCTGTAATTGAAATCTCGAGATTTTCACGACAACTGAGAGTCGCTAATGTGTCGAAGATGTACTTTATGACTCGAGATAAATCGATCACAGGCCAATTACACCAAAAATTCCTAAAAGTTACCCAGTAGACTAGGTCACGCTAAAAGCGCGCCGGATTGAATATAATCGCGAATTTGAACCCGATTTCAGAAATTGAAAGTTCATAGGTGTCACGATCTATTTTAGGAACATCGACTCACCCTCCGAGAAATTTTCAGAGATTCCGAGATTTTTACGGAAAATCGGTTCGGACGTTGCGGAAAAGTAACGGAAATTCAGATGGGCTAAATCGATGGAAATTGGGACTTTCAAGCCAAGCCTTTGAGTGTCGGGGACTTGTAGAAAATTATACGGAATTTTCTTCACCAAAATCGGACCTCAATTTGAGAAATTGAGTGGAGAGATTGAAGCTCATTTTTAGTGAAATTCGGATTTAGGCTTTGACAGTAAATTTTGGCTTCAAATTGGAATTTTGGTGGATAATTTACAAGAAAGAATTATGGGACATGAGGATAAGATTGAAGACAAAAGGGGAGACCAAGCTTTAATTGGATTGGGATATTTTTGTGACTTTTGGGGCATTTTTCCTCCAGACTTGCTGAGCACGTCCAACCACCGCTTCTCTCTCCTTCGGACGTCTTCTCTCCCTCATCTCTCTCTCTCTCTCTCTGCTCTGTTTTTATTTCATCTCCTTTGCAATTTCTTTTCTATCGGTTACTCTTGAATCGAAGCCTCTTTCATCCCCTTCGGTTTTTGCTGCCGCATGCGGTTCATCTTCTTGCAATTGTGGCCACCGAAATAGCTCCAGCTGACCGCCCCCTGCACCTCAGTTATTGACCGCAACTACTCACCTATTTTGAGTCAACCAGCAAGCGAGCTTCCCCAGCAAAGTTGATTTCTCGACCAGCTGCACCGAAAACCAGCTTTTTCTGCCTCGTGTCTTCAACTCCACCTTCGACTTCATTGATTCCCCACTTCACTGCCTCGATCAACAATCAACCGAAGCTGACTTCGGTTTGTTGACCCCATCTCCATGCGTCCACAGCTCGGCCATCCCTGGTCAACAGCCTCCACCGAATTGAAGCCCACGAAGACCGAAGCCAGCGAAGCCACGTCTTCTCTCTGCAGCACACGTTTTCCTTCAGCTCCCATCTTCGTCCGCGTGGTCTCCTCTTGCTCGTGGGTTTCGGCTAGCTCGAAGACGCCAGCGGCTAGCTTCTTCAGCGCGTGGACGTTGTTGCTTCCTCTCTACGCTCGATCGACCCGACAATTGAAGTCGGCCCAAGCCCAGCTCAGTCCATGCATCTTCATTTACAAGCCCATGCAAGTCAGCAACCTGCAGCAGCCCAATCTCCAGCAGATTTGAAGCCCAAGCTTAGGCCCAAGTTCAGTTAGTTCTAGCCCATTTGAAGTTCAGCCCATTTTGGGCCCACGAAGAAAGCCCAAGCCCGCGACCAGCAGCCCTGCAGAAGCCCAAGACCGAAACTCAGTCTTGCTGAGTTGTGTTGGGCCCGTTTTAGGCCCGGTCCGAGAGTTCGCCGACACCGCCGAAAATTAAGGTTTCGGCTGCCGTCGCGTCGTCGTCGCGGTGAACCGGTTTCCGCAATTAACTGGTGAGTTTATACTCTAAACTCTGCTTAGTAGGTTAATGACGTTTAAGGGGTGTTTAGATTTATTTTATTGGAAATTAGGTGGTTAGTTAGATTAAATTAGAAATGTAATTATTTAATTGAGCATGTTAGGTGGTTAGCATGGTTTAGCTAAGGCCTAAATAAATTGTACTATTTATCTAGAAGGGTTCAGAAATTTCTTAGAGTCCGTGTTGGTTATTAATTTATTGATTTTGGCATAGGTTAATATTTTTAGAATTTAAATTTATTTATTTAATTAAATTCAGTAATTATTTAATTATTAATTATTTTTCCGGAAATTAGGCCGGGATAGCTAGTGACCGGAATTTCGTGCTGATTTTAATAGTGTGGTTAATTTCTGCAATTGAGTATTAAATTATGCAAATTGAGTGCTGATTGAATTTTTGGTATTTAATTCCAAAAATTGTAAATTTCCAATATTTATTCAGAAAATCCCGAGTGTCGGGTTTTGACACCAAATATAGTTTTTAGTACTATATGAAATAGTGGGCTTTCAAAAAGGATGAATATCAATTTTTCTGGATCAAGTTTACCGTGTACCCACACACGAGTAATTTCAGGTGAATTTCTAATACGAAGAAAAAGGCCAGGCTCACCATTTTAATTGAAGCATTTGAGTGCAATGCACAGTGCCCTAGGCCATATTTGAGTAATCGTGTGATGGTCGAGAGAAATCGTCCTGGGCTGTTGAGCTGGACGTTATCCCTATTTGGGATACCCCATGGACAACGGGAAGCCGGTCGCAGTTGATTCTGGACCCTATGCTCCTTCGGGAAAGCCGTCTGATAAAGAGACGTGCCGTTCTCAATGGGGTGAGACGAAGCCTGGCAATGCCAGAAGACCGCCGAACTGAGTATATGCCGAGATCAAAACTAGGAACGCATGATTAATTGAGTGTGTCGTTTCAGTTATTGGAGCTTATTTGTTGCTCATGCTCTCGTGTTGTCTGTGAGATAAATTGTACTGACCTGCAGGGTGGATCTGAGACGAGGTAAGTCTCCTTGATTGTGTGATTGCGTGCTTAGGACGCTTCTGGGCGTATTTCCCTCCTAATTGGGGTTTAGAGCTTAGACTCGCTGAGATGATATCTCACCCCGTTGTGGGACAACATTTTCAGGGTCATCGAGTGGAGGACCTGGAGCTGAGAGGAGGTGATCGGAAGCGTAGGTTAGTTAGGACCGCTTCTTTTTGAAGGCCGCCTTTTGTAGTCTTTTGGCCATAGACCCGTGTACATGACTCAAATATATATAAAAGCATGTTTGTTTGTGAATCTATTGTCCTGCCTTTCTATCCCGAGATGATTACTGTCAGGGGATTTCTTTTCACTTCCACATGTGCAATAAAATGGAAAGGGTCGGCGACTCGTCCTGGGAAGTCGCAAATTATTATCGACCAGATAGGGATGGGCACGCGCTTGGGGTTCGGGGCGTGACACCTTTAATTACTTAAACCAGATGGACATCATTCATCGGTACATCAAAATGCTGCAGTCTTCTATACTCGGCTATACTTTAAAAGATGATCGACATCTCCTCCCACAATCGTATGCTTAAGGTCCATCAACCAGTGTCGGCGTCCAAAAGTTCCCTCCTTTCCTATCCTTCTCCTCACAGTCATATCCAACCGCTCAATCCATCTACTAATCTGAAATGTTGGTCCCCGAAGGGGTGAGTACAGCCACTCAGCAGGTAAATGACCAATAAACCACTCAATGCATCATGCCACACAATCATCACAATCATAGCATTACATGTCATTAAAGCATCCATGCACAATTTACCTTGATATCATGCACATGTCATCATACCTCATGTAAATACATCATCATATAGTCATTACCATCATGTCATATACTTACGGTCATCATGTCACATGTACCATCATCATTACCATGCATCTACGCACATATTATCATCATATCACATGTACCATCAACATTACCATGCATCCATGCACATATCATCATCATATCACATGTGCCATCATCATTACCATGCATCCATGCACATATCATCATCATATCACATGTGCCATCATCATTACCATGCATCCATGCACTCATCATCATTATATCACATGTGCAATCATCATTACCATGCATCCATGCACTCATCATCATTATATCACATGTGCAATCATCATTACCATGCATCCATGCACATATGTCATGCATATATCATCATGCATATTTCAATTTCAATTTCTCAATTTCATCTTTTCATATTGGACCGCCACATTTCTCTTTCCCGGGACCGATGTTTGCATCCCACATTCATCAGTCGTGCCCAATCCTGGCATCGCGAGAACCCTCCGGCACAATTCCCACAAGGCATCCGGCACCCCACATTCTGGGCATCTCGCACCCCAACTGGCATCACGAGGACCCTCCGGGCATGTATCCAAGATACAACCGGGCATTCGGCCTTTACCCTTCTAGCCAGGCATCTCGCATCCCATCTAGCATTGCGAGGTATCCCCCGACACAATACCTGCCATGCTTCCGGAATTATGTAACGACATACCACCAGGCCTCCCCTGGAATAATGTATCGTATACCACCGGGCATCCCGACACTCCCGGGGAATCTCTGGGGCTCGCCATGAAAATGGTTTCCCTTGCCCTTCGGAATTACGTACCGACATACCACCAGGCCTCCCCTGGAATTACGTACCATATACCACCGGGCATCCTGACACTCCTGGGGAATCTCCGGCTCACACCTCCGACTGCCTTCTCATTTATCTCAATCCACATCTTCAATTATAGTTCAATTATAATATGGCATGTGATGTGATGGCAATCAAGATCACTTTCATCCTCTGATTCATACATGCATCTCCAATCATCATCATACATGCAGCAAGGCACAATCATTCATAACCATACAATTCATGGAGTCCAAATAATTTAAAATAGTCTATTTATCATGCCTTTTTGAAGTTTACTAAATTCCAGCTTGTACCATTTTAGAAAATATTTAAATTAAATATCCATATGATTCTCAAAAATCATGAAATCAAGACATGTGATAGACAAGTCAATAAGATAGAAATTTCATGTAAAACACATGCCCAATAGAGTTCCACACAAGGAGATATAATTCACACAAATACAGCATGCAATTTCGGATAGAACAGGTTGCGCAGTTTTTGAAATAATTCAATAAAATACACGAATGACCTCCGAAAATTATGAAATTTTACCAGGTTATATTTAAGACACTAAATAATATTTTTCATGCAGACATATAGGCTAGATTCGTTCTATATAATTTTATATAAACATACGAAGCTCCTGGTTCTCGCACCGAAACGTCCAGTGTAGCTATCTCTGAAATATCGATTTTTCACCCACTTTTGCTTCTTCTTTTTCTCTTAAATTTGGATATGTTTTACATAAACAGGTCCCCTACAACTTTCATTAATGGATCTAAGTGAAATTCCCAAGTAATAGTCACCATATGGGTCCAAGAAGTCTCCGGTGTCCAGTACCGTGTTTCCAGATTTACTGTCTTCAAGAGTAAGTCGATTCACTAGGCTACACTTGCTCATTTTACTTCAAATTTGAGCATGTTAGTATTTAGGATGTTCTATACAAGTTTCATGAAGAAGTAGAAGAGAGATTCTTGGTAAAAAGCGACATGCAGCCCACAAAACTATCAAAAGGTCAGCAAAACAGTTCCAGATCTAGTGTCTTCGTAGGAAGAGGGTTTTACCCATTAAATCTCAACCATTGCATCCCAAATTCTAGTATGTTATAGTTTAAGATGTTTCATAAAACTTTAATGAAGGAATAAAAGTCAAAATCCAACTCGAAACATGCATGCAAGCCTCCACAAGATTCTGGGTCGGGCGGTATACACGAAATCTGCACGCATCTCTCAAGAACAAGCCACACTAGCTTCGGTTCCTTACCTCTAAACATCCACGAATTCAACCACACATGCAAGACATAAATGCAAGAGTAGAAATTGATCCTAACTTGCCTGTAAAATCAAGCGGACAACGGCACACGGAAGGCACACCGGCCACGGACGGATGGACGGCGTGCGAGCGGCGACAAACCTCCTCCTTCCTTTCTCTCTTCCTCTCTTCCTCTCTTTCTCTCTTTCTCTCATCTCTCTCGGCACCTAGACTGACCACTCCCTCTCTCTCTTTCTTTTTAGTTGCTTATATACTTGCATGCACCCTCATCTTGCATGGGGGACGCTTGTCCCTAAGAAGGAGACAAGTGTCTCCTTTGCCGAAGACACTTGGAGGCCATGCGGCTCCTCCTCCTCCCCCTCCATGCGTCGACATGGGCCGGGCTTATGGCCCACTTTAGGCCCATCTCACTTGGGCCTAAAGCCCAAACTTAAATGGCCCAAGTTTATTTTTAATAATACATCTTAATCCTCATTTAAATAAATACCAAATTGCATAATAAAATGGCCAAAAGACTTTGCACCATAGCCTAATAAAATTCCAATTTATAAAACACATGGCCAATGATAGGATTTTCTTTCCTATCAAATAATTATCCATTAAAAGCTTGGCCATATATCTTATTGCAAATTATGGATTAAATGGTCATAAAATAACTTGATGGTACTTCCATCACCTATTCATAGACTTTAATGTAACAAGAGGTTGCCATGAATTTTGGGATGCCACAATTCTCCCCTCCTTAGAGAATTTCGTCCTCAAAATTAGACATTGCCTATGTCTCCTTAAACAAGTGAGGGTACCTTTCCCTCATTTCATTTTCACTCTACCACATGGCTTCCTCCACATCATGATATCGCCATAATATCTTAACCAATGGAATTCTCTTGGTCCTGAGAATTTGCTCCTTTCAATCCAGTACTTGCACAGGCTCTTCAATGTTCCTCACTTTCTCATCCATTTTGATGGCTTCATGGTCAAGTATGTGACCGGGGTCTGGTTGATACTTCCTCAGCCATGCCTGTACTTTTCTGAAAGCTATTATCATACACAAATTCTACCAAGTATAACTTTTCATCCCAACTTCCTTTAAAGTCAAGGATGCAAGCTCCTAATATGTCCTCTAATGCTTGGATCACTCGTTTCGTTTGTCCATCCATCTATAGATGAAAAGTGATACTAAACGGGAACTTCGTCCCTAAGGCGGTTTGAAGACTTCGCCAAAGGTTGGAAGTAAGTCTTGAGTCTCGATCAGATGTAATCGTTACAAGAATATCATGTAAGCGTACCACTTGGCTTACACATAAATCAACAAATTTATGCATCGGATAATCTACGCAAACTACTAGGAAATGGGCAGACTTAGTCAAGCGATCTACTATCACCTAGATAGAGTCGTGACCACTTAATGTCCTTGGTAATCCTTGCACAAAATCCATCATCACATGATCCCAATTCCATTATGGAATATCTAACGGTCTTAATCGAACACACTTTCATTTAGCCAAATCATTTCTATACCTTTGTCACCATCAATTCAAGCCTAGAACCATCAAAATCGACACCATTAACAACTCATCTGGTTCAGTCCAACAAAGACATTCGCTACACTTTCACTGCAACATAGATTCAAGCCTAAAATATAGCATCATTCCTTTGATTCAAATATCGATAGTCCATCAAGACTCATTCAATTCAAAGATCGACAATCCACCAAAGTAAAACTTGTCTAGTTTCCATCGAATATATCTCATGTCTCATCCTAAAGGATCATCACTTAGACTAATCATTCATCAAATCCACAACTTGAATTTTTTTCACCTATTCACCTTAGAAATACTATAACCACGATTGATCATATCCACTAATTCCACCAAACCTTTTTCAAACTGAGATCATCACCTAACATTAGAAGTTGATCATTGTCGATTAAACCTATTATTCTGACATATAAACCACAAATAATTTAATATCTCATATGACTACTCAAACTCATGACTTCCAAGATCAATCTATACATATTAAATGCCTCCATGTAATGCATCAAGACTTCCAATGAAATCCTCAAATAGGAAGTCACTACTTAGCTCAAATGATCATAACTTAATCCTCAAATTCATAACTCACTCTTCATAATTCACTTCTTAAGCCTTGCTTGCAGCACTACGCTTAGATGCTACACTTAGAATACATCAGGATATCATCAAATGAAGACAATCACAATTTGATCCAAATAAGACTTAAATATCCGATTTATTAAGTCCATGAATGCAGCTAAGGCATTCGTCAATCCAAATAGCATAACTAGGAACTCATAGTGTCCATAGCTAGTCCTAGTTGCGGTCTTACGAATGTCTTCTTTCTTAATCCTTAATTGGTATCCTGACCTCAAGTCAATTTTTTTAGAAAAGACCGAACTTCCTTGCAGCTGGTCAAGTAGGTCATCAATTCTAGATAATGAGTACTTACTCTTAACAATTACATGATTCAATTGCCTATTATCAATGCACAAACGCATCGACCTGTCCTTCTTTTTCACAAACAAGAGTTCTACAAGCTTAACCATGCTTCCGCTGCGCCACTTTGATAGACTTATCCCAGAAACACTGCCCTCCTAGTTCAGTTCATAGTTCGGTTCATTCCTACCCCCTTTTGCCATTCTAGAAGCCTGCCAGGAGGCACTCCTTGTTCAGGTCCTCTGACCTCGGCATCCACTCCTCACTCTCATTGGATCGGGTCGTTACAGGTACACTAGCTTTCACCTGGTTCGAACCCAAGCTACACATCGACTGAAGGGTCTCGTTTCAATAGGGACTTACTTACAGAGTTATTATCCGTTTTGGCCTATCCCATACTAGGCCTCATGGTTTTATCCTTAGCGCATGGGTAAGTACTATCTTAGGAGATCATTCATCCTAGTCCATTGCTTACGGAGCTAGTCCATTCCTATGATGTCATCAAAGTCATACATAACTATCACTATTAAGTCCATTTCCAGATCTCAATCCCCTAGGGTTATCTCACCCATCTCACATGCCAACGTAGATAACAACATAACTTTCAGCGATGTAGAAATACGAAGAGGTATATCTAGAGATTTGTTCCTACTCCTCACAATCATCTATATTTTTCGGACACAAATGAATGTGTGTCACTCACATCAAATAACGCATATACCTTCTTATCCCTCTATCAGAATCATACCTAAGATAACACTTTTGGAAGCTCCTGCTTCCTCTTGAGTGACCGCATACACCCTTCCTTGTGGTGATGGCCTCTGTGGATTCCTTGGTGGATTTGGTTCAACGGTACTTTGTTGTACCTGTCGCACCGAGCTAACATTCGGCTGCAACCTCTTTTGTGGACAATCTTTCTTAAAGTGTCCTATTTGCCCACATCCATTACATCTCAGTTGGCTATTACAAGGTCTTGGCCCATGCCTCCCATCACACTTTTGACAAATATCAGGCTGATAGGGTGCCTTCCCAAAAGTTGGGCCACTCCAAGCTCTTCTAAAATTTCCAAAGTTATTCTTTTTCTTAACATCCCAGGTCTAATCTTGACCAGGATAGGGTCTCTTACCTCTTCGAACATCATTAAAGGTGATTTGCCTCTTAGATTATGATTGCTCCCTTACTAACTCTTGCTCCACCAATTGTGCCCTTTCATAAATCTCATTATAATCTCTTATGTTCAAAGGCACCAGTTGTTTCCTAATATCAGTCCTCAATCCTTTCAGGAATCTCTTAGCCTTTTCCTCTCGATCCTCAACAAACCTAGGAGCATACCTAGACAGTTCAGAAAATTTTGCCTCATACTGGTCTATTGTCAGCTCCCTTTGTTCCAACTGAACAAATTCAGTGATCTTCCTATCCTTGGCACAATCAGAGAAATGCTTCCTATTACAAGGAGAAATGAGAGAGAAGTGTGTGGCCTCCAAGTTTGATCTCTCAATTTCAATTTGTCTCTAATACGTGTCGTTAGTCAGTTCATCAGTTTCTAATGTTTTTCACTTAGTTCCCTTTTGATTCCATTAAATTTCATTTCTATTATAATCATATAAAGTTATGAAATTATATGACATATTAACCACTTAGTATTAGTCTATAGAGAATTCATCACAAGAAATGCTAAAGTTAGCAATTGATATTAGCATTATAATCATTAATCAAATTATCATAACTATAATCTATAAAATAAAATCACTCGGGCCTAAATATTCGTCTGTGGCCCAACAGGCTTAATCTATAACAATCCCGGCCCACTAAACTAAATCTACAAATCTGATAATTCCGAACCTTGGCCCGCTCCAAGCCAAGTCCAAGCCCATAATCTCTCATTCAACTTTTCAAGTCCAAATCGTGTGGCCCACTTACTTCTCAAGCCCACACATTTCTCATGATCCATTGGGTTTACTTTATGGCCTAATCTAATTAATCTAAGTTCCTAATGATCTAATTACACTAACGAACGTTGGTGAAATTTGGGATGTCACAATCGGGACGTGACAAAACACTATGTGTAAAAGAGAGGGATAGATGTTCTAATCCATAAGTTACAAGTCCCTTAATGTGGGGCGGCTAAAAGGAGATTTTTTATTGTGAAAAGAAAGAACTTCTTTGGTCAAGAAAAATGCATAAATGAGTCATCAAAAGCATTT
Organism: Eucalyptus virginea; assembly: GCA_014182375.1. Taxonomy (NCBI): domain Eukaryota; kingdom Viridiplantae; phylum Streptophyta; class Magnoliopsida; order Myrtales; family Myrtaceae; genus Eucalyptus; species Eucalyptus virginea. Next base: position 33,917,719 of record CM024516.1, on the reverse strand, counting down.
ATGAGCTAAAGAGGTATTCAAATAAAAAGTTATTAGTGTCATAATCACTTAACTCCATTCAATTATATGGTCAAGGGGAACGAATTTAAAAGAACAAGAGTTATGAAGAGATAAGAATAACCAACCAAGATTAAAAGTAATAATGGCTAGAAATTAAAAACAATTGGTTGAAATTGAGTGAGGAGTGTTTCAATTAAAAAGTGACAAATAGCTCATTCCAAAGTAGATATTTCGTTAGTTACCAATTAGTATGTAAACAAGAAAGTCAGTATCCGTTTCAAACACTGATAAATCAAAAAAATATTCTGGACTCATTAAAGTCATTAGTGAAAAATAACAAATGTTAGAAAATTCTTAGCTCACTAAATTTTAAATCTTGAAAACCATCTAATACGTATTTTGGAGCGTGTCTGTCCCCGTCAACAGGTACTAAAGTAGTAGGTTAATGACTGTTGCTCTACACAATCAACATACACATCAATATCTACTTTTTAATGCTAATGTATTGGACTATGGGCAATAACGATCGTGGAAGATCATCCTTTGCACCTCACAAAATAATTGACCGAATTGAGATTACCTATGTGTCACCCCAAAACTCCAAGCTAAATAATATTTAACATTATATCCTAAATATTATTATCGAACATAGAAAATTCTAATCACATCACTGACCAGAGCAAATTTCCCAAAAATGGCTATAGTTGTCTTGCCTCAAAAAATTATCGACTACTTATCAAATGCTTGACCCAATTTTTTAGCTATGGAATCCAAAGCTTCAATGGCTCTTTTCTGAACCATCAATGATTTTCTTCCGATGTGTATCTCACTATGATCAAACTTGATATATCACTATTGCAATCTATTACACACCATTATTGGTGCTAATTGACTCAACTAATTATCTTCAATGACGATATTTACTAAGTGACACGTGATGTTAAGATCAATAATGTTTTCCAATTTCATCGGTACCAAAGATTTCCAAAATCACTATCTTCACTGGTCCTTCCAAGCTACCATGAGATCTAAATCCCATTGATGCTTATTCACTAAAAGCCAAAGACTGGTGTATTGTCTTTGTTGATAGGTAGAATCATTCATAATGGAAACTAGTTCTTCTGTGCATTCATCATTATAACTATTAGTTACAAAGATAGTTTAGTGATTATCAAAATCGCATAAGAGTGTTTTCCAAAGTAAAGTAGACGTCACACTAATCGGCAATAGTGACTTGGGACTATCATAGCAAGTCCAGTTGTTGAAGCTAACTGATGCTGCTCCTTCATCGGAGAAGTCGTTGATGTAGCTGCTAGTATGCCACAATAAGCTACTTTCTTTGACATAGAAATAATCCTGAAGTCGTTCGCGTCACTTCAATTCCCAAAGAGCACCTCAATTGACCAAGGTCCTTAATATGAAAACATTGTCAAGGTACCGTTTGACGCCGTGCAAATTGTGAAGCAATTTACAATAAATTCCGCTTGACTGTGAATATCATGAAAATTACAAACACTTGGATATTCTACCTTATTGGACTTCAAAGTAGAGTACCAACGAAAAAAATGATTACTTTTCAGCTAGAAGGACATACAGAATAACAAAAATTACTGAGGGCAATTACTAAGCACAACCACCATCAATTTCGACAATTTGAGGCAATTAACTATGCAATTGATCAATTACTAAGCGTTTTTATAAATAAATTACCGTACATATATATAATTACTATTACAAGTGCATGCAACTTACAACAAATAGAAATAGGCTATGAATTATTAAATAAAACTATTATTTATAAGTTGCGATCAACCTTATGTCATTTTTTGGTAAATTATGATAAATTCAAGAAATTTACAGCAAGTCCAATTTTTATTTATTTATTTAATTTTTTTGACATACAAGATCATAGAAGCAACCTCGATGGAGTAACTTTAATCTGCTAAGCAGTGCACGAAATTCCACCACCGACTCTGATCCAAGGCATGTATTAAGGATTACATGCAGTTCTCGGCACTTACATAAAAAAAATAAAAAATAAAAATGTCTAAGCAATTACAAAACGACAGTTCCAGTGCCATTCAATGATTTAGCTGTAGATGCGGAATCATTAGTAAGGGCATGTCCAAGCTTTGGTAACGGGGACCCCACATTTCTGGTCCTGTCCACCCGGTTTCACGTTATGTCCGTGAGAGGACATTGGCCCTGGCATGGAGTAATAAAATAAAGTTGAGGGAGGGCCACAAAAGAATGGTCCCTGCGTACTCTTCTTCATATTCAATTTGGGAACAGAAGAAATGGTCCCTATGTACTATTGCTTTTATTCAATTTGAGTTGATGTATTTTATTTTATAATAGATATGATCTACTTTATTTTAATGACGGACATGATCTCCAAGCTAAACTTCAATAGTAATTTTTCAAACAAACTTTGTACTTTCTCATGCTAGTGAAAATGAAAAGTAGATGCTAAGTGGTAAAGATTAATTATATAGCGTTGAAGATATTCTTAACATCTCGCTTCAAGGGAAATTCTCAGCTATTTAAACTTAATGTCCATTTTCTTAACCTTTAACAAGCCTTTTGGAACTTCCTCTATGTTTTCCTTTTTTTTTTTTTATTTCTTGAAATTTACCAGCCTTTTTTTTCATCTTATTTTGGTCTTTTCTATTTCATCCTATCTTCAGGGTTACACAATCAATTTCATGTCCGATGAGTTTTGACATGATCACAACAAGATTAATAAACATATTATTGGATTGACACAAAATGGACTGGAATATGTTTAATCTCGATCCAAACATGTTTACTTCATGTCGAGTTTGACTCATATTATCACTGTAGGTCAAAAATTACCGCCTTATTACTAGATGGACGATAAAGATTCTTTCTTTCTTTATAAGTAAAATGGATGGGGGATGCAATCCGCATGGCTATCCCGGATAAGGAAGAAAAGGTGCATCGTTGGTGATCAAATTTATTTTTATTTTTCTGTTTACTAATGACTCAAGCAAATTTCAGACATTGGTTCGTTTTACCACTTTTAAGTTTCATATTTGAATAATCTGAAAGAAAATTTGATCAGTCTCATGCTGATAATTTTCTAAATAAGGAGCATTTTCAGAAAAAAAAAAAAAAAGAAAAAAAGAGAGAGAGAGAGAGAGGATAAAGGAAGAAGAATAGCACGTGTCGTAAAAACGAAGGAAGGAACCCTTATCTGTCTATCAGCAAGGAATTGGATGCCTGATGTATTAAATGAACTTCAGTTTTCCTCAAGCAATCACATCCATATGTTTTCTCCACAAATAAATGATGACCTTAAACATGTCTCTATCATTCAGAAAAGTTAATTGCCCTTCTCCTTTTGGAAAGCTGATCCGACATAATCCAAATAGTGAAAGAAAAAGAGAAAGATTATTTCTTTTTTAATAAGTAAAATGGATGGGAGATGCAATCAGCATAGCTATCCCAGATAAGGAAGAAAAGGTGCATGGTCGGTGATCAATTTTTTTTTTCTTTTTCTGTTTTACTAATGAAAAGAAGCAAATTTGAGACATTGGATCCTTTTACCACTTTTAAGATTCAAATTCGAATAATCTAAAAAACAATTTGATCAGTCTCATGCTGATAATTTCCTAAATAAGGAGCATTTTCACAAAAAAGAAAAGAAAAAAAAATAAAGAGTGGATAAAGGAAGAAGAATAGCACGTGTCGTTTTTATGAAGGAATGAAACCCTTATCTGTTTATTCGGAAGGAATTGGATGCATAATATATGAAATGAACTTTAGTTTTCCTCAAGCAATCACATTTATATGTTTTTCTGCAAATCTTAAAGATGTCTCTATCGTTCAGAAAAGTTGGTTGTCTCTCTCATCTTGAAAAGCTGATTTGGTATAATCCAAATAGTGAAAGAAAAAGAGAAAGATTCTTTCTTTTTTTAAAAGTAAAATGGATGGGAGATGCAATCCGCATAGCTATCCCGGATGAGGAAGGAAAGGTGCATGGTTGGTGATCAATTTTTTTCTTTTTCTGTTTTACTAATGACTCAAGCAAATTTGAGACATTGGATCCTTTTACCACGTGGAAGATTCAAATTCAAATAATCTGAAAGCACTTTGATCAGTCTCATGCTAATAATTTCCTAAATAAGGAGCATTTTCACAAAAAAAGAAAAAAAAATAGTGATAAAGGAAGAAGAATAACACGTGTCGTTTTTGTTGGGGAAATCCCTTATGATGTTTTGAAGATGACAAAATAAATCAAAGGTTACTAACATGTTTAATTGTTGAGTAACAAACTATACAAATGATAGAACATGTAAAGGATATTATCAAAGTCTATATTGAGAAGAACCATAAGACGGACTGTATGCTGAAACTGAACTTATTCAGACTTACGTCCATATTATAAAGTCTATTGTACTTAGACTTTACTTCAGATGAAAGACACTCACACTCAGACTCTACTTTAGATAGAACACTCTCAGACTTTACATCCAGAACGAAACAACTTGACAGAACATAACACAAGCCCAAATGTATAACGTCTAGTGATTTGGTTTGGATTCTAATTCAATATAGATTTGATTGACTCAATCTAATTGATTGACAATTGAATTTTGAAGACAAAAACTTTCTAAACGAAAAAGCTCTACTTATGGAAACTAAGATTAGAATCAATTTGGGATTCTACTTCTATCACTCAACGGCTACCAAATCTTCTAGATACATATTTGTCCAATAGGTAGATTGGAATACAATCATCTAGATACTCTCAAACGGCTAATTTGGAAGTGGAAGAGTATTTAAAAAGACCAAGGACCGATGAGCAAGTAAGAGATGGAGCGTAGAATTTATAATTCCAAAGTCTGAGCGACCTTCGATCATACACTTGTCTTTCGTGAGCTTAAACGTTTGTGATAGTGAGAGAAATATTAAAAAAGTGACTTAGTGAGATAGTGTGATTTATTTTTAAGTGTTTGCACTCAAATTTGTAATCTCTTATTGATCACATAATGGAATCCAGCCAGAAGGCTGTTAGCGTGAGAGAGTGGACGTAGGCTTGATCTAATCAAACCACTATAAATTTTGTGTTCTTATTCTTTTCTCTGAACTCCTTTATTCTGTTCATAGTTCTACTTAACTGCTAAAGTCTGTTGTTCTTCAGACTCAATTTCAAAAGTTTATTGTTCTTCAGATTCAGTTTCAATAGAAAAATATTTCTACTGTTCTTTTGAGAAATTTTTTTTTCACACCTATTCACCCCCCTCTAGGTGTTCATACTAGCACTTTCAATTTTTACAAATGAATAAACCCTTATCTGTCTATCGGCAAGGAATTGGATGCTGATGTATTGAATGAATTTCAGTTTTCCCCAAGCAATCGCATCCATATGTTTTCTCCACAAATAAATGATTGATCTTAAATGTGTCTCTATCATTCCTTTCTCCTTTTGAAAAGCTGATATGACATAATCCAAATAGTGAAAGAAAAAGAGAAAGATATATATATATATATATATATATATATATATAAGTAAAATGGATGAGAGATGCAATTCGCAAAGCTATCCTGGATAAGGAAGAAAAGGTGCATGGTCGGTGATCATTTTTTTTTTCTTTTTCTGTTTTATTACTATGACTCAAGCAAATTTGAGACATTGGATCCTTTTACTACTTTTAAGATGCAAATTCGAATAATCTAAAAACAATTTGATCAGTCTCATACTAATAAATTCCTAATAAGGAGCATTTTCACAAAAAAAGAAAGAAAAAAAAAGATAGTGGATAAAGGAAGAAGAATAGCACGTGTCGTTTTTACAAAGGAACAAACGCTTATCTGTAAGGAATTGGACTTGTGATGTATTAAATGAACTTCAGTTTTCCTCTAGCAATCACATCCATAGTTTTTGTGGTGGCGATCTAGAATGGGTTGTTTTAGGGACTAGAGTTAGACATGTACTACGATCCTTCGACGTGGAATATACATGTAAACTGAACAATTAATTTTAAAACGCATACTGAATTGGAAAGATTTGGTAGAAAAACTATGTGAAAAAGCTAACGAAGATTGGACAGGACCTTCTTGACATTGGTTGAGCAATGTTTTCTTCCTCTCTTATTATTGTATTTGCAGACAAATAGGTAGCAGGAGCCACTCGCAAATCATTTATGTCTTGTTCAGTGAACTTCTTATTCCTCAGATGAGCCTTGAGGCATGACTTTCACCTCCGGACGGTACGAAACCGAATTCGAGCCGTAGAAAATTGAAGGCCTCCATGTCAATCCCACTTGATAAAATGGTCCAAATTCAGTTTAATACACGCCCTAAGTCTGTACAAGAAAACGAAAAATGGCCGACGCGCACGGGATAATGGATAGTGGCTGAAACGGAGCGAACATTAACTCCTTAGGACGATGCCAGTCAGTCGCCGCGTGGCAGTACACTCCAAGCCACTGGTCCTCCTCCACGTGACTCCTTGGTCACCCGGTCAGATATTTTCCTATATAAATCCCCGTGTCCCCTGCTTTCCATCACCGCACACCATCTCAGCTGGCAACACACCTGCAGGGCAATATTTCCTTAAGTGAGGGTCACCAAAATGTTTTCCGGGAACGGGCCATCTCATGCCTTCTGTTTCTCCGGATTGGTTCCTAGTCTGACTCAACCACCAAAATGTCTGATTGGTGCTATCACGGCGGAGGCGGGCACAGCCATGGCGGGGGCTGGGACGGCCATGGTGGGGGTGGGCACGGCCCTGGCGGGGGTAGGCGGGCATGGCCCTAGTCGAGGCCACCATGGCCCTGGTGGAGGCCACCATGGCCCTGGTGGAGGCTGCCAACATGACCATGCCGGCAAGCCCGGAGGAAATGTGGTAAATGCGCAAGGCTATGGTGGATCAGGTAATACGGCCGGAAATGCCAATGGTGGAGCAGGTGCACCAGGCGGGAATGGCTATGGTGCACCAGGTGGATCGGGCGGAAATGCAGATGCATCAAGCGGGAATGGTTATGGGGGCAGCAGCAACGTGGGTGGAAACCAGTCCACCACTCCTTGCCAGTCGTGTGGGAGTAGTGTCCGTTGATATGTGATGTAAATTGACTCTGGTGCCTTTTAACTATCTTATATTTAAGGGGGGAAAAGGACAATAAACTAATAAGCACCAAGTGGAGTCAGTCATGTACTTGAGCTTGTAAGCATCCTAATGAATTTCAATATTCCTAATATTGTTAGGGAAATCCCTTATGATGTTGTTGACACCTAATTTTAGCAAATCTAGGAAAATAAAGAAAATAAAAGCAAATAAAAGAAAAAATAGAAAAAATGGGGGAAGTCGATTTGATTGATTATGCATGGAAATTTGAAATTTTGATGAATATTCGGATTTTGTTAAATGCAGAAGCAATTTCAAAATCTAGCGAGTAAAATGCAAGAATTTTTACAAAATGGAAGAAATCTGAGCAAAAATCGAGTGGATTGCGAAATCACGCTCCGATTTAAAACTTTGGTTTAATGTGACAGAAGATGGAAACTCAGAATTTGCCATAGAAAGTAGTCGTTCGGAATCACTATAAAAGAGCCACATTTTTTCGTGACCTGGGGATTAAAAAGAAAATTTTAGAGGGAGAATTTTTTAGGAAAAGAGGGCATTTTTGAAATTTTGGGAGAGCAAAAAAATCTGGTCGAAGTTTTGGCGTTTTTCCTAGGGTTTTCTTGAATTAAAAAAGAAAAAAGAAAAAGAGGAAACCCTAGCTCGGCGACTGTTTGCCTTCCCCGGGGAACCCCCAACCGCATCGACGCCGTACCCGCGCCGGCACCAGAGCCGTCGCGCCTCTGCCACCACCAGAGCTGTCACGCCTCCGCCACCACTAGAGCCATCGTGCCTCCGCCAACCACTATGACGCCAGCCCTCGACTACGCCAGCACCACCCGCGCCGGCAACCCACGAGCCTCCCTTGCTTCATTGCCACTCTGCCACTCCACCGGTCTCACCCGACGCTCGTCGACCTAGCAGATCTGCTCCGTCACCTGCAACCTCCAAATCAAGCGACGACCTATCGTTTCTACAGCCTCGCTAGGTCGATCCTTGCCGTTGTGACCCTCCTCTGCAACCCACGAACTAGCAGATCACGAGCCTACTTCCTCACTCGTTGCTCGCAGCCCCTAACGACCCATGATCTGCAGCACCAGAAGTCCTAACGCCCTTGCTCGCCTCGCCCGACGCTCGAAGCTCGACGTCGTGCCGATCCACCCTCGCTAGAGCCCAGATGCCGCACCGAGCCCTTGCTCCGTCGACCCGCAAAGCCCGACGCCCGAAGCCTGCACCGCCTGGACACTGTCGCCAATTCACCGCGCCCAAGCCCCCTATAGCAGCCGCGACCCGAGCGCCCTGATGCCGCTCCAATGCCCGCAGCGCCTCTGATCAACGACCCGAGCCCCTACTCCATCGAACCCTACAGCCCACTACTCCGCTCGTTTGCCAGTCCACCCTCATTGGATCTCTAATGCCCGCCGCCGCCCCTCACCGGACGCTGGCAACCACTTTGCTTTAAAAAAAGAAAAAAGAGAAAAAAAGAAAAAAGAAAAAAAATCAATTTAGGTATATTTTCTTTATTTTATTAGGCGAGCTTATTTTTCTTGTTTATTTTATTTCTTGTTTACTTATTTGAAATAGTTCCCTATTTGTAATTAGAAATTCCAACATATTACCTGATTCACAACTGCGCTTGGATTTTTTTATTTAATCTATAAGGCTTTAGATGAAATAATTAATTAAGTGGGAATAAAATTAATATTTTGATCTTTAAGGCTTCAGATTAATTTATTGATTTTACAAGGGAAATGTTACACCTTGATATGAGTGATGTGTGATATTTTTGATAATTGTAAATGGTCTTTGGTTTATTTATCTTGAAATATGTTTAAATTAGAATATTGCATGCTTTAGGGTTATTTGCACATTTAGACTAAACATCCTATTTATCATGAATTTTTGAAATTTAAAACAAATGAATAGAAAAGAAAATTTAGGATGTTAGATTTTTGTTTTATTAGCTTAAATTACATGTTTAATTACTTATTTCAAAATTAATTAAAAAAATAGAAATCATCATTATGTCATCTAGAATTAGAGCATCTTTTGTATGTCATTGCACATTAGGATAAAATTGCAATTTCATTTTAAATTTAGATTGATTTAGACAAACTACATCTTAGGTTAGAGATTGCTAGGTTAAAATAATATCTTGGTTTAAATTAGGGTTTAATGTGACCTAATCCTTAATATTAAATTGGATAAAATCTTAATTTAACTAGATGATTTTCATATTTTTAATTTCGAATTTCATAGAAAAAAATACAAAAAATGTCTTAGGATAAATTAGTTTTAATCTCCATAATAGATTGCATTTTTTAAGAGAAAAGAAAATACAAAAATGTTATTGTACATCATATATAGTTAGATTCATGAAATGCATGTCATTTAGTGATCATTGCTAGGTTCATTTGATTACCTATCATTAGATTAGATCGTCTAATAAACGTCGCGTGACATATAGCTTGCATGTTTGGTTGCATGTTGCATGTCATTGTAGTTGAAATTTTTGTATGTCATTGCATTGCATTGCACGTAGTTTTCTAGACTTCATTTAAATAAGAGAAAATCTTAAAAAAAGAAATTGATTGTTAATTAGAGATCATATCTAGGATTGATGATGTGAATTCTGATCTAACAATGCAGGTGCTTTCATTGCTACAAGGTGAGCCCTGTAATTTATTCATCGCTTTCTTGGGTGTTAAATTGGTAGTTTGCGCACCCGTATGATCAAATCACATGTTAGGGAAATAGACTTAAAATCAATTTAAGCTGCATTCAAAAACATTTTTAAAAATAAAAGAAATGGTGACAAAAGGGCATTAGAGAAATCTAGTGTAACCAAGTCCCCGTACCCTTAGTCTCTAGTTCGTAGGAGTAAAACAATTCTCTCATTATTTTACTTAGGTGTCTAATTGACCTATCGTAAATTGATTAGTGGCAACTCCTAGATAAAATCCATCTACATGTTTAATAAACTTGAACCTTAAGTCGCGAATTAGTATGGAACTGGGAGGGCCCGAGCTAAGCTTGAAACTTAGTAGTCCATTAACCTAAAAACTAGGTGGGTTAATCCCCTTGGAAAAAATTGGTTAGGTCGCAACAGATGTTTTGAAGATGACAAAATAAATCAAATGCTACTAATGTGTTTAATAATTGAGTAACAGACTATGCAGATGATAGAACATGTAAAAGATATTATCAAAGTCTATGCTTGGAATAATTAGAAGACAGTTCCAGACCTTAAAGCTAAATCTGTTCAGAAGTAGAAATTGTTCAGATTCAAATTGTAAAGTCTATTGCACTCAAATTCAAAATGTCCAAAATGAGACAACTCGACAAAATGTAACGTAAGCCCCAAACATATAATGGCCAGTGTTCTGGTTTCGATTCTAAATCAAGATTAATTTGATTGACTCAATCTAATTGATTGACAATTGGATCTTGAAGACAAAAACTTTCAATACGAAGAAGCTCTATTTATGGAAACCAAGATTCTGTTTGTATGGGCGATCATAATCAATTTGGAATTCTACTTCTATCACTCAATGGTTACCAAATCTTTTAGATACAGATTTGTCCAATAAGTAGATTGGAAGACCATCCTCAAGATATTGTCCAACGGCTAGTTTGGAAGTGGAGGAGCATTTAAGGAGATCAAGGACCGATGAGCAAGTAAGAGACGGAGCGTAGAATTTATAATTCCAAAGTCTGAGCGATCTTTCATCATACACTTATCTCTCGTGAGCTTAAATGTTTGTGATGATGAGAGAAATACCAAAAGAGTGACTTAGTGAGATGGTGTGATCTACTACTAAGTGTTTGTACTCAAAGTTGTAATCTCTTGTTGATTGCATAGTGGAATCCAGCAAAAGGCTGTTAGCATGGGAGAGTCGACGTAGGCTTAATCTAAGCATTACTATAAATCTTGTGTTCTTACTCTCTTCCCTAAATTCCTTTATTTTGTTCGTAGTTATATTTAATTGCTAAAGTCTAAACTCACTTAAAGTCTGTTGTTCTTCATACTCGGTTTCAAAAGTCTGTTGTTCATCAAACTCAAATTCAAAAGTAAAATATTTACTATGTTTCGTGAAAATTTTTGTTCACACCTATTCACTCCCCTCTAGCTGTTCATACTAGCACTTTCAATTGGTATCAGAGCCCAGTGCTCATTTTATTGAAGTGTTTTTACTTTTGAGTTAAATATCTTCTATGGCTAATATCTTAGCACGAGGACTTATGGAAGGGTAAAGTAACACTAGGCCACCTTATTTTGATGGAAACGAATACAATGTGTGGAAAAACAAAATGAAGGCATTCCTAATATCTATAGATCCCTTGCAAATGGATGTTGTGGAAAGAGAAATCAATCCCACTGCTATATCTACATCAAATAAGATTGGCAAAGACAAGGAAACCAAACCCCCTGCTCTTATGTCTCGAATAGAGATGTCCAAAAGAGAAGCGCTTGATGCAAAAGCCATTTATTCTTTATATTGAGCCTTGTCTCCTGTTGAGTATAACATAATCTCTTTATGTGAAACAGCAAAAGAAGTTTGGGATAGACTTCATGTTCCTTATGAAGGGACTAATCGTGCAAAATAGACAAAAGTGAATTTTGTGACATCCTGAAATTCGACCCTGTTATCGATGAAATGAAATGGGCATTTCGTCGACGTGTTTATGGTCTTTTTTCTCTGAGCTGATCACTCACGAGTTAACTAACCTATTGGGTGAAGCCGTTCAGGGATGTATCCGCGGTAAAAACATCCCTAAAAGCTACCTAATTAGTTGGATTGGGCAAAAATCACGTCTGATCGATTCTAACCATGAAATTTAAATTGGTTTCGGGAATCGAATATTCGAGGGTGTTACAATTCATTTTTAGGACCATCTCATCATCTGTCAATTTATCGACGAGTTCAAAATTTCAAGAAAGAAATTAACGGAGGAAAAATCGAAGACCGGAAGAAAATAAAAAGGGAAAAAGGAAAATAATAAAAGTAATACGATTAATGTAGTTATCTTATTATTTTATTATTTTCTATTTTCTTTTTCTTTCTCTTCCTTTTTCTCTCTCTCTTCTCTCTTTTCCCTCCCCTCCTTCGTGTGCACTCCCCCTCCCCACCGCCGAATGCCCCTTGCCAATTTTAAATTTGGCTCCTCTCTCTTTTGCTTTTCACTTTTGACTAGTCAAAAGAAAATCCCTCTTCTTATATCTTCTTTCTCTCTTCTTCTCTCTCCTCTCTCTTCTCCCCCATTTCTTCCTCGTGACCAACTCCTTCTCTCTCTTTTCTCTCCTGTTCGTGCGAACCAAAGTCGAGGAAGAACAGAAGCAGCAATGCCGAGAGAAGAGAAAGACCGAAGAAGCTCGCCGTCGCCACCCATCGCTCGCTGCCGTCCAACCACCTGCGCGCCGCCCGTGCTCCGCTGCTCCCCGCCCTCCTTCTCTCCTCTCTGTTCGTGCGAACCAGCGAACAAAAGCGGAAACAGCTGCGAACGTCGCCTGAAGACTAGCCGCCGTTGCCGCCGCACTGGAGCCGGACCGCCCGTGCGCCTGCCGCTCGCTGTTGTTCCGCCATCCGCATGTGTCCCCGCATCCACCGTTTGCTACCATCCCTGCCGTGCAACCCAACTTCTGTTCCGCCCAGTCTAGCCACCGTGAGCGGCCGAGCAAGCCGCCAGAGCCACCGTGCGACCTCACCGGACCGCCACTTGCCTTCCCAACCCTTCTCCGCCCCTAACCATCTCTGTTTTCCCCTGTTTCACAGCCAAACCAGCAAACCCACGAGTTGGTTTCCAGCCGGTTCGTGGGCCATTTTGGGCCGTTTCCGGGCTCTGGATCCGTGAGTTGCTTCGGGAAGAAACGACCCTCGTGTCGTCCCCGTCGGATTGGTCTGTTTTGCGCTAAAATCCGGTGAGTAATCTCACTAATCCTCGTTTAGTAGACTAATGATGCTTAAGGGTTGATTATATTTAATTAAGTAGGTTTAGATGGTTAGATTAGTATAGATTAGTGTTTATTAGTCAATTGTGATGCGAATTAGACAAATTGATTGTGCAATTAGCAAGTAGACATGGTCTACTATTTATTGGAAGCGTCTCAGAATTTTTCCCGACCCTTATCGGGCTTCAATTTGACAAATCGGGCCTAAGTGGAGTTTTTGGTATTTAAATATTATTTTTGGAATTAATTTAATTATTTATTTAATTTCCGAAAATTCAACACGGGTGGCTAGTAACCGGAATTTTATGCTGATGACCGTGGTGAAGTCCGTTTATTTAATCGGGCTTTATTTTGAGCTAAATTGAATTTTTAATGTTAATTATTTAATTTTTGAAATTAATTATTTAATTATTTATTTTTCGGAAATTAAGGTTGAGATGGCCAGTGACCGCAATATTATGCTGATGATCGTGGTGCAGTTTGTTTATTTAAATTGCCTTTATTTTGAGCTAAATGGAATTTTTAATATTTATTAATTAATTTTCGAAATTAATTAATCATTTATTTATTTTTCGGAAATTAAGAATTAGATGGCCGACGACCGAAATTTTGTGCTGATCGTCGTGGCACGGTCCGTTTATTTAATTGAGCTTTATTTTGTGCTGAAGTGAATTAATTGTGAATAAAAGATTATTTTCCTGGGTTAATTAATTGGGATAATTAATTGAAAAATAACCGGGTGTTAATTGAAAAATAAACGGTCCATTTTGGTGGACGCTAATAATGGTGGGATTTTTGGAATCGAAATCATTATATTTTGGCTAAGGCCAATCGTGTACCTACGCACGATATTTTATCAATGATGATAAAAGATGAGGAGAAATGCTGTGTGATGTGGCTCGGCGATTATTACATCGTTTTGGCATGTAGGATGCCTTAGAGAATGCACATAATTTGTTGAATAATGATCAAGCCTGTGTGGCGATAGTTGATCCTGCATGTGTGGTGTAGATCATGCCTGTGTGGCGTAGATCGTGTCTACGTGGCCGTATTTCTGTGTGTCGAGTATCGTGCCCGTGTGGCTGAAGGTAATTGGAATGCCTAAGAGTATGCACATAAAGTGTTTATTGTACATCACATTGGCGAATAGATGCCCGAGAGCATTACTATAGCTCGGTGATTGAGTGTACTTTGGAGACTATATCGTTTGGAGTGAGATGACCTGAAATGGTCCAACTGACATGTAATCGACTAGGTCGATTGATCATTGATTTGATCTGACGTTGTGAAATGATTGATTGATTGAATGAAATTGACCGTGAGTGGTCTTGTTGGCGTGTGATCGACTAGGTCGATTGATCATTGATTTGATCTGACGTTGTGAAATGATTGATTGATTGAATGAAATTGACCGTGAGTGGTCTTGTTGGCGTGTGATCGACTAGGTCGATTGATAGAGATATCGATCTGTGATGTGATTGCTTGGGTGCCTATTGAACTGTGCTAATATGCAGGTGGAATATGAAGCTAAGGTAAGTCCTCTGACCCGTGTGTGCATAGGCAGCCCAGTTAGCGTATTGGTTTCCTAATCGAGTCTTGGTGGGGTAGAACTCGCTGAGACGTAGTCTCATCCCAATTTGGGGAAAACATTTCAGGACCCCGATGAGAAGGTGAGGAGGAGGAATCGGAGAAAGAGAACTCTAACGTGAAACCGAGGAAGAGAATGATCTGAGTGAAGAGGAGTCAGAGAAGGATCAGGATGATCCCGAGTATGACCCAAATGAGGATTGAAATCCCATCTCTTTGTGAACCCTTTTGTTTATGTGTAGATAGAGTGAGACTTTAGAGTTGTGAATAGTTTGTGAAGTGCTGTGTCTAATGCCATGTATAAATGTTTGGTTGTAAATTTCAATATGAAAAATATAGCCTGTTTTTCTATCCCATTGTTTTATTGTCTGGGGATTTATAACTGCTTCAGCATGTGCTTAATAATTGAAAGGGTCGGCGATACATAATCTTGGGATATCGCATTATAAAATCGACCAAGTTAAAAGGATGTGTGCGTTCCCGAGGATCGAGGTGTGACATCCCCTTTTTGTGGTATCAGAGCGAAGTTGAAGATTGGAGTGATAAGGAGCGTTGACCATGGGATAGTTAGTAGGAAAGACCTTTAAATTCATGCTGGTGCATGTCTGTGTTAGCTGAGTGCTAAAATTGTTTGTTGTTTGGATCGCTCTGTTTCTAATTCGGATTTGAATTGGAAACAAGTGTTAGTTGAGTAAAGCTACACCATGAGGGATCAGGAGCCGAGAACTCCTGTAAAGAGGACCAGTAGGGTCGTTATTCGGGGTAGAGCTCCGACTCGTGTCGGAACCCGAGGCGGACGTGCTCAAGCACTAACACAGGCTAGCATGAGTGGAATGATTCCACCTGTCGTAGATGTCGGGGTAGCAGCCCCTAATGATCCCAGAAAAGATGGGATCTTGCGTGTTCTGGAAGCAATTGGTACTAGAATTGATCAGCAAGCTGCTACTGTTGAAGCCGCTGCTCAAGCCGCTGCAACTGCCGCTGCTGCCGCCACCACCAGAGTTGCCCCTGCTACCGCACCTGCAGTCGCACCTACCCTTGCTCTAGCCGCCGTGAATGTTGAAGGGCCACCGGAGATAGTGGTCGCTGCAAGACCAATCCATAAGCTGGTGGAGCATTTCCTAAGGTTAAATCCGCCGTTGTTCACCGAGTCTGGAGATCCCGAAGCTGCTTCTTCATGGGTTCAGAAGCTTGAGAAGGCGTTTGCACTGTTGATGTGCAACGAGACTGAGAAGGTAATGTTAGCAACTCACCAGCTGGAGGGAGTTGCAGACACTTGGTGGATGACAACTCGTGAAACAATCTTTCCAGAAGGCGCTGTTCAAGACTGGAACACTTTTCGTGAAGCCTTGAATGATAAGTTTTTCTCTGAGACTGCCAAAGAGGTGAAGATGGCAGAATTTCAATGTCTTCGCCAGGGTTCCCTAACTGTTGATGAATATGAGGTGAAGTTCACTCAACTTTTGCGATATGCCCCCGAGTTAATTGAGAATCCTCTGCATCAAGCGAGGAGGTTCAGAGATGGATTCAAACCGGACATGAGGAGTGCCTTAGTCCTTCTGGATCTAAAGACTTATAATGATCTATATCGGAGAGCTTAGAAGATTGAGAAGGATCAAAATGAACGAGCCGCCGCATCTGGATCGCGGTTTGGTTCGAACCAGAATAGAAATCGATTTGAGAAAAGACCGATGATTGGAGGTAGATCACATGTTCCGCCCAGTAAGGAGGGTGGAATTGTAAAGTCGGAACCCAATCAGATTGGTGTGTGTCGTTTCTGCGGAAGACAACATGGATTGTGACACCCCGAACCCTTCGCAGGTCGTCACCAGCGCCGATGTTACATCTAATTACTCTCTGCATCTTAAACTTAGAAGAAGCGTCGTTATTCACAGGCATTTTTTTTTTTAAAGCGGTCCCATGCGCAACTCATTAGCGGAAGCAAAACATCACCATCTCTCCCCCTATCAACCATGATACAAATACACACCACTAACCATCAGGATTTTATAAACAAGCGACGACACATTATTTACATATTCTTTTCAAGATGGGACTCCTTTTTGGGTCGATACATAACAAGGAAAAGCTAGGACTCTGCCATGTCCACCCTAAAACCTCAAAAAGAAACCCTCGACCCTCAACATCATACGAGCACAAACCCCCATCGAAAGTGTCGGTTAACTAACTCCCAAAATGTGACATAGCTCCTACTCATCGCGCTCGGGCCTCACACCCAGTCCGGTGCATCAGGCGGTGGCGGCGGCAGCATCCCTCTCGTCACCCCATCGCGGCGAACGTGGACAGAATCGAACTCCTGAACGATCGGGCCCCCAGCCAGGCCTACGTCGTACATGACGAAACAGCGCATGCGTATGTAGGTGAGTCCAGGTACAGAAGGACAACTGAACTCCTCACACTCTACCTCGACGTCAGACGGTAACGCATAAAATACACCCCGCGTGACGGCAGGAAGCGGCATACTGCTAATCTGAAATGTGGGTCCCCAAAGGGGTGAGTACAACCACTCAGCAGATAGGGAAATCCAATAACAACTCAATGCATCATACAAATCATACATGCATTGCAAGCGTTACTTACCTTGTAGCCATGCGCATACTATCATGCGTCAATCTTATGATCATATATACAACATCATGACATCATGACATCACACATGTCATCATCATCATGACATCATCACATCACACATGTCATCATCATCATGGCATCATCACATCATCATCATGGCATATCATCATGCCATATCACATATCATTCTCATCATCATGCACATCATCATGCATGTCATCATGCCATGTCACATGTCATTATTATCATCATGCATATCATCATGCATATCATCATGCCGTATCACATATCATTCTCATCATCATGCATATCATCATGCATGTCATGTCATACCACATATCATTCTCATCATCATGCATATCATCATGCATATCATGCCATGGGTGATCATTATATCATATCACATATCATCATCACTATCATCATCATGCATATCATCATGCATATCATGTCATAGGTTAATTTTCATCTTTATCTTTCAATTTTGTTCACCACATCACCTATTTCTCAAATCATCAATCTCATCATCAACCCTTCGGGCAGAAACCTCCGACAGGGCTCCCGGCAAATTCAGCCATCCCATGGCCACCGGGCTTCCGTCCCCCCACATTCCGGGCATCTCACATCTCAACTAGCATCACGAGGCATTCCCTTCGGGCAGAGACCTCCGACAGGGCTTCCGACCTTTACCCTTCTAGCCAGGCATCTCGCACCCCAATCCTGGCATCGCGAGGCATTCCCTTCGGGCAAAGACCTCCGACAGGGCTTCCGGCCCCCCACATTCCGGGCATCCTGAATCTCCCAGGGAATTCCGGCAATGCATCTCTGTACATTCCGACCTCATCCTCCACCACAACCACTTACTCACTTATCATTATCCACATTTATCATCATTTTGATCTCATTATTACATGGCATATGATTCACACATGCATCACAATTCATGGTCATACATACACCAATGTCCTATCATACATGTAACATTGCATAATTATTTATTAATAAATTCAATGGAATTTATGGCCAATAAAATAATCCCTTTTATTTTATTATTATTATATTATTTTTATTATTTAATTTATTATCATATTTATTTATTTTCATAAATAAATATTAAATTCAATGTCTATAATTTCCCAAAAT
The DNA here is from genome assembly GCA_014182375.1 of Eucalyptus virginea. Lineage (NCBI taxonomy): Eukaryota > Viridiplantae > Streptophyta > Magnoliopsida > Myrtales > Myrtaceae > Eucalyptus > Eucalyptus virginea. The sequence goes on along the minus strand of CM024516.1, from coordinate 33,899,357 downwards.
CGTAAAATTCAAATAATCATTAAACAAACCAATAGGATGACAATTTCATGCAAAATTCATGGCCAAATTGAATTTCACACAATTTCACAATTTCCACAAAATAGCACATAATATTCGGATAATAACCAGAATGCACAGTTTCTAAATAAACTCGATTAAAATATTCATACGGCCTCCAAAAATTATGAAATTTTACAGAGTAATAGCCAAGAAATTTTCGTGCAACTTTCATGCAGAACTCCAAGTCAGATTCCTTATAGATTATTTTATTCAACCTCACGAAGCTTCTGGAACCCTTACCGCATCGTCCAGAATACACATCTCCGAAATATTGAGATTTAACCTACCTATTCTCTTTCGTTTTCTCTTAAATTTGGATATGTTATGCATCAAGATATCCTTTACAAGTTTCATGAAGAGATCTAGGTCAAATAACCAAATTATGGTCACCATTTAGGTCCTTGAAGTCTCGGGTGTCTCGGAATACACCTCCAGAATCATCGTCTCCAAGATCTAGCCGATTTACTAAGCTACACTTGTTCATTTCTCTTCAAATTGGAGTATGTTGTATTTTAAGGTGTTACCTACAACTTTAATGAAGACATCAAAGTGAGATCTTCAACAAAAATCAACAAAAATCAAGAATCCAGTCGAAGGGCCGACTAGCTTGGCCCATCAAGCTTAGGCCAATGGGTCTAAGGCCCATTCGAAAATTAACCCCTTTTTCCCCCCCTTTTTTTTTTTTGAATTCCTTTGTATAATTATTTTTAAATTCTAATTTTCAACATGGCCAAAGTCTTGGGACATTTTAATTATTGAAATTAAATTTATAAAGTATATGGCCAAGCATAAATTATTAATCCATCAAATTTAAATTCTCACAATCATATGCATAATTCAACTAAATAAAAGACTAATGGCTAAAGCATAAGCCATGGGAAATTTATCACCTAATTAGAGACTTTAACACACCTTTCGCCAATTCACCTAGCCAAAGATTGTCCTCAAAGAAAGATGGGACAACAATAGTCACCACCGCCAAAATCGAGGAAAGCTAAGACTTTCGGAGCTCAAGGAAGACATATGTCATCACTAATGGACAGGACAAAGGAAAGCACTGCAAGAGGACAGAACGAGTCAACTATGCACCGAGAGGGAGAACATTTTGGAGAATGGAAGTAGCAGAAGTTTATAGAATTTCAGTTTGAAATGAAGTTGTAAAGAAGAGAGTCACTAACTAGAGTGGTACCAATATTTTGTTTTATGGCTATAACTTGGACGATGGGACACTGGTTCCATGGACGTTTAGAGGACTGATGGGATTTCCGACTACCAAGGATTCAAAGGGGAATGATTTAATTTAGGTAGTGGTCGACAAGCTGACAAAGTCGGCTCACTTCATTGCGTCCAAGACATAAATATGTGCGTCAGACGTAATAGAGTGCTGAGATAACATCCGATAGAGACCCGAGGTTTACTGCTGCTTTTTGGAAGCTTGTAGAGTGCTTTAGGTACAAAGTCAAAATTATCATTCTTAGACGATGGGCAAAAGGACAATTTCTTGAAGCATGCTGAAAGCGTGTGTATAAAAAAGAAGTGAAGATTTGCTGGAATTTGTCTAAACAATAGTTACCAGCAGAATATTAATATGACTCATTTGAAGCGTTGTAAAACTTCAAGGATGAAGTCGGAGAAAGGAAGATAACCCTAGAGTTGGTTCAGCAATTAGTTGTCAAAAAGACAGACCGAATTTTTGCTTAAGAGTCAAAGGTCTGGAATTCTAAGTTGGTGAATCCGAGGTACATAGGTCTCGTTTGAGATTCTGAAAGAATTTTGATCGGTCTTGCATTGCCGCCAAGATTGGTGCAAGTGCATGACGTCTTTCACGTGTCGATGTTAAGAAAGTATGAGCCCGACTCGAACAAGGAATTGGACGTGGATTGTGTCATGCGATCGCAAAGAGAGCAAGTTCTCGCGTACAAAGTGGTCCTCCCGCAACACCACGGTGAAGGAGCTCTCCATTCATGTGTTTATTGGGTGAAGCCGTTAAATGTATCTCGGCGGTAAGAAAAAATCCCTGAATTTCTAACCATGAAATTTAAATTGGTTTCAAATCGAATATTTGAGCGTGTCACATTTTTAGACCGTCTCATCGTCTGTCAATTTATCAACTAGTCCAAATTTCAAGAAAATTATCGGAGGAAAATCGAAGACAATACTATTTTCTTTTTTCTTTCTCTTCCTTTTTCTCTCTCTCTTCTCTTTTCCCTCCCCTCCTTCGTGTGCACTCCTCCCCATCGCTGAATGCTCCTCGCCAATTTTAAATTTGGCTCCTCCTCTTTTGCTTTTACTTTGACTAGTCAAAAGAAAATCATCTCTCTTCTTCTCTCTTCTTCTTCTCTTTCCACTCTCTCTTCTCCCCCATTTCTTCCTCGTGACTCGACTCATTCTCTCTCTTTTTTCTCTCCGTTCGTGAAAGAATGTCGAGATTTACTTGTCAAAGAAAAATGATTCTTTAAACAAGGAATTTTCAAATATTTCGACAAGATTTTCCAATGGATCAAAAACATTAGAGCATATCCTTTCCATACAAGTTCCTTACTATAATAAGTTGGGACTGGGTTTCAAAAAGGAAAGTGATTCTCTAATAGATTTTCCTAAAGTCAAGGAAAGATTTATACAAAGACCTCTTAGACTTGCATACAAAAAGCATTTTCAAAGGATATTTACAAAACCTGTTGGTCGAAATGCTATCAAGTGTTCAAATTGTGGAGATTTGGAACACTTTGAGAAATAATGTCCTAAAGTCTGGAGATCTGTTAGGAAATACTGGGTAAAAGCAACATACTTGGGTAAAGCAACGTACTCCACTAATTCTCATGGACCCAAGAAAATATGGGTACCAAAGAAAATGTGAGTTGTTTTTGTAGGAAATAAAATAAGAAAAGAAAGATAATTTGGTAAGGAATGTATATTTTTCCTCAATTTAGTTTGAGTACAAAATTTAAAAATTTTCATCATACTTATATTCTCTTTGTGCCTCAATTGATTCATATTTCATTATGACCGTATTCAATGATTTGTTTTATTAAAGAAAGAATCGTGTGATTTGTTTTTGTGATTCGAGATTTGATATGTGTGATCATTTTGGATATCCTGCTTAGAGACAATTGAGTTTATTTGATGCTCTCAAATTTTATTATATTTTGCAAAGTGATAAGTATGTTTTATGAGATATTACTTTATTATGCAAGATATTCATTCTTGGATACTCAAGGATTTTATTCTTTCTGATTTTATTGTGCTTTGACTAAGTGAGAATTTCCTTTTCAAGATATCATTGTGCATGATGTTCTTACCTTAAATACTTTGTTATGATGAGTTTAGAAAGAATATTTGATTATTCTTGAAGATTTTCTATTTTGCTATAATGAAATGGAAGGATCCAAATTGAAGGATACCAAAAGCAAATGAGTTGATTGCAGGAAATTCAATAAGGGAAGAATGATTGCGAGTTTACGTAGGTGCAATAAAAAATTTGTTAAGTTAATGCAGGTTGAATTCGAGACGAGCTAGAAGAAAATAAATTCTTGCCTCAAATTTCAAAATGCAAATGATCGTTGTGGATATTGTTGTTACGAAGGAAATAATGAAAAAATATTCTGCTCAATATGCACAAGCCACAATTAGTGCTATCCGCAAATATTGTCATGATGACAAGGGGAGAAAGCGAACCCAAGAGAAAGGAAAGAATCATGATCACCTCAAAAAGGCAACAAATTGAGGGGGAGCTGTGACACCCCCTCGACACGGCCCCGATCCGCTAGGGTCACCACGGATTACTTACCTTTCAATTGTCCTAATAACATGTCACTCGATACCATTTCAATTGCAGCCGGTCCATAAATCCCGAGGGTTCGTATCATCTCAATCAATCCAACGTAGTTCATATAACGAAGCATACTCATCATCTCCTAACCCGTACACAAACTAAATAATATAATGCAATGTACACCAACTACAACCTTTCGTATATATATATATATATATATATATATATATATATATACTTTAGGGCCGAATCACTTTTATTTACATAACTAAGATGGATTTCACAAGTCGGTACAACAAAAGCCAAGATTTTAACTAAGCTCGGCTAAACCCAAAAGAACCCGACTATACATCAGACATGTACATTAAATCCATCATCCTAGTATTGGCCATCCAAAAAGTGTCAACCTCCACTAGTCACACACTCCTATCACACCTATCTGGTACATCTGCCTAGGTGATAGCGGCATCATCCCCATCATCCTCCCATCTTGACAAACATGGATAGACAGAAACTCCTGTACTATGGGGCCATCAGGTAAGCACACATCATACATAACCAAAACACAGACGTGGATAAACGCTAGACCATGAACACCAACGCAAGGGTGCTCCGAGCACTCGACCTTAACATCAGACGGTAATCCATAAAATGTACCGTGTGTGACAGGTGATAGAGGCATCTCTCAATCTGAAATGTTAGTCCCCAAAAGGGGTGAGTACAACCACTCAGCGGTAAAGATCCATCAAACTACACAAAGTGCAACAAACAAGACAATCAAGATATCACAAGTAAAGCACATATCATCCATGCTATTGAGCATACATCACCATGCGGTCGTGCATATATCGTCATGCAGTCGTGCATATCTCGACATGCCATCATGCATTTACCACCATACAATCATACTTATATTTCCATTAGGTTCATTCCATTCCATATGCACCTACATACACATGATTTATATCATCCATACAATCATGTATATATCCCATGAGATCCATTTAAGCCTTCATCCCATGGAATTACGTACCGATATACCACCGGGCATCCCGAAACTCCCGAGGACCCTCCGGCACACACACCCCGGGCATCCCGACACTTCCGAGGCATCGTCGGTTCACACCTTTAATGGTATCATTATTATCACAATATATAATTACATATATGTCTCCCTTTCAACATGGCATTTGATGCAACAATGTCAAAGGTCTAAACCAGCTTTTTGATGTCATATGATATGCCAAATGTCACATATATACAATGCACATAACACCCACGATATCACATTTCATAAAGCAATTCATTGGTTTTTGAAAATAGAACAAATTTTCGGGTAAAACAGAATGCACCTCTTTAGTAAAAATTCTTGGAAAATTAGTAAAAAATCTCAATAAATTATGAAAATCTAACATGATGTAAAAAAGACCTACATAAAAAGATTTCATGCAGAACACCATGTCAAGAAAGTTTCACATCAATCACATAGGTCCATACATCACAACAACAGAATTTCCAACACCGCTTTTGCACAGTTGCGGAAATAATTTTGATTAAGCCCTTAAATGAACTCAGAAAATTCTAATATTTTAATATGTTATAGGTAAACCTAAAGATAAAAGTCTCATGAAGAAATAAAAGTCTAATTTCTTTTGGATTAAAATATATGATTTTTATAACTCTCCCTAAGTCTCGGTTTATTTTCCAGGTTAATCCTTTTCAAAGAAAATCGTTTTGCCCAATCAATACTTATCCGTTTATTCTTAAATTTTAGTATGTTACTCCTCAAGATGTCGACTACAACTCATATCAAGGAAATGAGATCAAATTCGGACTGGATACTTGCAAAAAATTCACATAATCACAATAGATCATCATAACGGTTTCCAGATCTAGCATCTTTGAAGAAAAATAGTTTCACCAACAAATACTCGTTTTTTTTTCTGTAAAATTTTAATATGTTTCTCTTCAAGAAGTCCTCTACAACTTTCATCAAGAATTCGAAGTTATATTCCAACTAGAACATTGCATACAGCTCACAAAAATCACCAAAGGTCGGACTATTTTTCCAGAAAACAGATTACTAAACTAAGGCACTACTCCCATAACTTCGAAAATCCTCACCTCCACCACCTCCGAAATAGACCATACAACACACACAATCACAGCAAGCAAAGTGTAGATCAAATGACTATACTTGCCTCTAATCCAAAGAGAATCACAGCAAGCACACGGCAGGGTAGGGCGGGCTCGACGGCGGCAGCTAGGCGGACACACGGCAACAACAGGTTTTCTTCTTCCCTTCCTCTCTCTAGCACTCGCTCGGTTTTCCTCTCTCTCGTGTGACAACTCTCTCTCTCTCTTTTCTCTCTCAATACTCCTCGCTCACTCCGCTCAATCTCCCTCTCTTTTCTTCCCTTCAAGAATGATTAGCAATCATTAGATTGCATGCAAGATGACACTTGGTTAATCCCTTTAGCCACTTGTTAATTTTGCCATGCAAGATGATGGGCCTTCCTTGAGCCGACTCCTCCATTTGGTCCCTCTCTTCCCTTGGTCGACAGCCCATTGGGCTTCTTGGGCCAGTCGAACGGTGGGGCTATGGGCTGGTTTTTGGCCTAAAAATTTCAGCCCACTTCTTATAATAATCTACCCTAAATCCCCACTTATATAAATACCTAATTGAAATTTATAGGGCCATAAAACTTGCAACATAAATCAATAAAATCCAACCTATAAAGTGCACGGCCAAGAATAAAATTTTCCTATCAAATAATGGTCCATTGAAATGCTCAGCCTTAATCTATTTTATTAAACCATCGACCATAACATAGTCCGATGGAGCTTCCATCATCTATCCATGGTTCATAGCATATCTAGAGGTTGTCATGAAGTTTTAGGATGCCACAAAAGCATTGATCAATTATGGAAAAATCTTTTTGAATTGATTGTGATCTCAATTATTATTATGGAAGGAAAAGGTAAATGTGTTAGAACTTATCAAGTTCTCCAAAATCCAGTTAGTACATCTTTTATTTCCTTTTGTCATTAACAAATCTCTTATTTATATTATCGTTTTATTATGACAAAAAGAGTAAGTGAATTTTATAATGCATCAGTGATTTTTATTGGATAGTTGCTGATATATATGATCGAAGGGAGCTATATTGCATATCTTTGATATTCGACTTACTTTATAAAAGCTGATTTTGGAAATTATGCAAGACATATTTGTTATCGTTTTATATTCTCCACATGATACTCTATCTATTATTATCACTTTTTGATTATGACAAAAAGGAGGAGAAAAAATAAATATGCATATGCGTTGATTGGTTGATATTATAGACGGGATTAACAAAAACATAGAGCAAGGGAGGTAGAAAAAGAGATCAATTAATCATTTGTAATGTCTACCTATCCCTTAATTTTGAATCAAGTGATTCATTAGATAATTCTTGAGTAGACTAATATTAAAATAATAAAATAGTAAGAAATATTATTGCATAATATTGAGCTGCGATTAGTTTTCTATATATTGTTATGCTCAATGTATTTGCTATCTTTTGCGATGCGATTGCCTTTGATTTATTAATATTTTTATAAAGTTTGATTACACATCTGCATATTCAGAGATTGTTTTGTCATCATAAAAAATGGGGAGATTGTTAGGGAAAATCCCTTATGATGTTTTGAAGATGTCAAAATAAATCAAAGGCTACTAACGTGTTTAATAGTTGAGTAATAGACTATGCAGATGATAGAACATGTAAAAGATATTATCAAAGTCTATGCTTGGAAGAACCAGAAGACAGTTCCAGACCTTAAAGCTAAATATGTTCAAAAGCAGAAAATGTTCAGACTCAAATTATAAAGTCTATTGCACTCAGACTCGAAATGTCCTGAACTAGACAACTCGACAAAGGATGGTCACCATTTAGGTCCTTGAACTCTCGGGTGTCTCGGAATACACCTCCAGAATCATCGTCTCCAAGATCTTGCCGATTTACTAGGCTACACTTGTTCATTTCTCTTCAAATTCGTGTATGTTGTAGTTTAAGGTTTTACCTACAACTTTCATGAAGACATCGAAGTGAGAGCTTCAACAAAAATCAACATGCAATCAAGAATCCTGCAAGAAGTCAGTGAAAACTTTCCAGATCTGAGGTCTTCGAAATATGAAACTTTAGCCCTTCAAATCTCTATCATTCTCCACGAAATTTTAGTATGTTGTAGCTAAAGATGTTAGCTACAACTTTCATGAAGACATCGAAGCCAAAATCGGACTCTAAACACACATGCCAGCTCGAACAAGTTTCTGACTCACATGATCCGAACGAAAACAGTCACACTACTTCACACACCGCACATCCAAGCTTCGGTTTTTGACATCTAACACTCAAAATTTCAACATGCAAACAACATACAAGCATGCAAGAGAAGCTAGAGGACTCCCACTTGCCTCTAGGACGAACGAACGACGGCGTACGGCGGCAAACACGGCGGACGGACGGCGAACGACGGCGGCTCCTCCTCGGCTCTGCCTCCTCTCCCTCTCGGCCTCTCTCCCTTTCTCTCGAAATCTCTCTCTCTCTCTCTCACCCTCTTGCTCGGCCAAAAGAATCCGGCCACTCCTCTCTCTCTCTTCCCTTTTATTTCCCCATCTTCTCATGATTAGTAATGATTGTTTTGCCTACAAATCAACCAATGCATGGCCTTCCCCTTTGCCACTTGTCATATTGGATTTTGAATTAAGTTTGGGCTTCTTGGGCTTGGGCTTCTCTATGGCCGGCGACCACTTCCCTTGGGCCTCTAATGGGCCGGTCGAATTTCCCTCTTGGGCCGACTAGTTTGGCCCATCAAGCTTAGGCCAATGGGTCTAAGGCCCATTCGAAAATTAACCCCTTTTCCCCCCTTTTTTTTTTTTTGAATTCCTTTCTATAATTATTTTTAAATTCTAATTTTCAACATGGCCAAAGTCTTGGGACATTTTAATTATTGAAATTAAATTTATAAAGTATATGGCCAAGCATAAATTATTAATCCATCAAATTTAAATTCTCACAATCATATGCATAATTCAACTAAATAAAAAGACTAATGGCTAAAGCATAAGCCATGGGAAATTAATCACCTAATTAGAGACTTTAACACACCTTATGATTTGGCTTTGAATTTCTGGGATGCCACATGGATCGGCTCCGTGCTTTCCTAGGACAAGAGTTTGCTACAATTGTCGCCAGCACGATCACCTAGCCAAAGATTGTCCTCAAAGAAAGATGGGACAACAATAGCTGCCACCACCGCCACAGATGGGTCAAAATCGAGGACTCCCGCCATTAATTGCACAGTAGGGTAGACCATTCGGACCTCTAGCTCAAGGATAGACATATGTCATCACTAATGGACAGGACAAAGGGAAAGCACTGCAGATAGAGCACCACTAGAATGGTGAAGAGGACAGGAACGAGTCAACTATGCACCGATCAGAGGGAGAACATTTTTGGAGTGACTTTATGGAAGTAGCATAATTAAATTTTGGTGAAGTTTATAGAATTTCAGTTTGTGAAAATGAAGTTGTAAAGAAGAGAGTCACTAACTAGAGTGGTACCTGAATATTTTGTTTATGTATAACTTGATGTTCTATATAAAAAGGTTGGGCTTAAGGAAAAGCTGACTTTCTGATTTATGACGATGGGACACTAAGGTTCCATGGACGTTTAGTTGTGCCTAATGATGTAGTAGTTATAGCGTTCATCCTGGAAGTATTAAGATGTATCAGAATTTGTGTCAACACTACTGGTGATCAGGTATGAAGGCAGACATTGCCAAACATGTGGCCAAGTGTTTGACTTGTCAGCAAGTAAAAGCCCAACATTGCAAGTTGGGAGGACTTCTACAACCTCTTGCGATCCCAGAGTGGAAATGGGAACATATCACGATGGATTTCGTGACTGGACTACCAAGGATTCAAAGGGGAATGATTTAATTTAGGTAGTGGTCGACAAGCTGACAAAGTCGGCTCACTTCATTGCAGTTCGAAAGGACTTGATTCTGGATAGACATGCAGACCTATATGTGCGTCAGGTGGTTCGTACGCATAGAGTGCTGGTTATGATAACATCCGATAGAGACCCGAGGTTTACTGCTGCTTTTTGGAAGAGCTTGTAGAGTGCTTTAGGTACAAAGCTTCAGTACAGTACGGCATATCATTCTTAGACGGATGGCCAGTCTGAAAGGACAATTCAGACTCTTGAAGCATGCTGAAAGCGTGTGTAATAGACTTCAAAAGAAGCTGGGAAGATCAGTTTCATCTGGTGGAATTTGTCTACAACAATAGTTACCAGCAGAATATTAATATGACTCCATTTGAAGCGTTGTATGGCAGAGCATGCAGAACTTCAGTATGTTGGGATGAAGTCGGAGAAAGGAAGATAACAGACCTAGAGTTGGTTCAGCAATTAGTAGATGCTGTGACAGTAATTAGAGACAGATTAAAGACCGTGTAGAGCAGACAGAAAAGTTGTGCAGATAAGAGTCAAAGGTCTTTGGAATTCTAAGTTGGTGATCACGTTTTTCTGAAAGTACCACCAATGAGAGGAACTTCGCGCTTTAGTAAGAAAGGCAAGCTGAGTCCGAGGTACATAGGTCTGTTTGAGATTCTTGAAAGAATCGGAAACCTAGCGTATCGTCTTGCATTGCCGCCAAGATTGGTGCAAGTGCATGACGTCTTTCACGTGTCGATGTTAAGAAAGTATGAGCCTGACTCGACCCGCGTGCTCAATTTCAAGGAATTGGACGTGGATGACTATGTGTCATACGTTGAAAGCCTGGTTCAAATTGTCGATCGCAAAGAGAGCAAGTTCTGCGTACAAAGACCATTCCGTTGGTCAAAGTGGTCTCGCAACACCACGGTTCAGAAGGAGCGACCTGGGAGACTGAAGAGTCGATGAGACAGTTGTACCCTCGCCTTTATGATCAAAGTGTATAAGGGTTTAAATTTCGAGGATGAAATTTTTATAAGAGGGGAAGAGTTGTGACATCTTGAAATTCGACCATGTTTTCGATGAAGTGAAATGGGTATTTTGTCGATGTGTTTATTGGGTGAAGCCGTTAAGGGATGTATCTGCGGTAAGAAAATCCCTAAAAGCTACCTAATTAGTTGGATTATGCAAAAATCACGTCTGATCGATTCTAACCATGAAATTTAAATTGGTTTCAGGAATCGAATATTTGAGCGTGTCACAATTCATTTTTAGGACCGTCTCATCGTCTGTCAATTTATCAACTAGTTCGAAATTTCAAGAAAGAAATTATCGGAGGAAAAATCGAAGACCGGAAGAAAATAAAAAGGGAAAAAGGAAAATAATAAAAGAAATAGGATTAATGTAGTTATCTTATTATTTTCTATTTTCTTTTTCTTTCTCTTCCTTTTTCTCTCTCTCTTCTCTATTTTCCCTCCCCTCCTTCGTGTGCACTCCCCCTCCCCATCGCCGAATGCTCCTCGCCAATTTTAAATTTGGCTCCTCTCTCTTTTGCTTTTTACTTTTGACTAGTCAAAAGAAAATCCCTCTTCTTATCTCTTCTTTCTCTCTTCTTCTCTTTCCACTCTCTTCTCCCCCATTTCTTCCTCGTGACTGACTCATTCTCTCTCTTTTCTCTCCTGTTCGTGCGAACCAAAGCCGAGGAAGAACAGAAGCAACAATGCCGAGAGAAGAGAAAGACTAATGAAACTCGCTGTCGCTGCTCTGTTGCCACCCACCGCTCGCTGCCGTCCAACCACCTGCGCGCCGCCCGTGCTCCACAGCTCACCGCCCTCCTTCTCTCCTAGAACCAGCGAACAAAAGCGGAAGCAGCCGCGGACGTCGCCTGAAGACTAGCCGCTGTTGCCGCCGCACCGGAGGCGGACCGCCCGCGCACCCGCTGCTCGCTGTTGTTCCGCCGTCCGCGCGTGTCCCCGCGTCCACCGTTTGCTACCGTCCCTGCCGTGCGACCCAGCTTCTGTTATGCTTAGTCCAGCCACCGTGAGCGGCCGAGCAAGCTGCCAGAGCCATTTGCTACTTCACCGGACCGCCACTTGCTTTCCCAACCCTTCTCCGCCCCTAACCATCTCTGTTTTCCCCTGTTTCATAGCCAAACCAACAAACCCACGAGTGGGTTTCCAGCCGGTTCGTGGGCCGTTTTCGGCCGTTTCCGGGCCCCGGATCCGTGAGTTTCTTTGGGAAGAAACGACTCTCGTGTCGTCCCCGTCGAATTGGTCCATTTTGCGCTAAGATCCGGTGAGTAATCTCACTAATCCTCGTTTAGTAGACTAATGATGCTTAAGGGTTGATTAGATTTAATTAATTAGGTTTAGGTGGTTAGATTAGTATGGATTAGTGTTTATTAATCAATTGTGATGCGAATTAGACAAATTCATTGTGCAATTAGCAAGTAGACATGGTCTACTATTTATTGGAAGCGTCTCGGAATTTTTCCCGACCCTTATCGGGCTTCAATTTGACAATTCGGGCCTAAGTGGAGTTTTTGGTATTTAAATATTATTTTTCCGAATTAATTTAATTAATTATTTATTTTCCAAAAATTCAACACGGGTGGCCAGTAACGGGAATTTTATGCTGATGACCGTGGTGAAGTCCGTTTATTTAATCGGGCTTTATTTTGAGCTAAATTGAATTTTAACGTTAATTATTTAATTTTCGAAATTAATTATTTAATTATTTATTTTTCGGAAATTAAGGTTGAGATGGCCAATGACCGCAATATTATGCTGATGATCGTGGTGTGGTTTGTTTTTTTTAAATTGGCTTTATTTTGAGCTAAATGGAATTTTTAATATTTATTAATTAATTTTCGAAATTAATTAATTATTTATTTATTTTTCGGAAATTAAGAATTAGATGGCTGACGACCGAAATTTCGTGCTGATCATCGTGGCATGGTCCATTTATTTAATTGAGCTATATTTTGTGCTGAAGTGAATTAATTGTGATTATAAGATTTTTTTCCTGGGTTAATTAATTGGGATAATTAATTGAAAAATAACCGGGTGTCGGTTGACAGCACCAAAAGTGTTTTGGTGGACGCTAATAATGGTGGGATTTGTGGAATCGAAATCATTATGTTTTGGCTAAGGCCAATCGTGTACCTACGCACGAAATTTTATCAATGATGATAAAAGATGAGGAGAAATGCTGTGTGATGTGGCTCGGCGATTATTACATCGCTTTGGCATGTAGGATGCCTTAGAGAATGCACATAATTTGTTGAATAATGATCAAGCCTGTGTGGCAATAGTTGATCATGCTAGTATGGCGATAGTTGATCATGCCTCTGTGGTGTAGATCGTGCCTGTGTGGCGTAGATCGTGTTTGCGTGGCCGTATTTCTGTGTGTCAAGTATCGTGCCCGTGTGGCTGAAGGTAATTGGAATGCCTAAGAGTATGCACATAAAGTTTTTATTGTACATCACATTGGCGAATAGATGCCCGAGAGCATTATTGTAGCTTGATGACGGAGTGGACTATTGGAGACTATATCGTGTGGAGTGAGATGACCTAGAAATGATCCAACTGACATGTAATCGACTAGGTCGATTGATCATTGCTTTGATTTGACGTTGTGAAATGATTGATTGAATGAAATTGACCGTGAGTGGTCTTGTTGACGTGTGATCGACTAGGTCGATTGATCGAGATATCGATTTGTGATGTGATTGCTTGGGTGCCTATTGAACTATGCTAATATGCAGGTGGAATCTGAGGCTAAGGTAAGTCCTCTGACCCGTGTGTGCATAGGCAGCCCAGTTAGCGTATTGGTTTCCTAATCGAGTCTTGGTGGGGTAGAACTCGCTGAGACGTAGTCTCATCCCAGTTTGGAGAAAACATTTCAGGACCCCGATGAGGAGCTGAGGAGGAGGAATCGGAGAAAGAGAACTCTAAGGTGAAATAGAGGAAGAGAATGATCTGAGTGAAGAGGAGTCAGAGAAGGATCAGGATGATCCCGAGTATGACCTAGATGAGGATTGAAATCCCATCTCTTTGTGAACCATTTTGTTTATGTGTAGATAGAGTGAGACTTTAAAGTTGTGAATAGTTTGTGAAGTGCTGTGTCTAATACCATGTATAATGGTTTGGTTGTAAATTTCAATATGAAAAATATAGCCTGCTTTTCTATCCCTTTGTTTTATTGTCTGGGGATTTATAACTGCTTCCGCATGTGCTTAATAATTGAAAGGGTCGGCGATACATAATCTTGGGATATCGCATTATAAAATCAACCAAGTTTGAAGGATGTGTGCGTTCCCGAGGATCGGGACGTGACAAACTTCCTACTTGGCCAATATGAATCCTTCAAGATGAAGTCAGGGGAGTCAATTGGAGATATGTTTAGCCGTTTTACAGAAATTGTAAATGGTTTAGCATATCAAAGTCAGCCAATTTCTTCCCCAATGAAGGTCAACAAACTCTTGCAAGGTCTCTCAAAAGATCAGAACCATGTCAAGACCTCAATTCGGGAGACTTAAATGATTATGCCACTCTCCATTCATGAATTGATTGGCACCCTTCAATCCTACGAAGTGGAACAAATCATTGATGAAGATCTCGAAAGTAAGAAGTCCGTCGCTTTAATATCTAATGCTGATTTTGATGATACAGACTTAGAAAATGACATGGACGATGAAGAATTTGCTTTTATGATCAAAAAAATCAAAAAGCTAATTAGAAAATGAAGGAAATTCAGTGGAAGAAGACAATACAAGTAGAATGGTAAGAAAAGAACAATAAAAGAAGATGATATGCAAGGAAATATATGCTTGATGGCACATTCAGAATCCGAGTATGACTCGAACTTAGACTCAAAATCAAAGTCTGACTCAAACACAGACTCATAATCCAATAAAGAAATCGAGGTAAGCCATTCAAAAATTCCTTTCAAAGTTTCAAAGTATATAAATGAGATTTGCTTAAATATCAAGTCTTTTCTTAAAAGGATCTCCGAACTTAAAAAGGAGAATTTTTGGCTTAGGCAACAGGATCTTTCTCGAAAAGAAAAGTTTGAAATTTTGCAAAAAGATTTTCTACAAACAAAAGAATGTCGAGATTTACTTGTCAAAGAAAAATGATTCTTTAAACAAGGAATTTTCAAATATTTCGACAAGATTTTCCAATGGATCAAAAACATTAGAGCATATCCTTTCCATACAAGTTCCTTACTATAATAAGTTGGGACTTGGTTTCAAAAAGGAAAGTGATTCTCTAATAGATTTTCCTAAAGTCAAGGAAAGATTTATACAAAGACCTCTTAGACTTGCATACAAAAAGCATTTTCAAAGGATATTTACAAAACCTGTTGGTCGAAATGCTATCAAGTGTTCAAATTGTGGAGATTTGGAACACTTTGAGAAATAATGTCCTAAAGTCTGGAGATCTGTTAGGAAATACTGGGTAAAAGCAACATACTTGGGTAAAAGCAACGTACTCCACTAATTCTCATGGACCCAAGAAAATATGGGTACCAAAGAAAATGTGAGTTGTTTTTGTAGGAAATAAAATAAGAAAAGAAAGATAATTTGGTAAGGAATGTATATTTTTCCTCAATTTAGTTTGAGTACAAAATTTAAAAATTTTCATCATACTTATATTCTCTTTGTGCCTCAATTGATTCATATTTCATTATGACCGTATTCAATGATTTGTTTTATTAAAGAAAGAATCGTGTGATTTGTTTTTGTGATTCGAGATTTGATATGTGTGATCATTTTGGATATCCTGCTTAGAGACAATTGAGTTTATTTGATGCTCTCAAATTTTATTATATTTTGCAAAGTGATAAGTATGTTTTATGAGATATTACTTTATTATGCAAGATATTCATTCTTGGATACTCAAGGATTTTATTCTTTCTGATTTTATTGTGCTTTGACTAAGTGAGAATTTCCTTTTCAAGATATCATTGTGCATGATGTTCTTACCTTAAATACTTTGTTATGATGAGTTTAGAAAGAATATTTGATTATTCTTGAAGATTTTCTATTTTGCTATAATGAAATGGAAGGATCCAAATTGAAGGATACCAAAAAGCAAATGAGTTGATTGCAGGAAATTCAATAAGGGAAGAATGATTGCGAGTTTACGTAGGTGCAATAAAAAAATTTGTTAAGTTAATGCAGGTTGAATTCGAGACGAGCTAGAAGAAAATAAATTCTTGCCTCAAATTTCAAAATGCAAATGATCGTTGTGGATATTGTTGTTACGAAGGAAATAATGAAAAAATATTCTGCTCAATATGCACAAGCCACAATTAGTGCTATCCGCAAATATTGTCATGATGACAAGGGGAGAAAGCGAACCCAAGAGAAAGGAAAGAATCATGATCACCTCAAAAAGGCAACAAATTGAGGGGGAGCTGTGACACCCCTCGACACGGCCCCCGATCCGCTAGGGTCACCACGGATTACTTACCTTTCAATTGTCCTAATAACATGTCACTCTGATACCATTTCAATTGCAGCCGGTCCATAAATCCCGAGGGTTCGTATCATCTCAATCAATCCAACGTAGTTCATATAACGGAAGCATACTCATCATCTCCCTAACCCGTACACAAACTAAATAATATAATGCAATGTACACCAACTACAACCTTTCGTATATATATATATATATACTTTAGGGCCGAATCACTTTTATTTACATAACTAAGATGGATTTCACAAGTCGGTACAACAAAAGGCCAAGATTTTAACTAAGCTCGGCTAAACCCAAAAGAACCCGACTATACATCAGACATGTACATTAAATCCATCATCCTAGTATTGGCCATCCAAAAAGTGTCAACCTCCACTAGTCACACACTCCTATCACACCTATCCTAGTACATCTGCCGGTGATAGCGGCATCATCCCCATCATCCTCCCATCTTGACAAACATGGATAGACATAAACTCCTGTACTATGGGGCCATCAGGTAAGCACACATCATACATAACCAAAACACAGACGTGGATAAACGCTAGACCATGAACACCAACGCAAGGGTGCTCCGAGCACTCGACCTTAACATCAGACGGTAATCCATAAAATGTACCGTGTGTGACAGGTGATAGAGGCATCTCTCAATCTGAAATGTTAGTCCCCAAAAGGGGTGAGTACAACCACTCAGCGGTAAAGATCCATCAAACTACACAGTGCAACAAACAAGACAATCAAGATATCACAAGTAAAGCACATATCATCCATGCTATTGAGCATACATCACCATGCGGTCGTGCATATATCGTCATGCAGTCGTGCATATCTCGACATGCCATCATGCATTTACCACCATACAATCATACTTATATTTCCATTAGGTTCATTCCATTCCATATGCACCTACATACACATGATTTATATCATCCATACAATCATGTATATATCCCCATGAGATCCATTTAAGCCTTCATGATCGCATTCTCAATGCCATATAATATCAATTCAATTTCATAGGCAAATATATTCCATGCCATATGCACACACTTATGCACATGATTCACTTTCCATTTTAATTTCAAGAGGATCTCATTTTCTTCTTCCAGGAACCAGTGTTTGTATCCCTCATATATCGTTCACACCCAACCTGGGTTGCGAGGAACCTCCAGCACACACCTTCGGGCATCCGGCACACACACTTCGGGCATCTCGCATCTCATCTGGCATCACGAGGAATCGCCGGGGCTCGCCATGAAAATGTTTACCCTTGCCTTCCGGAATTACATACCGACATATCACCAGGCATCCCATGGAATTACGTACCGATATACCACCGGGCATCCCGAAACTCCCGAGGACCCTCCGGCACACACACCCCGGGCATCCCGACACTTCCGAGGCATCGTCGGTTCACACCTTTAATGGTATCATTATTATCACAATATATAATTACATATATGTCTCCCTTTCAACATGGCATTTGATGCAACAATGTCAAAGGTCTAAACCAGCTTTTTGATGTCATATGATATGCCAAATGTCACATATATACAGTGCACATAACACCCACGATATCACATTTCATAAAGCAATTCATTGGTTTTTGAAAATAGAACAAATTTTCGGGTAAAACAGAATGCACCTCTTTAGTAAAAATTCTTGGAAAATTAGTAAAAAATCTCAATAAATTATGAAAATCTAACATGATGTAAAAAAGACCTACATAAAAAGATTTCATGCAGAACACCATGTCAAGAAAGTTTCACATCAATCACATAGGTCCATACATCACAACAACAGAATTTCCAACACCGCTTTTGCACAGTTGCGGAAATAATTTTGATTAAGCCCTTAAATGAACTCAGAAAATTCTAAGATTTTAATATGTTATAGGTAAACCTAAAGATAAAAGTCTCATGAAGAAATAAAAGTCTAATTTCTTTTGGATTAAAATATATGATTTTTATAACTCTCCCTAAGTCTCGGTTTATTTTCCAGGTTAATCCTTTTCAAAGAAAATCGTTTTGCCCAATCAATACTTATCCGTTTATTCTTAAATTTTAGTATGTTACTCCTCAAGATGTCGACTACAACTCATATCAAGGAAATGAGATCAAATTCGGACTGGATACTTGCAAAAAATTCACATAATCACAATAGATCATCATAACGGTTTCCAGATCTAGCATCTTTGAAGAAAAATAGTTTCACCAACAAATACTCGTTTTTTTCTGTAAAATTTTAATATGTTTCTCTTCAAGAAGTCCTCTACAACTTTCATCAAGAATTCGAAGTTATATTCCAACTAGAACATTGCATACAGCTCACAAAAATCACCAAAGGTCGGACTATTTTTCCAGAAAACAGATTACTAAACTAAGGCACTACTCCCATAACTTCGAAAATCCTCACCTCCACCACCTCCGAAATAGACCATACAACACACACAATCACAGCAAGCAAAGTGTAGATCAAATGACTATACTTGCCTCTAATCCAAAGAGAATCACAGCAAGCACACGGCAGGGTAGGGCGGGCTCGACGGCGGCAGCTAGGCGGACACACGGCAACAACAGGTTTTCTTCTTCCCTTCCTCTCTCTAGCACTCGCTCGGTTTTCCTCTCTCTCGTGTGACAACTCTCTCTCTCTCTCTTTCTCTCTCAATACTCCTCGCTCACTCCGCTCAATCTCCCTCTCTTTTCTTCCCTTCAAGAATGATTAGCAATCATTAGATTGCATGCAAGATGACACTTGGTTAATCCCTTTAGCCACTTGTTAATTTTGCCATGCAAGATGATGGGCCTTCCTTGAGCCGACTCCTCCATTTGGTCCCTCTCTTCCCTTGGTCGACAGCCCATTGGGCTTCTTGGGCCAGTCGAACGGTGGGGCTATGGGCTGGTTTTTGGCCTAAAAATTTCAGCCCACTTCTTTTAATAATCTACCCTAAATCCCCACTTATATAAATACCTAATTGAAATTTATAGGGCCATAAAACTTGCAACATAAATCAATAAAATCCAACCTATAAAGTGCACGGCCAAGAATAAAATTTTCCTATCAAATAATGGTCCATTGAAATGCTCAGCCTTAATCTATTTTATTAAACCATCGACCATAACATAGTCCGATGGAGCTTCCATCATCTATCCATGGTTCATAGCATATCTAGAGGTTGTCATGAAGTTTTAGGATGCCACAAAAGCATTGATCAATTATGGAAAAATCTTTTTGAATTGATTGTGATCTCAATTATTATTATGGAAGGAAAAGGTAAATGTGTTAGAACTTATCAAGTTCTCCAAAATCCAGTTAGTACATCTTTTATTTCCTTTTGTCATTAACAAATCTCTTATTTATATTATCGTTTTATTATGACAAAAAGAGTAAGTGAATTTTATAATGCATCAGTGATTTTTATTGGATAGTTGCTGATATATATGATCGAAGGGAGCTATATTGCATATCTTTGATATTCGACTTACTTTATAAAAGCTGATTTTTGGAAATTATGCAAGACATATTTGTTATCGTTTTATATTCTCCACATGATACTCTATCTATTATTATCACTTTTTGATTATGACAAAAAGGAGGAGAAAAAATAAATATGCATATGCGTTGATTGGTTGATATTATAGACGGGATTAACAAAAACATAGAGCAAGGGAGGTAGAAAAAGAGATCAATTAATCATTTGTAATGTCTACCTATCCCTTAATTTTGAATCAAGTGATTCATTAGATAATTCTTGAGTAGACTAATATTAAAATAATAAAATAGTAAGAAATATTATTGCATAATATTGAGCTGCGATTAGTTTTCTATATATTGTTATGCTCAATGTATTTGCTATCTTTTGCGATGCGATTGCCTTTGATTTATTAATATTTTTATAAAGTTTGATTACACATCTGCATATTCAGAGATTGTTTTGTCATCATAAAAAATGGGGAGATTGTTAGGGAAAATCCCTTATGATGTTTTGAAGATGTCAAAATAAATCAAAGGCTACTAACGTGTTTAATAGTTGAGTAATAGACTATGCAGATGATAGAACATGTAAAAGATATTATCAAAGTCTATGCTTGGAAGAACCAGAAGACAGTTCCAGACCTTAAAGCTAAATATGTTCAAAAGCAGAAAATGTTCAGACTCAAATTATAAAGTCTATTGCACTCAGACTCGAAATGTCCTGAACTAGACAACTCGACAAAACGCACCACAAGCCCCAAACATATAACGGCTAGTGATCTAGTTTGGATTCTACATCAAGATTGATTTGATTGACTCAATTTAATTGATTGACAATCAAGATTGATTTGATTGACTCAATTTAATTGATTGACAATTGGATCTTAAAGACAAGAACTTTCGATACAAATAAGCTCTATTTATGGAAACCAAGATTCTATTTGTATAGGCGATCAAAATCAATTTGGGATTCTACTTCTATCACTCAATGGCTACCAAATCTTTTAGATATAAATCTGTCCAATAGGTAGATTGGAAGACCATCCTCAAGATACTGTCCAACGGCTAGTTTGGAAGTGGAGGAGTATTTAAGGAGATCAATGACCAATGAGCAAGTAAGATACGGAGCGTAGAATTTATAATTCCAAAGTCTGAGCGATCTTCAACCATACACTTGTCTCTCGTGAGCTTAAACGTTTGTGATCGTGAGAGAAATACCAAAAAGTGATTTAGTGAGATAGTGTGATCTACTACTAAGTGTTTACACTCAAAGTTGTAATCTCTTGTTGATTGCATAGTGGAATCCAGTAGAAGGCTGTTAGCGTGGGAAAGTGGACGTAGGCTTGATCTAAGTTGAACTACTATAAATCTTGTGTTCTTACTCTCTTCCCTAAACTCCTTTATTTTGTTCGTAGTTCTATTTAACTGCTAAAGTCTGAACTCGCTTAAAACGCAAGCTTTCAGTATGTCCTTATGGGTTTGAATCATCCTCTCAGACTAGCCATCTATTTGCGGATGATAGGCCGTGCTGTACTGCAGCTTCGTTCCTAAAGTAGTCTGTAAACTCTTCCAAAAGTCTGATGTGAACTTTGGTTCTCGATTTGATGTGATCATCACTAGAACTCCATGAAGACGAATGATTTGTCGTATGTACAATTCTACATATCTATCCAATGTAAAGTCCTTTTGTACGTGATGAAGTGAGCAAACTTCGTCAATCTGTCAACGACTGCCCATAAAGAATCATTGCCTCACTGACTCCTTGGTAATCCTATCACAAAGTGTATTGTGATATGCTCTTATTTCCACTCAGGAATTTCAAGAGGTTGCAACAGTCCTCCTAGCTTACAATCCTCTGCTTTCACTTACTAACACATCGGATACTCAGTAACTTGTCTGGCAATATCTGCCTTCATACCGGTCCACCAATAGTGTTGACGCAATTCTAATACATTTTCGTACTGCCTGGATGAATGCTACAATTGCTACGATGAGCTTCTGACAAGATCTTCTCCTTAAGCTCTGCATCATCAAGTGCACACAATACTCCATGAAACTTTAGCACTGCATCTTCAGAACTATGAAACTCAACTTTTCTCTTTTCTGTATCTTCTTGTAGAATCTTCTGAATCTTAGGATTTGTCAACTACAACGTCTTAATCCTTATATGCACTCCGGGTTCAATTATGAGGGTAGCCACAAGATTTGAAAGGTGGCTTACCTCAAATTTGAAAACAGAATCTCGAGTTCTCTCAAGTAATATCCACTATTGGATCGCCATCTGCGCAATCGAAGACTTTCGACTTAGCACATTTGCGACCTTGTTAGCTTTTCTAGGATGATACAGGATGTCACAGTCATAATTCTTTAGAAGTTCCATCCAATGATGTTGTCTCATGTTCAACTCCTTCTGAGAGAATAAGTACTTGAGACTCTGATGGTCTATAATGATCTGGACTCTTTCTCCACACAAGTAGTGTCTCCAAATATTCAGAGCGAAGATAATCGTTGCGAGTTCTAAGTCATGCGTTGGATAGTTCAACTCATGCGGCCTCAATTGACAAGATGCGTATGCAACAACTCTTCTATGCTGCATTAACACGCAACCCAGTCCTATAAACGACGCATCATTATAGATCTCATATCCTCCAGGTCCAAATGGAATTGTCCGCACTGGTGTGGTGGTAAGCTTTTACTTTAGCTCTTGAAAACTACACTTGCACCCCATACAAACTTCTCTTCCTTCTTCAACAAACGAGTCAGCAGCATGGCTATTGCAGAGAATCCTTCCACAAATCGTTTGTAATAACTTGCCAATCCCAAGAAACTTCTGATCTTTATCACTGTCGTCGATCTTGGCCAATTGATCACGGCTTCGATCTTGGCTGGGTCCACGGAAATCCCTTCACTAGAAATCACGTGACCTAAGAAAGCCACATGAGTTAACCAAAACTCTGACTCACTGAACTTGGCGTAAAGTCCATGCTCTCGCAGAGTCTAAAGCATTGTCCTTAAATTCCTTTTGTGCTCCTCTAGACTTCGCGAGTACATTAGAATGTCGTTCATAAACACTATCACAAATTGATCGAGATACTCATTAAAACACACGACTCATCAAATCCATAAAAGCAGCTAGGGTGTTGGTCAAACCAAACGGCATTATGGTGAATTCATAATGGCCCTAATGCGAACAAAACGCCTCTTCGGTATCTTTTCCTTCCCGATTCTCAGCTGATGGTAACCTGTCCTTAGGTCAATCTTGGAAAATATCAATGCTCCCTACAACTGGTCAAACAAGTTGTCAATCCTTGGTAAAGGGTACTTATTCTTGATCTTTGTAACACCCCGAAACCTTCGCAGGTCGTTACCAGTGCCAATGTTACACTTAATTACTTTTTCTACCTTGTACTTAAAACAAACATCGTTAATTACAGGCATTTTTTTTTTTTTTTTTTTTTTAAAACGGTCCCATGCGCAACTTATAGCGGAAGCAAATCAAACATCGCCATCTATCTCCCTACCAATCCATGATACAAATACACACCAACTAACAGCACGATTTTCATAAACAACTTCGACGCTTGGCTTACATACATATATAAAGCAAGATGGGATTTCCTTCGGGTCGGTACACAAACCAAAAAGGTTAGGACTCTGCCATGTCCTACCTAAAATCTCAAAAAGGAACTCCGACCCCTAACATCACATGAACACAAAATCCTCCCATCACCAGCGTCAACTATCTACATCCAAAAAGTGATCTAGCTCCTACTCCTTGCGCGCAGGTCTCACACCCAACCCGGTGCGTCAGGTGGTGGCGGCGGCAGCATCCCTCGCATCGCTCCATCCCGTCGAACGTGTACATAAATGAACTCTTGTATGACAGGGTCCCCAGCCAGGCCGATATCATACATAACTAAGCATCGTACTCGGATAAACGTCAATCCGGGCACAGAGGGACAATCTATCTCCGTACACTCCACCTCAACGTCAGACGGTAGACCGTAAAATACCCCACGCGAAACAGCAGGTAGCGGCATAGTGCTAATCTGAAATGTTATCCCCAAAAGGGGTGAGTACAACCACTCATCAGATAGGGAAATCCAATAACAACTCAGTGCACCATGCATACCATCATACAATGCAGGCATTGCTTACCTTTTTGATGTCAAGCGTATTCATGCATCATCATAGCATATATATATCATCATCATGGCATCTCATATATCATTATCATCACATCATCATTAACCATGCATCACCATGCATATCACATCATCATTAGCCATGCATCACCGTGCATATCACATCATATCATCATTAGCCATGCATCACTATGCATATCACATCATCATTAGCCATGCATCACCATGCATATCACATCATCATTAGCCATGCATCACCGTGCATATCACATCATATCATCATTAGCCATGCATCACTATGCATATCACATCATCATTAGCCATGCATCACTATGCATATCACATCATCATTAGCCATGCATCACCATGCATATCACATCATCATTAGCCATGCATCACCGTGCATATCACATCATATCATCATTAGCCATGCATCACTATGCATATCACATCATCATTAACCATGCATCACCATGCATATCACATCATCATTATTATCATCATTATTATTATCATCCTCATCATCATCATCATCATCATCATCATCATCCTTCGGGCAGAAACCTCCGACAGGGATCCCAGCATTCCAGCCATCTCATGGCCACTGGGCTTCCGGCCCCCCACATTCCGGGCATCTCGCATCTCAACTAGCATCACGAGGCATTCCCTTCGGGCATAAACCTCCGACAGGGCTTCCGGCCCCCCACATTCCGGGCATCCTGAAACTCCCAGGGAACCTCTGGAATTATGCCACTAGGCCACCAGACATCATCCTCCGCCACAACCTCTTACTCACATACCACTTCCACATTCACCATCCTTTTAATCTTATTATTACATGGCATATGATTCACACACATGCATCACAATTCATGATCATACATACACCAATGTCATATAACAATGCATCATAATTTCAATGGAATTCATGGCCAATAAAATAATCCGCTTTTATTTAATTATTATATTATTATTATATTATTATATTATATTATTTATTTATTTTCATAAATAAATATTATATTTAATATTTATGATTTTCCAAAATCATAATATTCAAACAATCATTAAACAAACAATTAGAATCACAATTTCACACAAAATTCATGGCCAATTTGCATTTCACATAATTTCCCAAATTTCCACAAAATAGCACATAACATTCGGATAATGGCCAGATTGCACCGTTTTCAAATTGATTCGATTAAAATACTCATATGGCCTCCAAAAATTACGAAATTTTACAGAGTGATAGCCAACACATTTTCGTGCATTTTTCATGAAGAACTCTAAGCCAAATTCTTCATATATTAATTTATACAACTCCACGAAGCTTCTGGAACCTCTACCGTTTCGTCCAGAGTGCATATCACCGAAAAACTTAGGTTTGACCCATCTAATCCCTTTTTTTTCCTCTGAAATTCGAGTATGTTATGTATCAATGTGTCCTTTACAAGTTTCATGAAGAGATCTAGGTTAAATAACCAAAGTATGATCCTCTTTTAAGTCCTTGAAGTCTCGGGTGTCTCGGTATACTTCAACAGAACCAACCGTCTCAAAGATCTAGCCGATTCACTAGGCTATACTCATTTTTTCTTCAAATTTAAGTATGTTGTAGTTTAGGATGTTACCTACAACTTTCATGAAGACAACAAGGTGAGATCTCCAACAGAAATCAACATGCAACCAAGAAATCAACAAAAGATCAGTGAAGATTTCGCAGATCTGAGGTCTCCGTATAACAGAGCTTTTGACCCCTCATATCACCATCGTTTTCCATGAAATTAGATTATGTCATACTACAAGATGTTAGCTTCAACTTTCATGAAGACACCGAAGCCAAAATCGCACTCCAAATACACATGCAAGCTCGACTAAGATACTGACTACCACAAACCGAACGAAAACAGTCACATAGCTTGAACACATCCAACCCTTACCTCGGTTTTTCGCCCAAATCACACCTAAAACCGAACATGCAACCAAGAAAACAGACATGCAAGAGAAGTTAAGGACCCCACTTGCCTTAAAGATGAACAAGCAACAATGAACGGCGGCGTACGGCGGTCGGACTAGGCGGACGGACGGCGAGCACACGGCGGCGACGGCGACCCTTCCTTCCTCTCCTCTCGGTCTCTCCTCTCCCTTTCTCTCGAAATCTCTCTCTCCCTCTCACTTCTCTCGGCCGAATGGAGCTAGAGGAACCGGCCACTCCTCTTCTCTCTCTCTTTTTATATCCCTTAATCCCATGATTAGTAATGATTACCTTGCCTAAAATCCCACCAATGCATGCCCATCATCTTTGCCACTTGTCATTTCTTTTATTTTTGAATTGATTGGGCTTGGGCTTAGGCCCAACCGGCCATTCCCTTGGGCTGGTCGACAGCCACCTATTGGGCCCTAGTGGGCCGACTAGCTTGGCCCACCAAGCTTTAGGCTAATGGGCCCAAGGCCCATTTCGAATTTTAACCCTTTTTCTCCTTTTTTTTTTTTTTTTGACATTTCTTCTATAATATTTTTGAATTTCAATTTCCATCTTGGCCAAAGTCTTGGAATATTTTTAATTATTGAAATTTGAATCATATGGCCAAGCATTTAAATTTAAATTTCCACAACACAAGCAAAATTCATCAAATTAAAAGACAATTTGGCTAAAGCATAAGCCATAAAATTCTATCACCTAATTAAAGACATTTAACACACCTTAAGGCTTGGCTTTCAATTTCTGGGATGCCACAATCTTCTCCTGATTAAATTGCTGAAAGTCGATGCAAAGACGCAACGAACCATCTTTCTTCCTCACAAACAGGACTGGTGCTCCCCAAGGTGATGCACTAGGACGTATAAATCCCTTATCCAACAACTCCTACATTTGCACCTTTAGTTCCTTCAATTCTGACAACGCCATACGATAAGGAGCCTTAGAGATTGGTCTATCCTGGGGGCCAACTCAATTACGAACTTGATTTCCTTTTTTGGGGGTAGACTAGGTAATTCCATAGGAAACACATCAGCAAACTCTTGTACTACTACAATGTCCTCCATCTTCAATTCTTCAACTATCATATCCACAATAGTCGCTAAGTAACCTTGGCAACCCCCGTCTAACAAACGGGTTGTCTTAAGCGATGAGATTAAGGTAATCAAGGGTCCTCCTTGACTCCTAATAAACTCGAAACTTTTATCTACTAATGGGTTAAACTAAATTGCTTTATGATAATAGTCTACATTAGCTCATTGCTTGGTGAGCAAGTGTGGCATCCCGAATCCCTCTTAGGTCGCCACAAGCACCAAATGTTACACCTAACTATATCTCTTAGAAGAAGTGTCGTAAATCATAGACACACACATTTTTTTTTAAATGGTCCCAGCGCGACTGATTTAGCGGAAGCAAAACATAACATCACCATTTCACCCTCCATCAACCATGATACAATTGCACACCACTAACATTATAATAAAGAAAAAGCCATGACACTTTATTTACATATTTTCAAGATGGGCTTCCTTGGGTCGGTACATCAAAAGAAAGGCCAGGACATGAAGCCACACTCGGCCTAAACCCCAAAAAGAAACAGTCGACCCACTACGACTCACATGCAAGATCCCCCATCACTAGTGTCGGCTAACCATCCCAAAAAGTTTCAGCTCCTACTTGTCATGTGCGGGTCCTCACACCCATCCCGGTGCATCAGGCGGTGGCGGCGGTAACATCCCAAGCATCATTCCGTCTCGGCGAACATGGACAGATATGAACTCCTGGATAACAGGGCCCCCAGCTAGGCCCACATCGTACATAACTAAACAGCGCACTCAAATATACGTCAGTCCAGGAATGGAGAGACAATCAAACTCCTTGCACTCGACCTCTACATCAGAAGGTAGGCCCTAAAACATGCCCCGCGTGACAGTAGGGAGTGGCATCCTACTAATCTGAAATGTTGGTCCCCAAAGGGATGAGTACAGCCACTCAGCGGGTAAAAGATCCGATAACCACTCAAAGCATCATGCAATACAATCATCGCATAATACATGTCATACATGCATTCTAGGCATTACTTACCTTGAAGATATGCATATACCATCATACATCTTCATCACAATCATAACACATACATGCCATCATGTCATAGGTTATCATCATGATGTCATACACATGTATCATCATCACCATCATGTCGTACACATGTATCATAATATCATAGGTCATCATCATATCATACATATGCCATCATCATTATATCATATATACAGATCATCATCATATCATAACATATATGCATACAATCATGCCATAAGTGATCATCATCATATCATAACATATATGCATACCATCATGCCATAAGTGATTATCATCATATCATAACATATATGCATGATTCAATTTCCACTTTTAACTTTCACTTCGATCACCACGTCACTCTTACCCGGGATCATCAATTTCATCCCATACTTTACACTCGCACCCCATCCTGGCATCGCGAGAAAAAAACCTCCGGCATTCAGCCATTTAAGGCCACCGGGCATCCGGCACCCCCACATCCCGGGCATCTCGCATCCCAACTGGCATCACGAGGCATCCCCTCGGGCAAAGACCCCCGAGGCTTCCGGCACCTAACCATTCCGGGCATCTCGAAACTCCCGAGGCCATCTGGCCATGTATCTCTATACATGGCCAGGGCATTTGGCACCGCCCATCCCAGGCATGCCGATACTCCTATGGCATTATCATCCGCCACAAACAGTTTCCTCATTTATCATTATTCATGTTCACCAATTTAGGTCTCAATTCAGCATGGCACATGATGAATGGCAAACAAAATCACTTTCATCCTTCGATCTATACATGCATTATCACTCAGCATCATACATGCAGCAAGATACAATCATTCATAAAAATAAAATTTATGGAATTCGTACAATTTAAAAATAATGCATTTATCATACCCTTTTTGAAATTTATTTAAATTCCAGCTTGTACCATTTTCAAAAATATTTAAATTAATTATCCATATGATTCTCAAAAATCATGAAATTAAGGCACGGATAGACAAGACAATAGGATAATGATTTCATGAAAAAACACATGGCCAATAGAATTCCACACAAAATTATAATTCAGACAAATGCAGCGTGCAATCTCGGATAAAAATAGAAAGCACAGTTTCCGAAAAATTTATTTAAAATATCTAAACGACCTCCAGAAATTATGAAATTTTACCAGGTTATAACCAAGACACTAAAGTAGATTTTTCATGAAAACTTTCATGAAGGAATCAAGGTCAAAATTGAACTCGAAACATGCATGCAAGCTCTCACAAGATTCTGGGTCAGACGGATCTCACGAAAACAGCAACATCACTCAAGACCAAGTCATTCTAGCTTCGGTTTCTACCTCCTAATCACCCAAAATTCGACACTACTCCAATCATACATGCAACACATACATGCAAGAGTAGAAAACGGATCCCAACTTGCCTCTAGACCGAGGAGAACGACGGCACACGGCGGACGAACGGACGGCGTGCGGCGGCGACGGCAACTCCTCCTCCCTCTCGGCTTCTCTTCTCTCGGCCTCACTCTCTCTCTCTCTCTCTCTCTCTCTCTCTCGCATGATTCTCTCTCTCACTTGGCCGAATAGCCAACCGGCCACCCTCTCTCTCCTCTTCCTTTTATTTCCCCAAATCATCATCATTAGCTTGCCTCTCCAATGGCCAATGCATGCCATCTCCCTTTTGCCACTTGTCATGATACAAGCATGGGCTTTGGGAGAAATTGGGCCAGCAAATGGGCCGGCCACTCCTCCCCCTTTCACGGTCGACGGTAGCCCACTTGTGGGCTTCAATGGGCCGGCCAACTTGGCCCATTAAAATCCACCTTTGGGCCTAAGGCCCAAACCTAAATAAAAATCAAATTTTCCCCTTTCCTATTCTTCCTTTAAGAATTTAGTTACTAAATTCCACATGACCAAAAATCTTGTAACATTTTATTTATAGGAGCTTAGTCTATAAAGTGCATAGCTAAGCATAGATTATTATCATTAATTTATCTAATTTAAAATCTCATGAACACAAGAACATATCACTTAGCCTTAAGAAAACTAATGGTTAAAGCATAAACCATAGGTAATTTCATTACCTAATTATGGGCTTTAATTGTGGCATCCCAAAATTCATAATGACCTCTAGTTACATTAAAGTCTATGAATAGGTGATGGAAGTACCGTTAGGTTATTTTATGGCCATTTAATCCATAATTTGCAATAAGATTCATGGCCAAGCTTTTAATGGATAATTATTTGATAGGAAAGAAAATCCTATCATTGGCCATGTGTTTTATAAATTGGAATTTATGGATTTATGATTTCAAGTTTTATGGCCATATGAAATTGTAATTTAGTAAGTGGGGATTTACGGTAAATTATTAAAAGTAAAAATGGACTTATTTAAGAAAAATTTGGGCCATTTAAGCTTGGACTTTAGGCCCAAGTGTGTTGGCCTAAAGTGGGCCAAGAGGCCCGGCCCATAGAGCCATGGAGTGGTCGA
This sequence comes from Eucalyptus virginea, assembly GCA_014182375.1. Lineage (NCBI taxonomy): Eukaryota > Viridiplantae > Streptophyta > Magnoliopsida > Myrtales > Myrtaceae > Eucalyptus > Eucalyptus virginea. Next base: position 33,868,892 of record CM024516.1, on the reverse strand, counting down.
CCAAGCTGGCCCAAGATTGGCCCAAGAAGAAGGCCCATCAACCTTGCATGTAATTGGACAAGTGGCATGAAGGAGGTGAAGCACGGTGGACACTTGTCTTCCTCCACAATTACACTTGTCCCTCATGCAAACTAAGAATGCATGCATATATAAATACAACCAAAAGAGAGAGAGAGAGAAAGAGAGAGTGGCTGGTGGAGAATTCGGCCAAAGGGGAGAGGAGGATGCGAGAGAGAAGGAGTCCACCCGTCGCCGCCCGCACGCCGTCCGTCCGCCGTGTTCGCCGCCGTGTGCCACCGTTCGTGTGGTCTAGAGGCAAGTTGGGGGTCCTTTGCTACTCTTGCATGTGTGTTTGTTACATGTATGGTTGATATAGTGTCGAATTTGAGTGATTGGAAGAGGAAAACTGAAGCTTGGATGACTTGTTTTTTAGTAAGGTTGCTGTTTTGTTTGAATCCGCCCGAGTCAGAATGTTGTGTGAGCTTGCATGCATGTTTAGAGTCCGATTTTGGCTTCGATTTCTTCATGAAAGTTGTAGCTAACATCTTAAGCTACAACATAATAAAATTTGGTGGAAAATGATGGATATGTGAGGGGTCAAACTCTAGTTCTACGGAGACCTCAGATCTGGAACGATTTCACTGACATCTTGTTGGATTTGTGGTTGCATGTTGATTTGTGCTAAGAATAATTCTTCGCTCTCTTCATGAAAGTTGTAGGGGACACCTTAAAATATAACATACTCAAATTTGAAGTGAAATGAACAAGTATAGCCTAGTAAATCGACTAGATTTTGAAGACGGAAATTCTGGATATGTATTACAGGACACCCGAGAATTCATGGACCTAAAAGACGACTATACTCTGGTTATTTGACTTAGATCTCTTCATGAAACTTGTATAGAACATCTTTATGTAGAACATATCCAAATTTCAGAGAAAAAAAATAAGAATAGGTAGGTGAAAACTCAGTATTTCGGAGAAGCATGTACTGGACGATTCGGGGGTTGGATCCAGAAGCTTCGTGAGACTGTAGAAAATAATCTAAAAATAATATGGCTTGGAAGTCTTCATGAAAGATGTACGAAAATGTCTTGGTTATGACTCGGTAAAATTTCGTAAATTTTGGAGGTCGTATGGATATTTTAATCGAATTTCTTCAAAAACTGTGCATTCTGGTTTCTTCCGAAAATGACATGCCATTTTGTGGAAATTGTGGAATTGTGTGAAATTCTATTTGGCCATGTATTTTGCATGTAATTATTATTCTATTGGCTTGTTTGTCACTTGCCTTAATTTTTATAATTTTTGGGAATTTATAGATATTAAATTTAATATTTTTGAAGATGACAAAAGCTGGAATTTAAATAAATGAAAGAGGGCATGAAAAATGGATTATTTTATTGGCCATAAATTCTATTAAATTTATTTCATAAATAATTATACCATGTAGCATGTATGATAAGGTCTTGATGTATGCATGACATTGAATTGACATACATGTATGAATTCCATGCCAAGTATGACTTGTTTGATGTCACGTCATATGCCATGCTAAATTAAGACTGAAATTGGTAAACATGGATAATGGTAAATGAGGATGTGGTTGTGGTGGAGGATGATGCCCGGAATGTATAGAGATGCATTGCCGGATGGCCCCGGGAGTGTTGGGATGCCCGGTGGTATACGGTACGTAATTCCAGGGGAGGCCTGGTGGTATGTCGGTACATAATTCCGGAAGCCCTGTCAGAGGTTTATGCCCGAGGGGAATGCCTCGCGATGCCAAGATTGGGGTGCGGGATGCCCGGCCAGGGAGTGTAAATGCCGGAAGCCCTGACGGAGGTTTCTGCCCGAAGGGAATGCCTCGTGATGCTAGTTGGAATGCGAGATGCCCGGAATGTGGGGGGTCGGATGCCCGGTGGCCTGGAATGGCTGAATGCCGGAGGTTTTTATCGCATGGGATGCGAGTGTAAAATATGAGATGGGATTGATGATCCGAGGAAGGATGATGTGGTGATCAAATTAAAAATTAAAAGTAGAAATTGAACCATGCATGATGATATGCATGATATGATGATGATGATATGGCATGATGATATGCATGATACGATGATGATATATGATATGGTAGGGTGATATGCATGATATGATGATATATGATATGGCATGGTGATATGCATGATATGATGATGATATATGATATGGCATGGTGATATGCATGATATGATGATGATGATGACATGTGTGATATGATGATGTCATGATGATGATGACATGTGTGATATGATGATGCCAAATGATGATGACATGTGTATGGTATGATGGTGTAATGTATATTGTGATGATGACATGTGTGTAATATAATAATGTCATGATGACGATGATATGAGTATGACATGATGATACACATGTATGTGTTATGACTGTGGTGATGATGCATGATAGTATATGCATGGCTTCAAGGTAAGTAATGCCTGCAATGCATGTTGACTTGTATGATGCATTGAGTGGTTATTAGATTCCTTTACCTGCTGAGTGGTTGTAGTCACCCCTTTTGGGGACCAACATTTCAGATTAGTAGATGAATTGAGCGGTTAGATATGACCGCGAGGAGAATGATAGCAAAGGAAGGAACTTTTGGACGCCGACACTGATCGATGGACTTTAAGTATTCAACTGTTGGAGAAGATGTCGGTCATCCTTTGAAGTGTAGCCGAGTATAGAAAACTATGGCATTTTGATGTACCGATTTAATGATGTCCATATGGTTTAAGTGAACAAAAGTGTACGGCTTTTACCTATAAATGTTTAGTTGGTGTGCATCGTTTTCTGAATGTAGGGAAGGGAGTTGTTGTTGGATGTGCTTCCGTATATAAATTGCGCAAGGGACCGTTAATAAAAGATGTAAACCTCCATGGTTGTATGGACCCGCTGCAACTAAAAATGGTATCAGAGTGACATGTTATTTGGGAAAGAAAAAGGTAAGCGAACTGTGGTGACCCTAGCGGATCGGGGGCCGTTCGAGGGGTGCCACATTAATACACCTTAAAGCTTGTCTTGAATTTTTAGGATGCCACAATTCTCCCCTCCTTAGAGAATTTTGTTCTCGAAATTAGACACCACTCTTGCCTTCTTGAAACAAGTAAGGGTACTTTTCCTTCTTCTGATCATCACTTTCCCATGTGGCTTCCTCCATATCATGATGTCGCCATAATACCTTAACCAGAGGAATCTTCTTAGTCCTAAGAATTTGTTTCTTTCGATCTAATATGTGCACAGGCTCTTCGATGTACCTCACTTTCTCATCCACTTTGATGGCTTCATGATCGAGTATATGACTAGGATCCGGCTGGTACTTCCTCAACATCAATACATGAAACACATCATGCAAATTTCCTAACTTAGGAGGTAGCGCTAAGCAATAAGCTACATCCCCTATCCTTTCGAGTATCTCTAAAGGTCCAACAAATCTAGGGCTTAACTTACCCTTCATTCCAAATCGAGATATCCCTTTCATTGGAGATACTTTCAAGAATACATGATCTCCCACACTAAATTCTAAAGGCCTTCTACGCTTATCCGCGTAGTCTTTCTGCCTACTCTGAGTTGTTTTAAGTCTTTCTCTAATATCAACAGCCTCAGTGGTAACTTGTACCAATTCAGGTCCTGTCAATTTCCTTTCACCTCCTTCATTCCAACAAACAGGAGTCCTACATCTCCTTCCATATAATGCTTCATAGGGAGCCATGCCTATACTCTTCTGAAAACTATTATTATAGGCACACTCTACCAAATGCAATCTTTCATCCCAATTTCCTTTGAAATCAATTACACAAGCCCTTAACATATCCTCTAATGTATGAATTACTCTTTCTGTTTGTCCATCTGTCTAGGGATGAAAAGCAGTACTAAACTAAAGTTTAGTTCCTAATGCGACTTGAAGACTTCGCCAAAAGTTCGAAGTAAATCTCGAATCCCGATCTGAGGTAATAGTCACTGGAACACCATGTAAGCGTACCACTTGACTTACATACATGTCCGCATATTTGTCCATTGAGTAATCCATGCGAATTGCTAGGAAATGAGCAGACTTAGTTAAACGGTCTTCTATAACCCAAATAGAGTCATGACTGCTCGACGTCCTTGGTAATCTTTATATGAAGTCCATCGTTATATGCTCCCCTTTCCATTATGGAATATCTAATGGTCTCAATAGTCCTGTGGGTTTACGATACTCCGCTTTTACTTGCTGGCACGTCAAACATTGAGAAACGTACTTAGCCGTATCTACTTTCATACCATTATACCAAAATTGCTGACGTAAATTCCTGTACATCTTTGTACTTCCCGGATGAATACTATAATTACTCTTATGTGTCTCCGACAAAATTTCCTTCTTTAATTCTTCATTGTCAGGAACACAGAGCCGTCCTTGGCACCTTACTCTTCCATCATCAAAGACTTGAAATTCTGGTCTTTTTCTTAAAGACACAGCATCTTTCACTTTCAAAATCTTTGGGTCAGATCCTTGCAAGATTTTAACCTTCTGAATAATCTCGGGTTCTATTCTTAATGCACTAAGCATACCGGTAAGACAATCCATTTCAAATTTAAATTCTGAGTCTACTATAGACTCCAACAACCCCCATTCTGCCATTCTTAAACTAGCCATTTCCACAGCCGTCTTACGACTAAGATCATCTGCTACCCTATTCGCTTTCCCTGGATGGTATCTTATCTCAAACTCATAATCCTTTAGCAACTCCATCCACCTCCTATGTCTCATGTTCAACTCCTTTTGTGAGAACAGATATTTCAAGCTCTTATGATCCGTATAAATCTCAAACTTCTCCCCATACAAATAGTGTCTCCATATCTTCAAGGCAAACACTATAGCTACTAGTTCTAAATCATGCGTTGGGTAATTCAGCTTATGGGGTTTTAATTGTCTAGATGCATAGGCTATGACCTTGCCATGCTGCATCAAAACACATCCCAGTCCTTTGTGAGATGCATCACTATACACTGTAAAACCATCAGGTCCAGTCGGTATAGTCAGGATTGGAGCCGAGGTCAATTTCCTTTCAAGCTCCTGGAAACTCCTTTCACATTCTCCATTCCACTCAAACTTCACATTCTTTCGGGTCAATTTAGTTAAAGGACCTACCAATCGTGAAAATCCTTCAATAAACCTCCTATAATAAACAGCCAGTCCTAAGAAACTTTGTATTTCAGTGGGTGTCGTTGGTCTCGACCAATTTACTACCATTTCAACTTTTGCCGGGTCTACTGCAATTCCTTCTCCTGACACCACATGCCCTAAAAATATTATTTGGTCCAACGAGAACTCACACTTACTAAACTTGGCATACAACTTATGCTCTCTCAGGGTCTGCAAAACTATCCTCAAATGTTGCTCATGTTCTTGAGGTCCTTTTGAATACACCAGAATATCATTGATAAATACAATCACAAACTGGTCTAAATAAGGCTTAAATATCTTATTCATTAAATCCATAAATGCAGCCGGCGCGTTAGTCAATCCAAATGGCATCACAAGGAACTCATAGTGTCCATAACGAGTCCTGAACACAGTCTTAGGAATATCCTCTTTCTTAATTCTTAGCTGATGGTATCCCGACCTTAAGTCAATCTTAGAGAAGACCGAACTTCCCTGGAGTTGGTCAAACAGGTCATCAATTCTAGGAAAATGATACTTATTCTTAATGGTCACTTGGTTCAGCTGCCTATAGTCAATGCACGAGCGCATCAATCCATCTTTCTTTTTCACAAACAAGACCGGTGCATCCCAAGGTGAAGCACTTGGTCTAATGAATCCTTTATCAAGCAACTCCTGCAGTTGCACTTTCAATTCCTTCAACTCGACTAAGGCCATCCTATATGGGGCTTTTGATATAGGTCTTGTTCCAGGCATTAATTCAATTTCAAATTCAACTTCCTGCTCTGGTGGTAATCCAGGCAATTCCTCAGTAAATACATCTTGAAATTCATTAACTACTTGAACTTCCTCAAGTTTAGGCTCCTCCCTTGCATAATCTCTAACTATGGCAGTATCCTTGGCATCCTTTGTCAAGTAATGCACAGGCTTCTACTGCCGAAATAAGTGCTATAGGTAGATGGGTCTGACCTCCCATAAATTCACCACTAGATTGATCAGGTAAAACGAATTGGATCACTCTTCTATAACAATCCATTCTAGCCCGATACTTATGAAGCCAATCCATTCCTATAATAACATCAAAATCATACATAACCATTACAACCAAACCTATTTCCATATCTTTTCCTCCCATTGATATCTTACAATTCCCACACACCAGCGTAGACAATACCATATCCTTTAAAGGCGTGGAAACACAAAGAGGCGTCTCAAGAGGCATAACTTCTATTTTATTCAAACGTCTATATCTTTCAAACACAAATGAATGCGTTGCACACGTATCAAACAATGCATATGCCTTTCTATCATTTATAAGGACCGTACCTGAGATAACATTTTTGGAAGCTTCCGCTTCCTCTTGGGTGACCGCATACACCCTTCCTTGTGCTGGTGGCCTCTGAGGATTTCCTTGTAAGTTTGATCTAACAGCACTCTGATATCCCTATCGCACCGAGCCAACACTCACTTGCGACCTCTCTTGTGGGCAACTTCTACTAAGATGACCGACTTGTCCACAACCAAAACATTTTAGTCGTCCATTGCAAGGTCCTGGGCCATGTCGCCCATTACACCTTTGACAAACACCAGGCTAATAGGGTGCTTTCCCTATATTCAGACCACTTCTTGCTCCCCCAAAATTTCCAAAATTACTCTTCTTCTTCACATTCCAGGTCTGACCTTGACCAGAATAAGGTCTCTTTCCCCTTCTCACATCATTAAAATTCAATGGTTCCTTAAACTCTGACCGTTCTCTTAACAGTTCCTACTCTACTAACTGTGCCCTTTCATAAATCTCATTATAATCTCTTATGTTCAAAGGCACTAGTTGCTTTCTAATGTCAATTCTCAACCCTTTTAGAAATCTCTTAGCCTTTTCTTCCTAATCCTCAATCAATCTAGGAGCATATCTAGACAGTTCAGAAAATCTAGCCTCATACTGGTCCATTGTCAGCTCCTTTTGTTCTAGTTGAACAAATTCTATAATTTTCCTATCCTTAGCACAGTCAGAGAAATGCTTTCTATTGAAAGCTCTCACAAACTCTTCCCGCTTAACATCGCACTGGTGGAAAGATTATGTCCTTCGAAGCTCTCCACCAAAACTTTGCATTTCCCTCCAACTGGTACTCTGCCAAAGTTATTTTCTCAGCATTAGTGCAATCCAACAGCCGGAAAATTCGTTCCATCCCATCAATCCATTGTTCCGCCTCCTCAGGACTTCCCATTCCATTGAACTTAGGTGGCTTCAGCTTCAGAAATTGCTCCACCAGTCCTTGAGTACGGCGTTCTGCTTCGGGCTGTTGCTGCGCCTGTCTTTCCATCAGATTTCCAATGTTGGCCAATGCTTGCAGGATGTCTTCCATTCGGGGTTCAGCCCTTGCAGTAGAGGCTTTAGCCCTTGATGGATGAGCACTTCCAACTCGCACCATGACTTTCCTGCAATTTCCAAGCATTGCCTCAGGAAATATCTGAGACTCACTGCCTCCATTCAAAGCAACTAATACTACATAAGTAACACATACATGTTACTGGTACCTAAAGCCAACTCAAAATTAATTGCTAGGGATCTTACGAGTGAATACTCATCACCCGTTATTCAATTATTTCGTTTTATATCCTATGGTGTGCATTGTCATCATGTTCCTCAATTTTCAAATGAGGCTCCTTATCACTCCACCTATAACCATTCGCTCTGATACCAAAAAGGGGCGCTGTGGCACCCCAAATCCCTCTTAGGTCGCCACAGGCACCAAACATTACACCTAACTATATCTCTTAGAAGAAGTGTCGTAAATCATAGACGCACACATTTTTTTTTTTTTTTTTAAACGGTCCTAGCGCGACTCATTTAGCATAAGCAAAACATAACATCGCCGTTTCACCCTCCATCAACCCATGATACAATTGCACACCACTAACATCATAATAAAGACAAAGCCATGACACTTTATTTACATATTTTCAAGATGGGCTTCCTTGGGTCAGTACATCAAAAGAAAGGCCAGGACATGAAGCCACACTCGGCCTAAACCCCAAAAAGAAACAGTTGACCCACTACGACTCACATGCAAGATCCCCCATCACTAGTGTCGGCTAACCATCCCAAAAAGTTTCAGCTCCTACTTGTCACGTGCGGGTCCTCACACCCATCCCGGTGCATCAGGCGGTGGCGGCGGTAACATCCCACGCATCACTCCGTCTCGGTGAACATGGACGGATATGAACTCCTGGATAACAGGGCCCCTAGCCAGGCCCACATCGTACATAATTAAACATCGCACTAGAATATACGTCAGTCCAAGAACGGAGGGATAGTCAAACTCCTCGCACTCGACCTCTACATCGGAAGGTAGGCCGTAAAACACGCCGCGCGTGACAGCAGGGAGCGGCATCCTACTCATCTGAAATGTTGGTCCCCAAACGGGTGAGCACAGCCACTCAGCAGGTAGAAGATCCGATAACCACTCAAAGCATCATGCAATACAATCATCACATAATACATGTCATACATGCATTCCAGGCATTACTTACCTTGAAGCCATGCATATACCATCATACATCTTCATCACAATCATAACACATACATGCCATCATGTCATAGGTTATCATCATGATGTCATACACATGTATCATCATCACCATCATGTCGTACACATGTATCATCATATCATAGGTCATCATCATATCATACATATGCCATCATCATTATATCATATATACAGATCATCATGCCATAAGTGATCATCATCATATCATAACATATATGCATACCATCATGCCATAAATGATCATCATCATATCATAACATATATGCATACCATCATGCCATAAGTGATCATCACCATATCGTAACATATGTGCATACCATCATGCCATAAGTGATCATCACCATATCGTAACATATGTGCATACCATCATGCCATAAGTGATCATCATCATATCATAACATATATGCATGATTCAATTTCCACTTTTAACTTTCACTTCGATCACCACATCACTCTTACTCGGGATCATCAATTTCATCCCATACTTTACACTCGCACCCCATCATAGCGTCGCGAGAAAAAAAACCTCTGGCATTCAGCCATTTAAGGCCACCAGGCATCCGGCACCCCCACATCCTGGGCATCCTGCATCCCAACTGGCATCACGAGGCATCCCCTCGAGCAAAGACGTCCGAGGCTTCCGGCACCCAACCATTCCGGGCATCTCGAAACGCCCGAGGCCATCCGGCCATGTATCTCTATACATTCCGGGCATCCAGCACCCCCCATCCCGAGCATCTTGATACTCCCAGGGCATTATCATCCGCCACAAACAGTTTCCTCATTTATCATTATTCATGTTCACCAATTTAGGTCTCAATTCAGCATGGCACATGATGAATGGCAAACAAAATCACTTTCATCCTTCGATCTATACATGCATTATCACTCATCATCATACATGCAGCAAGATACAATCATTCATAAAAATAAAATTTATGGAATTCGTACAATTTAAAATAATCCATTTATCATGCCCTTTTTGAAATTTATTTAAATTCCAGCTTGTACCATTTTCGAAAATATTTAAATTACTTATCCATATGATTCTCAAAATTCATGAAATTAAGGCAAGTGATAGACAAGATAATAGGATAATGATTTCATGAAAAAACACATGGCCAATAGAATTCCACACAAAATTATAATTCACACAAATACAGCATGCAATCTCGGATAAAAACAGAATGCACAGTTTCTGAAATAATTTGATTAAAATATCCAAACGACCTCCGAAAATTATGAAATTTTACCAGGTTATAGCCAAGACACTAAAGTAAATTTTTCATGAAGAATTATAAGCCAAAATTATTTTTGGATTATTTTCTATAGTCATACGAAGCTTCTGGATCTAGCACCGAAACGTCCAGTGTATGTTTCTCCGAGATACTGAGTTTTCACCCACCTATTCTTATTTGTTTCCTCTAAAATTTGGATATGTTTTACTTCAAGAGGTCCCATACAACTTTCATTAAGGGATCTAAGTCAAATTTCCAGAGTATAGTCATCATACGGGTCCATGAAGTCTCGGGTATCCTGTACCGCGTCTCCAGATCTACGGTTTTCAAGAGTAAGTTGATTCACTGGGCTACACTTTTTCATTTTACTTAAAATTTGAGTATGTTAAACTTAAAGATGTTATCTACAAGTTTCATGAAGAATTCAAAAAGAGATTCTTAGTAAAAATCAACATACAACCACAAATCTACCGAAAGGTCAGTGAAATCGTTCCAGATCTGGTGTCTCCGTAGGATGAGAGTTTGACCCCTTAAATCTCCATCATTTTGCACCAAAGTTTAGTATTTTGTAGCTTAAGATGCTAGTTACAACTTTCATGAAGGAATGAAGGTAAAAATAGAACTGAAAACATGCATGCAAGCTCTCACAAGATTCTGGGTCAGGCTGATCTCACGAAAACAGCAACATCACTCGAGAGCAAGTCATTCTAGCTTCGGTTTCTACCTCCTAATCACCCAAAATTCGACACTACTCCAAACATACATGCAACACATACATGCAAGAGTAGAAAATGGATCCCAACTTGCCTCTAGACCGAGGAGAACAACGGCACATGGCGGACGAACGGACGGCGTGCGGCGGCGACGGCGACTCCTCCTCCCTCTCGGCTTCTCTTCTCTCGGCCTCACTCTCTCTCTCTCTCTCTCTCGCACGATTCTCTCTCTCACTTGGCCGAATAGCCAACCGGCCACCCTCTCTCTCCTCTTCCTTTTATTTCCCCAAATCGTCATCATTAGCTTGCCTCTCCAATGGCCAATGCATGCCATCTCCCTTTTGCCACTTGTCATGATACATGCATGCGCTTTGGGAGAAATTGGGCCAGCAAATGGGCCGGCCACTCCTCCCCCTTTGATGGTCGACGACAGCCCACTTGTGGGCTTCATTGGGCCAGCCAACTTGGCCCATTAAAATCCACCTTTGGGCCTAAGGCCCAAACCTAAATAAAAATAAAAATTTCCCATTTCCTATTCTTCCTTTAAGAATTTAGTTACTAAATTCCACATGGCCAAAAATCTTGTAACATTTTATTTATAGGAACTTAGTCTATAAATTGCATAGCCAAGCATAGATTATTATCATTAATTTATCTAATTTAAAATCTCATGAACACAAGCACATATCACTTAGCCTTAAGAAAACTAATGGCTAAAGCATAAACCATAGGTAATTTCATTACCTAATTATGGGCTTTAATACAACTTAGACATTGTCTTGAATTTTTGGGATGCCACAGCCAGTCCATGCCAATTATCACATCAAAATCATGCATGGCTAGGACAATTAAATCTATTCTTTCATCCCGCTCACCAATAACCAACTTGCAACTAGGACAGCCTATTGCAGACAACGCTTTATCCTTTAACGGGGTAGATATACTAATGACTGACCCCAACGATTCTGGACTCAACCTTACCAACTTAACGTACTACTCAGTAATAAATGAATACGTAGCTCCAGGGTCAAATAAAGCGTAAGTAGCATGGTCATTCAGCGAGACCGTACTTGTGACCACGTCGGGTGAGTCCTTTGCTTGTCGTTGGGTGATAGTATACACCATTCCCTATGCTGGAGCTCCGTTCATCATGCCCTGCAGTGCATTCTACGGTGCACTCCCTCTGTTCTAACCCATCGACGACGGTGGCAACTGCAATCCCATCGGCCTATAGGGATAGTCTTTAACTTGGTGACCCTGCTAGGCATATCCATAGCAAGCACCAATCCTAGAATAGCACAGGGTTGATTCGTGTCGTCTTCCGTAGAAACGACACACGCCATTCTGGTTTGGCGCTGACTTCCAATCCCACCATCCCGTTAAGTGGAATACGGTACCTTCCTCCGGTCATAGGCTTTTTTCCCAAACCGATTGACATCTCTGCTTGAATCGAATCGCGACCCAGATGCAGTGGCTCGATCATTCAAATTCGTCTCTATCAGTTATGCCCTCTCATACAGATTGTTGTAATCCTTTAGATTAAACGGCACCAACGGATCTTTCAGCTCTAATTTGAGGCCATCCCTGAACCTCCTAGCTCTGTCCCCAGGATCTTCTACCAGTCTCGGGGCATACTAGGACAGCTCGGCGAACTTTGTCTCGTACTGGTCCACAGACATTAGTCCCTGATGAAGCGCTGGAATTCCGCCATCTTCTGTTCCCTGGCACAGTTAGAGAACTACTTGCCATTAAAAGCTTCAAATAAGGTGTTCCACATTGGAACCACGCCTTCGGGGAACACTCTTACTCTAGTGGCCCTCCACTAGGTACTTGCATTTCCTTGCAACTGATAGACTACAAGGACTGCCTTATCTTCCTCCGAGCACCTCAACAGTGTGAAGGCTTTCTCTAACTCCTGGATCTAAAGAGTTGCAGCCTCGGGATCAGCTACTCTTATGAACCTCGATGAGTTCATCTTCGAAAACTGCTCTGCCAGCTTATGCATCGGTCTCTCCCCGATCACGTTCCTAGGTGGAACCTCGGCAGGTGTGGCTGTAATAGCAGTAGCAGCATTGACGGCAGCAGTGGCGGCGATAGTAGTGGCGGCTTGATTCTAGAACTACTGCCTACAAGATCTCATCGATTCTAGGATCGGTAGGTGCTGCTACACCAGCACTAGTCAGCGGCGACTCTATTCCATTGGCGCTAGCCTGAGCCTGCCCTCTTCCCCGGGCACCGACCTTAGTCAACGCCCTACCCCGTGTAATTGAAGCTACTGTCTTCTTCTGAGGAGTCCTCTGTTCCAGATCGCTCTGGTGCAAACTCTTTATAGAACCTGTTTTCCAGTTCCAACCTAGAATTAGAAAACTAAGGGACCCACACAAAACAATCTACCAATCAGCTAATCAGTCACATGCATTAGCATAAGAAAAAGGCATTTCCTACTAACTATCCCAAGACCCATCGCACCTTATCACTCCAAACACTAACCGGCTCTAATACCACTTCGGGCGGGGATGTCACACCCTAAACCTCGAGCGTGCGAACATCCTTCAATGGTCGATAGAATTGCAATGTTCCCAAGATGCGTCGCCGACCCATTTGATTTATGCATATGCGAAAGCAAACTAACAAACTCCAGACAACAAACAAACATGGGATAGAAAGTAGAACAACAAATTAACACAAAATATACTTTAAAAACAACCTAGGTTTATATACAGTCATGTCAAACCTACGGTTTATATACAAAAGTTCTATCTCCAAAAGAGCTACCAAGCCACCTAAACTCTGGACTCTCCAGTCATGGGTTCCGGGTCCTCCATGACACCAACGGGGGTGTCGAGATCCATAGAATGCCTTATTTCCAACTCCCCAGACCCGACATGAGGCCCGTCAAAACCTTATATGGGACCCTCCCGAGCCCTATTAGGAAAGTTAATGACCATGCTCTGAAGCAATGAAGTACCTAGTGAGGTAGGCCCTCATCGACCCAGACTGAGGACTCAACTAGCTCACGGGTCAGGTTGGTCCTAGGAATAGGGAAATAGGCTGAAAGTCCATCTCCTACGGGACCCCATAATGTACATGATGTACCTCCATCTAAGGACCTAAAAATTTTAAATTACCACGGGGTGAGACAAAGTCTCAGCGAGTCCACACCCTAAACCCCGATTAGAAGGAGAATTCACCTAGAGGCAGCCTAGACAAGCACTATATAAGACTTACCTTGTCTTAGCACCTCCATTCACGTTAGTACATCACATATATGATATATGAACGCAGCAAGCATACATCATTAACTAGAACACCTCATATCATATATTAATCAATCATGGGGGTCCCGATTATAAGGTCAAATCGTTATGACACGTCCCATTCCGTACCATACAATTCTATCACATAATCAGGTGTGGCTATTTCACTCAAGCGTGTCCCAATTAATTACGACCCAACGGCCACGGCCAACTTAACAGTCGGCAGTCATCCGGCATAACCAGGCGTTGTCCCGCTTCATCAGGCATCACAACGTCTACATCTAGATGGCATTCTAGAAGGAGAATCGGCCCAGCCTTCACTGCGACCGACATCCGTTGACGTGGGGCATTTGAACTTAATTAGGCATCATCCGGCGTAAACGCATCGTGACGGTTTCTTATAATGATCACACGTGCATCAAATCTTAGCCAAGGACATCGTGCTTCGTACTTGAATGCCTCAATTTCAAATAATGTACTTGGCCAATTTTCTTCATATTAAAAATACCCGGTAAAATAATTGTGCATGGTCATAACACTAAATCGAACCATAAAGCGTGCTATTCTCCCATTTTAAAATTCAACGATTTTATATAGTACTTAAAATATTTTTGGCGTCAAAACCTAACATCCGATATTTTTCTAATTAAATGCCAAAAATTCATATTTTTGAAATAATAATTCAAAATCATCACCAAGCATCCAATTGCACAAATTAGCAATCAATTTCATAAATCAATGCAACCATGATGATTAGCCAAAAATTCTGACAACTGGCTATCCCAGTATAATTTACGCTAATTAATAAATAATTAAATAAATTGCAAGTATTTAAATTAAACCACTAATTAATCTACATAAGCTAATCTAACCACCTAATTGAACTAATTACCTAATCTAGCTAGGATACGTACATTACTCTAATTACGCTAATCAACTAATCTATCTGACCACCTAATTAATCTAACTAATTAGCTACATAGATAACTACACTACTTAATTAATCCTTAATCCTATTGAGACCTAAACTAATCCACTAACCCTCAATTGGGCCTAACTAACCCAACTAAGTGTAATTAACCCTCTAATCCGGGATTAGGATCCTAACTCACCAATTATGAGAGCTAGCGGGTTCACGGTAATGGCAGCGGGACGGCAACCAAAACCCGGGCATGCGGCAACACCAAAAGAGGTCCGGAAGGGGCCGAAAAAGGCCAACAAGCTTCATGGTTTGTTGTTGGAAGACGGTTCTGTGGAGGGCTAAACCAGTCGGGGCTTGGCTGGTCACGGTGCGGGGATGCCGGAGGCGATCAGGCGAAGCCAGGAGGACATGGGGATAGCGTGATTGGAGCTGGTCATATGCTGGACAGAACAACGACCAGGTAGGGCTAGTGTCAGGGTTGCGATGTAGCTCAAGCGGGTGGACGGAGGGCAACGACAAGCGGGCAGGCGGACGCGAGGTTGGCTAGTCCATGTAAGGGAGGAGAAACAAAGGGGATAGGGGGAACATGGAGGGGACAAGAGGCTTGCAAGTCAAGGCTTGAGCCAATGGCCTTCAAATAGAAATTTATAGGCCATGATCACTTGGGCACCAAAGTCTTCTGCTCCCTGTTGTCCAAGCTTCATCCACAGGCTAATTCTCTCACAATTCTTCACCAAAGGACTTCAATTTGGTGCCTAAAATCAACCCAGCAGCAGCCCCTACGAATTTGGTGGATTTCTTCTTCAATTCCCCACCAAACGACTTCAATTTAATGGCCCAACATGCTATGGCAGCTACCTAAACCAATTTCCCTTCAAACCCTCACAAACTAACTCACTTTGGTTGCCAAAATTGCCAAATTAAAATGCCCATCCGAATTTCCTTGAATTTAATTGGCCAATTTTGATTTTCCAAGAAAATTTTGGGCTCGCCGAAAAGTCTTCAAAGGATGCGTGATGTCCTAAAAATAAATCATGACACGCTCGAACTTTTGAATCCCGAAATTGATATCAATTTTGTGGTTTATTAGATGCGATTTTTGTGGCATCCCAAAATTCAATAACAAGCCATAAGGTGTATTAAAGTCTTTAATTAGGTGATAGAATTTCCATGGCTTATGTTTTAGCCATTAGTCTTTTAATTAGATGATTTGTGCTTATGATTGTGAAAATTTAAATTTGATAGATTAATAATCTATGCTTGGCCATGCACTTTATAAATTAAATTTCAATAAATGAAATGTCATAAGACTTTGGCCATGTGGAATTTAAAATTTAAAGTTTATAGAAGAAATTATAAAAAGGAAAATTTTAATTTTATTTAGGTTTGGGCCTTTGGCCCAAAAGGGGGGATTTTTGGAGGCCCAATGGAGGCCTACGAATGGGCTGCCGTCGGCCCATAAGAGGCCCAAAAGAATGATGGCCGGCCCATCTTGCATGGATCAAGACAAGTGGCGCAAAGAAGGGCATGCATTGGCCTAGACTAGGATGCCATGCATTGGTCCATTTAGGTGGCAAGCAATGATTACTAATCATGAGAAGATGGGGATATAAAAAGAGAGAGAGAAAGGTGAGTGGCCGGTTCTTTCATTTGGCCGAGAGAGAGAGGTGTGCGAGAGAGAGAGGGTTTGAGAGAAAGGGAGAAACCAAGAGGGAGAGGAGGCGGAGCCGAGGGAGGAGCCGCCGTGTCTCGCCGTCGCCGCCGTGTCCGTCCGCCGTACGTCGCCGTTCGTTCATCTTAGAGGCAAGTGGAGTCCTTAACTTCTCTTGCATGTTTGTTGTGGTGGTTGCATGTTCGGTTTTAGGTGTGATTTGTGCGAAATACCGAGGTAAGAGTAGGTTATTTACAAACCGTGTGACTGTTCTTGTTCGGTTTGTGGAAGTCAGTGACTTGTTCGAGCTTGCATGTGTGTTTGGAGTTCGATTTTGACTTCAGTGTCTTCATGAAAGTTGAAGCTAACGTCTTGTACTATGACATACTAAAATTTTGTAGAAAACGATGAAGATTTGAGGGGTTAAAAGTTCTATGATACGGAGACTTAGATCTGCGAAAATTTCACCGACCTCTTGTTGATTTCTTGCTTGCATGTTGATTTCTGTTGGAGATCTCACTTCGTTGTCTTCTTGAAAGTTGTAGGTAACACATTAAATTAAAACATAATAAAATTTGAAGAGAAATGAACGAGTGTAGCCTAGTTAATCGGCTAGATCTTGGAGATGTTTGATTCTGGTAAGGTGTACCGAGACACCCGAGACTTCAAGGACTTAAAAGACGACTCTACTTTGGTTATTAGGCCTAGATCTCTTCATGAAACTTGTAAAGGACACCTTGATACATAACATACTCAAATTTCAGAGGAAACGAAAGAGAATAAATGGGTGAAACCTTAATTTTTCGGAGATATGCATTCTGGACGAAGCGGTAGAGGTTCCAGAAGCTTCGTGGAGTTGTATAAATTAATCTAAAAATAATTTGACTTAGAGTTCTTCATGAAAAATGCACTAAAATGTGTTGGATATCACCCTGTAAAATTTCGTAATTTTTGGAGACCGAATGGATATTTTAATTGAATTTATTCGGAAACTGTGCATTTGGTTTAAATCCGAGAATCATAGGATGTTTTGGGAAAATTGTGGAATTTGGTAAGAATTTAAATTGGCCACGAATTTTGCAAGAAAATATCATCCTATGGGTTTGTTAAATACTTCTTGGATTTTTGGGAAATTATTGATATTAAATAATAAAATAAAATAAAATAAAATAAAAAATAATAAAATAAAATAAAATAAAATAATAATAAAATAATAATAAAATAATAATAAAATAATAAAAAATAATAAAATAAAATAAAATGGATTTTTATTTGGCCATGGATTCAATTGTATTTGTGTGGCATATGTGTGATGAGGTCTTTGCACATGTATTTGATTGAGATGTATATGTGATAAAGTCTTGATATGCCTATGACATGGTCCTTGTACATGTATTGAATTGAAATGCATATGTGATGGAGCTTTGGCATGTGTTTGACATGTGAATGGAAATGCAAGTGTGATTTGTTTGATGCCATGCCAATTGCCATGTTAAATTGAGATAAAGAAATGGTAAATGTGGATAATGGTAAATGAGGAGATGGTTGTGGTGGATGATGATGTTCGGTGGCCTAGGGGCGTAATTCCGAAGATTCCCCGAGAGTGTCGGGATGCCCGGTGGTATACGGTACGTAATTCCAGGGGGGGCCTGGTGGTATGTCGGTACATAATTCCGGAAGCCCTGTCGGAGGTCTTTGCCCGAAGGGAATGCCTCGCGATGCCGGATTTGGGTGCGAGATGCCCGGCTAGAAGGGTAAAGGCCAGAAGTCCGGTTGTATCTTGGATACATGCCCGGAGGTTCCTCGTGATGCTAGTTGGGATGCGAGATGCCCGGAATGTGGGGGGCCGGATGCCCGGTTGTATCTTGGATACATGCCTGGAGGTTTTTCTCGCATGGGATGCGAGTGTAAAATATGAGATGAAATTGATGAATTGAGGAAGGGTGATGTGGTGATCAAATTTAAAGATAAAGATGAAAGTTAACTCATGGTATGATATGCATGATGATATGCATGATGATGATGTTGTTATGTGATGTGATATGATGATCACCCATGGTATGATATGCATGATGATATGCATGGTGATGGTGATGATATGTGATGTGATATGATGATCACCCATGGTATGATATGCATGATGATATGCATGATGACGGTGAGGATATGTGATGTGATGATGTCATGATAAGGATGACATGTATGATATAATGATGCCATGATGATGATTATGATGATGACATATGATGATAAGGCATGATGATGCATGATAGTATTGCGCATGGCTGCAAGGTAAGTTACGTCTGCAATGCATGTATGATTTGTATGATGCATTGAGTTGTTATTGGATTCCTTTACCTGCTGAGTGGTTGTACTCACCCCTTTTGGGGACCAACATTTCAGATTAGTAGATGGTTTGAGCGATTGGATATGACCGCGAGGAGAAGGATAGCAAAGGAGGGAACTTTAGACGCCGACACTGATCGATGGACTTTAAGTATTCAACTGTTGGAGAAGATGCCGGTCATCCTTTGAAGTGTAGCCTAGTATAGAAAACTATGACATTTTTGATGTACCGATGAATGATGTCCATCTGTTCTATGTAAATAAACGTGTTCGGTTTTAACTTATATAAGATGTTTAGTAGGTGTGCATCGATTTCTGAATGTAGGGAAGGGAATTGTTGGATATGCTTCCGTTATGTAAATTGCGCAAGGGACCGTTAATAAAAGATGTAAACCCCCATGGTTGTATGGACCCGCTGCAACTGAAAAATGGTATCAGAGTGACACGTTGTTTGGGAAAGAAAAAGGAAAAGCGAACTGTGGTGGCCCTAGCGGATCGGGGGCTGTCGAGGGGTGCCACAATTTTAGCGTAACCCAACCTACCGGATAGCTTTTAGAGATTTTATCACATTTAACCCATGGTCAATAATTCTTGATCCATATTTGTGCATCTTTGACTTATCGGCGACTTTCGATTATCGTAAAAATCTTAATGTTTCAATTAGGGGCACCGGGTACAGAATCGGCAAAAAATTTGGTTAGTTTCGTTCGATGCAAATTTTATAATCAGGTGGAATCACCCACCATTTAATCACACCATTCCATTGAATCGACCTATTCTCGATCACTAATCGACTATAACGGTACCATATTGACCCTTGCGAATTATCACGGTCAAGCAGTCAATTTTTGGTCGAATTCTCAAGTCGGTTGCATTTATAGATCAATTATCTCATGAGTGATCAGCTCAAAGAAAAGGACCAAAGGTGCGTCGATGAAAAGCCCAATTCATAAAGTCGGGATAGGGTCGAAAATCAGGATGTCACACCTTAGGTGTGACATCCTTATTCTATTTTTTCTATAAGGATTTTGTAATTGGTCTCTTAGTGAAACTTGTTTTTCATTATGTTCACTATGTTATGTAAAAATATTGTAATGTTTAGACTTGTATTGATGGGATAAATATTTGTAAAAATAAGTAAATATCTTGCTGTTTTGACAATTTTCTAACACACTGTTGCTTGTTGTTTGATTTTTGTAAAATCATGTGCAGCTCATTTAGGAAAAATTTCTTCATGAAAGTTGCTTGTTATTCTATTGCACATATTAAGAAATTTTTTCATCACCAATTTGTCATTAGGCATTGCCCAATTTTTATGTCTTTATATGCTTGTTCTGAAATATCCTAACATGAGTTTGATTATGATTGTCTAGATAAACCTCCTAGGTTAGTTTGTGCATGAATCTAGGTCATTCGATCTTCATAAAGGTTGTTTTAAACACCTCAATATTCATTGTCAAATGATTTTCAACGAATCTTCTTATCAAATCAAATTTAAAAATGCTTTGGTACATGTGATGTTTCCCTAAACCAAATTGCTAAGAAAGTTCTTTTCCAAAAGCTCGATTTGGTTTAAGGAAGAGGCGTGATAACATCCTCGATTTTGACCATTATTTTGTTCCCAACTAGCTGGCTAAGATAGATAGGCCTTAGGTTAGTCAAACCTTCCTAGAAAATAAGTGTGAGATAGTGTGAAAAGCATTAAATGAGGATGATGAATGTAGAGGCTTATGTGTCCCTATAGCCTAGCCTAGTTATAACTCTAAACTAAGTAGAAGATCTTGGAGGCCAAGAAATGGACTACACACCCATAGGAAGGAAGAGCAAGTAAGTCAAACCTTCTTAGACAAGCTAAGAGCACATTAATTACATTTGGCTTCTACTTATTCAATGGGAGACGGAATGTCCAAGATAACCTAGGATGCTCGATAATTAATACTTCTTGACCAAGTGGGATGCCTCCTTTTTCCAACTAAGATTGCCACATTTGATTTTCAAAATTACTAGGCCAAAAATTCATATTTGTCAATTTTACACAGATTTTTATAGTGCGAATTGAAAGAAACTTCCATCATGAAAGTTATTCTAAACATTTTGATCTAAAACATACTTAAATTTCATATTTTTCTGAGTTCAGATGGTAGAGATGAAGGCCTAATCATTCACCGTTTGGAACTTGTCCCGTGTATTGAAAACGATGACCAGGTTGTCTTCACGAATTTTTATAAAATTTTCCCTTTCAAATTTAACCATGCTTTCTTCGTGAAAGTTTTAAATGACATTCATATTAACTATTATTGAAATTTCAAGAGTTGTGTGAAGATTTGGATTTCAGAATGAGTCTCTCACTCCAACTATTGAATCTGCTTGACAGAAGAATATCTGGCTTGTGTTCAATGATTTTTTGCTCTTTCCACAGCACGAATTTGACTTGACTTCTCCTTCATGAAAAATGTCTATTAAGATCCTCTCGACAACATATTAAAATCTCATAAGTTTTTTATTCCACTTTGTCGCGACCCGATCTCGCCGCCCCTCGAGAAGTATCCAAGGTGTGAAAAGGTCGGGTTTAGGGATACTTGATCTCAAGATCGTGAGCTCTCCCAAGCTCGTACCCCGCGTGACAGCGGATTTATTTATGCGGTCTAATTGTTTAACAACCTAAGAATATAGACAGGAGTCGCCACTAGCCTCATTTTGGGGGTCGGCTAGAAACCCAATCGAGGGTCGGGAGTGTTCCCTCGATTCCTACGTAACCAGATATCTAGGTTCGGGGACTTGGGTGACGCTAATATCGCTATTAGCGCCCTTTCGGTACCTAAACAGTATGTTGTGTTTTTCCTAACATGTCCATGCATTTCTTTTTATATTTTCAAGATGATCAATTCTATACTAAATGATCATGCGTGGTGGATTATTTACATGCTATTCTATTTCTAAAAAATAGAAAGGAAAACAACCAATGAAATTGAAATTGCAAGACATTAAGTAAGCAATCAAGGAAAAGCCGCAAATCTATCAGGCAGTCCTAAAAATATAAAAGAGAAACAATTAAAAAGAAAAGAAAGAAAACCTGCAACTCGTCGGGTTTTATACATGCATGGAACCCGAGACATATGTCGGGAAAAAGAATATTACTTGACAATAGTCGGAGTGGACATCGACCTCCACCATCTTCACGCCTCCTTCATCTTCGGGATCCTAATCTAAACCTAATCTAAGAAACCTATAACTAGGTATATAGTGGAAGGAAACAAACATCACAAATAAGATCAAAGCAATTGGGGTAAAACCCATGTATGATTGGTTCTAAGAAAAGCACAGAACATCAGGCATTTCATGAAGAACAACTTTCATGAATGAAATTTCCTAAGATGTATCAAGTTCAAATAAGATCAAATTCATGGTCGAAAAGCAACAATTGCTAAAGCATGCAAATCAATCACAAACAAACCAGAAAATAATACATGATAACAGACTTACCAAGTCATCTAATCAATGCATGAAAATCATGAAATTTGAACATGACGTAGGGTTAAATGTGAAGAAAAAGTTTGATTTAGACATTCAACCCTAAATCTATGTGCAAAAGGTCACACAAATCCATTAACATTAATATGTGACTTGTTATTTGAAGCAAAATGCATGACAATTTCAGTTGTGGTATATCGACTTGATGCATGGTTTTTACATGGTCAATGATCTTCAAATGAGGCATGCCATGTATCATTGCGAAGCTTATGATGTGCTCTAAGTATGTCTAGAAAGCATCAAGCATCAAGTATGCTCTTAAGAAACTTGATTGAAGACATTTTTATAGAAACGCAATCAATTAGAATCACAGCAGAGATCGCACAAAACATGGATGATATTCATTGAAATGAAAACATAAGGAAAATCCATGAAAGTCCAAGTATATAGAAGGAAATGTCCCAATCATCTATCATGAGACATCGAAGTCCTACTTTGTTCACAAAAATCTATATGAAAAAACAGAAAATTAACAGGGCAAAAAACCAACATTACAGATTGCAGCAACTCAAACGTGACTTTATGGAAGCCATTGACCTTGCTAACGATGATCACTTGATTCAAGCTATACCTTGTTAGAAAGTTTATGAAATTTCCAATGACTCTCATGAAAGATTCAACTCCAGAAAAACATGTTTACTAACTCAAATTTGAGCACACGCATCAGGTCTCAAACATGACAGATTCTGGACTGAACTTTGGACATGTGAAAACCATATCAAATGAGATTCAATCAGGGCATTCTATAGCTCATTGGAAAGATATTCGAACCATCTTCGACTTTCCTGAAGACTTCGAACACAGAAAACCACAACAACCAGCTTATATCAAGTCATTTGCACAGAAGGTCAGATCAGCGAAAGAAACAGAGTATCAGGGCAGAACAGCAAATCAACCTAAAAAACCAAACTACTGCAGAATCAACAGATTTTGTAGGTGTTTTTTGATGACCAAATGACGTCCTCTCAGGGCATGTGAACTATCAAATCGAATCTTGAGAAGTCTATTTTCTATGTCTAAAAGGGCTCAAGACCAGAAAGCCTCATCTATTACCTCATTTAAGCCAAAACAGAAAGTGACATAATAGGTATACGAAATTGCAGATCAAGGCAAATCAAGTTCAATCAACTTCAAGTTCATCATCAATAATCATCAACTCATTACAAATCATGCGAGATCAGCGTCATAGGAAAGATTAAAACAAGCCCACTTCTTAAGAGAAGTTGAGTCCAATTGACGTCAAATTGATAGTCGAAAAATGATCATCATGAGGACATACAAATCAGCACAAATGAATTAGAACATAATGCATAACTAATGATTTATAAAACCATCTAGACAATGCACAAAGAGTAGTCCTAAAAACGAATCACAGCAAACCCTACAACTTTAAAAGGATTGACAAAAGTAGCAAACTCTGTTTCTATTTCTACAAATTTCTGCTTATATCCGCCAACTTCAGCCATCAGTTTCATCTGTCAATAGATCTCTACTTGATCGAGAAAACTTCCCAAATTTGAGTAAAACAAGACCAGAACAGAGATTTATTACTTTCTAAAACTCAATCTGATTCGAAGTGGAAACGAATATCACTTAAAGTCAGTGAGGCTAATGAGCACAGGTTTTAAGCATGCCATAATGCTGAAATTATTCATATTGATTGGATCAACAGTAACAGTAAGCAAGATGAAATCAATATGGGCATCATGATTTAAGTAAGCCATGAACATTTTGCATATAGACTGATGAAGACACTATGCAGATATTCATTCAGGCATTTTCACAAACATATGGCAGGCATCTCAGCTTAGTGACCAAAACGCAAAGGGAGAATTAGCAACTTAAAATCACACGACCACATCATAATCCAAGCAGGCTCAGACCTTTGAATTAATGACCCCTACTTGTTTATTCAAACCCTCAGTTTTTGTCCTCACATGACTAGCATTCGTAGCAACATCACTCTTATATTTTGGCCATGAAATCCAATCACAACTAGTTCTGCTCTACAACAGAAATCCTGATCTACTTCAACACCAGATACAGAACCTAACAGTTTTCCAGATACAGATCGTGATCGAGCCAGAGAGAGTGGTCTAAGAGAGAGAATGACAAAACTAGCGCGAGAAAAAGCGATCAAGAGAGAGAACCTGATCAAACCAGAGACAGAGCCATGAGAAAACCCCAACTGTAGATGACGAACAGAGGAAACCGAGCCTCACACCCCAAGCTCTTCAACCGGCAGATACTCCATCTTCTCCTTCCGGTTCTCTATCGAACCAATGCCTCCATGGAGATTGATTCAGCAGCGGCGGAAGAGACTTTACGTCAGCGCACCGGACGAAGAGAGACGAGGAACGGGGAGCGATTTGCGATCTCGGAGCTCGGAGTACGAAGTCAGAGCCGAGGCGAGCAGGCGGTTGATGACGAACAGAAGAGGTCGAATCAGGCTCTGCCGCCGCTGCCGTCGCTGCTACCGACGCCGATCGGTTTCGAAAACCGGATCCCCTAGCAAGCTCTTCGCCGAATAGAGAAAACACCTCCGATCGTGCACTGACAGAGGAAAACCCTAGCCTTCGACGAGAATTCCGAGAGAGATAGAACGCTCCATCGAAAGAGAGTCCTCCCGGGAGAGAGTTCGTTCTTCCCCTCAGCCAGAGAGCGTCCGTGCGCGAATGGTTTTTTTAGAGAGAGAGACCTCCGAGAGAGAAAAAAAATCGTCCAAATGGCCTCCTTTTTATATTATTTTTTCTTTCTTTTATTTTTTTCTTTTTCTCTCCTTTTGCTTTTTCATTTTCCTTTTATTTCTATTTTATTTCTCTTTTCATTTCATTCATTTTTTTCTTTTTTTTTTTGTTTTGTTTTCTTTCTCTTTTTTTCCTTTTTTTTTTCTTTTCTTTGTCTTCTTTTTTGGCTCTTTATTTATTTTTTTTTATATTTTTGCAAAATGGATGATTAAAATGTCGATAAAAATTTCGGGTGTCAACAACCGCCCTCTTTTGCGTGGGAGTTCGAAGAGGTTCCACTCAAAGATAAAATTGATACCTGCAATTTTTAGTCGACCCAACTTGGGAAATAGAGGAAAGACAAAAGCAATGATATTTGGTTAGGGACATGCCTGATACTTACCTTTGCTCGTTGGGGTATCTAAACTCTTGTTGAGGTTTATTCATTCTGTCTCTTGCTCTCTCTCTCTGTCTTTGCTCGTTGGGGTATCTAAACTCTTGTTGAGGTTTATTCATTCTGTCTCTTGTTTCTCTCTCTCATAGAATGGAATGAAGACAATGAAATCACTAAATGGAAAAGGAATGGTCTAAGGATAACCTACGAACCGTATGGTTTAGATTGGGAGAAAGGTCTCACCGTGTAAAAACGGGCTTTGACCGGGAGAAAGGTCTTACTGTGTAAGAACGGGCTTTGACCGGGAGAAAGGTCTTACCGTGTAAGAACGGGCTTTGACCGGGAGAAAGGTCTTACCGTGTAAGAACGGGCTTTGACCGGGTATGATGGTCTTACTGTGGTTTAAGGATGGACCCACGAACCTAGTGGTTTAAGGATGGACCCATGGACCTAGTGGTTTAAGGATGGACCAACGAACCTAGTGTGGTTTAAGGATGGACCCACGAACCTAGTGTGGTTTAAGGATGGACCCACGAACCTAGTGGTTTAAGGATAGACCCACAAACCTAGTGTGGTTTAAGGATAGACCCACGAACCTAGTGGTTTAAGGATGGACCCACGAACCTAGTGGTTTAAGGATGGACCCACGAACCTAGTGTGGTTTAAGGATGGACCCACGAACCTAGTGTGGTTTAAGGATGGACCCACGAACCTAAAAGATAAGGTTTTAAGATGACCTAGAACTTGGGGACAAGGTTTTAAGTTGACCTAGAACTTGGGGACAAGGTTTTAAGTTGACCTAGAACTTGAGGACAAGGTTTTAAGATGACCTAGAACTTGGGGACAAGGTTTTAAGATGACCTAGAACTTAAGGATAATGATATGGTTTAGGATGACCAAAAACCGGTTCACTAAGGAACAAATATTTTGAAAAAGAGTTTCAAGATTACTTGAGAGTCAATCTTGCGAAATAATGCCAATTGTCAAATCCTTTCAGAGAGGATTTTAACAAAATGAGATTTGATTAACCATCTAAGAGTTAAGTCAAATATGCCAAGTGGAAATATCCTAATCAAAATAGGTCTTTCACACTAGCTCTCAAAAAGGGCTTTTGTTCCCAACCATTGATATGGGAAGACTACTTAAATCTCACTGGAGAAGTCTCACTCAACCTATGTCTAAGGTTTTCGGAAACGTTCACAGTGAATACAATCTATTGATCAAAAGGTCTTTTAAAGGGACCATAATGATGGCTTGGTCATGGGCTTACACAAAGGGTATGCACTTTGAGGCCAAGAAATGAATATTCAATCAATATCTTCATCAGGTTTACAAGTCAAGAACCTTGAAGATAAGATAAGATAGGATTGCTTCCACTCCTTCTAGCGGTAGCTCCAATGTGATATTCTCATTTCAACTCGAACCATCCCAATCGGAAGAGACTTCGGATAAGGGTTGTAGTGTTGGTTTGGGTGAGGCTTAGAAAGGCTTGAAAGACTTTCAAATATCAAAGGGTTAAAAAGTGAGTGATTATCTTGGCATCATTACCATCACACAACTTTTCAAAAATTCAACTCTTGAAATTTAACTTATCTCGAGAGTCCTTTGGGTAATTTGTCTTGAGACATGAGAGCTTCGCTCTTCGTTCTAATGATATTGCTTGCAATACATGTTTTCTCTTGCAAGATATTCTTTTGTTTTTCAATGAATGATCTTTTGCATGATCATGGATTTCGCTCTTTTTTGCATTCTTGCTTTTCTTTGCATTTTTTTTCATGGGCATTGGCCTTGCTTTTACCAGGCACATTGCTTTTTCATGCCCCCTAGTTTTATTCTCTTTTGAGTATCTAGGACTCTCGAGTGGCACTTACAAACATTACCAATATTCTCAATTTTGTTGGTAAATCATGTGCCTTGCTCCAGTGTGGGGAGATAATCATCACCTGGGGTTATGAAAGAATTGCATAAGGCTCAAATTGGCTAAGCAAAGGATAATTGTGTTTGTGGTAGTGAATGGAATGCTCTTCGTCACTTTGAGATGCTTCGAGTTTCGACAAGAAATCACCTGAAGCTAGCACAAAAAGATTGATGCAAGTGAAAGCAATAAAATCTTTCTTAATCTTTTGCTCCATGATTTTCAACCAAGACCCCCTACTTTGCCCCAATGTGGGGTTATTCTTGACAGGGTTATTTTGGAAATGCTCCCTATTTGGCTCA
Source organism: Eucalyptus virginea (assembly GCA_014182375.1). NCBI lineage: Eukaryota > Viridiplantae > Streptophyta > Magnoliopsida > Myrtales > Myrtaceae > Eucalyptus > Eucalyptus virginea. The sequence goes on along the minus strand of CM024516.1, from coordinate 33,841,170 downwards.
AAGTGGCTTGCAAGGGATATCAATAGTGTTTAGGGATTGAGAAATGAAAATGCCTTTATCATTTCAAATCATGTATTCACTGTGAATGGATCCTATGCCCTAAGACATGGTTCTTTCCACTCAATTTTCTCAAAGAGTGTATGAGGACGTGTTTGGTAAAGGGGTTGCCTCTCATCATTTTAGGCACTACCACCTGGCATATTTAACAATCCTTTTCAAGTTTTCCAAAGCACACTTTGGTTAAATTCAACTCCTTGGGGAAATGAAAATATAATGAAATTTTGTCTGAAATGACATGTTTCCTTGACCCTATTGAGGAGATTTTTTTGGAAGTAAGATTGAACAAAATTTGTAGACAGAACAGGCTTTACTTAGCACATGGGTTCATTTCTAGAGTTCTAACTGTACTTCTAGAGTTCTAACCGACTCTTTTGGCATTCTAAAGGATAAGGTCACTTCTAAGTTCTAAAGAAAAATAAACACTTTTGAAAGTTTTGCACTCTTGAAATGAACCTCTTGTGGATAGGTAGAATCTTCATCAGAGGTCCTACAAAATGAACAAACATATAGATGCAATATGTATGCATGAAAATGCATGATGCAAACATCCTAAAGCGGCTCAGATTCCATCCAAAAATGGCTCAAAGGCTTTTTCACTTTATTCATGGATAATATTTCTTGACAGCATCAGCATTTACAGGTCTTGGCAATTCTCGACCATCCATTTCTACAAGGATTAGTGTCCCACTAGGTAGCACTTTCCTTACAATATATGGACCTTCATAGTTTGGAGTAAACTTCCCACGAGGATCTGGAATGATAGGTAAAACCTTCCTCAAGACAAGATCGTTGATCTCAAAATGTCTTGGTCTAACCTTGCGATTAAATGACCTAGCTACTCTCTTCTGATAGCTTTGTCCATGTCATAAGGCTTTTACCCTCTTTTCATCGATCATATTAAGTTGTTCAAATTTTTGTTGAACCCATTCAGCTTCAGAGAGCTTGATTTGAGAAAGTACCCTCAGTGAAGGAATTTCCACTTCCACGGGTAATACAGCTTCCATACCATAAACCAATGAGAACGGTGTTGCCCCGGTCGAAGTACGAATTGAAGTTCGATAAGCAAACAAAGCATATGGCAACCGATCATGCCAATCATGATAATTTTTCACCGTTTTGGCTAAAATCTTCTTGATATTCTTATTTGCCGCTTCCACAGCTCCATTCATTTGTGGGCGGTAAGGAGAAGAATTCAAATGGCGAATGTGGAATTCTCCAAGTAAATCATCCACCACTTTATTGTTCAAGTTTGATCCATTATCTGTGATGATCGCTTCAGGAACTCCATATCGGGCGATGATATCACGACGGATGAACTTTGCTACGCTTTTTGCAGTAACATGAGTATAAGAATTGGCTTCAATCCATTTGGTGAAGTAATCAATGGCTACCAAAATAAAACGATGTCCATTCGATTCTTTAGGATTAATCGGTCTGATGATGTCGATGCCCCATATTGAAAAAGGCCAAGACTCAGACATTTGATGTAGCTCATTAGGAGGAGCATTGATTTTGTCTCCATAGACTTGGCATTGGTGACAACACCTCACATGTTGAATACAATCGGCTTCCATGGTCAACCAATAGTAACCGAGCCTCATAATTTTTCTAGGCAAGAGATGACCATTCATATGAGGACCACACTCTCCTTCATGTATTTCTTTCGGGAGCTCAATTAATTCATTGGCATCCGCTTGAGAGAGACCTGCCCCAATCTTGGTTTCTTTGGGGTTATTTGAATCTCCTAAATTTAGAGTGACTGGCTATTTGGTGATAGGAGGTTTGAACTTTTCATGTTTGTGCCATTCTTTTTTCAATACCTCAAGGATCATCTTCATTCTCTGAGTCGGAATAATCGAGTTCGTCAAAGTCTTTTGAATGCGAATCCAAGCCATGCAAATGACTATGGTGATGTGAAATGTCATGCTTGGGATGCAATCAAAAAACGGTTAGTATATATACATCTAAATGAATGCAATGTATGTAAAGGTCATGAAAAACTTGTTTTCAAATTCAAATTGTTTTTTTGAAAAATTTATTGGGAACTAGCCCTCATGTCATCGGACATCTTCATTCCACTAAAACATTTTGAAACTATAGATCGTGTGGAGGCTCAGGCCTCAAAGCATCATCATAGGACTGATTTGGGCCTCACACGTCTATTAACAAAACATGAATTTTATTGATATGCGAAAATTGCATTACAACGTATATCATCTTAGATCTAGAAAGTCTATGATCCAGATTATTACAAGTATAAACGAATGAAATGAACAGAATTCCCTCGCAGGGGAGAAATGAATGAAATACAACTAAAAATTAAATGCAAGAACCAGAAACATCCCTCACACAGTGGGAACTGTAGGCTCTTCATCTTTACCAATAGTGCCAACCATGTTGACATCTTCAGAATGCTTTGGAAGGGGGTTTTGTTGGACATTCGGTGCCGAGTCCTTAAAGGTGAGCAGCTTTTTATCCAGCAAATCCTGAATCTTATAACGAAGCATCAAACAATTGTCCACATGATGACCTTTTTCACCCATATGATACTCACATGTCTTATTAAGGTCGAATCCGACAAACTTTGGCGGATTATCCCTCGGGATTTCTTTCGCCACAAAATGATTTTCGATCAGCATTGGAAGTAGTTGTGACATGGGTCTAGGCAATGGAGTAAATTGCCTTTGAGGGGCCTTTCCTTTACGCTCAAAGTTTCTGGAAGATCCACCTACTTCCATGGCAAGTTTATGAATTTGAGGATTATACGGCTTCTGAGAAGAGGAATTTTGTACATAGGCGATCTCCATAGTCGATTCCTTATCCCTCTTCGGGGTATATCGACGATTTGTGTTCTCCGTCAACCTTCCTTCCCGCATGATCCCCTCAATGCGTTCCCCCAGCTCTATAAATGTAGCAAAAATCATACAAGTATGGTTGTACATCTTCTCAAAAAGATCACGGAGCATAGCTTGAAGCAGCAACTTCATGGTCTCTTTCTCAGACAATGGCGGCTTTACTTGAGACGCAGTGACCCTCCATCTTTGAGCATAGGCCCTAAATGATTCAGTTCTTCTTTTCTCGACCGGACTAATTCCTCCCGAGTCGGAGCAATTTCAGTATTGAATTTGTATTGCTGAAGGAATTCATCAACGAGATCTTCCCAAGTACGGATCTTCTCCATGTCCAACTCTATGAACCATGTTAGCGCAGGACCAACCAAACTGTCTTGAAAAGAATTGATCAGAAGTGGGGGATTATCTGAATAACGGGCCATTTTGTCCAGGTAGTACTTCAAATGAGTCTTAGGACATCCAATGCCGTCGTATTTTCTTGTGAACTTCGGCTCCTTATAGAATTCGGGGACCGTCACTTTGGCAAAGGGTGACAGTTTATCAAGCCCCTGCAACTGATAGCCTTGCAGCATGCAAAGGCGTTCTTCGATCTTTGCTAGGTGCCTTGCATTCTCTTCATCGAAATGTGAAGTTGGAATCTCTTTAGATGGAGGCTCTGGACCGCTAACTATTGGGATTGCAGTGGGAATCTCTTCCGCAGGCCCTTTTGCCACGGGCTCTACTACCGGCACTTCAAGGGGCGCGGTAGGAATATTCATGGTAGAAGAAGTAGATGTCAAGTTTTTGACTTGGCTTGAGAGATCGGCCAATAATGTCATCAGCTACGCCATTTGATTTTCCATATTAATGACACGGGCTTGGGTATCTTCATTTTCCATCTTTGTTTGGTGGCGAGTTCGTATAACAAATCTTTCTTCAGCCGTTTTTTAAAAAACCTCCTGTAAAAGAAAATGACTCGAATTAGTACAAGTTAAAAGAGAACATTGAAATACAAATCCTAGTCAATTTTATATTTTCTTGAGATGAAATAATGATAAGAAGTGTATACAATCCCAGTATCATATAACATCCTCTTATCAAAATTTCCTCAAAAGAAATTATACAATTGAAAAGGAACGACGACAAATATTTAATCAGAATGCCCCTTTTCTAAAAATTACATGAAAATGTTCAAGAATGTTATTCATTTCATCGAACAATTACAAGGGAAACATAATCTTGCTTTCTTGAAGCTTACAAAGTAGTTTGATTTTACAAGGTATATGAAAATGAATACAGGGAAACCTTGATAGAAAAGAGGGAAGCACAAATGAATTCCCTTTTACAAGAAAAGTGTATGAAATGAAAACCTAAAGACTAGATGGGATCGCGCGGAGACACTTGTTATCATGGGCCAAGCGTTCCTCATTGATCAAGGCATCGTCTTCTTGTTCCTTAATATGAACTCGCCAAGAACCTTGAGGTTCGGGAATTTTTCCACATTATCTTGATGTCTTGGGTCGAGATTCTCCCATAGAGTCTCGAGATTCCAGGCACATGGATCACGTCCACTTCGGGTCTATCCATCTAAACCTAAACCTAAAGGGGCACTCATGATTAAAACATATCGTCGTTGAAATATAAAACGCATAATTGAAATATGGAAAGTAAAAAGATAAGGACGATAAAAAAGGAACAATCACTTACCCACCAAACAGATGGCAAACACAAGTCACATGTCGCATGAAACTGTGAGGTTTTGATGCCTAAGGTGATGGTGCTAAAGGCTCAAGGTTCTCATCCCAAAGGATAAAAATAGTTTACCCACCGCTACTATCGTCGTTCAGTGCTATCTTTATCAGTTGCGATGAGCAGGTTTATGTAAGTAATGGATTACCACGAGCGTTCACTCGCGGGTTCCACCCATAAACCCTCCTAAGGTCCTAAATTGGGCGATCGGGGTTTTAGACCGCGGTTGTGTGTGCAGTGTCGTGCTAAAGCTTGTGAACATGCATTTAAATTTAAACATCCAGCACTTCAATATAAACCCACATACATTCATACAACCTTACACCACCTACAAAACAAATGGTTTACAAGCACGCCTCCCCTTATAACTCCAACCTACAAAACCGTTTAACACAAAGTTAGCGACTAACCTGATTTTCCACGTGACTTTGACATGCAGGCGATCCTACATAAGACATGTTAGTTAAAACACAACAACCATTTTTAAACGGCTTCAAGTCCTCTTAATCTAGTAACCAGAGATTCTGGGTTCGATCCCCAGTGGAGTCGCCTAGCCTGTCGCGACCCGATCTCGCCGCCCCTCGAGAAGTATCCAAGGTGTGAAAAGGTCTGGTTTAGGCATACTTGATCTCAAGATCGTGAGCTCTCCCAAGCTCGTACCCCGCGTGACAGCAGATTTATTTATGCGGTCTAATTGTTTAACAACCTAAGAATATAGACAGGAGTCGCCACTAGCCTCATTTTGGGGGTCGGCTAGAAACCCAATCGAGGGTCGGGAGTGTTCCCTCGATTCCTACGTAACCAGATATCTAGGTTCGGGGACTTGGGTTACGCTAATATCGCTATTAGCGCCCTTTCGGTACCTAAACAGTATGTTGTGTTTTTCCTAACATGTCCATGCATTTCTTTTTATATTTTCAAGATGATCAATTCTATACTAAATGATCATGCGTGGTGGATTATTTACATGCTATTCTATTTCTAAAAAATAGAAAGGAAAACAACCAATGAAATTGAAATTGCAAGACATTAAGTAAGCAATCAAGGAAAAGCCGTAAATCTATTAGGCAGTCCTAAAAATATAAAAGAGAAACAATTAAAAAGAAAATAAAGAAAACCCGCAACTCGTCGGGTTTTATACATGCATGGAACCCGAGACATACGTCGGGAAAAAGAATATTACATGACAACAGTCGGAGTGGACATCGACCTCCACCATCTTCACGCCTCCTTCATCTTCGGGATCCTAATCTAAACCTAATCTAAGAAACCTATAACTAGGTATATAGTGGAAGGAAACAAACATCACAAATAAGATCAAAGCAATTGGGGTAAAACTCATGTATGATTGGTTCTAAGAAAAGCACAGAACATCGTGCATTTCATGAAGAACAACTTTCATGAATGAAATTTCCTAAGATGTATCAAGTTCAAATAAGATCAAATTCATGGTCGAAAAGCAACAATTGCTAAAGCATGCAAATCAATCACAAACAAACCAGAAAATAATACATGATAACAGACTTACCAAGTCATCTAATCAATGCATGAAAATCATGAAATTTGAACATGACGTAGGGTTAAATGTGAAGAAAAAGTTTGATTTAGACATTCAACCCTAAATCTATGTGCAAAAGGTCACACAAATCCATTAACATTAATATGTGACTTGTTATTTGAAGCAAAATGCATGACAATTTCAGTTGTGGTATATCGACTTGATGCATGGTTTTTACATGGTCAATGATCTTCAAATGAGGCATGCCATGTATCATTGCGAAGCTTATGATGTGCTCTAAGTATGTCTAGAAAGCATCAAGCATCAAGTATGCTCTTAAGAAACTTGATTGAAGACATTTTTATAGAAACGCAATCAATTAGAATCACAGCAGAGATCGCACAAAACATGGATGATATTCATTGAAATGAAAACATAAGGAAAATCCGTGAAAGTCCAAGTATATAGAAGGAAATGTCCCAATCATCTATCATGAGACATCGAAGTCCTACTTTGTTCACAAAAATCTATATGAAAAAACAGAAAAGAAACAGGGCAAAAAACCAACATTACAGATTGCAGCAACTCAAACGTGACTTTATGGAAGCCATTGACCATGCTAACGATGATCACTTGATTCAAGCTATACCTTGTTAGAAAGTTTATGAAATTTCCAATGACTCTCATGAAAGATTCAACTCCAGAAAAACATGTTTACTAACTCAAATTTGAGCACACGCATCAGGTCTCAAACATGACAGATTCTGGACTGAACTTTGGACATGTGAAAACCATATCAAATGAGATTCAATCAGGGTATTCTATAGCTCATTGGAAAGATATTCGAACCATCTTCGACTTTCCTGAAGACTTCGAACACAGAAAACCACAACAACCAGCTTATATCAAGTCATTTGCACAGAAGGTCAGATCAGCGAAAGAAACAGAGTATCAGGGCAGAACAGCAAATCAACCTAAAAAACCAAACTACTGCAGAATCAACAGATTTTGTAGGTGTTTTTTGATGACCAAATGACGTCCTCTCAGGGCATGTGAACTATCAAATCGAATCTTGAGAAGTCTATTTTCTATGTCTAAAAGGGCTCAAGACCAGAAAGCCTCATCTATTACCTCATTTAAGCCAAAACAGAAAGTGACATAACAGGTATACGAAATTGCAGATCAAGGCAAATCAAGTTCAATCAACTTCAAGTTCATCATCAATAATCATCAACTCATTACAAATCATGCGAGATCAGCGTCATAGGAAAGATTAAAACAAGCCCACTTCTTAAGAGAAGTTGAGTCCAATTGACGTCAAATTGATAGTCGAAAAATGATCATCATGAGGACATACAAATCAGCACAAATGAATTAGAACATAATGCATAACTAATGATTTATAAAACCATCCAGACAATGCACAAAGAGTAGTCCTAAAAACGAATCACAGCAAACCCTACAACTTTAAAAGGATTGACAAAAGTAGCAAACTCTGTTTCTATTTCTACAAATTTCTGCTTATATCCGCCAACTTCAGCCATCAGTTTCACCTGTCAATAGATCTCTACTTGATCGAGAAAGCTTCCCAAATTTGAGTAAAACAAGACCAGAACAGAGATTTATTACTTTCTAAAACTCAATCTGATTCGAAGTGGAAATGAATATCACTTAAAGTCAGTGAGGCTAATGAGCACAGGTTTTAAGCATGCCATAATGCTGAAATTATTCATATTGATTGGATCAACAGTAACAGTAAGCAAGATGAAATCAATATGGGCATCATGATTTAAGTAAGCCATGAACATTTTGCATATAGACTGATGAAGACACTATGCAGATATTCATTCAGGCATTTTCACAAACATATGGCAGGCATCTCAGCTTAGTGACCAAAACGCAAAGGGAGAATTAGCAACTTAAAATCACACGACCACATCATAATCCAAGCAGGCTCAGACCTTTGAATTAATGACCCCTACTTGTTTATTCAAACCCTCAGTTTTTGTCCTCACATGACTAGCATTCGTAGCAACATCACTCTTATATTTTGGCCATGAAATCCAATCACAACTAGTTCTGCTCTACAACAGAAATCCTGATCTACTTCAACACTAGATACAGAACCTAACGGTTTTCCAGATACAGATCGTGATCGAGCCAGAGAGAGTGGTCCAAGAGAGAGAACGACAAAACTAGCGCGAGACAAAGCGATCAAGAGAGAGAACCTGATCAAACCAGAGACAGAGCCATGAGAAAACCCCAACTATAGATGACGAACAGAGGAAACCGAGCCTCACACCCCAAGCTCTTCAACCGGCAGATACTCCATCTTCTCCTTCCAGTTCTCTATCGAACCAACGCCTCCATGGAGATCGATTCAGCAGCGGCGGAAGAGACTTTACGTCAGCGCACCGGACGAAGAGAGACGAGGAACGGGGAGCGATTCGCGATCTCGGAGCTTGGAGTACGAAGTCAGAGCCGAGGCGAGCAGGCGGTTGATGACGAACAGAAGAGGTCAAATCAGGCTCTGCCGCCGCAGCCGTCGCTGCTACCGACGCTGATCGGTTTCAGAAACCGGATCCCCTACCAAGCTCTTCGCCGAATAGAGAAAACACCTCCGATCGTGCACTGACAGAGGAAAACCCTAGCTTTCGACGAGAATTCCGAGAGAGATAGAACGCTCCATCGAAAGAGAGTCCTCCCGGGAGAGAGTTCGTTCTTCCCCTCAGCCAGAGAATACGTCAGAGAGCGTTCGCGCGCGAATGGTTTTTTTAGAGAGAGAGACCTCCAAGAGAGAGAAAAAAAAATCGTCCAAATGGCCTCCTTTTTATATTCTTTTTTTCTTTCTTTTATTTTTTTCTTTTTCTCTCCTTTTCCTTTTTCGTTTTCCTTTTATTTCTATTTTATTTCTCTTTTCATTTCATTCATCTTTTTTCTTTTTGTTTTGTTTTGTTTTCTTTCTCTTTTTTTTCTTTTTTTTTCTTTTCTTTGTCTTCTTTTTTGGTTCTTTATTTATTTTTTTTTATATTTTTGCAAAATGGATGATTAAAATGTCGATAAAAATTTTGGGTGTCAACACACTTGATAAAGTAAAGACACCGATTTCAGAAATTGTTCAAAATTGTTTTTCTCACCCAAGAGGTATGAGTCATTCCCAAGCTTGGACTCAAGTCCTTGAATGCCATGTTGAGGTGTACCTAATGATCTCTTCATTGGCCCCAAAATCAACTTGGATGATAGACTTTTCTTGATTGCCTTCCTGAGGAAGGAAAATTTGGCTTCTTAGAGAAGGAAAGGAAAATAGAAAGAAAATTCTAGAATTCCTTCATGATGAAGGTGAGGATTCACTTGACTTTTCAAAGGTGATGATTATGGTCCAAAATATCTTGGATATTCTAGAAAAGTGGTATACATATGGACCAATGGAAAAGTGAAAAGCGGGTCATCATCGATGATGCCTATGACCTTATGTTGCCAAGTAAGGCCTTTTAGCCTTCCAACTCATCATTTAGGTTTCAATTATTGGACCCATAGCCTTGCCACCCAAGGAAGTTTGGCAGGACACTTGGAAACATTAGAATGGATTGCTTGGCATGGTAATGATGGCTCCAAGGACTATAAATATGATGAGCCCTCTACAGTTCCCTCACTTTGCTCCCATTTTCTCTGCCCTCCATCTCTTTGAACCCCCTCCACCTCATGTCTCTCTCTCGGCCTTCAAAGTAAGCCACCCTTTCTTTGTAGTTCGTGTCTTAGCGCAAGGTTCATCGAAGGTAAGTAAAATCTCTAACTCTTGGCTAGAGCAATAGCTTACATCTTCGAGTTTAATGGTGTGCTCACCCGCGTAAGCCGTATGTATGTTGTAATGTTCTTTTGGGTGTTTGCTCATGTTTGCATATTTTAGTGTGTTCATGCCCCGGGACGAGATCAAGGTTCACTCGGTTCGGAATTGACATCAAGTCACGATGGTCTAAGGATGGCATGTGACCTAAGCCACGAACCAAGAATCGTTCCCGGCATATTTTATAATATGATGTTGAGGATCATGGCTCACTCACTTGATTGAGCATACCCTCTGGCCTTGCATACGTTGGCTAAGATAAGAGATGAAAAACTGGCTTGTGTATTATTTGTGTGTGCACTTAAAGAGGAAAAAGCGCCCGTTGCCACATAGCGTTGGTGGCAGTGCCTCGTTCATTGAATGGGATGCCTTGGTTGAGCCAGGATGCTTGGGTTTTGAGTTCGGATGCCTTGGGTAAGCTAGCCTCGAGATGCCCTGGTTGAGCCTGGATGCCTTGGTGAGTTAACTCCCTAATCCTTGATTAGGTTGTTAATTGCACTTAGGGGTTATGTTAGTGTTTATTAGCATGTGTAGATTAGTACTAAGAAGGATTAATATTAATTAAGTTATATTAGCTTAAACTCGGATCAATTTATTGGACCCTCACCATTGACCATTTTTGTAGATCGAAATGGGTTGCGAATTTGAGGTGGATTCCTTCTTGAAAAATGTTTTAGACATCTTCAACTATGACATATATTTTACTCAAGACTTTTAGAGATTTAAGAGTATGATATTTCAGCTTCGTCATTTGCAAACAGATTCTCGGATTGTGCCGGAGTTAGTGTCTAGTTGGGATTCTAGGGATTTTATCAACTCTTAGGGTTCGAATTTCAAAATGGTTTCTTCACAAAAGTTGTTTGTCACATATTTCAGTTTAACATACTCATATTTCAGATCAAATGGATAGGTTTTGGGTCTCAAACCAAACTGATTTCGGAAAATGGACACAGTTTTTTGTACTGGATTGAGCAATTTACTAGGCTTAATCTAGAATTTTTTTTTTTGGTATAAACTTTCTGAAAAATGTTCTTTTATACGTCATTTATAACATATTCAAATTTGAGAATTTTCCGAACTCGTTTGATTAAGTTTCTGGATTTAAACTTGGAGACGCGCGAGTGGCCTAGTTTCTGCCGATTAGGACCGATAGTGGTTTTGTGATTATACTTGGTGTCGTGCTTGCTAGATAAGGTGTACTTGGTGATGTGGTGGACTTATGGCATGCTAAGAACTGATGTGAGAGATCATGAGGTTGATTGCTTTTTGTCGGTTTTTTATTATTATTGCAAAAGGTGACCTTTTGGGCTATTAAATAGAAAATAAATGAGGTTTCGGGCTTGGACACCAAAACTTAGTTGCCCAATAAAACAATGAGATTTTAAACTAGGTGCGTGCAAAGTTTGCTGGGTTAATTTTGAGTACGCGAGCACCTATGAATTTATTTTTAAAGACTTGAACAAAAAAAAAGGAGGGGTTACTAAAGTTTAGTTCCAAAAAACGGTGTTTGGAAAAGAAAATAGAAATAAATGATGTGTCGGGTTTGGACGCCAAGTTTTATGTGCTCAATAAAACGAGGAGGTTTTATACTAAATACTTGCAAAGTTTGGCGGGTTAATTTCAAGTATGTGACCCCATACGAATTTATTTTGGAAAGTTTCAAAAACAAAAGGGAGTTACTAAGGTTATTTTAAGAGGGGATTTTGGTGTTTTGGTCATATGTTGGAAGCTAACAGTTAGCTTGGTTGATGAGGCGCCTACATGGATAGCCAGTTGTTAGAATTTCATGCTGATTGTCATGGCACAATTAGTTTGTGGAATTGATGGTTAATTTGTGCATATTTGGTGATGTGGTTGGCTTGTGACATGTTTGGGACTTTTGCGTGATGATATGTGAATGGTTGTACTAGGATGATGGTTTATTGTCATGGCAAGATGACTATTGAAAAATGAGGTGATGTGTTGAGGCAATCACATGTATTGTGAGCAAGTAAAGGACTATGTGCTACATGGTGAACTGAGTCACATGGGAGTCACCTCTAGAATCTTGTACCGTTGCTTATTGTAGTCAAGGGCTAAGTGTTACATGGTGAACTGAGTCACATGGGAGCCACCTCTAGAACTTTGCAATACTGTCTTGCATAGTCATGGGCTAAGTGCTACACGACAGCGTGACTTTGTGGGAGCAACCTCTAGGACCTTGTACTGTTGTTTTATGTGGAAAATGAGTAAGGGCTACACGACAAAGGAACTTCATGTGAATCACCTCTAGAACCTTGAGCTTTTGAGCTGTTGTATTGTTGCTGATTGTGGTCAAGGACTAAGTGCTACATGATAAATGAACTTCATGGGAGTCACCTCTAGAACCTTGAGTTTGAGTATGGAGTTGGAATACGGAGTTTGGATATTGAGAGTGAATATCGGGTGTGGATTGAACCATCGATATGAGTTATCCGCGCCTAATTATGGGATGAAATTATGTGGCACGGAATGGGGCATGTTATAACGATTTGGCCCTATAATCGACACCTCTATGAATTGTTTCATGAATGATATGATGCGTTCTAGTTATTGAATGCATTTTCTATATGCATATGTTCGATGAGATGCACTAATGTGTAGGGTGTGGCACCCCTCAACGGCCCCTGATCCGTTAGGGTCACCACAGGTACTAGTCACTTATCCTACTACATACCAGTCTAATAACTTTTTGATTAAAGTGAAACCATAGTTCATAGGGGCTGATCAATAAAATTATTCTCCCATTTTTCTCTTTTTCTCTCTTTTTTTTTTTTTTTTTTGTAAAGGTTCTAGCGCAGCTCATTAGCGGAAACATAAACGAGTCTCACCATCCCTTACTCCAATAACAATAATGCAATGTACACCAACTACGCACCAAAAGAAACGACAAAGCCAAGTCGCCTTTATTTACATTTTCACGATGGACATCTCGGGTTGGTATAGCAAAAAGGCCAAGATTTTTAATTATACTTGGCTATAACTCAAAAGAGAACTCAACCCTACATCAAACATGTATACCCCTCCATCAACAAGCGTTGGCTATCCCCAAAAAGTGTTAGCTCCCACTAGTCATATGTGCTATCATACCCAACCCAGTGCATCGGGCGGCGGTGGCGGTAGAATCCTTAGAATCACTCCATCATGCCGGACATGAACAGACAAAAACTCCTAGATAACCGAGCCATCAGCAAGACCCACATCGTACATCACTAAGACATGAACTCGGACAAACACCAGACCAGGTACACTAACATAGGAATGCTCCGTGCACTCCACCTCAACATCAGTAGGTATGCCATAGAAGGTACCACATACAACTGGTGAAAGAGGCATCTTTCTAATATGAAATGTTAATCCCCAACGGGGTTATTACAACCACTCAGCAGTAAAGATCAACTAAACTACACAATGCATCAAACAGAACAATCAAGATATTATGAATAAAACAAATACCATTCATGCATTCAAGCTTACCTCACCTTGTAGCCATGCATATATCACCATACAACGTACATATATCACGAAGCGATGTACTTATATCATCAAGCAGCCATGCATATATCACCATGCAACGTGCATATATCACCATGCACTCTAGGCTTGCATTCCCATAAGGTTCATCCTATGCCATAAGCACACATCCATGCACATGATTCAATTCTCGATTTGTATCTTTCAATTAGATCACGTCATTTTTCTTCCCAGGGACCAGTGTTTTCATTCCACAATTTATCGCTCACAACCAACTTGGCATCGCGAGGAGCCTCCGGCACACACCTCCGAGCATCTGGCACACACACTCCGAGCATCTCGTACCCCAACTAGCATCACGAGATATCCCCCGGCACAAACCTCCAGGGCTTTCGACACACACACTCTAGGCATCTCGAAACTCCCGAGGACATCCGGCACACACACTCTGGGCATCTGGCACCCACACTCCAGGCATCCCACATTCCTGGGGCATCGTCGGCTCACACCTCTGACGGTGTTGTTATTATCTCAATTTATATTCACACAAGTATCTCAATTTCAACATGGCAATCAATGCAACAATTTCAAAGGTGTCAACCAGCTCTTGATGTCATATAACATGCCATATGTCACTAGATATGCAGCATAATCAACCACTCAAGACATTATATCACATGGAGAAAAAAATTTATTTTTGAAAATACAGCAAATTTTGGATAAAAACATATTGTACTCCTTTGGTCATAATTCTTGAAAAATTAGTAAACAGCCTTAATAAATTCTAAAAGTTTGACATGTTATATATATGATCTAGAGGAAAATAATCCATGAAGGACACCATATTAAAAGAACATCATACAATTTGGTACAGTCCACGCATCACAATCTTTATAATTTCAGAAATAATGCCATACACAGTTTCATGCACAAATCCGGTAAAAATCCTAAATCAGCTCCACAAATTCTGAAATTTTTATATTTTATAGAAGAAATCCAGAAGTAAATATTTTATGTAGAACTTGAAACCATATTTGTGATAGATTAAAAACTATAATAACCATAACCGTCCATAACCCTCGGCACCGAATTCTAGTTCTAACCGTTTTGAATAAAGATTGTTTCACCAACCTAAACTCATCAATTTCCTCTAAATTTTTAGTATGTTACTCATTAATATATCATCTTCAACTTTCATTTGGAATACAAGATCGAATTTCAACCGGAGAATTTTATAAAATTTACAACATCATACTTGGTCAGCATTACCATTTCCAGATCTGACTTCTTCAAAGAAAATGGTTTCACCGATCTATACTTGTTCATTTCTTCTGAAATTTTGATATGTTACTCTTCAGAAGTTCTCTACAACTTCCATCAAGAAATCAAAGCCAAATTCCTACTAGAAAATCGCATGCAACTCAAGAAATCAACAAAGGTCGGACTGTTTTTTCCAGGAACAGAACACTAGGCTAGAACACAACTCTTGTAGCTTCGGGATTTCACACTTCATCCATATCCGAAATTTTCCATTCATCACACACATAACACAGCAAGCAAAGGTAGATTAACAGACTCTACTTGCCTTTAATCCGAGCACAACATAGCAAGCAAAGATGGCAGGGCAAGGCGGGACTCGGCGGCTCGACGACGGCGACGAACAGCAACGAATGGCCTCCCTCTTCCCCTTCTACTTTCGCTTGCTCACTCTCTCCTGTTCTTTCTACCTCTCTTTCTCTCAGACGGTCACTATCTCTCTCTTTCTCTTTCTCTCGTGCAACACCCCATCTTGCTCAATCCGCCCTTCTTCTTTTCTTCCCCCTCATGATTAGCATGTAATCATCACAAAACATGCAAGATGACACTTGGTAAATCCCCTAAGCCACTTGTTAATTTCCATGCAAGAGGATGGGTCTCTCATGGGCCGACCTCTCCCCTTCCGTCGACAGCCCATTGGGCTCCTTGGGCCGATCGAACGGCAGTCCTTTCCTTTGGGGTTCGCGGGCCAATGCAAAGGGCCGAATGGTAGGGCTATGCATTGGTTTGGTCCTTAATTATCCATCCCACCATCATTCCTAATAATCCCACTTATAAAAATGCTTAATTGCATTTTAGTTGGCCATTAATTTTGTAACACAAATTAATAAAATCCAACTTCTATAAATACCTAATTACACTTATTCACTTGGCCATAAAGCTTGCAACATAATTCCAAAAATCAAATCCATAAGGTGCATAGCCAAGAACAAAATTCTCATTATGAAATTATCCTATAGTACCAACTTTGATAACCCAAGAACATAAGATACCTTTCCATTAAAGTGTTCGGCCTTAATCTACTTCAAATTTTTTTTTTTTTTTGGTCTAGAGGCCACAACATACTTCAACGACACAACCATTCACTTCTCCATAGGTCGTAATGCCTCTAGAAATTGCCGTGAAATTTTGGGATGCCACAATTCTCCCCTCCTTAGAGAATTTCGTCCTCGAAATTAGACATCACTTATGTCTCTTGAAACAAGTGAGGGTACCTTTCCCTCATTTCATTTTCACTCTCCCATTTGGCTTCCTCCACATCATGATGTTGCCATAATATCTTCAGGAACGAGATTTTCTTGATCCTAAGAATTTGCTCCTTTTGATCCAGTATTTGCATAGGCTCTTCGATGTATCACACTTTCTCGTCCACTTTGATGGCTTCATGATCGAGTATGTGACCAGGATTCGGCTGGTACTTTCTTAGCATCGACACATGAAACACATCATGTAAATTTCCCAATTTAGGAGGCAGCGCCAAACTGTAAGCTACATCTCCTATTCTTTCAATTATCTCAAAAGGTCCAACAAATCTAGGGCTTAACATACCCTTCATTCCAAATCGAGATATTCCTTTCATAGGGGATACTTTAAGGAATACATGATCTCCCACATTAAACTCTAAAGGCCTTCTACACCTATCCGTATAGTCTCTTTGTCTGTTCTGGGCTGTCTTAAGTCTTTTTCTGATTATCTCGACTGCTTCTGTAGTAACTTGCACTAGCTCGAGTCCTGTCAGTTTTCCTTCACCTACTTCATTCCAATAGACAGGGGTTCTGCACCTTCTTCCATATAATGCTTCATATGGAGCTATGCCTATACTTTTCTGAAAATTATTGTTATAGGCGAACTCTATCAGGTGCAAATTTTCATTCCAATTTCCTCTAAAGTCAATAACACGGGCTCTTAGCATATCTTCTAGAGTCTAGATCACTCTTTTTATTTGTCCATCTGTTTGAGGATGAAAAGCAGTACTAAATTGAAGCTTTGTTCCTAAGGCATTTTGGAGACTTCGCCAAAAATTTGAAGTAAACCTAGAGTCTCGATCAGAAGTGATCGTTACAGGAATACCATGTAAGCGTATTACTTAGCTTACATACATCTCAGCAAGTTTATCCATTGAATAGTTTATGCGAACAGCTAGGAAATTAGCAGACTTAGTCAAACGATCCACTATTACCCAAATAGAGTCATGACCACTCGATGTCCTTGGTAGTCCTTGCACAAAGTCCATCATTACATGCTCCCATTTCCATTCTAGTATGTCTAACGGTCTCAATAGTCCTGCAAGTTTGCAATGTTCCGCTTTCACTTGTTGGCACATTAAACATTGAGAAACGTGTTTAGCCATATCTACTTTCGTGCCATTCCACCAAAATTGTTGACGCAAATTCCTCTACATCTTTGGACTACCTGGATGAATACTATAATTACTCCTATGTGCCTCCGACAGAATTTCCCTCTTTACTTCCTCATTGTCGGGAACATAAAGTTGTCCTTGGCATCTCACCACTCCATCTTCAGAGACTTGAAACTCTAGTCTTTTTCCTAAAGACACAGCGTCTCATATCTTCAAAATCTTTGAGTCAAATTTTTGTAAAGTCTTAACTTTCTGAATGATTTTAGGCTCAATCCTTAATGCAGTAAGCATACTAGTAAGGTGGTCCATTTCCAACTTGAAGTCTGAATCCACAATAGACTTTAACAGATTCCACTATGTTATTCTTAAACTACCCATGTCCATAGCCCACTTTCGACTAAGGGCATCTGCCACCTTATTTGCCTTTCCTGGATGGTATCGTATCTCACAGTCATAATCTTTCAATAACTCCATCCACCTCCTTTGTTTCATGTTCAACTTTTTTTGCGAAAACAAATTCTTCAAGCTCTTATGATCTGTATAGATTTCAAACTTCTCTCCATACAGATAGTGTCTCCATATTTTCAAAGCAAACACTATAGCCGCCAATTCCAAATCATGCATTGGGTAATTAAGCTCATGAGGTTTCAATTGTCTAGATGCATAGGATATGACCTTGCCATATTGCATCAAAACACATCCTAGTCCTTTGTGAGATGCATCACTATATACTGTAAAACCATCAGACCCATATGGTATAGTCAGAATTGGAGTCATGGTCAATTTTCTTTTAAGTTCCTGAAAGCTCCTTTCACATTCTCCACTCCATTCAAACTTTGCATTCTTCCGAGTTAATTTCGTTAAGGGGCTTGCTAGTCATGAAAACCCTTCAATAAAACTTCTATAATAACCAGCTAGTCCCAATAAACTCCGTATTTCAGTGGGTGTTGTCGATCTCAGACAATTTGTTACCATCTCAACTTTTGCCTGGTCCACTACAATTCCTCCTCCTTACACCACGTGTCCCAAAAATATTATCCAGTTTAGGATAAATTCGCACTTACTGAATTTGGCATAGAACTCATTTACTCTTAGAGTTTGCAAAACTATCCTCAAGTGTTGCTCGTGCTCTTCAGGTCCTCTAGAATATACTAGGATATCATCAATGAAGACAATCACAAAGTAATCCAAATAAGGCTTAAATACCCTATTCATTAGATCCATGAATGCGGCTGGTGCATTCGTCAATCCAAAAGACATAACTAAGAACTCATAATGTCCATTCGAGTCCTAAATGCAGTCTTAGGAATATCTTCTTTCTTTATAGTAAACTGATGGTATCCAGATCTCAAGTCAATCTTAGAAAAGACTGAAATTCCTTGTAGTTGGTCGGATAGATCATCAATTCTAGGCAAATGATATTTATTCTTAATGGTCACTTGATTCAGTTGCCTATAGTCAATACATAAACACATCGACCCGTCTTTCTTTTTCACAAACAAGAGTGGTGCACCCCAAGGAGAAGCACTTGGCCTAATGAATCCTTTATCAAGCAACTCTTGTAGTTGCACCTTCAATTCCTTTAGTTCCATTAAGGCCATCCTATACGGGGCTTTCGATATTGGTCTCATTCCAGGCATTAGTTCAATTTCAAACTCAATTTCTCGTTCCGGTGGTAAACCAGGCAACTCCTCAGGAAATACATTTGGAAAATCATTGACTACTCGAATTTCATTAAGCTTAGGTTCTTCTCCAGTAAAATCCTTAGCCACTGCCAGGTACCCTTGACATCCTTCGTCAAGTAATGCACGGGCCTCTATTGCTGAAATAAGTGCTATAGATAGGTTGGTCTGACCTCTGAAAAATTCACAACTAGATTGGTTAGGTAAAACAAAATGGATCACTTTCCTTTAACAATCCATTTTAGCCCGATACTTATGAAGCCAATCCATTCCCATGATAATATCAAAATCATACATAGCCATTACGACTAGATCTATTTCCATATCCCTTCCTCCTATTGTTATCTTACATTTTGCACACATCATCGTAGATAATACCATATTCTTTAAAGGCGTGGAAACACAAAGAGGCGTCTCAAGAGACGTAACTTCTATTTCACTCAATTGCCTATATCTTTCAGATATAAATGAATGCATAGCACCCATGTCAAACAATGCATATGCCTTCTTGCCATTTATGAAAATCGTACCTAATATAACATTTATGGAAGCTTCTGCTTCCTCTTGGGTGATCGCATACACCCTTCCTTGTGCTGGTGGCCTCAGAGGATTCCTTGGTAGGTTTAGTCTAACAGCACTCTATTGTGCCTGTCTCACCAAGCCAACACTCATTTGCAACCTCTCTTGTGGGCAGTCTTTCTTAAGGTGACCTACTCGTCCACAACCATAGCATCTCAGTCGTCCATTGCAAGGTCCTAGGCCATGTCGTCCATCACACCTTTGACAAACATTAGGCTGATAGGGTACTTTCCCTATATTCAGACCATCTCTAGCTCTTCCAAAATTTCCAAAATTACTATTTTTTTTAGCATCCCGAGTCTGACCTTGACCAGTATAGGGTCTCTTACCCCTTCTGATATCACTAAAGCTAAACTGTCTCTTAGACTCTGATCGCTCTCTCACCAGCTCTTGCACCACTAACTGTGCCTTTTCATAAATCTCATGATAATCCCTTATATTCAAAGGCATCAATTATTTCCTAATATCAGTCCTAAACCATTTTAGAAATCTCTTAGCTTTTTCCTCACGATCCTCAATTAATCTAGGAGCATACCTAGACAATTCAGAAAATTTTGCCTCGTACTGATCCACTGTCAGTTCCCTTTGTTCCAATTGAACAAATTCAGTAATCTTCTTATCCTTAGCACAGTCAGAGAAATGCTTCCTATTAAAAGCTCTCGCAAACTCAACCTAGTTCACATCAGTACCTGGTGGAAAGATCGTATCCCTCAAAGTTCTCCACCAAAACTTTGCATTTCCCTATAGCTGGTACTCTGCCAAAACTATTTTCTCAGCATCACTGTAGTCCAACAACCGGAAAATCTATTCTATCCCATCAACCCAATGTTCCGCCACCTCAGGACTTCCCATTCCACTAAACTTAGGTGGCTTCAACTTTAGAAATTGCTCCATCAGTCCTTGAGGTAACGTTCCACTTTAGGTTATTGCTGTGCTTGCCTCTCCATCAGATTTCCAATATTGGCCAATGTCTGTAGGATATCAGCCCTTGCAGCAGAGGCTTCAGCCCTCGATGGATGAGCACTTCCAGCTCGCATAATGACTTTCCTGTAGTTTCCAAGCATTTACCTCAGGAATAATCTGAGACTCACTGTCTCCATTTAAAAGCAACTACTACTATATAAGTAACATATACATGTTACTAGCACCTAAAGACAACTCATAATAAACTACTAGGGATCTACGAGTGAATACCCATCACCCGTTATTCAAAGTTAACCAATTATTCCATTTAATACCCTATGGTGTGCATTGTCATCATATTCCTCAATTTCCAAATGAGGCTCCTTATCACTCCACCTATAACCATTGCCTCTGATACC
Source organism: Eucalyptus virginea (assembly GCA_014182375.1). Lineage (NCBI taxonomy): Eukaryota > Viridiplantae > Streptophyta > Magnoliopsida > Myrtales > Myrtaceae > Eucalyptus > Eucalyptus virginea. The sequence continues at coordinate 33,820,437 of CM024516.1, read as the reverse complement.
AAATCCGCTGTGGCACCCCTCGACGGCCCTGTGGCATCCCAAAAATTTCAAGACAAGCTCTAAGGTGTGTCAAGCTCCATAATTAGGTGATAAAATTACCTATGGTTTATGCTTTAGCCATTAGTTTCTTTTAAGGTTAAGTGATATGTGCTTGTGTTTATGAGATTTTAAATTTGATAAATTGATGAGAATAATTTATGCTTGGCTATGCACCTCAGAAAAAAATTAAATCCCTATAAATAAAATGTTACCAAGATCTTTGGCCATGTGGATTTTAAAATTTAAAATTTTATAGAAGAAAGTATAAAAGGGAACAATTTAATTTAGGTTTGGGCCTTAGGCCCATTGGCCTAAGCTTTAATGGGCCGAATGGCCAGCCCAATTAGGCCCACGGAAGGGGGCTGTCGCCGGCCCAAAGGAGCCCCAAGCCCAAAGCCCAATTGCATGTGTTAGCACAAGTGGCAAGGAGGTCTTCATGTATTGGCCATTGGAAGAGGCAATCTAATGATTGCAAATGATGAGGAAATGGGGAAAATAAAAGGGAAGAGGAGAGAGAGAGGTGGCTGGTTATTCGGCCAAGAGAGAGAGGGGGAGAGAGAGAAACCGTGTGAGAGAGAGGGAGAGTGAGGCCGAGAGAGGGAGGCCGAGAGAAGAAGGAGTCGCCGCCGCACGCCGCCACTCGTCCGCCGTGTGCCGCCCGTTCGCCGCCATGTGCCGTCATCCGTTCGGTCTAGAGGTAAGTTGGGAATCCACTTCCTACTCTTGCACCGATGTTTTGTATGTATGGTCTGAATCTAGGATTATTTGGAGGCATGGGAGTGAAGCTATGTGTTTTGTTCTTGGGTGCATGCTGCTTTCGTATAAAACCGTCCGAGTCAGAACTTTGTGAGAGCTTGAATGCATGTTTTGAGTTCGATTTTGTCTTTGATCTCTTCATGCAAGTTGTATCTAACATCTTAAACTACAACATACTAAAATTTGGTGTAAAATGATGGAGATTTGTGGGGTCAAACTCTCATCCTACGGAGATGCTAGATCTGGAATGTTTTCGCATGAACCGCCTGAGTCAGAACTTTGTGATAGCTTGCATGCATGTTTTGAGTTCGATTTTGGCTTTAATCTCTTCATTAAAGTTGTATATAACATCTTAAACTACAACATACTAAAATTTTGAGTAAAATTAACAAGTACAACCTATTGAATCGACTTACTCTTGAAGACGGTAAATCTGGAGATGGTACAGGACGCCCGAGACTTCATGGACCCATATGATGACTATAATCTGGATAATTGACTTAGATCACTTCATGAAACTTGTAGATAACATCTTGAAGTAACACATATCCAAATTTCAGAGGAAAAAAAGAAGAATAGGTAGGTAAAAACTCAGTATTTCGGAGAAGCACGCACTGGACATTTCGGTGTTAGATTCAGAAGTTTCGTGTGACTGTAGAAAATAATATAAAAATAATTTTTCTTAGAATTCTTCATGAGAAATTTACTTTAGTGTCTTGGATATAACCTGGTAAAATTTCATAATTTATGGAGGTCGTTTGGATATTGTAATCGAATTATTTCGGAAACTGTGCATTCTGTTGTTGTCCGAAATTACATGCTGTATTTGTGTGAATTATGATTTTGTGTGGAATTTGATTGGCCTCGTGTTTTTCATGAAATTATTACCTTATTGTCTTGTCTATCACTAGCATTAATTTTATGATCTTTGAAAGTGGTACGAGCTGGAATTTAAATAAATGTAAAAAGGGCATGATTAATGGATTATTCTAATTGGTACAAATTCCATAAAATTTTATTCTATGAATAATTGTACCTTGCTGCATGTATGATAAGGTCTTGATGCATGCATGACATTGAATTGAGATGCATGTATGAATTCAGTGCTGAATATGATTTTGTTTGCCATTACATCATGTACCATGCTTAATTGAGACCTAAATTGGTGAACATGAGTAATGATAAATGAATAAACTATTCGTGGCGGATGATAATGCCTTGGGAGTATCAAGATGCCCGGGATGGGGGGTGCCAGATGCCCGGAATGTATAGAGATACAGTGCCGGATGGCCTTGGGAGTATTAGGATGCCCGGAATGGTTGGGTGCCGGAAGCCTCGGAGGTCTTTGCCCGAGGGGATGCCTCGTGATGCCAGTTGGGATGCGAGATGCCCAGAGAGTGGGGTTGCCGTATGCCTGGTGGCCTTGAATGGCTGAATGCCAGAGGTTATTCTCGCGATGCCAGATTGGGGTGCGAGTGTAAAGTGTGGGATGGAATTGATGATTTTGAGTAAGGAAAATGTGGTGATCGAATTGAAAGTAAAAAGTGAAAATTGAATCATGCATATATGATATGATGTGATGATGATCACCTATGGCATGATGATATATGATATGATGTGAGGATGATCACCTATGGCATGATGATATATGATATGATGTGATGATGATCACCTATGGCATGATGGCATGTATGTGTTATGATTGTGATGAAGAATGTATGGTGGTATATGCATGGCTTCAAGGTAAGTGATGCCTGGAATGCATGTATGACATGTATTATGTTATGACTGTATTGTATGATGCTTTGAGTGGTTATTGGATTCTTTTACCTGCTGAGTGGCTGTACTCACCCCTTTTGGGGACCAACATTTCAGATTAGTAGGATGCCGCTCCCTGCTGTCACGAGGGGCGTGTTTTACAGCCTACCTTCCGATGTTGAGGTCGAGTGCGAGGAGTTTCACTGTCCTTCCGTTCCCAGACTGACGTATATTAGAGTCCGTTGTTTGGTTATGTACGACGTAGGCCTGGCTGGGGGCCCTGTTGTCTAAGAGTTCATATCCGTCCATCTCCGCCGAGACGGGGTGATGCGTGGGATGCTACCACCGCCACCGCCTGATGCACCGGGATGGGTGTGAGGGCCCGTACGTGACGAGTAGGAGCCGAAACTTTTTGGGGATGGTTAGCTGACACTAGTGATGGAGGATCTCACATGTGAATAATAGTGGGTCGACAGTTTCTTTTTGGGGTTTGGGCCAAGTGTGGCATCGTGTCTTGGTCTTTCTTTTGATGTACCGACCCAGGAAAGCCCATCTTGAAAAATATGTAAATAAAGTGTCATGGCTTTGTCTTTATTATGATGATTAGTGGTGTGCAATTGTGTCATGGTTAATGGAGGGGAGAGATGGCGATGTTATATTTTGCTTCTGCTATGTGAGTCGCGCTGGGACCGTTTTCAAAAAAAAAAAAAGTGTCTATGATTTACGACACTTCTTATAAGGGATGAGATAAGCTGAATGTTTGGTGTCTGTGGCGACCATCGAGGGTTCGGGGTGCCACAAGCCCCCGATCCGTTAGGGTCACCACAGGTACTAGTCACTTATCCTACTACATACCAGTCTAAGAACTTTTTGATTAAAGTGAAACCATAGTTCATAGGGGTTGATCATTCTTCTCCCCTTTTTCTCTTTTTCTCTCTGTTTTTTTTTTTCTTTTTTTGTAAAGGTCTCAGCGTAGCTCATCAGCGGAAGCATAAACGAGTCTCACCATCCCTTACTCCAATAACAATAATGCAATGCACACCAACTATGCACCAAAAGAAACGACAAAGCCGAGTCGCTTTTATTTACATTTTCACGATGGACATCTTGGGTTGGTACCGCAAAAAGGCCAAGATTTTTAACTATACTTCGCTATAACTCAAAAGAGAACTCGACCCTACATCAAACATGTACACCCCTCCATCAACAAGCGTCGGCTATCCCCAAAAAGTGCCAGCTCCCACCAGTCATATGTGCTATCATACCTAACCCGATGCATCAGGCGGCGGTTGCGGTAGCATCCTTAGAATCACTCCATCATCCCGGACATGAACAAACAAAAACTCTTGGATAACCGGGCCATCAGCAAGACCCACATCGTACATCACTAATACACGAACTCGGACAAACACCAGACCAGGTACACTAACATAGGAATGCTCCGTGCACTCCACTTCAACGTCAGTAGGTATGCCATAGAAGGTACCACATACAACTGGTGAAAGAGGCATCTTTCTAATATGAAATGTTAATCCCCAAAGGCGTGAGTACAACCACTCAGCAGTAAAGATCCACTAAACTACACAATGCGTCAAATAGAACAATCAAGGTATAATGAATAAAACACATATCATTCATGCATTCAAGCTTACCCCACCTTGTAGCCATGCATATATCACCATACAACATACATATATTACCAAGCGATGTACTTATATCATCAAGCAGCCATCCATATATCACCATGCAATGTGCATATACCACCATGCACTCTAGGCTTGCATTCCCATAAGGTTCATCCCATGCCATAAGCACACATCCATGCGCATGATTCAATTCTCAATTTGTATCTTTCAATTAGATCAAGTCATTTTTCTTCCCAGGAACCGGTGTTTTCATTCCACAATTTATCTCTCACATCCAACCTGGCATCGTTAGGAGCCTTCGCCACACACCTCCGGGCATCCGGCACACATACTCCGGGCATCTCGTACCCCAACTAGCTTCATGAGGTATCCCCTAGCACAGACCTCGAGGGCTTCCAGCACACACACTCTAGGCATCTCGAAACTCCCAAGGACATGCGGCACACACACTCCGGGCATCCGGCACCCACACTCCGGGCATCCCAACATACCTGGGGCATCGTCGGCTCACACCTCTGACGGTGTTGTTATTATCTCAATTTATATTCACACAAGTATCACAATTTCAACATGGCATTCGATGCAACAATTTCAAAGGTCTCAACCAGTTCTTGATGTCATATAACAGCCATATGTCATTACATATGCAGCATAATCAACCACTCAAGACATTATATCACATGGAGCAATTTCATTTATTTTTGAAAAAACAGCAAATTTCGGATAAAAACAGATTGCACTCCTTTGGTCATAATTCTTGAAAAATTAGTAAACAGCCTTAATACATTCTAAAAATTTGACATGCTATATATATGATCTAGAGGAAAATAATCTGTGAAGGACACCATATTAAAAGAACATCATACAATTCAGTACAGTGCACGCATCACAGTCTTTATAATTTCGGAAATAATGCCATACACAGTTTCATTCACAAATCCGGTAAAAATCCTAAATTAGCTGCAAATATTCTGAAATTTTTTTATGTTATAGAAGAAATCCAGAAGTAAATATTTCATGCAGAACTCAAAACCATATTTGTGATAGATTAAAAACTATAATAACCATAACCGTCCGTAACCCTCGGCACCGAATTCCAGTTCTAACCGTTTTGAATAAAGATTGTTTCACCAACCTAAACTCATCCATTTCCTATAATTTTTTAGTATGTTATTCCTTAACATGTCATCTTCAAATTTCATTCAGAATATGAGATCGAATTTCAACCGGAGAATTTTATAAAATTCACAAAATCTTACTAGGTCAGCATTACGATTTCAAGATCTGACTTCTTCAAATAAAATGGTTTCACCAGTCTATACTTGTTTATTTCTTCTGAAATTTTGATAGGTTACTCTCCAAGAATTTCTCTACAACTTCCATCAAGAAATTGAAGCCAAATTCCCACTATAACATTGCATGCAACTCAAGAAATCAACAAAGGTCAGACTGTTTTTTCCCGGAAAATAACACTAGGCTAGAACACAACTATTGTAGCTTCGAGATTTCACACTTCATCCATATCCGAAATTTTCCATTCATCACACACATAACATAGCAAGCAAAGGTAGATTAACGGACTCTACTTGCCTTTAATCCGAGCACAACACAGCAAGCAAAGATGGCGGGGCAAGGCGGGACTCGGCGGCTCGACGGCGGCGACTAATAGCAGCGAACAGCCTCCCTTTTCCCCTTCTTCTTTTTCTTGCTTGCTCTCTGCCTTTCTTTCTTCCTCTCTTTCTCTCAGACGGTCACTCTCTCTCTCTTTCTCTTTCTCTCGTGTGACGCCCCCTTGCTCAATCCGCCCCTTCTTCTTTTCTTCCCCCTCATGATTAGCATGTAATCATCACAAATCATGCAAGATGACACTTGGTAAGTCCCCTAAGCCACTTGTTAATTTCCATGCAAGAGGATGGGCCTCTCATGGGTTGGCCTCTCGCTTTCCGTCGACAGCCCATTGGGCTCCTTGAGTCGGTCGGACGGCAGCCCTTTCCTTTGGGGTTCGTGGGCCAGTCCAAAAGGGCCGAATGATGGGGCTATGGGCTGGTTTGGTCCTTAATTATCTAGCCCACCCATCATTCCTAATAATCCCACTTATAAAAAATGCTTAATTGCATTTTAGTTGGTCATTAATTTTGTAAACCAAATTAATAAAATCCAACTAATATAAATACCTAATTACACTTATTCACTTGGCCATAAAGTTTGCAACATAATTCCAAAAATCAAATCCATAAGGTGCATAGCCAAGAACAAAATTCTCATTATCAAATTATCCTATAGTACCAACTTTGATAACCCAAGAACATAAGATATCTTTCCAATAAAGTTTTTGGCCTTAATCTATGTCAATTGTTTTTTTTTTTGTCTAGAGGCCACAACATACTTCAACGACACAATCATTCACTTTTCCATAGGTCGTAATGCCTCTAGAAATTGCCATGAAATTTTGGGATGCCACACAGGGAGGTGCTGAGGCGAGGTAAGTCCTCTGTGATGTGTGCTTGGGCTGCCTATGAGTGAATTTGCACCCTAGTCGGGAGTTAGGGTTTAACTTGCTAAGATTTATTCTCACCCCGTTGTGGGTTAACCTTTTTTAGGGCCGTGGCTTGAGGATTTGATGAGTGCAGATTTGATGGGCGCGAGATGCGACATCTTGTGGCAAAGCCTGTTGCTAGTGGAGTTAGGTTGATTAGGAGCTTCTTTTGAGACTGACTTATGTTTATAAACCGTGGGTTTAACCGGACATGTTTGTAAAGTGTGATTTTTGTGAAAATTATTATCCTACTTTTCTATCCCAAGTTGGTTGTTGTCAGGGGATTTGTTATTTTTCTTTCACTTGTGCATGAATCGATTCAGTCGGCGATGCGTCCTGGGAGCGTCGCAATTTAATCGACCACCGAGGGATGCGCTCGCGCTCGGGGTTCAGGGCGTGACATTACTAGTCTTGAGTTGGTGCAGCTTACTACTGAGGCAGTATGGGTAATTAGAAAGAGAATTAGAGTTGCCTAAAGTAGGCAAAAGAGTTATGCAGATAAGAAACGAAAGCCTCTAGAATTCTAAGTACGAGACCTTGTGTTTCTCAAGGTTTCTCCATCAAAAGGTATGTCTCATTTTGGTAAGAAAGGTAAGTTAAGTCCCCAGTACATAGGACCCTTTGAAATCCTAGAATGGATAGGGAATATGGCCTATCGGTTGGCATTGCTACCGAAACTTGCTTAGGTACATAATGTATTCCATGTGTCCATTGTTAAGAAAGTATGAGCCAGATCTGGCACATGTCCTCAACTTCAAAAAGATCGAAGTAAATGACAAAGAGTCGTATGTTGAGGAACCGACATGGATCGTGGACAGGAAAGTGCAAGTTTTGTGAAATAAGGCCATTGTCATACTTAAAGTCTTATGGCGGCACCATACAACGAAAGATGCAGTATGGGAAAGTGAGGAAAGCATGAAGCACTAGTACTCACATCATTTTGGATGACCAAGTAAGCATTTAAATTTTGAGGACAAAATTTTTTTAAGGGGGAGAAAGTTGTAACATCCTCGATTTCAACCCTTATTTTGTTCCCAACTAGGAGGCTAAGTTAGATAGGCCTTAGGTTATTCAAACCTTCATCGAAAATAAGTGTGAACAAATGTGAAAAGCATTCAATGAGGATGATGAATGTAAAGGCTTATGTGTCCCTATAGCCTAGCCTAGTTATAACTCTAAACTAAGTAGGAGATCTTGGAGGCCAAGAAATGGACTATACACCTATTAAAAGGAAGAGCAAGCAAGTCAAACCTTCTTAGACAAGCTAAGAGCACACTAATTTAATTTGGCTTTTAGTTATTCAATGCCGAGATGAAATGTCCAAGCTAACCTAGGACCTAATTGGAAACTTGGCAGATAAGGATGCCCGATAATTAATACTTCTTGACCAAGTGGGACGCCTCCTTTTTCCAACTAAGACTGCCACCTTTGATTTTCGAAATTACTGGACCTGCGCTATTTTCCAATTTTACAAAGATTTTTATGATGTGAATTTAAAGACACTTCCTTCATGCAAGTTTTTCTAAACATCTTGATATAAAAAATACTTAAATTTCATATTTTTTTGATTTGAAACGGTAGGGACGAAGGTCTAATCATTCACTGTTTGAAACCTGTCCCGTGTAGTGAAAACGGTGACCAAGTTGCATTCTCGGATTTTTATAAAATTTTTCCTTTCAAATTTAACCATGCTTCATTCATGAAATTTTTGAATGACATTCATATCTTCAACATACTAAAATTTCGAAGAGTTTTGTGAAGATTTAGATTTCAAAATGTGTCTCTCACTTCGACTGTTGAATCTACTCGATGGATGAATAATTAGGTTATGTTCAATGGTTTGCTACTCTTTTCAAAGAATGAATTTGACTTGACTTCTTTCATTAAAAATGTTTCTTAAGATCTTCTCGACAACCTATCAAAATTTCATAAGTTTTCGATTCGGTTTGATAAAGTAAAGACACTAATTTCAGAAATTGTTCAAAACTGTTTTTCTCACCCAAGAGGTATGAGTCATGCCCAAACTTGGACTCAAGTCCTTAAATGCTATGTTGAGGTTTACCTAATGATCTCTTCCTCGGCCCTAGAATCAACTTGGATGATAGACTTTTCTAGATTGCCTTCTTAAAGAAGGAAATGAAAGTAGAAAGAAAATTCTAGAATTCCTTCATGATGAACGTGATGATTCCCTTGACTTTTCTAAGGTCATGATTGTAGTCCAGAATATCATAGATATTCGAGAAAAAGTGGCATGCATATGAACCAATGGAAAAGTGAAAAGCGGGTCATCATTGATGACGTCTATGACCTTAGGTTGCCAAGTAAGGCCTTATAGCCTTGCCACCCAAGGAATTTAGGTAGGACACACAGAAAACATTAGAATAGATCGCTTAGCATGGTAATGATGGCTCCAAGGGCTATAAATATGAGGAGCTCTCTTCATTTTCCTCACGTTGCTCCCATTTTCTCCACCCTTGATCTCTTTCAACACCCTCCGCCTCACATCTCTCTATTGGCCTTCAAAGTAAGCCGCCCTTTCTTTATAGTTTATGTCTTAGTGTGAGGTTCATCGAAGGTAAGCAGAATCTCTAACTCTTGGCTGAGGCGATAGCCTACATCGTCGAATTTAGTGGTGTACTCACTTGTGTAAGCCGTGTATATGTTGTAATGTTCTTTCGTGTATTTGCCCATGTTTGCATGTTTGAGTGTGTTCACGCCTCGAGATGAGGTCAAGGTTCGCTCGGTTTGGAATCGACGTCAAGTCGCGATGGCCAAAGCATGGCATGCGACCCAAGCCACGAACCAAGAATTGTTCCCAACATATTTTATAATATGATGTTGAGGATCAAGGCACACTCACTTGAATGAGCACACCCCCGGGCCTTGCATACATTGGCTAAGATAAGAGATGAAAGATGGGCTTGTGTAATGCATTTGTGTGTGCACTTAAAAAGGAAAAAGTGTCCATTGCCACATAGCGTTTGGCAGCAATGCCTCGTTTATCGAACGGGATACCTTGGTTGAGCTAGGATGCTTGGGTTTTGAGCTTGGATGCCTTGGGTAAGCTAGCCCTGGGATGCCTTGGTGAGCTAGCACCAGAATGCCTCGATTGAGCCAGGATGTCTTGGTTGAGCCAGAATGCCTAGCTTAAAGGTGGATGCCTCGGTTGAGCCGAGAGGGCCTGGTTGAGCCAAGATGATGATAAATGATTTTGCATGAGTGCTGGTTTATGCATAAGCATGATATGTTGATATGTTTATTGACAAGCAGAAGGTAAGCATGCATTGAAATATGAATGAATGGACATTTATATGTAGTCGAGGATAGCAATAAGTTTGCTATTGATCTACCATTGCCATTGCATTGCGAGTGTTGTACCTGCTAGATTTTGATGATGAGATATTTTTCTAGTAGAGAATTAGGGGTTTTACTTACTGAGTTTCCCCAAAACCCACCCCTCATCCTTTCAGTCTTGTAGGCATGGATGTCTCACGTCAATTTTGGGAGTTGCAATCTCACTAGAGAAGCTAAGGTTTACCCCCACCTTTTGAAGATGTGGTAGTTGTAAATATAATGGCCCGTGATAGAAGGGCTTGTAAATGTAGCTAATGTAATTGTGCATTTGTAAATGGTTGTTTTCCTAGCTGCTTATTGTTGTCTAGGTGTTGTATGTATGCTTCCGCATGTGCTTAATGAAAAGATAAAAAGAAATGGGACGGCGATGCGCCTGGGACGTCGCGAAAATAACCCCTTCTGCTCGTGACCCTAGGATTGGAGTTGGGGTCATGATAGTTTGAATCATATTCCAAATGCATGTGACGCTTGTGAGTGTATTTATGCGAGCCCCAAGCTAGCCTTGACAATTAAATGTATTCCATAGTCTAGATAATCTTTAATGCGAAATATTTTCAAAATTCTTCTTAAATCTTGATTTGACATTGTGAAAGTTAAGGTATGAATTATATTCAAAATGCTTGCAACACTTGTGACTACATTTATGCAAGCTCCGGGTTAGCCTTGGCAATTGAATGCCTTTCATAGTTGAGACATCACGTTGTCTCGAAACTTTTTTTGAATGATCTTCAAAAGATGTCTTTGAAACATCACATGTACTCTCATGCATACATCACGTCATTCATTTAGAAGTACTTATATTTGTGATTGACACATGCTTTTTAATGATAAGTGATCCACCAACGGCTCACTCATTTGTTGATTGGTTGAGAAATAAGGTCTAAAAAGGTCAACATGCATGTTTAATTTTTGCAAATACATGTGATTTTTAGATGAATGCTAGGGTCCATGCATGATATCGAGGGAAATATTGGGATCACATAGAGCGCTTTATTAGGGATTTACAAGTGTTATTGACCATGCTTGTGACATCCAGATTTCGCCGAACTTCAAATACGTAACGGTCCGTGATGGGTCGACGAATTTGTCGTCGAACTGAGTCATTGGCGCCACATTGAGGCAGCCGTTTTATCATTACTCTCGTCGGACCAAGACGTCACATATTTTCATGATCTCGTGATGATGCTTCATCTTGGAATTTCTTCATGAATCACTACACGTCATTGTAGTTAACAAAACAAGGAACGCTAATTCGAGTTGTCTCGCCAACCAACATAGTTGAAGACCTCGATTTCATAACACCCTGCCACCACCGTCCTTCTTCTTAGACGCCCTCACCGATGACCACATTTTCAGCCATGCATCCACATAAAAATTCATCCTCTTCCATGCTGCAATCAAAGGCCACGTCCATCTATTCTCCTTCAAAAAGACACGAAGACCACTGACTTACATGGCCATGTGCACGTTCCCTCGACGATCTACGAAGGAAGGAACATTGACCGAGGGACGGCCTATCACGGCCACATCCATTCTCTCTTTTGAGGTTGCCGACCAACAAATTCAAAGAGACACGCGTTGCTTGGGAATTGCAAGGTGTCTCCTTGCATGGGCTGTCCTCGACGCTGCCACTCATCCTCGCTACCACCGTGATTTCTTCTCTCTTTGTTGACTTAAGTTAACGACATATTGGAGCTCGCCTCTCTCTCTCTCTCTCTCTCTCTCTCTCTCTCTCGGCATCTTAGGCCTCCCTTGTCCAGCGAAGTCTTTAGCAGCTTTAGTGAGAATTCTCTCACCGTCTTGCCGCTTCTCACCACCAGCTTCCTTCGCTGTTGTTCGTCATCTCGCCGCCGGCCCAGAAAGCACACCATCTCGCCTCACCTGTAGCTCGCAACTCACGGTCCATTTATAATCGACGCTACCAAATCGAAGGCAAGTTAATATCTACCAACCTATATCGCGTAATGACATCGTTTGTCCGATGAAGTGCATCCCGCAACACTAACTTTATGCTAGATTCTCGTATCAGGTTGTGAAAAAGAATTATGTGTTGGTACACTTATGTTTGGATTTGGGACTCATGAACGTACCGGTTTTGGTATTTCAAAGTTTTTATTTTCAAAAATCTTCACGTCAGGACCGATATTATCGACCCGCTGAACTGTGGTTTCCAATATCTCAAGAAATGCTCTGTACATTCCAAATTTTGAATCATGAAAACGTTTTAAATCCATGCCTGTAAATTTTGGATTTTGATCGGGGTGGAACGATAGAAAACTTCTTCAAATTATTTGGATATTTACATTTGAGACTTTATGAAAGATTTTACCAACAAGGATTTGATACGCTATTGAGATTTCATCGTGTTTGATATATACTATGATCTGGAATTTTGAAATCAAAGCAATTTTCACATATTGTCCGTACGGGAACGTTTTGATATTAAATTGATTTGATTACTACACCATGGTTGATGTGTTATCGATTCTATCGGACCCTCGGGTCGACGATGCCCCCAGCATCGGGTTGCCTGGAGGAGCGTAATGGCGATGCCTTTGGGAGTCTAGGGACTGGTGAGCCCTAGAGGTTCCCCGGGTGTTGGGATGCCCGGAAGTATGACGATTCACATTCCGAAGGGTTGGGGACATCATTGACATGGTGAGCTCCGGAGGTTCCTTGTGATGCCAGGTGTGCGAGATGCCTCGAGGTGTGACATAACATGCTCCAAATGCCCGGTGATTGAAATATGGAACCAGAGGCCTTCGTGAAGCTAGGTAGGGTGCAATATGCCTGGAGGGATGCAAACATTGGTCCTCCTAAAGATGGTGGTAGTGAGTCGTGATAAACTGAGTTCTTAAACATCTGCATGTTTTATTATGCTATGCTGTTTGAGACTCTTTTGAACTTATGCACACTCATTGCTTTTGCCATGTGCCCTGTTTTAGATTGCATGGAATCAGATGATGATAGTTTTACATAATATAGTTTAGTAGAACTTTGACTGCTGATTAGTCGTACTCACCCCTCGTGGGGTCTAACATATTACAGAGTGATAAAGATGCTACCGCCGCTAGAGGATGATGATGAAGGCTCGAGTGGGGTAGAGTAATAGCGGACGGGAGGACATCAGCAAATTTTTGGAACATCGGCACTTGAAGATAGACGGCGTTATAAATAGCTAACCAAAAAGTTGGTCAATTTTTCGATATAGCCAATATAGAAAACTTTGGATTTTGATGTACCGACAAACGATGTCCATCTAGTATGTTTAAATAAAAAGTGCCTGGTTATTATCTATGTGTATTTAGTGTGCATCATTTCAATGTTTAGGAAGGGAGTTGTTAGATTTGCTTCCGCCATATAAATTGAGCAAGGACCAATGAAAAATGTGATAGACCCCCAGTCTCATGGATTCACTATGCAATGATCAAGAAAGGAGGACATCCAAGTTAAGGAAGCGCCGTGGCGACCCTAACAGATTAGGGACCATCGAGGGGCGCCACAGTGAATGGTATCAGAGCTTTGCTTTGTCTAGAGTGATAAGGTGTATTAGTAGAAAAGGGAGGTTATAATGATGCACATGATAAGGCACTTTTAGGGGTAGTGGACTAACTATGAACAACGGGTGATTGAGTTCACTCGCAAAATACTAGTAACGATTGTGAGTTACCTTTGCGTGCAAGCAACATTTTTATGTTACTTATGTGATTCTAGTAACGCTCTTACATTACTTTTCTTTCTTAGCTGATTAGTGACACTGAGTCACTAATTGTTCCCGAGACAAATGCTTGATGACTTACATGAAAACCATAGTATAAACTAGGAAATTTTCTCCATCAAGGACTGAAGCTACGGCTTCAAGGGCAAAACCCTGAATAGAAGACATCCTACAGGCATTGGCTAACATAGGAAATTTGATGGAAAGACAAACTCAACAACAACCTAGAGTAGAACGTCGCACTCAAGGACTGGTGGAACAATTCTTGAAGTTGAAACCACCTAAGTTTACTGAAATGGGAAGTCCTAAAGAGGCATAACAATGGATTGATGGAATAGAAAGGATCTTCCAGTTGTTGAATTGCAACAACATCAAAAAGATAACTTTGGCAGAGTACCAACTGGAAGGAAATGCCAAATTTTTGTGGAGAGCTTCTAGAGATACGATCTTTCCACCCGGTACTACTAAAAACTGGGATGAGTTTATTAGAGCTTTCAATAGAAAACATTTCTCTACCATGCCAGAGATAAGAAAATAACTGAATTTGTTCAATTAGAACAAAAGGAGTTAACGGTAGACGAGTACGAAGCGAAATTTTCTGAGCTGTCTAGGTATGCCCCTAGATTGATAGAGGATCGAGAGGAAAAGGTTAAAAGATTCTTGAAAGGACTAAGGACAGATGTCAGGAAGCAACTAGTGCCGCTAAATATAAGTGATTTCACTAAGATTTATGAAAAAGCACAGCTTGTAAAGTAGGAACTAATGAGGGAGCAAATGGAATCAGGGAGGCAATTGACATTGAGTGATGCCCGACAAGGCTTGACCCTATCCAACCCAAGAGTCGCCTTAGGATTCTAAGAAAAAGCGAAATTTTGGAAATTTCAAAAAGACCAAGAGTGGTCAGGCTCCAGGAAAGGTATCGTACCAAGACAATTTTTGTCAAAGGTGTGGTAGACAACATGGGCCAGGACCTTGTAATGATCAATCAAGGTGTTTTGGTTGTGGGCAGAGAGGACACTTTAGAATAAATTGTCCACAAGAATGATCGCAACTAATGCCAACTCGGTGCGACAAGTGCAACAACGTGTAAACTGTCGCGACTTACCCCTCGAGGAGGGAACAAGTTTAGGGGGATTGCCTAAGGGACGGGCCTATGGCCCTTGATTAGGCATGGGCTCTCCCAAGCCCATACCCCACGTGACATTGGGATTTTTTTAAGAATCTTGCACAAAAGGAGTCGCCACTACACTATTGGGGTCGGCGAGAAACCAAGTGAGGTATGAGAGTATACCTCACTTCCTACGCAACCAAAGAATCTAGAGTTGGAGACTTGATTACACTAATTGAGCAATTAGTGCCCTTTCGGTACCTAATCTTGTTCATTCTAGAAGAAAAGATTTTTGTCAGGCAGTTTGGATTAATTTTACACCCATCCACTAACATGCGAGGTGATCATGCGGGTCTATAATCATTAAAGTAACAATCATAGCCACCAAGATCCTAATTGCAGTAAAATTGAGCACATGCAATTAAACATCCACAAGCATAATCAAATATGCGAATTAAACACGTAATATAATCAAGGGGCAAGAAAATAAAGGCCTAATTACGCTAAAAAGGCAAGATATGGCAATTCCTAACCAAACCCTATATTTTTAATTTTCGAAGTTTTTAAAATTTTCTTTTAATTTTTTTAAATTTAATTCATTATTAATTTTTAAAATTAAAATTTTTATTTTAAAAAATGGGCGAACCGGATTGGGTCCGGTCTGACCCAACCTGGGTTAAGCTCGGTCAGACGGGTCGGGAGGGCCAAATTCGGTAGGCCTCAATAGGATTGGGCCTGAAAAGCAGGCACTATCCAACTAAAAAAAGAGCCCACCTAAAAAAAGAAACATAAGTAAATTAAGCGCAGCCCAACACAAGAGAAAAGACTAATATTAAACCAGCCCAAAGGCCTTGCTTCGGCCTAGAAGCGGCCCGCACCTAACTCGGCTTGTTCAAAACCCTACCCGATTCACGACCCGCGCCTGACCCGGCTTTTAACCTTCTTCTCTAGGGGTTCTTGGCGACTGTGGCATTAAGAGGCACGAAAGGCTACTGAGGGTGGTGGAGTGCGGTCATTGGAGCTCCGGCGAAGGGATAGGCGGTGGACGGAGGTAACAACGATAGCTAGTGCAGTAGGGCACGGTGTTCGGACTATGGGCAAAGACGGTGAATAGCGAGTAGGGAAGTCCAGCGTTGCAGGGGTTGCGGTAAGGCACGAAGGGGCAGCTACTGATATGGCAAAAGGCAAGCTTGGGAACTCGGCTACTGGTTGTGGGCATGGACGGGCAGTGGTTTGAAGTTGCAAGGGTGACGGCTACGAATGTGTGCTATAGGCGGACTGGCACACAGCTTCGAGTAGAGGTAGTGGCAGGCGCCGGTGCTAGGTCGTGGCTGCTGGTGTTAGGGCTAGTTGTAGTTGCGGCAGAGACTGGCGGAGGGCGAGGGTGCTCGTAGAAACGCAACAAAACAAAGCCGGAGGCGGAACAAAAGCTCAAGCGGAGAGTGCGAAAGCAACGACCACGGGTGGAGCTTTAGACGGCTACAGGGCAACAGCAGCAATGCGACAACCAGCTTAGATCTGATGGCGTCGAGGAACGGTAGCACGGCGTTAGGTGGGCAGAGGTAGGGGCACTAGAGGTGAGCTATTGCAAGAGTGGCTCGAGGGTGCTGCAACAGCGGGCAGCAAAGCGGCGAGCAATGGGCGGAGGTTGCGCGAGGTCGACGGGCGATGCTCGAGCAGAAGGGGCGTCGGGCGCTAGGCGGAGGTGGCGTGGTGCTTGCGGACGAGGGGCGATGCCGCGTGGCAGCCGACGTCGCGGAGGCTTCAAGCGGCCGCGGGGCGGAGCGGCTGTGGGGAAGATGAACAATTCTCTCTTTCTTTTTTTCGCTCTTTTTTTGTGTGTGCACTCTCCCTCCGCCCTCAGTCAACTCCCTTGTCTCTCTAGTCTCCCTTCTCCAGCTCTCTCCCTCCAGCGCTTTCCCTCTCTCGAGCTCCTTTCTCAAGTTCTCTCCCTTTCCTTCTCTTCTCGGGTCCTAATCTTTTCCTCTTTTTTTTTTTTTTTGTGTGCCTCCTGCTTTTCTTGCAGGTCTCGTGCGAAGGACGCCGAGGGGGAGGAAAACAGCTAGGCCGGGCCCCCGTGTGAGAGCGAGAAAAAGGCTAGCTGAGCTAAGGCCAAATCCAGCCTGACCCGACCCCTTTGACGTTTTTTTTTTTTTTTTTAGCAATTAATTCCTAATTTTGTATGTGACTAAGTTTTAAGTAAAATGGTGAAATTTAGGTGTCAATAGCTGCCCCTCTTTGATAGATGCCCCTCTTTGAATGTAGCTTCAAAGAGGTTGCACTGAAAGACAGAAGACACCTAAATTATTTCGACGGTAGAGAGAGATCTTGGGTGCATAGGTTTGCATTAGGTCGAGCTATGGAAGCGTGTCGTATCAATAAGAGGAAGAAAGATCCCAGGCTATAGAAGCATGCCGTGTCGTAAGAAGAAGGAGAGGGATTTCGGGCTACAGAAGCACTCCGTGTCCTAAGAAGAAAGAGAGACTCCGGGTCACAAAAGCACGCTATGCTATAAGAAGAAGGAAGACCCCAGGCTACAAAAGCATGCCGTGTCATCGGAAAAAAGAGAGACTCTGGGCTACAAAAGCACTCCGTGTCATAGGAAGAAGGAAGAACCTGGGCTATTGAAGCACGCCGTGTCATAGGAAGAAAGGTATGACCTCGGGCTACAGAAGCACGTAGTGCCAAAAAAAGAAGAAAAAGACCCCAGACTACAGAAGCACGCCATGTCATAAGAAGAAAGAGATGAAGTCTCACCGTGTAACAACGGGTTTCGATTGGGTTGAAAATACATGGTTTGAGGAGAACACATGAACCTTTGCAGATGACATGGTTTAAGGTTGACTATGAACCTTTTGAAAATCGCAGTTCAAAGATAGACTCACGAACATTTTAAAAGCGTAGTTTAAGGAAATACCCACGAACTCTGTGGTTTAAGGATAGACTCACTAACTATGTGGTTTAAGGAATAAACCCACGAACCCTGTGGTTTAGACTAGAAAATGGGTCTCACTACGTAAAAATAGGTTTCGACTAGATAAAAGGTCTCACCGTGTAAAAACGGGTTTCAACTGGGAGAAAGGTCTCACCATGTACAAACGGGTTTCGACCGGATGATAGCCTCACCGTGTATAAACAAGTTTCGACCGGATGCGAACAAGCGTGGTTTACGAATGAACCCACAAGCCGTGTGGTTTAGGAAAAGCCACCAACCCCGTGATTTTATGGATAGACCCACCAATCTTGTGGTTTAAGGATGACCCACGAACTATGTGGTTTAGGAAAAGCCACCAATCCCGTGATTTTAAGGATAGACCCACCAACCTTGTGGTTTAAGGATGACCCATGAATCGTGTGGTTTAGGAAAAGCCACCAACCCTGTCGTTTAAGGATAAACTAACCAATCTTGTGATTTAAGGATGACCCACAAATTGTGTGGTTTAGGAAAAGCCACCAACCCCGTGGTTTTAAGGATAAACCCACCAACCCCGTGGTTTAAGGATGACCCATGAACCATGTGGTTTATGAAAAGCGACGAACCCCGTGGTTTTAGGATGAACCCCGTGGTTTTAGGATGAACCCCATGGTTTTAGGATAAACCCACCAACCTTGTGGTTTAAGGATGACTCACGAACCATGTGGTTTAGGAAAAGCCACCAATCCCGTGGTTTTATGATAAACCCACCAACCTTGGAAATGACACGGTTTAAGGCTAACCATGAACCTTTGGAAATGGCATGGTTTAAGACTAACCATGAACTTTGTAGACGACATAGTTTGAAGTTGACCATGAACCTTTGGAGATAACATGGTTTAAGGCTGACCATGAACCTTTGGTTTTTAGGGAAGCACCCACTAATCCCTTGAAAACTACATGGCTTCATTGAAGAATCCTGTCAAACTCAAATCATTAGAGACGTCATCAAGAGATGTAAATGCAATATTACAACATTAATTGAACAAGCTAATCAAGCTAAGTCCAACTGCTTTAGAAAATCATTCAATGTCAATCATCATCATGTGGCGCAAAACTATCATCTTGCTCGAGGATGTGTCATTAATCAACAAATTATCTATGAGTCAAGTTCTTATCAGAACGGCTACGACTCGTGGAAAAGGCTCATTAAGCATCCCAAACTAGAGCTTCTTAGTCAGAAAGGGTTTCTCACACGCTTTCAATAAAATGGCTGCTTAATCCCATTTATTCACATGGGAAGTAACTGATTGCTGAGGGTATCTTACATAACCTATGTCAAAGGCTTTTAGAAACATTCATGATGATTGTAATATGATCGATCAAAAAGGTATTTTGAAATGATTGCAATATAGACTCGGTTAAGGCTTACACAAATGAATTATTGCTTTGAGGCCAATAAAGGAACAATTGTCGCTATCTTCATTGGGTGTACAAGCCGAGAACTCGAGAGATAAGACAAGATAGAATTGCTTCTAATCCTTCAAGTGGTAACTTCTTCGTGGCATTCTCATTTTCACTCGAACCATCATAATCAGAAGAGACTTTGGAAGGGGGTTGTAATGTTGGCTCGGGAAAGGCTCGAAAGGCTTAAAATTTTCAAAAGGGTTTTTATGTGACATCCCAAATTTCACCAACCATCATTACTATAATTGGATGATTAGAAACTTGGATTAATTTAGATCGGGCTTGAAAGTGAACTCGATGGACCGTGAGGAATGAGTGGGCTTGAGGAGCAAGCGGGCCGCATGATTATTTTAGAACTAGGCTTGTGAACTTGAATGGAAGAGCTGGGCTTGGACTTGACTTGAAGCGGGCCAAGGTTTGGAATTATCAGATTTGTAGATTTAGTTTAGTGGACTGGATCGTTGTAGGTTGAGCCTGTTGGGCCAAGAATGGATAATTAGGCCCGAGTGATTTTATTTTCGGTTAAGATTCATAGATTATAGTTAAGATGATTTGATTAGTGATTATTTATAACATTAACATTTCTTGTGATGAATTCTTTATAGACTAACATTGACTAGTCGATATGTTATATATGTCATGACTTTGTATAATTATAAAAGGATTGAAATCAAGTAGAAACAAAAGGAAACTAAATGAAAAGCATTAGAAACAAATGAACTAACTAACGATATTGATTAACTGTTAATGGATGGCGAACAACAGATGGCAAGAATTCTCATGCATGAAAGCCACGACCTCACTCTCTCATTTCTCCTTGTACTCGACACCCACGGTTTTCTTTCCTCTAGAAATCGAAACCATCAACTCAAGAAGACACAATCATTAGCAAGATCTCATCATTAGTCTAGCCTAGGGATTAGCTTGTAGCCTATTTCCCCTCATAAATTTCGAAACCCTCTCTCTCTCCTCAAGACCGAAACCCACCTTCATCTTCTTCTTCATTTCTCTCGGTCGGGCGGCAAAACCAGAAGCAAAACAGCAACCTTCTTCCTCTTGCATGCGAAATTTTGGTGTTGATCTTGAAGCATCTTTGTGTTGTTTAGTAGCTTAAGCAAGGTAAGGAAAGATATAACTCTAAATTACAAGTTATCCATTGTTTTGTCAAGAAAATTTGAGGATCTAACCAAATGGTGGAGGAATTGATTTGTAGTTGTTGTTTTGTGTTGATTTAAGCTTGGTAAGTACTAGATTGAAGGTAGAAGTCATTGCATGTTACCTTTGAGTCTTACATGTCTCGAAATCCAAGTGTGAATAAGCTGTATTTGCCGAGTAAAGTGGTGAAATGGTTGCCGAGTGGAAGGATGTAGTGATGCATGAACTTACGATGCAATTATACTTCGAGCCAAGCTATGGAAGGGTTATTTGTTAAAGAAAAACTTGCTGAAGGTACTCTTAGTTGCTGTGATAAAGTATTGAAGTGTTGTAGAAGAGATTTGTGGAAAAATAAGTGGTTTGGTCGGACTAGAAGTGAAGGAATCGTGTATACCTATTCTGTTCTAGGAGAATACGGTTAGGGAGTCTTCTGCTTTGTGTTATTTTCTTTATGTATGTTGATGAAAATAAGAAAGGAACCATTCTACATGATAGAACATCCATTATATTGAATTATAAACCTAGCTATAACCATATGAATATAAAAACATAGAGATAGAAGTGAATTTAGTAAAACCAGTGAACTGTTTTTGTAAGAAACGGTTTGACCTTTGTCAATTATATTAATTTTTTGTAATTATCTAGTTATAATTGGACTTCTAATCCTTAATTAAAGTTGTAGAAAAAATCCTTACGAATAACATGTCAAAATTTGAGATTTAATGGATAATAATTGATTAGTAAAACGATTTTCTTTGTAGATATAAAATCTGGACATCGGTACAGGGTGCTAGTAAAGATTATGGCGATTGTTACCCTTAATACAGTGAGAATTAGACTTAAGTTTCTTCATGGAAAATGTCAAAATATGTCTCTAATATAACATACTAAAATTTGGTAGTATTTCGACAAGAATTGATATACCTTCTGTGTCCTAAGCCAAAACTGTTCATTTAGCTAGTAAACTGTCTGGACCCGAGAACATAGATGTTGTGTCTTTTATATTAGACTTGTATGACACACATAGAGTCTAGTAACCTCATAATAAAAGTTAGTTGTGTAAGAGTAAGTCTCACATCTTATTTGAGATATAAGTGCATATAGTGTCATGCGTGTGCAATGAGTGTGGTGCATAGTGCTTGATTATGGGGTAAACATTTGTTCGCCATGGTATGAGACATGTCGTAATGAGTTTTATCTTATAATTTGGACATGCACACATGCTAGGTTCATGAGATTTAGATATATAGTTAGATACTTTGGAGTCTTTTCTTTTGCATACGATAAATGCATTAATTAAAGGTGTGGTGGTGTGAAACGTGTGCTTAAGTGAGCGAATGAACCCATCGGTACGGAGATACCGGTGATGTCCCTCGGAAGTTGGGATGCTCATGCTGTGCGGTCTTGGATGCCTCGGTAGAGAGATACCGGGATGCCTCGGAGTGAGATGCCCTTGTGTGCGATCAAGGATGCCTCAGTTGTGTGATAGTGAGATGCCTCGGAATGAGATGCCCCATGCTAAGTGGTCTTGGGAGGACCTTGGTTGAGTGATGCCGGGATGCCTCGGAGTGAGATGCCCATAATAGAAATATTGTGGAAGTCCGGATAAGGTAACTTTCGGAAGTGACTCGATCAAGCCGGTAGAGTTCCGATTAGTAACTGATCGAGGGTGGATCATATGCACACTAAATATAATTCTACTTGGTGAGTGAGTTCATTCATTATTGTTGCATTGCATCTTGATATGAAATTGAGCTTGAGGAATGTAAGCATAGAAATGGATGCACATAAGGTGATTACATACATGATGTGTTAATATCCAATTGTTTATGCTTGTGACAATCCTACCTTAGTATCTTAAATTGTTTGGATCATGATTCTCTTGTAATCTTGATGGTTGCGGATTGTTTAAGTTAGAGTTTTATCATTCTTTACTGGACAAAGTTGTTGCTCATACCTTACATTTTTCAGATTGATAGCATGGATGTGCCGCCAGTAGCTCGATATGGGGTGGTAGCACACCTCGATGTTTCTTTTCATGACGTGTATGATCCCGACATCGACATGACTTTCTCCAAGTATGAGGCTACTTTATGGATGGATGATGGTATAGTTGACTTGATACCGATGAAGTTCATTGCATGGTTTATCAACTATGAAGGTGAGATGTTCCGCCCTTTACCCTTTGGTGCAGGAGGACCTAGAGCTAGGACGGATGGCGCCTAGAGGCCAATGATCATGTAGAAGCCAGAGGATCATCATTTTTCAGATTGATAGCATGGATGTACCGCCGGTATGTTGTGTGGGAACTCATGGAGTAGACACCCTTACCCTTTATCCCTGGCTTTTTTTACGCCTTACTTTTGTTATGTATATTGCGTATATATAGGTGATGAACATGGAAATAGTCTAGGTTGATAAACTTTGTATGCCTTGATGATGGTAAGAAGAAATGAAGCTTCTCGTGATCTTGTCTATGTGCAAGAATGAATTAGCCAATATTAATAATTGGTAGAGTGATTACAGTATAACCTCATAATATAAACTTTAGATTTCAAATAATCCATGTTATACATGCTAACCTTCAATGGGGAACACTATATATAAATAAATGGAATTCACATGTTTGGCAAGATTATAATAATAATTGTTAATTCCGCTTGCGCTTAGTATGTGATGCCCTGGGACGTCACATTTTAAGAGTCGGTGATCATCATGGCATCGTGACCAGGTCGCTCGATCTTTCGAAATCATTTGGCTTTTGAAACACAACGCATCTCGAAAGTCCCTTGACTAATCATTTCAGCAATAGAGCTTTGCTATTTTTTCTAATTTTCTTTGCACTTGCAATGATTTTTTACTCAGGCACTTGGACTTTGATAATTTTTTTTTCACTTCAGCCTTTTGGCTATTTTTCTTAATGGGTATTGGTCTTGCTTTTACCAGGCACACTACTTTTTCATGCCCCCTAGTTTGTCAAACATTTTGCTCTTTGAACTTTGTATCTCTTATGACTTTTTAGATGCTTTTCACATTTTCTCGTGACTGTCAATTGTATTTGGTCAATTCTCATGCCTTGCCCCAGTGAAGGGAGATGATCACTGCTCGGTGTTCAGAAATGAATAATCAAGCCTAAATTGGTTAAAGCAATGGGTATCAGTGTTTGGGTAGAGAAGGAAATGCTCTTCTTCACCTTGGGATGAATAAAGGGAATGCCTTTATCATTTCGGTCTTTGTACTCAATGCGAATGAATCCTTCGTCCTAAGAGAATGTTGTTTTTCACTCTACTCTTAAAAGTGTTTGAAGGATGTGTTTGGAAATAACTTGCCTTTCTTCAT
Organism: Eucalyptus virginea; assembly: GCA_014182375.1. Classification (NCBI taxonomy): domain Eukaryota; kingdom Viridiplantae; phylum Streptophyta; class Magnoliopsida; order Myrtales; family Myrtaceae; genus Eucalyptus; species Eucalyptus virginea. The sequence goes on along the minus strand of CM024516.1, from coordinate 33,796,647 downwards.
CCTAAGCACTTCTTGTTTGGCATGGTTAACATCTCCATTTCACTCTGCCTAGATCATCTGAGTAGATCAACCTCCATAGAGAAATTTGATTCAAAATGAAAAACCACAAACCGAGAAAACAATTTTGAGAGAAACCACAAACAGATTTTTTTCTCAATTATTCATTTTTGTGCTTGTCTCTAGGAATGAGCCAAAGGGTTTTTTTTTTTTTTTTTTTTGTAATGGAAATTCTCCATTTTTTTTTTTTAAATTTTGAGAAGAAGGGTACTTACCTTCAGCATGGTGACTCGGTAACGCTATAAAGAATGTGAAAGAATATGTTAGTACAAAAATCTTTAGGGATTGAAATGTTGGAAACGATACATTATTACCATTCACTCGCTTTTATCCTTTGGGTGCTAACATTTCTTGAATTCACCATCGTGGATATTTGGTAATTCGACATTACCCTTCACTTGCATTTGCCTTTAAGTGTTTGATGTCTTCCTATCGAGAAAAAAAAAAAAAAGAGAATCATGTCAAACACACTACCAAATTGAGCAATTGAAATCGATACAATTTACTCTTCCTTCGAATTCGCCTTTCTGGATGCTTGGTAACTCCCTTCATTTGTCTCATCATGCAATGTGAACAAGATCGACAGGCTATTTTGGCTCCTAAGGCATTTACGAATAAAGAAACTTCCTGGAATGAAATTCAACTTCGTTTCACCTTTATGGAAGATGGCGCTGATGAAGCCTCGATGCATGCTTGCTCCTCAAGTTCTGTAAGCCTACACTTTTATCTTTTAGAAGGGGCCAATGCCGATCTCAGATAAACTCCTCATCCTAATTGAGAAAGAGACCACGTGAAGAAAGGACCTTAAGTAACGTTTTATTGAAATTCATTATGGAATGTAGACGTAAAGGTTTGCTTGAAACACTTCTGAATTTGTTTTTTCTTTTTTTAATGATGATTTTCATGAAACTGAATTCCATTATTGAAAAATGTGAGTCGCATGATTTATAAAAGCAACAATTGGATTCGCAAGCAAAACTCAAAATGGAAGACATGATTCTTAAGAAGAATAAGAACAGTGATAAAATACAAGAAACTCATGTATAGATAAGAGTAAAAATCAACTTTTGTCATAGCTCTAGAATTCATTTATTGATATGGTCAAACACAAGAATGTGAAGGAGCTTTGCATATAACCTGCAAAAAGGCGACAATGTCAGTACGTGAATGAGAGAAAATGATCTCTCAATGAGGTCGCTTCTTGCAACAAAATTGAGGCGACGGTACATGCCCCATAGTCCTTATTACAAGGTTATAGTATTTCGCCAAGATTTTATCATAAGAGAAGGGGCATCATTAAAAGATCAATCGACGACTATCAATCAATTATTCACTCTATTCCAAAAGTTTCATGCAAAAGGGGCATTGATTTTTGAAAGATTGATTTGTGATTTCACTCCTGCAAAAATGAAGTGACTTTTGTTTTGAGAAATCTATACACAAAATGGAGAGAATTTGATTGAAAATGCAATTTCAATTTTTGTGCCCCAATATATAATTGCAACTTGAAATGTTTTTTTTTTTTTTTTTTTAAATGTGATTTTCAGCCCATAACTAGGAATTTAAACAAAATCATGTTCAACAGGGTCAAATCAAGGTGTTTAGAACTTGCATTCAATGTTCACTTATCAAAAGTGATTGCCAATTTTTTTCAATTTAAGCCTGAGGACATTCGATTGGTCTCCATGAATTTCTAAATGAAAAAAAAAACTAGTAAAAATAAGAATGATACTTACAATGGGGGGCGACTTTTCTCTCTGCTTTTTTTATTACGTAGACATTCACATGAGCTATGGTTTGATTTCTACTCTATACGGCTCAAAATGGAGCCATAGGATCACCAGACCAAACCAACAAGGTCGCGGCTAGGTCGAGTTACCCATGACTTCGGCTTCGTTAAAGAATCGACTCGTGTTGCACAGTTGCAGACCAGGGTGGGGACCTTTGACATCAAGAAAAAAATCTCAGGGTTGAGATGGGTGACTCATGCTACATGATTGTAGTTAGAGTGGTATCCACCTCAACACCATCCTAAGTGATCTTATGCAGCCTAGGTCTGGTGGCAGGTAATGTGTACTATGGTGTAGTGCATTGCATGGAATACATGCACAACAATTTATAAACAAACACCAATTCAAAAGTCCAACACATAAACAATTATTCCCAACTCCACACCTACAAGACAAGGGGTTAACAATCACTCCTCCCATTATAACTCCAAACTACAAAAACATTTAACACTCGCGTTAGGGACGTACCTGATATCCTTGCTGCCAAACAAAAATATTTTTGAACAAGATTAATTTTGACCAAAGTCCTCTAAGCTTTAAAACCAAGTCCCCAGCGGAGTCACTAAGCTGTTGCGACCTACCCCTCGAGAGAACAAGTTTAGGATTATTGCTTAAGGGACGGGCCTATGGCCCTTGATTAGGCACGGGCTCTTCGAAGCCCATACCCCTCGCTTGACATTAGGATATTTTTTAGGAATCTTGCACAAAATGAGTCGTCACTAGCCTACTGGGGTCGGCTAGAAATCAAGTGAGGTATGAGAGTGTACCTCACTTCCTACGCAACCAGAGAATCTAGGGTCAGGGACTTTATTACACTATCGACCAATTAGTGCCCTTTCGGTACCTAATCTTGTTCATTTTAGAAGAAAAGATTCTTGTCAAGCAGTTTGCATTGATTTTACACCTATCTACTAACATGCGAGATGATCATGTGGGTGGGCAATCATTAAAGTAACAATCATAGCCACCGAGATCCTAATTGAAGTAAAATTGAGCACATGCATTTAAACATCCACAAACATAATCAAATATGCGAATTAAACATGCAATATAATCAAGGGGCACGAAAATAAAGGCCTAATTACGCTAAAAAGGCAAGACATAACCAAACCCTATATTTTTTAATTTTCAAAATTTTTAAATTTTTCTTTTATTTTTGTACTTTTTTCAGTTTAATTAATTTTTAATTTTTTAAAATATTTTTTAATTTTAAAAAATGGGCGAACCGGATTCGGTCCAGTCTGACCTGACCTAGGTTCAGCTCAGTTGGCATAGGTCAGGGAGGCTAAATTCGGCAGGCCCCAATAGGACTGGGCCTGAACGACGGGCCTTGTTTAGTTAAAAAATGAGCCCACCTAAAAAAAGAAACCTAAGTAAATTAAGCTCGGCACAACACAAGAGAAAAGACTAATATTAAACCAGCCCAAAGCCTTGCTTGGGCGTAGACGCGGCCCGCGTTTTGACCCGGCTTGTTTAAAACCCTACCTGATTCGCAACCCACGCTCGACCCGGCTTCTAACCTTCTTCTCTAGGGCTTCTTGGTGGGGGTGGCGCGGTGAGGCACTGCGGGCTGCTGAGGATGGTGGAGCACGGTCATCGGAGCTCTGGCGAGGGGATCGGCGATGGATGGAGGTGGCAGTAGCATCTGGTGCAGCAAGGCACGATGTTCGGACTCCGGGCGGAGATAGTGAGCAGAGAGCAAGGAAGTCCGGCGTCGCAAGGGTTGCGGCAAGGCATGAAGGGACGGCTACTAACGCGGCGAAAGGTGGGCTTGGGAGCTCGGCTGCTAGTTGTAGGCGTCAACGGGTAGTGGTTCAAAGCTGCAAGGGCGACAGTAATGGATGCGTGCTGCAAGCGAATTGGCGACGTAGCTTCGGGTAGAGGCAGCGATAGGCGCCGGCGCTAGGTCATGGCTGGTCGCATTGGGGCTAGTTGCAGGAGCGGGAGAGACCGGCGGAGGGCGAGGGTGCTTGTAGAGACGCAGTAGAACAGAGGCAGAGGTGGAACAAAAGCTCAAGCGGATAGCGCGAGAACACCGCAGTGGGGTAGAGCTTCAAACGGCTGCAAGGCGGCAGTGGTGCATTGATCGGCTCAGATTTGCTAATGTCGGGGGACGGTAGTGTGGTATCCCAAAATTCATAATGACCTCTAATTACATTAAAGTCTATGAATAGGTGATGGAAGTACCATCAAGTTATTTTATGGCCATTTAATCCATAATTTGCAATAAGATATATGGCCAAGCTTTTAAGTGATAATTATGTGATAGGAAAGAAAATTCTATCATTGGCCATGTGCATCATAAATTGGAATTTATGGATTTGTGACTATAAGTTTAATGGTCTTATTATTTATGCAATTAGATATTTATTTAAATGATGATTAAGATATATTATAAAAATAAAATAAAATAAACTTGGGCCATTTAAGTTTGGGCTTTAGGCCCAAGTGAGATGGGCCTAAAGTGGGCCATAAGCTCGGCCCATTGTCGGCGCATGGAGGGGGAAGGAGGAGCCGCATGGCTTCCTCCAAGTGTCTTCAACAAAGGAGACACTTGTCTCCTTCTTAGGGACAAGTGTCCCCCATGCAGAGAGGGGATACATGCAATATAAAAACCACCAAAAAGGAAGAGAGAGAGAAAGGGAGAGAGAGAGAGAGAGTGGCACTCGGCCAAGACAAGTGAGAGAGAGTGAGATGCGAGAGAGAGGGAGGCTGAGGAGGAGGAGCTCGCCCGTCGCCGCCCGCACGCCGTTCGTCCGTCGCCGGTGTGCCGTCCGTGTGCTTGTGTTTGCTCGGTCTAGAGGCAAGTTGGGGGTCCTTTGCTGCTCTTGCATGTGTGTTTGTTACATGTATGGTTGATATAGTGTCGAATTTGAGTGATTGGAAGAGGAAAACCGAAGCTTGGATGGCTTGTTCTTGAGTGGTGTTGCTGTTTTCGCTTGAACAGTTTGAGTCAGAATGATGTGTGAGCTTGTATGCGTGTTTAGAGTTCTATTTTGGCTTTAATATCTTCATGAAAGTTGTAGCTAACATATTAAAATACAACATACTAAAATTTCACGGAAAATGATGGAGATTTAAGGGGTTAAACTCTCATTCTACGGAGACCTCAGATCTGGAAAGATTTTACTGACCTCTTGTTGGATTTGTGGTTGAATGTTGGTTTTTGTTAAGAATCTCTCTTAGATCTCTGCATGAAAGTTGTAGGGGACATCTTAAAGTACAACATAATCAAATTTGAAGCAAAATTAACAATTATAACCTAGTCAATCAACTAGATCTTGAAGACGGTAATTCTGGAGATGTATTACGGGACACCCGAGACTTCATGGACCTAAATGACGACTATAATCTGGTTATTTGACTTGGATCTCTTGATGAAACATGTATAGAACATCTTTATGTATAACATATCTAAATTTTAGAGGAAATGAAGAAGAATAGGTAGGTGAAAACTCAGTATTTCGGAGAAGCATGTACTGGACGTTTCGGTGATGGATCCAGAAGCTTCGTGAGACTGTAGAAATTAATCTAGAAACAATCTGACTTGGAAGTCTGCATGAAAGATGTACGTAAATGTCTTGGCTTTAACTTGGTAAAATTTCGTAATTTTTTGGAGGTCGTATGGATATTTTAATCGAATTTCTTCGGAGACTGTGCATTCTGATTTCATCTGAAAATTACATGCTGTTTTGTGTGAATAATGGATTTGTGTGGAATTCTCATTGGCCGTGTACTTTGCATGAAATCATTATCCTATTGTCTTATTTATTACTTGCCTTAATTTTATGATTTTTGAGATTTTATAAAAAAATTAAATTTAATATTTTGAAAATGACATAAGCTGGAATTTAAATAAATGAAAAAGGGCATGATAAATGGATTATTTTAATTGGCATAAATTCCATGAATTATAATTTATAAATAATTTCACCATGCAGTATGTGTGATGGGGTCTTGATGTATGCATTGAGATGCATGTGTGAATTCAATGTTGATCATGATTTTTGGTTGCCATTGCATCATATGCCATGCTAAATTGAGACCGAAATTGGTGAACATGAATAATGTTAAATGAGGAGATTGATGTGGCGGATGATAATGCCCCGGGAGTGTCGGGATGCCCGGTGGTATACGGTACGTAATTTCAGGGGAGGCCTGGTGGTATGTCGGTACATAATTTCGGAAGCCCTGTCGGAGGTCTTTGCCCGAGGGGAATGCCTCGTGATGCCAGTTGGGATGTGAGATGCCCGGAATGTGGGGGGCCGGATGCCCGGTGGCCTGGAATGGCTAAATGCTAGAAGCCTCGAAGGTCTTTGCTCGAGGGGATGATGAAATAGATGATCTGAGAAATGGGTGATATGGTGATCAAATTGAAAGTTAAAAGTGGAAATTAAACCCATGGCATGATGATATGCATGATGATGATCACCCAAGGCATGATGATATGCATGATGATGATGATGATGATGATATATGATATGGCATGATGATATGCATGATGATCATCACCCATGGCATGATGATATTCATGATGATGATGGTGATGATATATGATATGGCATGATGACATGCATATAGGTTGTGATATGATGATGCTATGATGATGATGACATGTGTGATATGACGATGTCATGATGATGATGACATGTGTGATCTGATGATGCCATGATGATGCCATGATGATGATGACATGTGTATGGTATGATGGTGTCATGTATATGATGAGAATGACATATGTGTGATATAATAATGTCATGATGACGATGATATGAGTATGACATGATGATACACATGTATGTGTTATGATTTTGGTGATGATGCATGATAGTATATGCATGGCTTCCAGGTAAGTAACGCCTATAATGCATGTATGACTTGTATGATGCAATGAGCGGTTATTGGATTCCTTTACCTGCTGAGTGGTTGTACTCACCCCTTTTGGGGAATAACATTTCAGACTAGATAAGATACCTCTGCTGCCACTGCTACCAGTAGATGAATCAAGTGGTTGGTTATGATTGCAAGGAGGAGGATAGCAAAGGGGAGGAACTTTTGGACGCCGACACTGATCGATAGACTTTAAGTATTCAACTATTGGAGAAGATGTCGGTCATCCTTTGAAGTGTAGCCGAGTATAGAAAACTACGGCATTTTGATGTACCGACAAAAGATGTCCATCTGCTCTATGTAAATAAACGTGTTCGGTTTTAACTTATATAAGATGTTTAGTAGGTGTGCATCGATTTCTGAATGTAGGGAAGGGAATTGTTGGATATGCTTCCGTTATATAAATTGCGCAAGGGTCCGTTAATAAAAGATATAAACCCCCAGGTTGTATGGACCCGCTGCAATTGAAATGGTATCAGAGTGATATGTGATTAGGAAAGTGAATGGTAAGCGAACTGTGGTGACCCTAATCAGATCGGGGGCCGTCGAGGGGTGACACGGGTAGTGCGGCGTCAAGTGGGCAAAGGCAGGGGCGCTGGAGGCGAGCTATTGCAGGAGTCAGTAGGGGGTACTGCAGCGGCGGGCAACAGAGCAGCAAGCACTGGGCAGAGGTGGCGCGAAGTCGATGGGCGATGCGTGGGTAAAGGGGGCGTCGAGTGCGGGGCGAAGGTGGCGTGGTGCTCGCAGACGAGCGGCGATGCCGCACGGCGGCCGGCGTCGCGGAGGCTTCGAGTGGCTGTGGGGAAGATGAATAGTGCTCATTTCTTTTCTCTTTTTTTTTTTTTTTTTGTGCACTCTCCCTCCATCCTTGGTCCACTCTTAGGTCTCTCTAGTCTTCCCTCATCAACTCTCTCCCTTGAGCTCTCTCCCTCTCTCTCGAGCTTCACTCTTGAGTTCTCTCCCTCTCCTCATCTTCTCTACTCCTCATCTTTTTTTTTTTTTTTTTTTTGCTCTCTCCTACTTCTGCTTTTGTAGCCGGATCTGGCCTAACCCGGCCTCTTCAACCTTTTTCTTTGTTTTTTGGTTTTTTAAGAAACTAATTCCTAATTTGTATGTGACTAAGTTTTAACTAAAATGGCAAAATTTAGGTGTCAACATAGACTAACCACCTTCACAAGGAAAATCACAGAGATCACCGACATAAGGAAGGGTGTACGCGATCACCTAGAAGGAAGTGGAAGCTTCCAAAAAAAGGTTAACCCATGTACAATTTCTATAAATGACAAGCAGGCATATGTGCTATTTGACATGAGTGCCATGCAATCTTTTGTGTCTGAAAGGTATAGACAATTGGGAGAAATAGGAACCAAATCTTTAGATATATGCCTCTTCGTACTTCTACACCACTGAAAAACATGGTGTTGTCCATGTTAGTATGTGAGAAGTGTAAGATAACTATAGGGGGATGGAATTTGGAAATAAACTTGGTAGTGATAGTTATGTGTGACTTTGACATCATCGTAGGAGCGGACTGGCTCCGTAAGCAATGGACTAGGATGAATGATCTCCTAGGATAGTACTTACCCATGCGCCAAAGAATAAAACCACGAGGTTTAGTATGGGATAGGCCAAAGCGGATAATATCTCTGTAAGTTAGTCCCTATTGAAACGAGACCCCTCTAGTAGATGTGTAGTTCGGGTTCAAACCAAGCGAAAGCTGGTGGACTTGTAACGACCCGGTTCGATAAGGGTAAGGAGTGGACACCGAGGCCAGAGTGCCTCAGCATGGAACAACTCTTGGCAGGCCTCTAGGATAGCAAATGGGGCAGGAATGAACCGAACTATGCACTGAACTATAAGGAAAGCGTTTCTAGGATAATATATCAGAGTGGCACGGCGAAAGTATGTTGAAGCTTGTAAAATTCCTGTTTGCTAGAATAAAGTGAGTGAGAGAAAAGCTACATGGATAAGCGTAGAAGAACCTTAGAATTTGGCATAAGAGATAATGTATTCCTAAAGGTATCCCTGATGAAGGGAATATCACAATTTCCGACAAAGGGTAGGTTAAGCCCTAAATTTGTCGAACCTTTCGAGATTCTCGAAAAGGTAAGGGATGTAGCCTGTTGGCTGACATTGCCTCCTAAAATGACAAATCTACTTGACGTTTTCCATATGTTGATGCTGAGGAATTATCAGCTCAACCTTGCTCACATACTCAATCATGAAGCCATTAAAGTGGATGAGAAAGTGAAATACATGGAAGAGTCGATCCAGGTACTGGATTAGAAGGAGCAAGTTCTCTGAATGAAGAAAATTCCACTAGATAAGGTCTTAGGGCGACGCCACAATGCGGAAAAGGCTACGTGGGAAAGCGAAAAGGAAATGAAGCAAATGTATCCTCACCTTTTTCAGTGAGACATAAGAGGCGTTCAATTTCAATGACAAAATTCTCTAAGGAGGGGAGATTTGTGACATCCGGATTTCGCCGGACCTCGAATACGAAACGGTCCGTGATAGGTCGACGAATTTTTCGTCGAACTGCGTTGTTGGCCCCACATTGCGGCAGCCATTTTATCATTACTCTCATCGGACCAAGACGTCACATATTGTCACGATTTCGTGATGATGCTTCATCTCGGAATTTCTTCATGAATTGGTACACGTCATTGTAGTTAACAAAACAAGGAACATTGATCCGAATTGTCTCGCCAACCAACAGAGTTGAAGACCTCGATTTTGTACCACCCTACCACCAGCGTCCTTCTTAGATGCCCTCACTGATGACCATATTTCCGGCCATGCATCCACATAAAAATTCACCCTCCTCCATGCAGCAATCAAGGGCCATGTCCATGTATTCTCCTTCAATAAGACACGAAGACCATCGACTTTCATGGCCATGTGCACGTTCCTTCGACGGTCAATGATGGAAGGAACATTGACTGAGGGGCAGCCTATCATGGCCATGTCCCTTCTCTCTTTTGAGGTGGCCGACCAACACATGCAGAGAGACACGCATTGCATGGAAATTGCAAGGTAGTTCCTTGCATGGGCTATCCTCGACGCTGCCACTCATCCTCGTTGCCATCGTGATTTCTTCTCTCTTTTGTGACTTAAGTTGTCAACTAGTCATTTTAGGAACGTCAACTCATCCTCCGAAGATTTTTCTACAAATCGAGATTTTTGGCGAAAAGTCAAAATATGGCCATTTTCGACTAGAAAATTCAGGGAACTGTTTTTTATCTCATTTTTTGGATGCAAGTTGGTTCTATTGGCGAGGAAAAATGTCAATTTAATCGAAGACACGTCGGTGGATTTTATAGGGTCGAAATTGACTTCGATTGGAGAGAGATCGAATCTAAATTGAGGGAAAATGTTGCAAAATTCGTAGCCCATGGTCCTCCACACCTTTAGACCATCTCAAGGGCTTCCTAAGGAAGTTTTGTGGCTGGAAAATTGTAGAGGAAGACAGCCCATCCAAGTGGGACCTCTTCAAGGAGACAAAATGATAGAAAGGATGAAGAGTGGCCCCCTCCAAGCTTGTTTTGGTCTCCTATCTTCATCCAACCGCCTCCCCCTAACCGTCGAGCAGCCCGCTAAGCCCCAGAACGCCATCGTAGACTGTTGTGCGCTCCGCTACGAGCCCGCGTGTGCCGTTCGCTGTCCTTGCATCTAGTTGCCTCTCTCGCGCCTCGTCACCATACCATGAAGTCCCTAGGTCAATGTCGAAGTCCCTAGGTTGACTTCAACCACCGCCTACCGCCAGAGTAGCCAGCTAAGGCCTTTGTAGCTCCTCCGCCCCTTCTTGGCCATTTCAGCCTCCACCAACTGTTGGTTCCAGTTGGTTCCAGTTGGTTTGGCCAAGACCAGAAGGTGAATCCAGCAAGGGTTTTGGACCTTCGAGGCCCATTTTTTAGCCTTTCTCGGCCCCGCTTAGTGCCCCGGTTTTGGAGCTTGTGGCTTGCCTTCGTGTCCCTGTCGAAGTGAACTCATCGGTTCACAAATCCAGTGAGTTCACTCACTAATCTCTACTTATGGAGTTAATTATGCTTAAGGGTTGATTAGTTTAGGTTAAGTATGGATTAGGTGGTTATTTAGAACGGATTAGCAATTTAATTAATCATTATTGCATGTTAGGTGGTTAGAATAGTGTAATTAGAGACTAGATAAGCTATAGTATTTATCTAGTTAGGTCTAGAAATTTTCCGAGCCCATTTTGGTATTTATTCAGACTTTTCCAGCCTAAGTTGCATTTATTGGTATTTATTAATTGATTTTGGTAATTATTTAATTAATTATTATTTTCTGAAAATTAGACTGGGGTAGCTGGTCACCGGAATTTCGTGCTCATTGCAACGATGTGATTGGTTTATTTAATGGAGTGTTGGTTTGTGGAATTTGAGTGTGAATTGTAATTTTGGGATATTTATTTCAAAATTTAATAAATTTGGTACCCACACATGATTATTTTTATCGGGAATGATAAAAATGGTGAAATTATTAATTGGTGAGAACATTATACTATATCAGCCTACGGGCTTTGATCTATCAACTTAGCGAGAGTAGTTTACTTTATCAGCTTAGAGTAAGCATCATAGGTATACTATATCAGCTTGAGGGCTTTGATATATCAGCTTAGTGTAAGCTGTATACCTTAGTAGCTTTTGGTGACCATTGTTAGTATACTATATCAGCTTAAGGGCCTTAATATATCAGCCTAGAGTGAGCAATATAGTATTTATTAGTTAGAGTGAGCTATACTATCTATCTTCAATTTAGGGTGAGCAGTCCTTGACATGATTGGACTTTATAGATAGTATTGAATGGAATGACTGAGAGATGGTATCGATGAGATGGAGTAGAGTAAATCGACTAATCGATAATGATCTGAATTGAAATGATTGGATGATTATTTGAATTGTACTCACTTGCAAGAAGAATCTAAGGCAAAGGTAAGTTCTCTGACTTGTGCTTGTGCTTAGGCAGCCCTTGGGGCGTATTTCTTTCATATTCGAAGTTTAGGGGGCAAGCTTGTTGAGACGTTGTCTCACCCCGTGGTAGGATAACATTTACAGGTCCTTAAATGGCAGCTCCTCCCGAGCATTTTGGACAACCGAAGGTCACCAAGCAGGGGAACCCAAGGGGATGGGTCTATGAACTTGTGAGGTTCATGGTCTGGGTTGATGCAGGTCTGCCCCACAAGGTACCCCATCAATACAGGTCATGGTATTGTCGCAAGCGAAATGGACAAAGAGAAGGTCCCATTCGGAGTCTGGGGTCCCTATGTCAGTGCTGGAGGTTACTTTTGGAAAGGGTTACAGCCGACCCTCCAGGTGGTTCAGTGATAGACCCGGACCTATCAGATCCAGGGTCGTCAAAGTATTCGGTTGAAGACTCGAATGCTTAGAGGATCTGTAGCCCTCAACCCCCCTTTGTAGACCTTGTATATATATCGGCTAGTATTGTATATGATTGGGTTTGATATGTATAAAGGTGTGATGTGGTTAAAAAAAAAATTATGGCCCTACTTTTCTATCCCATCTTGTTATTATTTGGGGATTAATTATTCGTTTCCGCATGTCATTAAAATGAATGGGTCGACGAGGGATGAGCACGCACTCAGAGGATCGGGGTGTGACATCCCCATTTAGTGGTATCAAAGCAGGTTGATAGATGGAGTGATAAGGTGCGATAAGTTTATGAGATAATTACTAGGAATGGCCTTTATTTCATACTGGTGCTTGTCTGTGATAGTTGTTTGGCATAATTGTTTGTTTAGGGTTGCTCAACTTCTAATTTTGTGTGGAATTGGAAGGCATGTTTCTTTGGAAAACTTGCAATGGAGTAGAGGACTCTTAGAAAGCATACTACAGGGCCTGTGACTCAAGGTAGGACGTCGACAAGGATTGGTACCCGAGGAGGCCGTCGTACAGCGCAAGCTTAGGCTAGCACTAGTGTAATAGCACCGCTGCCTGTTGGTGCCGAGTTAGCAACCCCTGGTGATCCCAAGTTCAAAGGGATCATGCAGGCGCTTGAAGCGGTGAGAGATATGATGGGGCACAGGCCAAGAATCAAGCTACCGCCACTATCGCCGTTGCTCAAGCTGCTGCTATTGCTACCGTTGCCACCAATATTGAGGCCGCCGCCATTGTTGCACCTGCCGAAGTTCCAATTAGGAACCTAGTTGTGGAGCAATTCTTGAAGCTGAACTTACCGAGGTTCACTGGTACTAGAGACCCTGAGATTGCCTCATTGTGGATTCAGGACCTGGAAAAGGCTTTTGCACTTTTGAGGTGCAATGAGGAGGAAGGAGTTGTAGTATATCAACTGCAGGGTAACGTGAATACCTAGTGGAGGGCCGCCAGAGGTATAGTATTTCCGGAAGGCATGGTCTCTGTGTGGAATGCTTTCCCTAGAGCATTCAACAACAAGTACTTTCCGCGTAGTGCCCGAGAACAGAAGATGGATGAATTTCAACACCTCCACCAAGGAATGATGACTGTTGACCAGTATAAGGTCAAGTTCACGGAGCTTTCTTAGTATGCTCCGAGGTTGATGGAGGATCCAAAAGACAAGGCTCGAAGGTTTAGGAAGAGCCTTCAATTAGAGTTGAAAAACCCACAGGTGCCGTTTAATCCGAAGGACTATCGTGAGGTATACAACTGAGTCCAGCTGGTAGAAAGAAGTTTGAATGAACAAGCCACCTCGTATGGATCGAGGTTTAATTCGAATAGGGATGGGAACCGACATGGGAAGAGGCTTATGTCCAGAGGAAGATTCCATGTTCCGTCTAATAGGAAAGGTGGAATTGGAAAGTCAATGCCAAATCAGAATGGCGTATGTCACTTCTGTGGAAGACGACATGGTACGACCCCATGCCCTTGAAGAACAGGCGCTTGTTTTGAATGTGGCCAGTAGGGTCACATGGCTAGAGATTGTCCTAGAAGACCAAAAGGACAACAACAGTTACCGCCGTCACCACCGATGGGTTAGATCAGAGGATCTGCACTGCTGAACGCACCATAGGGTGGATAGAACAAACCCACAGTTTAACGGATAGTGTACGCCATTACGAGAGGTCAGCCTAAGGATGCGTCTGATATGATTACAAGTATGGTTTTGCTGAACAACCATGCTGCTTATGCTTTATTCAACCTTGGAATAACTCATTCTTTTATTGCTGAGCAATATGTTAAGCTGATAGGATTAAGTCCCGAATTGCTAGAGTCAGTGGTTAGCATATCTACACCATTAAAGGATAAGGTGTTAGCTACATTAGGTTGTACTGGTTGCAAATTAGATTGGTGAGTGAGAGGGGAAGATAGACTTGTTAGTCCTAGCCATGTATGACTTTAACTTGATAATTGACATGGACTGGCTCACCAAGCAATGAGCTAAGATGGACTGTTATCATAAAACGATTCAGTTTGACCTGTTAGAAGGTGAAGCAACTCGATTTCAGAAATTGGAAGTTCTGTCATGTCACAAATTATTTTAAGAGCGTCGACATATTTCGAGGGACTGTTTTTCGGTTGATTTTTGGGATTCAAGTTGGTTCAATTGATGCATCTTGGCTAACTTGTTTGGACTTCAATTGGTTTGATTTTAGTAAGAATTTAAATCAATTGAAGAGGAATATGTGCAAACTCGTAGCCAGGGGGGGAGCAACCTTTTGGACCCTTTAGCAAGCTTCTTGAGGAAGCCAAGAAGGTGAAATTGCTTGAGGATGACATTATTGGCTGGTGGGGCAGCCACTTGAGCACTTGGGATATTTAGCTTGACTTTTGAGGCATTTGGGCCCCCTTCAATCTTCAGCTGGCTTCTTCTTCTTCCCTTGGCTTGCTTTTATCCATTATTGAAGGGTAGAGAGCGCAAGAAAAACCGAAGAGAATCAGCTAAGACAGCAGCAAGCCAACCAGATCATCGAACACCCGCTTGAGGTTGTACGTCTGCCAGCCGCTACCATCACGCATCCCAACCGTCCAGCTGCTATTCCGTGTGTGTCTAGCCGTCCTCCTGTGTCGTCAAGCTCCCTCAGGCTACCTAGAAGACAGCCAGCTCAGCCTCGCATGCCACCTAGCCCCGTAGCCACCCGTCTCCATCGTTTCTAGTTGTTCCAGCCGCTGGAGTTGCTCGGTTTAGCCTTGGACAAAAGCAAAAGTTCCAGCAAGAGCTAAAACTTCGTGGCTCATTTTAGGTCACTTCCAGACCTCTATTGGCATTGCCATTAGGAGGGTTTGTCGCTCGCCTCCGCGTTGCCATCGCCATAGACTCATTGGATCGCAAAACCAGTGAGTTTACTCAATAAACTTTGCTTATGAGGTTAATTATGCTTAAGGGTTATTTAGATTAGCTTAAGTATGGATTAGTGATAATCTAGAATAGTTATATTAGCCTTATAATGGATTAGTGTTAATTTAATTAGTGAGATTAGCACCATTGATGATGGATTAGTCAAATCTAGTGGAATCCCTGCAGTTCTGATCTCTAGACCCTTGCCATTTGCCAGTTTTGTAGATCGAAATTGTGGCATCCCAAAATTCATGGCAACCTCTAGTTACGTTAAAGTCTATGAATAGGTGATGGAAGTACCATCAAATTATTTTATGGCCATTTAATCCATAATTTGCAATAAGATATATGGCCAAGCTTTTAGTGGATAATTATTTGATAGGAAAGAAAATCCTATCATTGGCCATGCGTTTTATAAATTGGAATTTTATTAGGCTATGTTGCAAAGTCTTTTGGCCATTTTATTATGCAATTTGGTATTTATTTAAATGAGGATTAAGATGTATTATTAAAAATAAACTTGGGCCATTTAAGTTTGGGCTTTAGGCCCAAGTGAGATGGGCCTAAAGTGGGCCATAAGCCTGGCCCATGTCGACGCATGGAGGGGGAGGAGGAGGAGCCGCATGGCCTCTAAGTGTCTTCGGCAAAGGAGACACTTGTCTCCTTCTTAGGGACAAGTGTCCCCCATGCAAGATGAGGGTGCATGCAAGTATATAAGCAACTAAAAAGAAAGAGAGAGAGGGAGTGGTCGGTCTAGGTGCCGAGAGAGAGGAGAGAAAGAGAGAAAGAGAGGAAGAGAGGAAGAGAGAAAGGAAGGAGGAGGTTTGTCGCCGCTCGCACGCCGTCTGTCCGTCCGTTGCCGGTGTGCCGTCCGTGTGCCATCGTCTACTTGATTTTAGAGGCAAGTTAGGATCAATTTCTACTCTTGCATTTATTTCTTGCATGTGTGGTTGAATTCGTGGATGTTTAGAGGTAAGGAACCGAAGCTAGTGTGGCTTGTTCTTGAGAGATGCGTGCTGATTTCGTGTATACCGCCCGAACCAGAATTTTGTGAAGGCTTGAATGCATGTTTCGAGTTGGATTTGGCCTTTGATTCCTGCATGCAAGTTGTATAAAACATCTTAAACTATAACATACTAAAATTTGGGACGAAATGGTTGAGATTTAAGGGGTAAAACCTTCTTCCTACGAAGACACTAGATCTGGAACTGTTTTGCTGACCTTTTGGCAGTTTTGTGGGCTGGATGTCGACTTTTACCAAGAATCGCTCTTCGACTTCTTCATGACACTTGTAGAGAACATCATAAAGGCTAACATGATCAAATTTGAAGTAAAATGAGCAAGTGTAGCCTAGTGAATCGACTTACTCTTGAAGACGGCAAATCTGGAAACACGGTACTGGACACCCGAGAATTCTTGGACCCATATGGTGACTATTATTTGGGAATTTCACTTAGATCCCTTGATGAAAGTTGTAGGGGACCTCTTGATGTAAAACATATCCAAATTTCAGAGAAAAATAAGAAGAAAAAGTGGGTGAAAACTCGATATTTTGGAGATAGCTACACTGGACGTTTCGGTGCGAGAACCAGGAGCTTCGTATGTTTATAGAAAATTATCTACGACGAATCTAGCCTAGATATCTGCATGAAAAATATTTTTTATTGTCTTAAATATAACCTGGTAAAATTGCATAATTTTCGGAGGTCATTCGGGTATTTTAATTGAATTATTTCAAAAACTACGCAATCTGTTCTATCCAAAATTGCATGCTGTATTTGTGTGAATTATATCTCCTTGTGTGGAACGCTATTGGGCATGTGTTTTACATGAAATTGCTATCTTATTGACTTGTCTATCACATGTCTTGATTTCATGATTTTTGAGAACCATATGGATATTTAATTTAAATATTTTCTAAAATGGTACAAGCTGGAATTTAGTAAACTTCAAAATGGCATGATAAATGGACTATTTTAAATTATTTGGACTCCATGAATTGTATGGTTATGAATGATTGTGCCTTGCTGCATGTATGATGATGATTGGAGATGCATGTATGAATTGGAGGATGAAAATGATCTTGATTGCCATCACATTACATGCCATGTTATAATTGAACTATAATTGAAGATGTGGATTGAGATAAATGAGAAGACCGTCGGAGGTGTGAGCCGGAGATTCCCAGGAGTGTCAGGATGCCCGGTGGTATACGGTACGTAATTCCAGGGGAGGCCTGGTGGTATGTCGGTACGTAATTCCGGAGGGCAAGGAAAACCATTTTCATGGCGAGCCCCAGACATTCCTCGGGAGTGTCGGGATGCCCGGTGGTATACGATACGTAATTCCGGGGGAGGCCTGGTGGTATGTCGGTACGTAATTCCGGAAGCAAGGCAGGTATTGTGTCGGGGGATACCTCGCGATGCTAGATGGGATGCGAGATGCCTGGCTAGAAGGGTAAAGGCCGGATGCTCGGTTGTATCTTGGATACATGCCCAGAGGGTCCTCGTGATGCCAATTGGGGTGCGAGATGCCCGAAATGTGGGGGTGCTGGATGCCCGGTTGTATCTTGGATACATGCCCGGTGGGAATTGTGCCAGAGGGTTCTCGCGATGCCAGGATTGGGCGTGAGTGATGAATGTGGGATGCAAACATTAGTCCCGGGAAAGAGAAATGTGGCGGTCCAATATGAAAAGATGAAATTGAGATATTGAAATTGAAATATGCATGACATGATGATATGTGCATGGATGCATGGTAATCATGATGGCACATGTGATATAATGATGATGAGTGCATGGGTGCATGGTAATGATGATGGCACATGTGATATGAAGATGATGTGTGCATGGATGCATGGTAATGATGATGGCACATGTGATATGATGATGATGTGTGCATGGATGCATGGTAATGATGATGGCACATGTGATATGATGATGATGTGTGCATGGATGCATGGTAATGATGATGGCACATGTGATATGATTATGATGTGTGCATGGATGCATGGTAATGATGATGGCACATGTGATATGATGATGATCTGTGCATGGATGCATGGTAATGATGATGGCACATGTGATATGATGATGATGTGTGCATGGATGCATGGTAATGATGATGGTACATGTGATATGATGATGATGTGTGCATGGATGCATGGTAATGATGATGGTACATGTGATATGATGATGATATGTGCATGGATGCATGGTAATAATGATGGTACATGTGATATGATGATAATATGTGCATGGATGCATGGTAATGATGATGGTACATGTGACAGGATGACGGTAAGTATGTGACATGATGGTAATGACTATATGATGATGTATGTGCATGAGGTATGATGACATGTGCATGATATCAAGGTAAATTGTGCATGGATGCTTTAATGACATGTAATGCTATGATTGTGATGATTGTGTGGCATGATGCATTGAGTGGTTTATTGGTCCTTTACCTACTGAGTGGCTGTACTCACCCCTTCGGGGACCAACATTTTAGATTAGTAGATGGATTGAGCGGTTGGATATGACTGCGAGGGGAAGGATAGCAAAGGAGGGAAATTTTGGACGCCGACACTGGTTGATGGACCTTAAGCATATGATTGTGGGAGGAGATGTCGGTCATCTTTTAAAGTATAGCCGAGTATAGAAGACTGCGGCATTTTGATGTACCGATGAATGATGTCCATCTGATTTAAGTAATTAAAAGTGTGCGGCTTTTACCTATAAATGTTTAGTTGGTGTGCATCGTTTTCTGAATATAGGGAAGGGAGTTGTTGGTTGTGTTTCCGCATATGAATCGCGCAAGGGACCGATCTAAAAGATTTTAACCCCTAGGTTGTATGGACCCGCTGCGATTGAAATGGTATCAGAGTGACATGTTATTAGGAAAAGTGAATGGTAAGCGAACAGTGGCGACCCTAATCGGATTGGGGGCCGTCGAGGGTTGCCACAACCTTTATTGGTATCAGAGCTATGGTCTATTTGGAGTGATAAAGTGCCTGGGATGGAAATGAGGATAGAAAGATGCACACCATAGGATACTAACCAAGAATGGTTGACTAACTTTGAACAACGGGTGATGGATATTCACTCGTAGATCCCTGGTAACTAGTGTGATGTTGCTTTTGTGTGTCAGTAACATTCTATGTTACTTATGTGACTTTAGTAATAACCTTAATTAATGATTAGACTAGTGGCACCGAGTTACAAATTATTCTTGAGGCAAATGCTTGGAAAACTGCAGGAAAATCATGGTACGAGCTAGAAGTGCTCATCCATCGAGGGTTGAAGCCTCTGCTGCAAGGGCTGAACACCGAATGGAAGATATCCTGCAGGCATTGGCTAATATTGGAAATCTGATGGATAGACAAGCGCAGCAACAACCCGGAGTGGAACGTCGCCCTCAAGGGCTAGTGGAACAATTTTTGAAGTTGAAGCCACTTAAGTTTAGTGGAATAGGAAGTCCTGAGGAGGCAGAACAATGGGTTGATGGAATGGAACGAATATTCCGGTTGTTGGACTGCAATGATGTTGAGAAAATAACTTTGACAGAGTACCAGCTGGAGGGAAATGCACAGTTTTGGTGGAGAGCTTCAAGAGACACAATATTTCCACCAGGTACTGAGATAAACTGGGATGAGTTTGTTAGAGCTTTTAATAGGAAGCGTTTCTATGATTGTGCCAAGGATAGGAAGATCACTGAATTTGTTCAGTTGGAACAAAGGGAGCTGACAGTAGACCAGTATGAGGCAAAATTTTCTGAACTGTCTAGGTATGCTCCTAGGTTGGTTGAGGATCGAGAGGAAAAGGCTAAGAGATTCCTGAAAGGATTGAGGACTGATATTAGGAAACAACTGGTGCCTTTAAACATAAGAGATTATAATGAGATTTATGAAAGGGCACAGTTGATGGAGCAAGAGTTAGTAAGGGAGCAATCATAATCTAAGAGGCAAATCACCTTTAATGATGTTCGAAGAGGTAAGAGACCTTATCCTGGTCAAGGTCAGACCTGGGATGTTAAGAAAAAGAATAACTTTGGAAATTTTAGAAGAGCTTGGAGTGGCCCGACTTTTGGGAAGGCACCCTATCAGCTTGATATTTGTCAAAAGTGTGATGGGAGGCATGGGCCAGGACCTTGTAATAGCCAACTAAGATGTAATGGATGTGGGAAAATAGGACACTTTAAGAAAGATTGACCACAAAAGAGGTTGCAGCCGAATGTTAGCTCGATGCGACAGGTACAACAAAGTACTGTTGAACCAAATCCACCAAGGAATCCACAGAGGCCACCACCACAAGGAAGGGTGTATGCAGTCACTCAAGAGGAAGCAGGAGCTTCCAAAAGTGTTATCTCGAGTATGATTCCGATAGAGGGATAAGAAGGTATATGTGTTATTTGATGTGAGTGACATGCATTCATTTGTGTCCGAAAAATATAGATGATTATGAGGAGTAGGAACAAATCTCTAGATATACCTCTTCGTATTTCTACATCGCTGAAAGATATGTTGTTATCTACGTTGGCATGTGAGATGGGTGAGATAACCCTAGGGGAATGAGATCTGTAAATGGACTTAATAGTGATAGTTATGTATGACTTTGATGTCATCATAGGAATGGACTAGCTCCGTAAGCAATGGACTAGGATGAATGATCTCCTAAGATAGTACCTACCCATGCGCTAAGGATAAAACCATGAGGCCTAGTATGGGATAGGCCAAAACGGATAATAACTCTGTAAGTTAGTCCCTATTGAAACGAGACCCTTCAGTGGATGTGTAGCTTGGGTTCGAACCAGGCGAAAGCTGGTGTACCTGTAACGATTCGATCCGATGAGAGCGAGGAGTGGATGCCGAGGTCAGAGGACCTGAACAAGGAGCGGCTCCTGGCAGGCTTCTAGAATGGCAAAAGGGGGTAGGAATGAACCGAACTATGAACTGAACTAGGAGGGCAGTGTTTCTAGGATAAGTCTATCAGAGTGGCGCATCGGAAGCATGGTTAAGCTTGTAAAACTCTTGTTTGTGAAAAAGAAGGACAGGTCGATGCGTTTGTGCATTGATAATAGGGAATTGAATCATGTAATTGTTAAGAGTAAGTACTCATTATCTAGAATTGATGACCTACTTGACCAACTGCAAGGAAGTTCGGTCTTTTCTAAAAAAATTGACTTGAGGTCAGGATACCAGTTAAGGATTAAGAAATAAGACATTCCTAAGACCGCAACTAGGACTAGCTATGGACACTATGAGTTCCTAGTTATGCTATTTGGATTGACGAATGCCTTAGCTGCATTCATGGACTTAATAAATAGGATATTTAAGCCTTATTTGGATCAAATTGTGATTGTCTTCATTTGATGATATCCTGATGTATTCTAAAGGACCTAAAGACAAGCGTAACATCTAAGCGTAGTGCTGCAAGCAACGCTTAAGAAGTGAATTATGAAGAGTGAGTTATGAATTTGAGGATTAATGCCTTAGCTGCATTCATGGACTTAATAAATAGGATATTTAAGCCTTATTTGGATCAAATTGTGATTGTCTTCATTTGATGATATCCTGATGTATTCTAAAGGACCTAAAGACAAGCGTAGCATCTAAGCGTAGTGCTACAAGCAACGCTTAAGAAGTGAATTATGAAGAGTGAGTTATGAATTTGAGGATTAAGTTATGATCATTTGAGCTAAGGAGTGACTTCCTATTTGAGGATTTCATTGGAAGTCTTGATGCATTACATGGAGGCATTTAGTATGTATAGATTGATCTTGGAAGTCATGAGTTTGAGTAGTCATATGAGATATTAAATTATTTGTGGTTTATATGTCAAAATAATAGGTTTAATCGACAATGATCAACTTCTAATTTTAGGTGATCATCTTAGTTTGAAAAAGGTTTGGTGGAATTAGTGGATATGATCAATCGTGGTTATAGTCTTTCTAAGGTGAAAATGTGAAAAAAATTCAAGTTGTGGATTTGATGAATGATTAGTCTAAGTGATGATCCTTTAGGATGAGACATGATATATATTCGATGGAAACTAGACAAGTTTTATTTTGGTGGATTGTCGATCTTTGAATTGAATGAGTCTTGATGGACTATCAATATTTGAATCAAAGAAATGATGCTATATTTTAGGCTTGAATCTATGTTGCAGTGAAAGCGTAGTGAATGTCTTTGTTGGACTGAACCAGATGAGTCGTTAATGGTGTCGATTTTGATGGTTCTAGGCTTGAATTGATGGTGACAAAGGTATAGAAATGATTTGGCTAAATGAAAGTGTGTTCGATTAAGACCGTTAGATATTCCAGAATGGAATTGGGATCATGTGATGATGGATTTTGTGCAAGGATTACCAAGGACATTAAGTGGTCACGACTCTATCTAAGTGATAGTAGATCGCTTGACTAAGTCTGCCCATTTCCTAGTAGTTCGCGTAGATTATCCGATGGATAAATTTGTTGATTTATGTGTAAGCCAAGTGGTACGCTTACATGATATTCCTGTAACGATTACATTTGATGGAGACTCAAGACTTACTTCCAACCTTTGGCGAAGTCTTCAAACCGCCTTAGGGACGAAGTTCCCGTTTAGTATCGCTTTTCATCTATAGATGGATGGACAAACGAAACGAGTGATCCAAGCATTAGAGGACATATTAGGAGCTTGCATCCTTGACTTTAAAGGAAGTTGCAATGAAAAGTTATACCTGGTAGAATTTGTGTATGACAATAGCTTTCAGAAAAGTACAGGCATGGCTGAGGAAGTATCAACCAGACCCTGGTCACATACTCGATCATGAAGCCATCAAAATGGATGAGAAAGTGAGGAATATTGAAGAGCCTGTGCAAGTACTAGATTGAAAGGAGCAAATTCTCAGGACCAAGAGAATTCCATTGGTTAAGATATTATGGCGATATCATGATGTGGAGGAAGCCACGTGGCAGAGTGAAAATGCAATGAGGGAAAGGTACCCTCACTTGTTTAAGGAGACATAGGCAATGTCTAATTTTGAGGACGAAATTCTCTAAGGAGGGGAAAATTGTGGCATCCCAAAATTCATGGCAACCTCTAGTTACATTAAAGTCTATGAATAGGTGATGGAAGTACCATCAAGTTATTTTATGACCATTTAATCCATAATTTGCAATAAGATATATGGCCAAGCTTTTAATAAATAATTATTTGATAGGAAAGAAAACCCTATCATTGGCCATGTGTTTTATAAATTGGAATTTTATTAGGCTATGTTGCAAAGTCTTTTGGCCATTTTATTATGCAATTTGGTATTTATTTAAATGAGGATTAAGATGTATTATTAAAAATAAAATTGGGCCATTTAATTTTGGGCTTTAGGCCCAAGTGAGATGGGCCTAAAGTGGGCCATAAGCCTGGCCCATGTCGACGCATGGAGGGGGAGGAGGAGGAGCCGCATGGCCTCTAAGTGTCTTCGGCAAAGGAGACACTTGTCTCCTTCTTAGGGACAAGTGTCCCCCATGCAAGATGAGGGTGCATGCAAGTATATAAGCAACTAAAAAGAAAGAGAGAGAGGGAGTGGTCGGTCTAGGTGCCAAGAGAGAGGAGAGAAAGAGAGAAAGAGAGGAAGAGAGGAAGAGAGAAAGGAAGGAGGAGGTTTGTCGCCGCTCTCACGCCGTCCGTCCGTCCGTCGCCGGTGTGCCGGCACACGGACGTCGTCCGCTTGATTTTAGAGGCAAGTTAGGATCAATTTCTACTCTTGCATCTATGTTTTGCATGTGTGGTTGAATTCGTGGATGTTTAGAGGTAAGGAACCGAAGCTAGTGTGGCTTGTTCTGGAGAGATGCGTGCTGATTTCGAGTATACTGCCCGACCCAGAATCTTGTGGAGGCTTGGATGCGTGTTTCGAGTTAGATTTTGACTTTGATTCCTTCATGCATGTTGTAGAAAACCTCTTAAACTATGACATACTAAAATTTGGGATGAAATGGTTGAGATTTAAGGGGTAAAACCCTCTTCCTATGAAGACACTAGATCTGGAACTGTTTTGCTGACCTTTTTGTAGTTTTGTGGGCTGCATGTCGATTTTTACCAATAATCTCTCTTCGACTTCTTCATGACACTTGTAGATAACATCATAAATACTAACATGGTCAAATTTTAAGTAAAATGAGCAAGTGTAGCCTAGTTAATCGACTTACTCTTGAAGACAGTAAATCTGGAAACACAGTACTGGACACCCGAGAATTCTTGGACCCATGTGGTGACTATAATTTAGGAATTTCACTTAGATCCCTGGATGAAAGTTGTAGGGGACCTGCTGATGTAAAACATATCCAAATTTCAGAGAAACCTAAGAAGAAAAAGTGGGTGAAAACTCGATATTTCGGAGATAGCTACACTGGACGTTTCGGTGCGAGAACCAGGAGCTTCGTATGTTTATATAAAATTATTTAGAACGAATATAGCGTAGATGTCTGCATGGAAAATCGTCTTTAGTGTCTTAACTATAACCTGGTAAAATTTCATAATTTTCGGAGGTCATTCATGTATTTTAATTGAATTATTTCAAAAACTGCGCAATCTGTTCTATCTGAAATTGCATGCTGTATTTGTGTGAATTATATCTCCTTGTGTGGAACTCTATTGGGCATGTGTTTTAAATGAAATTGCTATCTTATTGACTTGTCTATCACATGTCTTGATTTCATGATTTTTGAGAATCATATGGATATTTAATTTAAATATTTTCTAAAATGGTACAAGCTGGAATTTAGTAAACTTCAAAAAGGCATGATAAATAGACTATTTTAAATTATTTGGACTCCATGAATTGTATGGTTATGAATGATTGTGCCTTGCTGCATGTATGATGATGATTGGAGATGCATGTATGAATTGGAGGATGAAAATGATCTTGATTGCCATCACATCACATGCCATGTTATAATTGAACTATAATTGAAGATGTGGATTGAGATAAATGAGAAGGCCATCGGAGGTGTGAGCCGGAGATTCCCCGGGAGTGTCGGGATGCCCGGTGGTATACAATACGTAATTCCAGGGGAGGCTTGGTGGTATGTCGGTACGTAATTCCGAAGGACAAGGGAAACCATTTTCATGGGGAGCCCCGGAGATTCCCCGGGAGTGTCGGGATGCCCGGTGGTATACGATACATAATTCCAGGGGAGGCCTGGTGGTATGTCGGTACGTAATTCCGGAAGGATGGCAGGTATTGTGTCAGGGGATACCGCGCGATGCTAGATGGGATGCGAGATGCCTGGCTAGAAGGGTAAAGGCCGGATGCCCGGTTGTATCTTGGATACATGCCCGGAGGGTCCTCGTGATGCCAATTGGGGTGCGAGATGCCCGGAATGTGGGGGTGCCGGATGCCCGGTTGTATCTTCGATACATGCACGGTGGGAATTGTGTCGGAGGGTTCTCGCGATGCCAGGATTGGGCACGAGTGATGAATGTGGGATGCAAACATTGGTCCCGGGAAAGAGAAATGTTGCGGTCCAATATGAAAAGATGAAATTGAGTAATTAAAATTGAAATATGCATGATGATATATGCATGACATGATGATATGTGCATGGATGCATGGTAATGATGATGGCACATGTGATATAATGATGATGAGTGCATGGATGCATGGTAATGATGATGGCACATGTGATATGATGATGATATGTGCATGGATGCATGGTAATAATGATGGTACATGTGATATGATGATAATATGTGCATGGATGCATGGTAATGATGATGGTACATGTGACAGGATGACGGTAAGTATATGACATGATGGTAATGACTATATGATGATGGATGTGCATGAGGTATGATGACATGTGCATGATATCAAGGTAAATTGTGCATGGATGCTTTAATGACATGTAATGTTATGATTGTGATGATTGTGTGGCATGATGCATTGAGTGGTTTATTGGTCCTTTACCTGCTGAGTGGCTGTACTCACCCCTTCGGGGACCAACATTTCAGATTAGTAGATGGATTGAGTGGTTGGATAAGAATGCGAGGAGAATGATAGCAAAGGAGGCAACTTTTGGACGTCGACACTGGTTGATGGACCTTAAGCATACGATTATGGGAGGAGATGTCACTCATCTTTTAAAGTATAGCCGAGTATTGAAGACTGCGGCATTTTGTTGTACCGATGAATGATGTCCATCTGGTTTAAGTAATTAAAAGTGTTAGGCCTCGAACCCCGAGCGCGTGCCCATCCCTATCTGGTCGATAATAATTTGCGACTTCCTAAGACGAGTCGCCCACCCTTTCCATTTTATTGCACATGCGGAAGCGAAAAGAAGTCCGCTGACAATAATCATCTTGGGATAGAAAGGCAGGACAATAGATTCACAAACAGACATGTTTTTATATATACACTGAGTCATGTACATAGGTCTATGGCCAAAAGACTACAAAAGACTAGCCTTCCAAAAAGAAGCGGTCCTAACTGACCGACTCTTCCGATCACCTCCTCTCAGCTCCAGGTCCTTCAATCGACGACCTTGAAAATGTTGTCCCACAACGGGGTGAGATATCATCTCAGCGAGTCTAAGCTCTAAACCCTAATTAGGAGGGAAATACGCCCAGAAGCGTCCTAAGCACGCAATCACACAATCAAGGAGACTTACCTCGTCTCAGATCCACCCTGTAGGTCAGTACAATTTATCTCACAGACAACACGAGAGCATGAGCAACAAATAAGCTCCAATAACTGAAACGCCACACTCAATTAATCATGTGTTTCTAGTTTTGATCTCGGCATATAGCACGGCCTACTCTCAGTTCGGCGGTCTTTTGGCATTGTCAGGCTTCGTCTCACCCCATTGAGCACGGCACGTCTCTTTATTAGACGGCTTTCCCGAAGGAGCATAGGGTCTAGAATCAACTGCGACCGGCTTCCCGTTGTCTAGGGGGTATCCCAAATAGGGATAACATCCAGCTCAACAGCTCGAGACAATTTCTCTTGACCATCACACGATTACTCAAATATGGCCCAGGGCACCGTGCATTGTACTCAAACGCTTCAATTAAAATGGTGAGCCTGGCTTTTTTCTTCGTATTAGAAATTCACCTGAAATTACTTGTGTGTGGGTACACGGTCAACTTGATCCAGAAAATTTGATATTCATCCTTTTTGAAATCCCACTATTTCATATAGTACTAAAAACTATTTTTGGTGTCAAAACCCGACACCCGGGATTTTCTGAATAAATATTGGAAATTTACAATTTTTGGAATTAAATACCAAAAATCCAATCAGCACTCAATTTGCATAATTTAACACTCAATTGCAGAAATTAACCACACCATTGCAATCAGCACGAAATTCCGGTCACTGGCTTTCCCGGCCTAATTTACGGAAAAATAATTAATAATTAATAATTAATTAAATTAATTAAATAAATAAATTTAAATTCTAAAAATACTAACCTATGCCAGAATCATTAAATTAATAACCAATACGGACTCGGAGAAATTTTTGAACCCTTCTAGATAAATAGTACAATTTATTTAGGCCTTAGCTAAACCATGCTAACCACCTAACATGCTCAATTAAATAATTACATTTCTAATTTAATCTAACTAACCACATAATTTCCAATAAAATAAATCTAAACACCCCTTAAACGTCATTAACCTACTAAGCAGAGTTGCGGAAACCGGTTCACCGCGACAACGACGCGACGGCGGCCGAAACCTTAATTTTCGGCGGTGTCGGCGAACTCTCGAACCGGGCCTAAAACGGGCCCAACACAACTCAGCAAGGCTGAGTTTCGGTCTTGGGCTTCTGCAGGGCTGCTGGTCGCGGGCTTGGGCTTTCTTCGCGGGCCCAAAATGGGCTGAACTTCAAATGGGCTAGAACTAACTGAACTTGGGCCTAAGCTTGGGCTTCAAATCTGCTGGAGATTGGGCTGCTGCAGGTTGCTGACTTGGGTGGGCTTGGAAATGAAGATGCATGGACTGAGCTGGGCTTGGGCCGACTTCAATTGTCGGCCGATCGAGCGTGGAGAGGAAGCAACAACATCCACGCGCTGAAGAAGCTAGCCGCTGGCGTCTTCGAGCTGGCCGAAACCCACGAGCAAGAGGAGACCAAGCGGACGAAGATGGGAGCTGAAGGAAAACGTGAGCTGCAGAGAGAAGACGCGGCTTCGCTGGCTTCGGTCTTCGTGGCCTTCAATTCGGTGGAGGCTGTTGACCAAGGATGGCCGAGCTGTGGACGCGTGGAGATGGGGTCAACAAACCGAAGTCAGCTTCGGTTGATTGTTGATCGAGGCAGCGAAGTGGGGAATCAATGAAGTCGAAGGTGGAGTTGAAGACACGAGGCAGAAAAAGCTGGTTTTCGGTGCAGCTAGTCAAGAAATCAACTTTGCTGGGGACGCTCGCTTGCTGATTGACTCAAAATAGGCGAGCAGTTGCGGTCAATAACTGAGGTGCAGGGGGCAGTCAGCTGGAGCTATTTCGGTGGCCACAATTGCAAGAAGATGAACCGCATGCGGCAGCAAAAACCGAAGGGGATGAAAGAGGCTTCGGTTCAAGAGTGACCGATAGAAAATAAATTGCAAAGGAGATGAAACAAAAATAGAGCAGAGAGAGAGAGAGATGAGGGAGAGAAGACGTCCGAATGAGAGAGAAGCGGTGGTTGGACGTGCTCAGAAAGTTTGGAGGAAAAATGCCCCAAAAGTCACAAAAATATCCCAATCCAATTAAAGCTTGGTCTCCCCTTTTGTCTTCAATCTTATCCTCATGTCCCCTAATTCTTTCTTGTAAATTATCCACCAAAATTCCAATTTGAAGCCAAAATTTACTGTTCAAGCCTAAATCCGAATTTCACTAAAAATGAGCTTCAATCTCTCCACACAATTTCTCAAATTGAGGTCCGATTTTGGTGAAGAAAATTCCGTATAATTTTCTACAAGTCCCCGACACTCAAAGGCTTGGCTTGGAAGTCCTAATTTCCATCAATTTAGCCCATCTGAATTTCCGTTACTTTTCCGCAACGTCCGAACCGATTTTCCGTAAAAATCTCGGAATCTCTGAAAATTTCTCGGAGGGTGAGTCGATGTTCCTAAAATAGATTGTGACACCTATGAACTTTCAATTTCTGAAATCGGGTTCAAATTCGCGGTTATTTTCAATCCGGCGCGCTTTTAGCGTGACCTAGTATATCTTGTAACTTTTAGGAATTTTTGGTGCAATTGACATATGATCGATTTATCTCGAGTCACAAAGTACATCTTCGACACATTAGCGACTCTTAGTTGTCGTGAAAATCTCGAGGTTTCAATTACGGACACCGGGTACCAAAACGATAGAAAATCAATTTAGTGCCGATTGATGAGAATTTTTCAATCAAGTGGAATCACCCACAATTTGATCACATATCTCAGTCGAATCGACCTATCTCTGACGGTGCCGTAATGACCCTTGCAGATCAACACGGTCGAGCAATCGATTCTTGGTCGAATTCTCAAGTCCAATTGCATTTCGATTCCCTAATTGCTTGCCCAGATAGTCCAGTTATCTCGTGAGTGATTAGCTCAGAGAATAGCACTATTAGCGTTTTGATGAAAGGCCCGATTTATTTAATCGAAAACAAATTATAAAAATTCAGGCTGTCACAAAAAGTGTGCAGCTTTTACCTATAAATGTTTAGTTGGTGTGTATCGTTTTCTGAATATAGGGAAGGGAGTTGTTGGATGTGCTTCCGCATATGAATTGCACAAGGGACAGATCTAAAAGATGTAAACCCCAGGTTGTATGGACCCACTGCGATTGAAATGGTATCAGAGTGATATGTTATTAGGAAAAGTGAATGGTAAGCGAACTGTGGTGACCCTAATCGGATCGGGGCCGTCGAGGGGTGCCACAGAAATGGGATATGAATTTGAGGTTAATGTCTTCTAGAGAAATGTTTTGGACATCCGCAACTATAATATCAATTTTTCTCAGGATTTTTAGGGATTTCAAAAAATATGAGATATCAGCTCCGTCATTTTCAAATAGAACCTCAGTTTTCGTTGGCATTTGTGACATTTTAGGATTCTAGGGGTTTTTATCAAGTCTTAGAGTTCGAATTTCAAAATGATTTCTTGACAAAAGTTGTCACATCTTCTAATCTAACATACTCAAATTTCAGATCAAATGGACAAGTTATGGATCTAGAAAAAACTAATTTAGGAAGACAGACTTTCTAGAAACATACCCAATTTTTCTTGATGGATTGAGCGATTTACTGGGCCAAATCTAGAAGAATCTGGGTTAAGGTGTCTGTATAAAAAAATGTTCATTTATGTGTCCTTTACAACATATTAAGTTTTGGGAATTTTATGACCTCATTTGATTAGGTTTCTGGATTTAAACTTGGAGATGCGTGAGTGGTCTGGTTTCTGCCAATTAGGACCGGTTATGATTTTGTGGTTGTTCTTGGCATTGTGCTTACTAAATAAGGTGTATTTAGTGATGTGGTGGACTTGTGACATGCTGAGAACTTATGGTTGTTTAGTATTATTATAAAAGGTGACCTCTTGGACTATTAAATAGAAAATAAATGAGGTGTCGGGTTTGGATGTCAAGTTTTATGTGATCAATAAAATGAGGAGGTTTTGTATGAGGCGTGTCCAAAGTTTGGCGGGTTAATTTCAAATACGGGACCTAGTATGAATTTATTTCGGAGAGTTTGAACAAAAAGAAAAAGGCTGCCAAGTTTAGTTTAAGAAGGGAGTTTTGGTGTTTTGGTTATTTGAAGAAGGCTAAGGTTGACCTGAATGATCAGGTGCTTGTATAGTTAGGTTAATTTAGTAGTTCAGTTTAATTAATCACAATTTATTTCTTTATTTAATTACAATTTATATAATTATTTTATAATTTATTTAATTATTTAATATTTTCTGGAAATTAAACTGGAATAGCCGGTGACCGGATTTTTGTGCCAATCATCATGGTGCAATTAGTTTATGCAATTGATTGTTAGATTATGCAATTTGAGTGTGATTGGTAATTGTGGATTTTTATCACAAATAATTGTTAAGGTAGGTAATTAATCACGTGAGGATTTATAGTCGCGATAAGTTGGCTATTGAGAGTTGTTGGGCATGTTGTTGTGAGTTAGATCAAGAAAACCATCGAATTGGGAATCGGTTGTGCTCAATGAGCCATAATTCAACATAACCACCGAACTTGGAATCGATTGTGCCACTGAGCCGTAATTCAGCATTACCACCAAAGTATGGTTGTGTCCATTGGATCGTAATCTACCACCAACTTTGAAATCGGTTGTGCCGCTGAGCCATAATTCACCATTACTGCCAAAAAATTAGTAAGCTATGCCCGCTGAGCCGTAATTCAGCATTAACGCCAAAGTGTTAGTAGGCCGTGCCAGCTAAGCCATAATTCAATGTTGAGATTGAGTAAATGAGATGACCGGGGAATGGTCTCATTGACATGTAATCGACTGAGTCGGTTGATCGATGATTTGATCTAAATTCTTGATTTGATGTGATTCGATGATTGCTTATTGAATTAACTTGTAGGAAGGAATTAAGGCCAAGGTAAGATCTCGGTCTCGTGATTGTGCTTAGGCAGCCCTTTGGGACATATTTTCTTCCTAATAAGGGTTTAGGGGGTGGACTTGCTGAGACATTGTCTCACTGGTTATTGTATAACCATTTTTAGGTCCTTAGATGGTGGTCGTGGAAGACCGAAGCCTTGGAGTCTATGGAGGTGGAGTTCGAAGGATCTTCGTATGTGTCCGACTAGTATGTCGTAGGATAGTTCCTTTTTGAGAGCCGGTCTTTTGTAGGCTTTTGATCAGACTCGTTTTGTACCTAAACCCCGTCGTTTATGAGAGTGTGCTTTTGTGAAATGTTGCCCTGCTTTCCTATCCCATGCTGTTTGGTGTCAAGGGTTACTGTTTCACTTCCGCATGTGCTTAAAATGAAAGGGTCAACAACTCGTCCTGCGAAGTCGCAAAATTTTATTGACCACAAAGGGATGTGTGCGTGCTCAAGGTTCGGGACGTGACATCCCTGTTTAAGTGGTATCAGAGCAAAGTCTGTCTTTGACGTGATAAGGTGCCTTAGGTGGTTGTGTCAAAGCACCGGCTTAGGGCAACGCGAGTGTAAGAGTACCGCCACAGGTCGGTACTGAGAGTGTAGCAGCACCGAGTGATCCTAGGTTCGATGGGATCGTTCAGGTGCTAGTGTTCCTTGGGAAATTGTTGAGCTAGCAAGCACAAGATTGAGTTGCCACTGTTGCCGTTGTCATTATCGCCAATGCCATAACTATTGTTGTTACCACACCTACTAGGGTCAAACTTGGAATTGTGATCGGGGAACAAGCTACCACATCTAGGCAAGGTTTAGTTCACACACGGATGGAAATAAGTTTGGAAAGGGACTTATGACCAGAGAAAGGTATTCTATTCTGCCCAACAAGAAGTGTGGGATAGACAAGTCAACACCAAACCATAATGTTAGGTGTCGCCTCTATGGAAGGCGACATGGATCGGCCTTGTGCCATTTTAGGACGGGTGCTTATTCTAAGTACGACCAACAGGGTCATTTGATTAGAAACTATCCTAGAAGGTCGATGGGAAAGATCAGAGGGAATGCGCCGTAGAACACATCGTGGGGTATTTGAAATAGGCTCCAGGTGCAAGTAAGGGTGCATGTTGTCATCCGACAGGAGATAGAAGACTCACCGGTTATGTGCCGAGTTCGTAGAATGAAGCATGGATCAATCTAGTATCTAGGTATAACGGAAGCGTATTATAGATGTGGCCAGCACGACCATCAGGTGAGGGACTGCCAATGAGAGTCCAAAGGAGCATAGACACCACTACTGTAGACTAGACGCTATTAAAATGGTGAAAGGGACAGGAATGGAATCGAACCATGCACCGATCAAAGGAAGAATGTTTTTGGGATGATTTTATCAGAGTAGCGCAATAGAGTTTTCGGGATTAAGTTTGTGGAATTTAAGTTCATTGTGTTAAGGTTGTAAGAGAAGAACCACTAACAAGAGTTGTATTGGATTGGTTGTTTGTGTATAACTTTGATGTCAAGTGTGGAAAGAGTTGGCTCATGGAACATCTTGTTGTAATGAATTGTTGTCGTAAGGTAATATATTTTGACCTATTCACAGATGAAAGTTTCGGGTTTATCGGAAGTCAAGGAGGACCCTCGACCCCTTTTATCTCGTCGCTTGAGGCAACCGGTTTATTAGATGGGGGTTGCCAAGGTTATTTGACGATCGTAGTGGATCTTACTTAAAGGAGTTAAAGATTCAGTTTTCAAATTTGAGGTAGGCCACCTTTCAATTCTTATGGCCACCCTCATAATTGAGCCGGAAGTGTAGATCAGAATCAAGACACTTTAGCCAACAAACCCAGATATTTAGAAAATCCTGCAAGAGGATACTGAAAAGAGAAATGCTAACTTTCAGATTTCTGATGATGGAACACTAATGTTTCGAGAACGATTGTGTTTACCTGACGATGTAGCACTCAGGGAAGAAACCTTATCCGAAGCTCATCGTAGTAGTTGCAGCATTCATCCTGTCAGTACAAAGGTGTATCAGAATTTGTGTCAACACTATTGGTGGTCTGGCATGAGGACAAATATTGCCAATCACGTCGCTACGTGTCCGACGTGTTAGCAAATGAAGGCTCAGCTTGATAAGCTGAGAGGACTCTTGTAACCTCTTGATACCCCAGAATGGAAATGAGTGCACATCACAATAGACCTTGTGACGAACTTATCAAGGAACCAGAAAGGTACTGATTCCAATTGGAATAGTGGTCAACAAATGGATGAAGTCAGCTCACTTTATCGCAGTACGAAATTACCTTGATTTGGACAAGCACGTAGAGTGAAACGTGCGTTAGATAGTTCGTATGCATAGAGTGCTAATGACAAATTTATATCAGATCTAGACCAGAGATTCCCAGTTTTAGCAGAACAATCAAATGGTTCTTTTTGAAGCATTACATAGCCAAGTGGATAGAACTTTGGTTTGTGGGAGAGAAGTTAGATGATGAAAGATCACCGGCCTAGAGTCAGTTCAGCAATCAGTGATTGCAGTTGCCGTGATCAGAAAAAGATTAAAGACTGCTTAGAGACGCCATAAAAGTTGTATCGTTGAGGATCGAAGGCCCTTAGAGTTCCAAATTGGTGATTACATCTTTCTAAAGATATCACTAATGAGGGATACATTGCACTTCGACAAGGAGGGAAAACTGAAACCAAGGTATAAAGATCCCTTTAAGATTTTGGAAAGAATCGAGATCTTAGTATATCGTCTTGCATTGTCGTCAAGGTAGGCGCAAGTGCATGACGTCTTTCACATGTCGAGGTTGAGGACATATGAACCCCACCTGACCCATATGCTAAGTTTTAAAGAGTTAGACGTGAACGACAGAGTGTGGTACGTGGAAAGCCCGGTTCAGCTTGTAGCTCAGAAAGATCAGATTCTGAATACCAAGATGGTCCCCTTTGTTAGAGTAGTCTGGCAACACCATAGGACAAAAGGAGCAACCGAGGAAAGTGAAGACTCGATGAGACAACGATACCCCCACCTTTTTGTTTAAGGAATGGTAAATGTTAAATTTCGAGGACGAAATTTTTATAAGAGGAGAAGAGTTGTGACATCCTGATTTTTAGGTTCTTATTTTGATTGGATAAGTCGGGCCTTTCATTGATGCGCCTATAGTGCTTTTCTCTAAGATGGCCACTATGAGATAATTGGCATATTCGGTGAAGCCATTAAGGGATTTTAACGCAATAGACTTGAAAATTCGACTAGAAATCGACTGCTCGACTATGCTAGTCTACAAGGGTCATTATGGCTTTGTCAAAATCGTTAGAGATTAGGGATAGGTCGATTTGACTAAGATGTGTGATCAAAGTGTGGGTGATTTCACCTGATTGCAAAATTCTCGTCAATCGGCACTAAACCTATTTTCTATTGTTTTGGGTACCTGTGTCCGTATTTGAAACCTCGAGATTTTTCACAACCACTAAAAGTCACCAATTTGTCGAAAAGGTATGTTGTGGCTCGAAGAAAATCAACCACGGATCAATTGCACGAAAAATTACTAAAAGCTACTCGGTGGGCTAGATCACGCTAAAATCGCACCAAATTGAAATTAACCGTGAAATTGAACCCGATTTCAGAAATTAGAAGTTCTATCATGTCACACATCATTTTAGGAGTGTCGACTCATCGTTTGAATATTTTTCTGCAAAACGAGATTTTCGGCAAGTTTTCAAGATAAGGGCATTTTGGACCGAAAAATTCAAAGGACCATTTTTTGGAGGATTTTTGGGATTCAAGTTGGTTAAATTGATGAGGAAAAATCATGGATTAAGTGTGTACACCTTGGCTAATTTGTTTGGACTTCAATTGGTTTGATTTGAGTAAGAATTGAATGGAATTAAAGAGAAAAATGTGCAAACTCGTAGCCAAGGGGGGGAGCATCCTTTTGGACCCTTTAGCAAGCTTCTTGAGGAAGCCAAGGAGGAGAAATTGCCTGAGGATGACATTATTGGCTGGTGGGGCAACCACTTGAGCACTTGGGATATTTAGCTTGACTTTTGAGGCATTTGGGCCCCCTTCAATCTTCAGTTGGCTTCTTCTTCTTCCCTTGGCTTGCTTTATCCATTGTTGAATGGTAGAGAGCTCAAGAAAAATTAGAGAGAACCAGCCAAGACAGCAGCAAGCTAGCTGGACCATCGAAGCATGCTCGAGGCCGCTTGTCCGCCAGCTGCTATCGTCGCGAGTCCCAGTTGTCCAGCTGCTATTCCGTGTGCGTCTAGCCATCCTCTTGTGTCGTCGAGCTCCCTCAGGTTGCCTGGAAGCCAGCCAGCTTAGCCGCGCACGTTACCTAGCCCCGTAGCCACCATCTCCGCCGTTTCTAGCCATTCCAACCGCTGGAGTTGTTGGTTCAGCCCCGAATAGAAGCAAAAGTTCCAGCAAGAGCTGAAACTTTGTCGCTCGTTTTAGGTCACTTCCGGACCTGTCTTGGTGTCGCCTCTAGGAGGTTTGTTGCCCACTTCCGCGTTGTTGTCACAATGGACTCATCGGATTGCAAAATCGGTGAGTTTACTCACTAAACCTTACTTATGAGGTTAATTGTGTTTAATGGTTGTTTAGATTAGATTAAGTATGGATTAGTGATAATCTAGAATGGTTAGATTAGCCTTAGAATGGATTAGTGTTAATTTAATTAGTGAGACTAGCACCATTGATTATGGATTAGTCGAATCCAGTGGAATCCTTGTAGTTCTGATCTCTGGACCCTCACCGTTCACCATTTTTGTAGATCAAAATGGGTTGCAAATTTGAGGATCATGTCTTCTGGAGAAATGTTTTAGACTTCCTCAACTACTACATATATTTTTCTCAATATTTTTAGGGATTTAAAAGGAGATCCGGCATTTACACTCCCTGGCCGGGCATCTCATACCCCAACTAGCATCACGAGGTATCCCCCAGCTCACACCTCCGGGCTTCCGGCAGCCCCACATCCCGGGCATCTCGAAACTCCTGAGGAAATCCGGCACACACCCTCCGGGCATCCGGCATTTACATTCCCTGGCCGGGCATCCCGACACTCCCAAGGCGTCATCGGCTTACACCTCCGATGGCATTCTCATTTATCATAGTTCACATTCACATTTATGGCTCAATTTCAACATGGCATATGATATGATGGCAACAAGATCATTTTTAGCATTTGATTCTTATATGTAATCCAAATATCATCACATATGCAGCAAGATCCAATCACTTATGACAACACAATCCATGGGGTCCATACAACTTAAAATAATCCATACATCATGACTTTTTGAAATTTTCCAAAATCCAGCTTGCACGATTTCAGAAAATATATTTATTAAATACTCACACGATCTTCAAAAATTACAAAATCTGAACATGTGTTAGTCAAGATGTAAAGGCCGTAACTACATGAAGAACACATGCCCGAAAGAACTTCACACAAAAAGATATAGCTCACACATTATAGCTCGTAAAAATTCGGACACATCAGAATGCGTGGTTCTTGAAAGATTTCAATTTAAATACACGAATGACATTAAAAATTATGAAATTTTACCAGGTGATATTGTGGACCCTAAGGTAGATTTTTTGTGAAGAAATTAAGGCCAGATTCGTCATAGATAATTAACTATGGACAGTCGAAGCCCCTGTTCCTAGTACCGAACATTCCAGGTTTAGCTGTTTCCAAAAAATCAAGATTGTACCTACTTATCTTCCTTCATTTCCCCTGAATTTTTGGTATGTTTTACCTCAGGAGGTCCACTACAACTTTCATAAAGGGATCTAGGTGATATTCTCGAAGGATAGTCACTTTATAGTCCACAAAGTCGCTGGAGTCCAGTATAACATTTCCAGATCTATCGTCTTCAAAGGAAAAATCGTTTCACTAGGCTATACTTGTTCATTTTACCTCAAATTTGATTATGTTATTCTTCATGATGTTTTCTACAACTTTCCTGGAGAAGTAAAAGTGATATTCTCAGTAAAAAGTGACATAAAACACACAAAACCACCAAGAGGTCAACAAAACAGTTTCGGATCTAGCGTTTTTGTAGAGGGAGGGTTTCACCCCCACAAAACTCAGCCATTTTGTCTCAAATTTTAGTATGTTATACTTTGAGATGTTTTCTACAACTTTGGTGAAGAGGTTGAAGCCAAAATGCGACTCAAAACCCGCATGCAAGCCACTACAACATTCTGGTTCAGGTGGTTTACTCGAAAACAGCTTACCATTTCAAAGCAACACACTCAAAGCTTCGGTTTCTCACACCCTAAACGTCCGAGATTCATCACCATTAAAACTCATATGCAAGATACAACATGCAAGAGGAGAATATGGATCCCAACTTGCCTCCAAACCGAGCAAGCACGAGCACACGGCGGACGACGGACGCACGGGCGGCTATGGGCGACGGATGAGCGGACAGATGGTCGACGGACACACGGCTCCTTCCTCCTCTCTCTCGGTTCCTCACTCTCTCGACAGCCCTCTCCCTCTACCTCTCTCAAAACCGGTAACTCTCTCTCTCTCTTTTATTCCCTTTCATTTCCCTTCAATTCAATCATTAGCCATCATTAAGAGCCACCCAAAATGGCCAATAGGTGAATCCCTCTTTTTTCCACTTGGCAAATCCCATGCATGATGGGCTTGAAGATGGGCTGGCTCCTCCCCCTTGTGGTCAACGGCAGCCCTTTTCATGGGCTTCAAGGGCCAAGCCAATTTGGCCCACTTTAGGTCCAATACCCTTGGGCCTAAAGTTTAATCTTAATAAATTCAAATTTTACTTTTTAATAATTCATCTTAATTCCCTCTTTTATAAATTTCAAATTCTCAATTTCATATGGCCATAAAACTTGTAACATTTAAACTATAGGGATCAAATCTATGAGGTGCCTAGCCAAGAACAAATTCTTCTTATCCACTTATTTGGCATCCAAAATCTTAGACAACCCTCGGATAGGTGATAGTATTTCATAAGCATTGATTTGAAATTTGTTCATTTGGAATAGTATTTCAATTTTATCCTTTGAACCAAAAGGATGGGATTTGATCTTGCATAAGAATTATATGCGCTAAAAATTAAAGAATTAGAACTTGAGGATCTTGAGCGGGCCGTAAGAATTTCGAGTATATATATGTGTGTGTATATACTTGCATAGAAAGCAATCTGAATTTTTGTTATTAAATTATATTTGATAGAGATAAAATACTATATATATAAAAGTGATTTAGGGCCTTATTTCATGGACTCTTGTGTGGCATCCCAAAATTGATGGCAACCTCTAGGTACATTAAAGTCTATGAATAGGTAATGGAAGTACCATTAAGTTATTTTATAGCCATTTAATCCATAATTTGCAATAAGATTTATGGCCAAGCTTTTATTGGATAATTATTTGATAGGAAAGAAAATCCTATCATTGGCCATGTGTTTTATAAATTGGAATTTATGGATTTATGATTTCAAGTTTTATGGCCATATGAAATCGTAATTTAGTATTTATATGAGTGGAGATTTAAGGTAAATTATTAAAAGTAAAATGGACTTATTTAAGAAAATTTTGGGCCATTTAAGCTTGGACTTTAGGCCCAAGAGGGATGGGCCTAAAGTGGGCCATAAGCCTGGCCCATTGTCGACGCATGGAGGGGAGGAGTGAGGTGCCGCATGGCCTCCAAGTGTCTTCAACAATGGAGACACTTGTCTCCTCCTTGGGGACAACTGTCCCCCATGCAAGAGAAGAATGCATGCAAATATATAAGCCACCAAAAAGAAAGAGAGAGAGAGAGAGAGTGGCTGGTTTTGAGAGAGTGAGAGAGAGGGAGAGAGTTGCCGAGAGAGAGTAAGATGCGAGAGAGAGGGAGGCCGAGGAGGAGGAGCTCACCCGTCGCCGCCCGCACGCCGTCCGTCCGTCGCCGGTGTGCCGTTCGTGTGTCGCTGTCCGCTTGGTCTTTGAGGCAAGTTGGGATCGATTTCCACTGTTGCATGTGTGTCTTGCATGTGTGACTTGTTGGTGGTAGATTTCGGATATTAGGGTAGGCAAAATC
Source organism: Eucalyptus virginea (assembly GCA_014182375.1). Lineage (NCBI taxonomy): Eukaryota > Viridiplantae > Streptophyta > Magnoliopsida > Myrtales > Myrtaceae > Eucalyptus > Eucalyptus virginea. The sequence goes on along the minus strand of CM024516.1, from coordinate 33,756,989 downwards.
GGAGCTTGAATGTGACTTGTTCTTGAGTTTGCATGCTGTTTTCGTATGAACCGCCTGAACCAGAATCTTGTGAGAGCTTGAATGCATGTTTCGAGTTTGATTATGACCTTGATTCCTTCATAAAAGTTGTAGCCAACATCTTAAAATGAAACATACTAAAATTTGGGAAAAAATGATGGAGATTTAAGGGGTCAAACCCTCATCCTATGAAGACACTAGATCTGGAACTGTTTTGCTGACCTTTTGGTAGATTTGTGGTTGCATGTAGATTTTTATTAATAATATATCTTCGACTTCTTCATTAAACTTGTAGAGAACATACTAAGGATTAACATAATCAAATTTGAAGTAAAATGAGCAGGTGTAGCCTAGTGAATCGGCTTATTCTTGAAGACGGTAAATCTGGAAACACAGTACTGGACACCCGAGACTTCGTGGACCCATATGGTGACTATAATTTGGAAATTTGACTTAGATCCCTTGATGTATGGGACCTATTGATGTAAAACATATCCAAATTTCAGGGGAAACTAAGAATAATAAGTGGGTGAAAACTCGATATTTCGGAGATGACTACACTGGACGTTTCGGTGCTAGAACCAGAAGCTTCCGATGGCTATATAAAATTATCTTGAACGAATATGGCTTAGATGTCTTCATGAAATATCTTCTTCAGTGTCTTAGCTATAACCTGGTAAAATTTTATAATTTTCGGAGGTCGTTCGTGTATTTTAATTGAATTATTTCGGAAACTGTGCATTATGTTTCTATCCGAAATTGTATGATGTATTTGTGTGAATTATACCTTCTTGTGTGGAACTCTATTGGGCATGTATTTTCATGAAATTGTTATCTTATTGACTTGTCTATCACATGCTTTGATTTCGTGATTTTTGAGAAGCATATGGATACTTAATTTAAATATTTTCTAAAATGGCACATGCTGGAATTTTGTAAACTTTGAAAAGGCATGAAATATGGGCCACTTTAAATTGCATGGACTCTATGAATTGTATTGTTATGGATGATGGTGTCTTGCTGCATGTATGATAATGATTTGAGATGCATGTATGAATTCGATTATGAGTATGATCTTGATTGGCATCACATCACATGCCATGTTAAAATTGAACTATAATTGAAGATGAGAATTAAGATAAATGAGAAGGCCGTCGGAGGTGAGCCGACGGTTCCCCAGGAGTGTCGGGATGCCCGGTGGTATACGATATGTAATTCCAGGGGAGGCCTGGTGATATGTCGGTACATAATTCCGGAAGCCCCGGAGGTTTGTGCCCGGGGGGATGCCTCGCGATGCTAGTTGGGATGCGAGATGCCCGGCCAGGGAGTGTAAATGCCGAAAGCCCTAGAGGTTTGTGCCCAGGGGGATGCCTCGTGATGCTAGTTGGGATACGAGATGCCCGAAATATGCGATGCCGGATGCCCGGTTGTATCTTGGATACATGCTTGGATGGTTCTCGCAATGCCAGGATTGGGCGCGAGTGATGAATGTGGGATGCAAACATTGGTCCCGGGAAAGAGAAATGTTGCGGTCCAATATGAAAAGATGAAGTTGAGAAATTGAAATTGAAATATGCATGATGATATATGCATGACATGATGATAAGTGCATGGATACATGGTAATGATGATGGCACATGTGATATGATAATGATATGTGCATGGATGCATGGTAACGATGATGGCACATGTGAAATGATGATGATATGTGCATGGATGCATGGTAATGATGATGACACATGTGATATGATGATGCTGAGTGCATGGATGTATGGTAATGATGATGGTACATGTGACATGATGATGGTAAGTATATGACATGATGGTGATGACTATATGATGATGTGTGTACACAAGGTATGATGGCATGTGCTTGATGACATGTAATGCTATGATTGTGATGATTGTGGGGCATGATGCATTGAGTGGTTTATTGATCCTTTACCTGCTGAGTGGTTGTACTCACCCCTTCGGGGACCAACATTTCAGATTAGTAGATGGATTGAGCGGTTGGATATGACCGCGAGGAGGAGGATAGCAAAGGAGGGAACTTTTGGACACCGGCACTGATCGATGGACTTTAAGTGTATGACCGTTGGAGGAGATGTCGGTCATCTTTTGAAGTGTAGCCGAGTATAGAGGACTACGGCGTTTTGATGTACCGATGAATGATGTCCATCTGGTTTAAGTAAATAAAAGTGTTTGGCTTTAACTTTTATAAGATGTTTAGTTGGTGTGCATTGTTTTCTGAATATAGGGAACGGAGTTGTTGGATGTGCTTCCGTATATAAATTGCGCAAGGGACCGATGAAAAAAAAAAATGTAAACCCCCAGGTTGTATGGACCCGCTGCGATTGAAATGATATCAGAGTGACAGTACTTCTAACAATTCAGGTTCCATCCTATTCAATCGCACAAACTGAGCAGATACAAAGGAATGGGTCGCTCCTGTATCGAATCAAGTATAAGCATTTCGATTAAATAGTGAAATGATATGTGTAATGATTGTTTGAGACCTTTCAGCCTCATCCCAAGTAATTGCATAAATTCTTCCTTGAGTTGGTGGTCGCTGGTTATTTCTTTTTGGTAACGATCTACCCAAATTCTGTTGTGGTTGTAGTTGCTCCATTCTTTTCTGAGGGCATTCTCTAATATAATGCCCTGACTATCTGCAACCAAAACAAACATTTGTTCCTGGGCATGGTCCAAATCCATGTGATCTACCACACTGGCGACACTCATTGTTTCCATACCGTGGCCGTCCCATTGGTTGATTATTCCATACTTTTCAATGATTCTAGTCTTATTCTTCTTGTTTTGCACTAATGGTCGCTTTCCAATCTGATGAGACCTTTTATTATAACGAAAATTAGATGAGACTCCTCGAGATTGTGGTCTTACTTGATATGCTGATGTTTGGTCTCTTGACATCAAATCCCTTTCCACCAATTGTGCCTGTTCATACAGCTCACTATAATCCTTCAAGTTTAGAGGCACCAATCGTCCTCTTATATCAGGCCTTAACCCATTCAAGAATCTCTTAGCCCTATCTTCTGGATAGTCTACTAATCTAGGGGCAAATCTAGAGAGTTCAACAAATTTCGCCTCATATTGGTCTACAGTCAGGTTATTTTGATTTAACTACATATATTCCATCACCTTTTTATCTCTTGCACAATCTGAAAAATACTTACTATAGAAGACTCCTACAAATCCGGTACAAGTCACGTCTACACTTTCAAGGAATACCGTTTCTTTTGTCGCTTTCCACCAATAATCAGCATTTCCTTGAAGTTGATACTCTACTAAAGATACTTTTTTTGCATCAGTACAATTCAGCAACGCAAATATCTTTTTCATCTCATCTATCCACAATTCTGCTTCTACAAGATCTTCTAATCTAGCAAATCTAGAGCGTTTTAATTTCAGAAATTGCTCTACTAAGCCTTGCATTCTACGGTCGCCTCCTACCTGTTGTTGGGCTTGCCTTTCCAACAGGGCTCCTACATTAGCAACTGCTTCGAAAATTCCTTCCACACGAGGATCTGTTGACGTTCCTCGTCCATTTCTACTCATCCTAAACGGTTCTTGATTTATGCACATCGGTCACTACTCATTAGCCGATCGAGTCTCTTTACAAAACTAATAAGTAACAAATGTAACAATTGTTACTGATACCCTATGAGTAACATAAGTTACTTGTTCCGTACAAAAATAATACTAACAAAGAAAATATCATTATCCTAATACATAGTCACTACCGCACCTTATCACTCTAGGTAATCTTATGCTCTGATACCAAAAAGAGCGGCTGTGACGTCCCAGTAGCATCACGTACTAAGCACAAGTGGAAATTACAATTATTATTATCTTACTAGACTTATAAATTCCATTTGTTAGTCTATGGTGTTCACCTTTGAAAGTTAGCATCTATAATATGGATTATTTGAAATCTAAACTTTGTATTGTAAGGCTATTCTGCAATAATCCTATAGTTATTAATATTAGACCATTCATTTATAAATATAGATAAAGATCATGAAAAGCTTCATTTCCTTTCTTACCAGCATCAGGGCCTACAAAAATCAACCTGGACCTCTTACATGTTCATTGCCTATTTACATCATATATACAAGTTCAAAAGTAAAGGCGCAAGCAAACAGCTAGAGATAAGGGTGAGGGGTATCTAATTCCACTAATCCCACACAAGCCCACGTCTAACAAAAAACAAAAGATGTCACTTTTGCTTCTACACGATCAAAGGTGTCTAGACACCATTCGTCCCAGCTCCAGGTCCTCCGACACCATAAGGAAGAGGCCCAAACATCTCCCCTTCGTGGTTGACAAACCACGCAACAAACCTCATCAGAATCATCTCAGCTCTACCATCATCCATCCACAAGGTAGCCTCATACTTGGAGAAAGTCATGTCAACATCGAGGTCATACACGTCGTGAAAAGAAACCTCGAGACCACCCCATAATGAGCTATCGGTGGCACGTCCATACTATCAATTTGAAAAGTATAAGGAATGAGCAACAAGTATGCCCAATAAAGAAATAATAAGACTCTAACCTAGACAATCCACAGCTATTAAGTTTACAAGAGAATCATATGACCAAATAGCTTAAGATACTAAGATAGGATTGTCATCAGTATAATCAAATGAATACTAATGCACCATATGTATAATTACCTTATATGAACATCCTAAATACACCCATATACATACATCTATCACAGATGTCACGACCTCTCTTTTGCTGTCCAGGGGAAAAATGAAGAAGGTTTAGGGGTATTTGCCTAAAGAGGTGGACCAATGGCCCTAGATTAAACACGGGCTTTCCCAAGCCCATACTTTGCGCAACGTTGAATTTCGTATTTTAATTCTTAATAACCTATGTATTTCTAGAAGTCGCCATTAGCTTATTGAGGTCGGCTAGAAACCAATTAAGATGTGGGAGTGTTATCTTGATTTCTACGCAACCAGAGATGTCTAGGAACGGGGACTTATTTATGCCAATGTTTTTATTAGCGCCCTTGCGGTACCACTAACTTGGAAGGTTGTTTATCTAAATGACCACACAATATTGATTATCAATTATAAGCCTTATAAAACCACTAAGTGTCCATGCAAATGTTTTTGTAGTTTTTTTTTTAAATGTCTAGACTAATCCTAGCATAATTTAGAAGATAAATTCACACTCAAAAAATTGAAAAGCGGTGCATAAGTAAACATCCAAGAAATTGAAATGACTTGAAAATAAATGTGGAAAAGGAAAACCCGATACAAGTTGGGCAAATAATATTACATGATCTTGTTATCAAGCCCCAGGACAGGACCCTCATGAACAAAATGGGAATTTAAATGTGCATTACATTACTCTAAATGTATGAAATTACTTTTAATAATCTTAATCTATGGAAAATGGATCATTTACAAAAAATGATTATAAAATATCAAAATAGCATTAAATTAGGAAAAATGACCTTATGAAATTAAGAAAAATTCATAGATGTCATTTTTGCCATAATTTGATACCATCTATACTTTTATATATTTTTGAAATTTTTTGGATTTTTTTTTGGATTATTTTATTTTATTTTTTAAATAATAATAATAATTCCGTAAACCGATATATGCTAACATTGAACAAAACAGCCCATGGATATCACAATAATCGAGCTTAAATTGACCCTTTCAAGATCGAAACTTGGTTTGCGCATTTTGTCGAACACTTGGCATGCATCAAATCACCCAAACCAGCTTCATCAGGCCTTGTTTGCGGCTTTCAATCTCAACCCATGAACAATCTTATGTGGAACTAAAACATCAAGGTTATACTACCACATGCAAAGACTAAGATTAGATAAAAATCATAGCCTAAAACACGCGAAAACCAAGCTGAAATCATCATCAAATAAGCGAGTTTAAGCTGATTTTACAAATCTTGGTTTGAACCCAAGTCAAGCAAATAGGTTGAATGCCCATATTCAAGCCTCGACACTTATCACATGCGAGATCTAAGGGAAACGTTACTTGATTTAAGTGAAAGTAGGTAACATGGGCTTTCAAATGCAACAAACGTCATAGAGAATGACCCACCGAACAACCTCAAAACGACCTTTCTAAGAAGCACACATGCAAAGCTCTTGAAGAGATTTCAACACTTAGTCTCAAAATCAGTATTTTGGACTTGTTTTCCTCTTGATTTTTCACGGTTGAAACATGCTCAAAACTGGCCAAAAATACATCTATGGTTCTTACCTTACTTTCTAGTTTCTTTTTCAAGTGGCTCTTGGCCGAGGAAGCTGAGAAATTATCCTCGGGGGCCCGTGGAAGTTGGCTGCTTCAACTTGAAAATGAGATTTGCAAATAAAGAACTGATAACGAAGGTTTTTGTTGGTCCCCAAAACTTAGACTTCAAGACCTCTTTTTTTAGAAAACTTAACACCAAACGAAACTATATGTATTCTAGTTTGAGGTGAAAGTCAAGCTTTTCCTCATTTGTCTCTCAATTTTTTCAAAAACACTTGCTTTCCCTCACTCGTGACCAACCGGGATTAACACTCAGAAAATTTTTCAGATTTTCTTGGCCCGTCAGGAGGGTGGATTTCAGGGGGATTTAGGAGACCTTCCTGAACTCCATTTTGGACGTGGAACCTATGGATGGAAAGATCTTCGAGTGAAGTTTTACTCTCTAGTTGAAGGTTTTGGCTAATTTTGGCTACAAGTTTGCAAATATTTCACTTTTCTCTTTGAAGGTCAATTTGGAATTTCTGAGTTTTTGCTTTACTGGAGTTGCTTTTAGAGGTGTTTTTGGGGAACGTTTCTTAGCTCTCTCCTCTCTTTTTCGTTTCTTCCCTCTCCTCTCCTGAAAGAGCTTACTTCAATGATCTTATCCCCTCAATTAAGAGATTTTTTGTCAGTCTTTAGTCCACCTACCAAGCTTACCAACAAGGTTACTTCAACAACTTTCTGACTTGGCCAAATTTTCAATTTTTGCAGATGTTGAGTGTCAGGATTTGGTGCGATTTTCCTGTGCCTTCAGCAGCTTATGTTTGACAAATGTTTGTCCACTTGCAGTACCAATAATATTCTTCTATCATGTGCAGAGATCGGGCTGGTTGGGCAGCTAAGGAGGATATGGTGGGGCTACCAAATTGCTTACTCAACAACTCCGAATTGAGACCAACTCGTGGACTGCCTTTTGGCTACGGATTTGAGTGCTTTAATCCATCAATTTTGCTATGATTTTTCATCAATTCGTAAGCTCATGTATAGTAGTTTAAGATCTTGACCATTTTTTGCAATTGTCTCTACCCAATTTTCCAAGGGAGTCCCTCAAAGTTGTCCATTTTCTTACCCGAAAATGCTCAATTCAATGTAATTTGGTCTTTTTTGTCCAATTTGATTAATTAGAATTGACCCAAGTTTAATTTCAACTCAATTGGGGGCCAAGATGATTTAAGGGGTCGGGTGAAATTTTTGCAAAATTTGCGAATTGGTCCCTCAACTTTTAGAAATTGCATTTTGGCCCCAATTTACCATTTTAGTTCCAATCTAACCTCCTGCGCTTTGCTAGTCACATCTAGATCATTGGCCCCAATTTTTTTCTTTTTCTTGTTTTATCTTTTCTTAATCTTTTCAAATATTTTAAATATTTTAAATATTTTTTAATATATATTTTTAAGGAAAACATCTTCCATTTAAAAAAAAAAAACTATACTAAACACCTAGTAGATAAACTATATGCAAGAATCTGACATAATTTATTTTTGTGGAAAAACAAGTTCCAATTTTTTTTTTACAATGATTTTTGGGCAAAAATTTAGGTGTCCACAGCTGCTCCTCTTTGGAAGGAAGCTTAAAGAAATTTCTTTCAAAGATACGGTGACACCTACTTTTTGTTTTTTGTTTTTTTTTTTTTTTTTTTGGTTTTTTGGTTTTTTTTTTTTTTTTTTACAATAGCAAAATTGAAAATGAAAGTGAGCTTAAAATAGCATGGTATGGAGATGTACCTGTGAACAATTTGAAAAGTGTGGTTTAAGGATATACCCACAAACCTTGTGGTTTAAGGCGCCCCACGAAACTTGTGGTTTGAGGTAGTCCCACTAACCGTGTGGTTTAAGGCAGTCCCACTAACCTTGTGGTTTAAGGCAGTCCTGCTAATCGTGTGGTTTAAGGTAGTCATACTAACCGTGTGGTTTAAGGCAGTCCCACTAACCGTGTGGTTTAAGGCGGTCCCATGAACCATATGGTTTAAGACGGTCCCACAAACCTTGTACTGTATGGTTATCTTGCAATAATCCTACCAATTATTAATATTAGACCATTCATTTATAAATATAGATAAAGATCATGAAAAGCTTCATTTGTTTTCTTACCAGCATTAGGGCCTACAAAAATCAACTTGGACTTCTTACATGTTCATCACCTATTACATCATATATACAAGTTCAAAAGTAAAGGCACAAGTAAACAACTTGGGATAAGGGTGAAGGGTATCTAACTTCACTAATCTCACACGAGCCCACGTCTAACAAAAAACAAAAGACGTCCCTCTAGCTTCTACACGATCAAAGGTGTCTAGGCGCTATCCGTCTAAACTCCAGGTCCTCCGGCACCATAAGGAAGAGGGCCAAACATCTCCCATTCGTGGTTGACAAACTGTGTGGTTTAAGGCAATCCCACTAACCTTCTGGTTTAAGGCAGTCCCACGAACCGTGTGGTTTAAGGTGGTCCCACGAACCGTGTGGTTTAAGGCAGTGCCACGAACCCTGTGGTTTAAGGCGATCCCACTAACCCTGTGGTTTAAGGCGATCCCACTAACCATGTGGTTTAAGGTGGTCCCACTAACCATGTGGTTTAAGGTGGTCCCATGAACCATGTGATTTAAGGCAGTCTTACGAACCTTCTGGTTTAAGGTAGTCCCACTAACCATGTGGTTTAAGGCAGTCTCACAAACCTTGTGGTTTAAGGAAGTCTCATTAACCGTGTGGTTTAAGGCAGTCCCACTAACCTTGTAAATTGTATGGTTTGAGGATGACCAAGAACTTATTGAAAATGCATGGTTTAAGGCTGACCCATGAATCCTTTGAAATTTCAAGGTTTAAGGATAACCAAGAACTTCTTGAAAATGCATGGTTTAAGGCTAACCCATGAACCCTTTGAAATTTCAAGGTTTAAGGATAACCAAGAATCTCTTAGAAATACATGGTTTAAGGCTGACCTATGAACTCTTTGGAATTGCATGGATTATGGATAACCAAAAACCTCTTGAAAGTGCATGGTTTAAGGCTATAACCAAAAACCTCTTGAAAGTGCATGGTTTAAGGCTATCCCATGAATCCTTTGAAGTGTCGTGGTTTATGGATGAGCAGGAACCTCTTGACAATACATGGTTTAAGGCTAATCCATGAACCCTTTAGAGTTGTATGGTTTATGGATAACCAAAAACCTCTTGAAAGTGCATGGTTTAAGGCTATCCCATGAACCCTTTGAAATGACGTGTGTGTCGCGACCAATTTTTTTTCTGGTGTGAACCACCTAGGGTTTGGCTAATGGATTGTTAAGCCTAGACTTAACTCGGGCTCTCCCAAGCCCATACCAATTCGCGACTTTAGGTTCAAGTTTTTGACATGCAATTCATTTTTAACTAGGAGTCGCCACTAATCTATTTTTGGTGGGTCGATTAGAAACCCAAGTAAAGTAACGGGAGATTTACTTTACTCCTACGAACCTGAGATTATGGGTACGGGGACTTGATTATGCTAGATTTCTCTAACGCCCTTTCGGTACCATTTCTTTTATTTAAAAAAAGGTTTTGCAGGAAGCTTGAATGGATTTTAAACTAGTTCATGCAGGTGCACAAACCACTAATTTAACACCCAAGAAAGCAATTAAACAATGCATGACTTACCTCAAAGCAACGAAGGCATCTGCAATGTTAAATTGAAATCCACATCAACAACCCTAGATTTGGTTTCTAATTAACACGCAATTTTTATTTTGTTTTCGCTTAATTAATGAAAATCATGCAATTGTAATGCAATGTTTATTGAATGACCTAATTCCAATGACATGTAATTTCTAATTAAATGGGCCTAGCAAAAATACTAAATGACATGCATCTCAATGAATCGAACCCTAATGACGTGCAAATGACATTTTTTATTTCCCTAACAAAAATATGGTGATCCATCTAAGAGAGATTATCTATCTATAATTGATAAACATGCAATCCTAACATGCAATAACGTGACAAGGATGCCCTAATTCTATATGATACATGGAGGATGATTTTTTTTTGTATTTTTCTTTGTAAAATTCAAAATTAAAATTGCTGAATTAATTAAACGTGCAATTCAATTTTTTTAAAAAAAAAAACTAACATCCTAAATGAATTCTTTTTTTTGGATTTTTTATTATTTAAAAATTCGAAATAAGATTGCAATTTTAACCCTAAAACAGGAAATATTCTAAAGCAAATCTAATCCTAACTCAAATATTTTTTTTTTGGATTTTATTTTTACAAAAATAAAGATTGACTCAACTAACTTGACGACAGCAAATCAAACAAGATAAGATTGATATCCCAAAATTGACGAACCATATCTCGCGCATGAGATCGGGTTGACCAATTTTAAATTAAATCGCGAATCGAATCTCAGGCTTGAGATTGGATTGTCGATTTTTGTAAGGGATTACGAGTTGGATTTCGAGCACGAAAATCGGACTCATCAATCACTAGTTCCCGTGCAATTTCATAACATGCACCTTCAATTTTGCATTAGAAGGATAATTACACTAAAAAAAAAAAACTATATAAGAAAAAGACTATATAAAAAATAATAAAGATAAAATAAAAGGAAAACTACCTAATTTTCCTCTTTTGTTTTTTTTTTTTTTTTTTTTTTCCCTTTTCGAGCACAACTTGCTCGTGGGTCTCCGAGCGGCGGAATCGTGGTGGTAGGTAACCCGACGGTTCCGGTGAGGGTGATGGGCATGGTCGTCGGAGCTCCGACAAGGTCCGGCGAAGGTAGACCTACAACAAAACAAGGGATCGCTCGAGCAGTAGCTGATGGCGCACGAGGACAGCAGTAGACTCGGATCAGGGGTAGCGACTCGTCGCTCGGGCGGCAGGTCGTCGCGGATCGACACGGCAGGGCGGCGGTGCGAGCTCGCTGGCAAAGGGAACACTGGCAGTGGAGTCGCGAGCAGGTCACGGCTCGGCAGAGCTTTAGGTCAGGAATCTCGGCGGCGCGGCGAGCGGACCCACAGACGTCGGCGACAGGGCTGGGTTGTAGATCGCAGTGGTGCGACGTGCGGGTGCGGCGGTGGTCGCGATGAGGGGCGGCTCCGGTGCTGCAGCGACGGTGATGGATGCGAGGGGCGCGGCGCGGCAGTGGAGGCGAGCAGTAGAGATGTTGTGCGGGGGACAGTCACGGCAGCGGAGCTTCAGACGGCTACCGAGCGGTGCAGGCGCCGGTGTGGCGAGATGATCGCGTCCGGCAACCAGAGGGCGAAACGCAGGTGGACGGAAGCAAGCTCCGCCGGAGAAGAAGAAGTCTTCTTCTGCTTTAATTATTTCTCTCTTCTCCAATCTGCCTCACTTTTTCTTTTCTGACCTACTCTCTTTTCCCTCTGCCCTACCGCACGTACGTCTACTCTCTCTGCAGAAGCAAAGACTTTTCTCCTCTTCCCAAGAAAGCTTTCTCTTTTCAAAGGAACGAACGGAGACTTCTCCTCTTCGTGTTGAAATTTTTTTTACATAAAACTCGAGAGAAACCCTTTAATCTGGCCTTGTATTCAATGTTTGGACATATGTAACAATTGTGTGGCCTCTCCCCTCAAACCCTACGCATTTAATCTATTTATAGGCCATGGTTAGGGTTTTAATTTTTCCAAATCCGTATCCACGAAATTTCCTTTTTCCAAATGCAATATTTGCTTTAGGATTGCAAGAGGATTCTTCTAAAATTTGAAATCTCGCACAAATCAATCCGTAAAATCTTTCCGAGGATACGGGCTTGGGCCGATTTACTCCCTTCGTGGGCTTAGTCCAATTCACCAAATTAATATTTTGAACCATCAATTTGAACCCATTTGTCACCGGCTCAATGTAAATGCAAATTAAAATAAATGCACCTAAAACTATATGCTATGCAATTAATTAATTTTTTTTTTCGCTCGACTCCCAAAGTGCTTAAAGGACATGATTGGAAATGGGTTCCCTTTCCTCATCCTAATGGGTTCCCTTTCCTCATCCTAAGTGCTCCTCGCTTGGCATGAGTAACATCACATTTCATTTTTGTTGAGATCATCTGGATGGATTAATCTCCATATGGAATTTTGATTCAAAATGATTGATCCGTAGAGTGGATGGACAATTTAAAGGTACAGAAGATCTTTGCAAACTTTGTGGAAAACTTGTTTCTTCAATTTCCATTGTTTGTGCTTGTTTCTAAAAAACACTAAATGTTCTTTTTTTGAAATGGAAATTCTCCATTTATTTTCCATTTGATTTTGAGAAGTCAGGCAACCCTATGATGAACAAAAGGGAATGTGTTAGTACATGAATCCTCAAGGATCGTAAAACTGGAAACGATACAACATTACCCTTAGTCAGTTTCACCATTTGGTGGCAATCAGCGAAATGAACCTACTGTTTTAAAGCTTGAAGAGAGTCTGAAGTCTTTGGTCTCATTAGTTTAATCATTTTCTTTCTTTTTGCAAAAAGAAGAGATGCAAAATGTTTTTGTTTTTTTTTACATGGCAGCCTCATTGCCGTTTTCGGGGATCGAACCTCGTACCTCTCAGACCCGTTCATTCATTCCCCATACCACTAGGCCGAAGTGCTGGTAGTGTCTATGGGGCGCTTCTTTTTTTATTTAATTGAACCAACTCTAGAACGGCACATATTTTAAGCCAACTTAGGTGACATTGACATGTGTTAACTCCACATGCTTGCTTGGTCGATATAGATTATGCTTAGATCAATTTCTCGAGTTTGTTCCTCGAATAATGACGTTTCCTGTCAAAGAAGGGAACTACATCAAAAATGAAGTTTAGATGAGGCATTTTGGAAATGATATCGAATTACCCTTTTCCAGCATCTGACTTTAAATGTCTTGTGTTTCCTCTTCATGTGCTTTTGCTCCTCAGGTGTTATCATTTCCTTGAAGATCTTCCTTTCAAAGATGTTATCGAATTCACTCATTCTAAGTGAGCGTCAAAGATGAAAGGAGAGGGGTACTCCTTGTTTTGACATGTGAGGGCATTGCTTAGTGGATGTTTTACTCCATTTATTCCATCAAAATGGATGGTTGGGCCTTAGCATGCCTTCTTGGTATAAGGTGTTGCTCCAATGGTCAATGTGCACCTTTTCCTACAAGAGATAGGGCATGTTACTTATATTCCAAAAATTGAATTGGAGTGATTTAGAAACAATACTCCCTTTTTGTGCCAAATCAATTAACTATGTTTCATCTTGCTCGTGGGTGAGAGTTACTCTGCTTTAAGTGATTTGCCCCATTCATCAACTACAAGGAAAAATAGACGAATATGTCATTTTCATACTCGACGTGATTCATTTTAGGAACGGTATACTCCCTTTTATGGCATATATGATGACTACGTTCCATCTTGTTTCCTCGGCTATGGAGAGGGATTTGCTCTCATGATTGACAGCAATTGTCTATTACATTTGAAATTTTGCCCTTTTAGAAGTCGGGTGACTCAGGCATTGCGTGCCCCAACTCCATCTTCAGAGACTTGAAAGTTTGGTCTTTTTCCTAAAGACACAGCGTCTTGTATCTTTAAAATCTCCGGGTCGGATTTTTGTAAAATCTTAACTTTCTGAATGATTTTAGGCTCAATCCTTAATGCAGTAAGCATACCAATAAGGTGGTCCATTTCCAACTTGAAGTCTGAATCCACAATAGATTTTAACAGATTCCACTATGTTATTCTAAGACTAGCCATGTCCATGGCCGACTTTTGACTAAGGGCATCTACCACCTTATTTGCCTTTCCTGGATGGTATCGTATCTGACAGTCATAATCTTTCAATAACTCCATCCACCTCCTTTATCTCATGTTCAACTCTTTTTGCAAAAACAAATACTTCAGGCTCTTATGATATGTATAGATTTCAAACTTCTCTCCATACATATAGTGTTTCCATATCTTCAAAGCAAACACTATGGCTACCAATTCTAAATCATGTGTTGGGTAGTTTAGTTCATGTGGTTTCAATTGCCTCAATGCATAGGCTATGACCTTGCCATGTTGCATCAAAACACATCCCAATCCTTCGTGAGATGCATCACTATATACTGTAAAACTATCAGACCCAGATGGTATAGTTAGGATTGGAGCTGAAGTCAATTTTCTTTTAAGTTACTAAAAGCTCCTTTCACATTCCCCACTCCATTCAAACTTCACATTCTTTCAAGTTAATTTCGTTAAGGGGCCTGCCAGTCGTGAAAACCCTTCAATAAATCTTCTATAATAACCAGCCAGTCCTAAGAAACTTTGGATCTCAGTGGGTGTTGTCGGTCTCGGCCAATTTATTACCATCTCGACTTTCACCGGGTCCACTGCAATTCCTCCTCCTGACACAACGTGTCCCAAAAATATTATCCGGTCCAGCCAAAATTCACACTTACGGAATTTGGCATACAACTTATGATCCGTCAGAGTTTGTAAACCTATGCTCAAGTGTTGCTCGTGCTCTTCAAGTCCTCTAGAATATACCAAAATATCATCAATGAAAACAATCACAAACTGATTCGAATAAGGCTTAAATATCATATTCATTAAATCCATGAATGCGGATGGTGCATTCGTCAATCGAAAAGGCATAACTAAGAACTCATAGTGTCCATAACGAGTCCTAAATGCAGTCTTAGGAATGTCTTCTTTCTTAATCCTTAACTGATGGTATCCCAATCTCAGGTCAATCTTAGAAAAGACCAAACTTCCTTGTAGTTGGTCGAATAGATCATCTATTCTAGGTAAAGGATACTTATTCTTTATAGTCACTTGATTCAGCTGTCTATAATCAATACATAGACGCATCGACCCGTCTTTCCTTTTCACGAATAGAACTGGTGCACCCCAAGGTGAAGCACTTGGCCTAATAAACCATTTATCAAGTAATTCTTATAGTTGCACCTTCAATTCCTTCAACTCGACTAAGGCCATCCTATACGGGGCTTTCGATATCGGTCCTGTTCCAGGCATTAGTTCAATTTCAAACTCAATTTCTCGCTCTCGTTGTAATCTAGGCAACTCCTCAGGAAACACATCCTGAAATTCCCTAACTATTGGAATCTCACCGATTTCAGCCTCTTTCTTAGTAAGGTCTCTTACCATTGCTAGGTATCCTTGACATCCTTCGTCAATTAGTTCATAAGCTTCTACCATCGAGATAATGGCTATAGAGGGGTTTGTCTGACCTCCGAAAAATTCAAAACTAAACTGATCAGGCAACATGAATTGATCACTTTCCTATAGCAATCCATCTTAGCGCTATGCTTATGGAGCCAGTCCATTCCTATGATAACATCAAAGTCATACATAGCCATTACGACTAGGTCTATTTCTATAACCCTTCCTCCTATTGTTATCTTACATTTTGCACACATCATCGTAGATAATACCATATTCTTTAAAGGCGTGGAAACACAAAAAGGCACCTCAAGAGGCATAACTTCTATTTCACTCAATTGCCTATATCTTTCAGATATAAATGAATGTGTAGCACCCGTGTCAAACAATGCATATGCCTTCTTGCAATTTATGAAAATCGTACCTGATATAACATTTCAGGAAGCTTCCGCTTCCTCTTGGGTGACTGCATACACCCTTCCTTATGTTGGTGGTCTCTGAGGATTCCTTGGTAAGTTTAGTCTAACCGCACTCTATTGTGCTTGTCGCACTAAGCCAACACTCATTTGCGACCTTTCTTGTGGGCAGTCTTTCTTAAGGTGACCTACTCGTCCACAACTACAACATCTCAGCCGTCCATTGCAAGGTCCTGGGCCATGCCACCCATCACACCTTCGACAAAAATCAGGCTAATAGGGTGCTTTTCCTATATTCAGGCCATCCCTAGCTCTTCCAAAATTTCCAAAATTACTCTTTTTCTTCGCATCCCACGTCAGACCTTGACCAGGATAGGGTCTCTTACCCCTTCTCATATCACTAAAGCTCCATTGTCTCTTAGACTCTGATCGCTCTCTCACCAGCTCTTGCTCCACTAACTGTGCCATTTTATAAATTTCATGATAATCCCTTATATTCAAAGGTACCAGCTGTTTCCTAATATCAGTTCTCAACCCTTTCAGAAATCTCTTAACTTTTTCCTCATGATCCTCCATCAATCTGGGAGTATACCTAGACAATTTAGAAAATTTTGCCTCATACTGATCCACTATTAGCTCCCTTTGTTCCAACTGAACAAACTCAGTGATCTTTTTATCCTTAGCACAATCAGAGAAATGCTTCTTATTAAAAGCTCTAACAAACTCATCCCAGTTCACATTAGTACCTGGTGGAAATATCGTATTCCTCGAAGCTCTCCACCAAAACTTTGCATTTCCTTCATGCTGGTACTCTGCTAAAAATATTTTCTTAGCATCACTACAATCCAACAACCAAAAAATCTGTTCTATCCCATCAATCCAATGTTCCGCCTCCTCAGGACTTCCCATTCCACTAAACTTAGATGGCTTTAGCTTCAGAAACTATTCCACCAGTTCTTGAGGGTGACGTTCCACTCCGGGTTGTTGCTGCGCTTGCCTTTCCATCAGATTTCCAATATTGGCCAATGCCTACATCTTCTATTCGAGGTTCAGCTCTTGCAGCAAACGCTTCAGCCCTCGATGATGAGTACTTCCAGCTCGCACCATGACCTTCTTATAGTTTCCAAGCATTTGCCTCAGGATTAATTTGAGACTCACTATCTCCATTTAAAAGCAACTACTACTATATAAGTAACATAAACAAGTTACTGGCACCTAAAAGCAACTCATACTAACTACTAGGGATCTACGAGTGAATACCCTTCACCCGTTATTCAAAGTTACTCAACTATTCCAGTTAATATCCTATGGTGTGCATTGTTATCATATTCCTCAATTTCCAAATGAGGCTCCTTATTACTCCAACTATAACCATTGCTCTGATACCAAATCGCCGTGGCACCCCTCGACGGCCTCTGATCCGTTAGGGTCACCACAGGTACTTGTCACTTATCCTACTACAAATCAGTAAGGTAACTTTTAATTAAAGTGAAACCATAGTTTATAGGGGTTGATCAATAGAATTCTTTTCCAATTTCTTTTGTAAAGGTCCCAGCGCAATTATTAGTGAAGCATAAACGCATCTCACCATCTCTCACTCCAATAACAATAATGCAATTGGACACCAACTATTCACCATGTAGAACGATAAAGCCGAGTCGCTTTTTATTTATTTTTTCACGATGGGTATTTCGGGTCGGTACAACAAAATGCCAAGATTTTTAATTATACTTTGCTATAACTCAAAAGAGAACTCGACCCTACATCAACATGTACACCTCTCCATCAACAAACGTCGGCTATCCCCAAAAAGTGCCAGCTCCCACTAGCTATACATGCCATCACACCCAACTCGGTGCATCGGGCGGTGGCGGCGACAGTATCCCTAGCATCACTCCACCACGTTGGACATGACCAGACAAAAGCTCCTGGATAACCGGGCCATCAGCAAGACCCACATTGTACATCATTAAGACACGGACTCGAACAAACACCAGACCAGGCACACTAACATAGGAATGCTTCGTGCACTTCACCTCGACATCATATGGCAATCCATAATAAGTAGTGTGTGCAACTGGTAGCAACGGCATATTTTTAATCTGAAATGTTAATCCCCAAAAGGGGTGAGTACAACCACTCAGCAGTAAAGATCTACCAAACTATACAATGCATTAAACAGAACAATCAAGGTATTAAAAATAAAACACATATCATTCATGCATTCAAGCATACCTCACCTTACAGCCATGCATATATCACCATACAACATGCATAAATCACCATGCACTTGTACTTATATTATCAAGTAGCCATGCATATCACCATGCAACATGTATATACCACCATGCACTTATACATGTATCATCAAGCAGCCATGCATATCACCATGCAACGTGTATATACCACCATGCACTTATACATGTATCATCAAGCAACCATGCATATCACCATGCAACGTGCATATACCACCATGCACTCGATGCTTGCATTTCCATGAGGTTCATCCCATGCCATATGATTCAATTTCTTGATCTTTATCTTTCAATTAGATCACATCATTTTCTTCCCAGGGACCAATATTTGCATCCTACAATTTATCGCTCGTATCCAACTTGGCATCACGAGGAGCCTCCGGCACACACCCCGGGCATCCCAATACTCCCGGGGCATCCGGCACACACACTCCACATATCCCAATACTCCCGGGGCATCGTCGGCTCACACCTCCGACGGTCTCGTTATTATCTCAATTTATATTCACACATGTATTTCAATTTCAACATGGCATTTGATGCATCGATATCAAGAGTCTCAACTAGCATTTGATGTCATATAACATGCCATATGTCACCACATTTGCAGCATAATCAACCACTCAAAACATCATATCACATGGAGCAATTTAATTTATTTTTGAAAATATAACAAAATTTCGGATAAAAACAGATTGCGCTCCTTTGGTCATAATTCTTGAAAAATTAGTAAACAGCCTTATTTTTTATGTCATATAACATGACATGTTATAAACAAGATCTAAAGGAAAGTATTCCATGAAGAACACCATATCAAAAGAACATCACACAAATCAGTACAATCCACGCTTCACAGTCCTTAAAATTTCGGAATATTGCCATACACAGTTTCATTCACAAATTTGGTAAAAATCCTAAATCAGCTCCAAAATTTCTGAAATTTTTATATGTTATAGACAAGGTCCAGAAGTAAATATTTCATGTAGAACTAGAAATCATATTTGTGATAGATTAAAAACTATAATCACCGTAGCCGTCTCTAACCCTCGGCAAAAATTCCCACATCTGACCATTTCAAATAAAATCATTTCACCAACAAAACTCATCCATTTCCTCTAAAATCTTAGTATGTTACCCCTTAACATGTCATCTTCAACTTTCATTCAGAATACACGATCAAATTTCAACCGGAGAATTTTATAAAATTCACAGAATCATACTAGGTCAGCATTTCGATTCCAGATCTGACTTCTCTAAAGAAAAATAGTTTCACCGGTCTATACTTGTTCATTTCTTCTGAAATTTTGATATGTTACTCTCTATGAGGTTCTCTAAAACTTTCATCAAGGAGTCGAAATAATATTCCAACTAAAAAATCGCATGCAGCTCACAATTTCATCAAAGGTTGGACTGCTTTCCTAGAAAACAGAATGCAAGGCTACCATATTTCTCCCTAGAACTTCGAATCTCTTCACTTCTACCACAAGCAAAGTTTATCATTCCTCACAACACATATCACAACAGCAAAGGGTAGGGTTTAGGACTCTACTTGCCTCTAATACGAGCACAAAACACAGCGACGAGATGGCGGGGCAAGGTGGCGAACTCCTCCTCCTTCTTCCTCTTCTTCTCTCGCACGCTCGTTCTCCCTCTCTCGGACCCACTCTCTCTCTCTCTCTCAAACGGTAACTCCCTCTCTCTTTCCCCCTTTCTCTTCGTGTGACACTCCTCTCTTTCTCTCCCTTTCCTCGCTTAATCCGCCCCCCTCTTCCTCTCTAATTTTCTTCCTTTCATTGATTAACAATCATTGATCTTTCATGCCGGCACCACTTGGCTCTAAGGGAGAAACACTTGGCAATTTCCATGCAAGAGGGGCTTCATTCGGCTGGGCTTGGGCCAGCCTTGGTCGACGGTAGCTCCTCCTCCTTTGGGCTTCGCGGGCCAAGCCTAAATGGCCGAATGGTGGGGTCTTGTGGGCTGGTCTTGGCCTAAGAGTTTTGGCCCACTCTTCTCTAATTTTTTTCCCATTTAATCATCACTTAATTTTCCATTTATATAAATACTTAATTCCCCTTATTCACTTGGCCATAAAACTTGAAATCATAAATCAATAAATTCCAACTTATAAAACACATGGCCAATAATAGAATTTTCTTTCCTATCAAATAATTATCCATTAAAAGCTTGGCCATAAATC
Source organism: Eucalyptus virginea (assembly GCA_014182375.1). Taxonomy (NCBI): domain Eukaryota; kingdom Viridiplantae; phylum Streptophyta; class Magnoliopsida; order Myrtales; family Myrtaceae; genus Eucalyptus; species Eucalyptus virginea. Next base: position 33,736,706 of record CM024516.1, on the reverse strand, counting down.
TTATTGCAAATCATGGATCAAATGGCTACAATACAACTTGATGGTACTTCCATCACCTATTCATAGGCCTTAATGTATCTGGGATTACCATGAATTTTGGCCATAAATCTTATTGCAAATTCTCGTCGAACAACACTAGATCCGTTTTTTATCTTTTTTGTACCCTGTGTCCGTATTTGAAATCTCGAGATTTTCACAACAACCGAGAGTCGCCAATGTGTCGTAGATGTGCATTGTGGCTCGAAAACAATCGACCACAGGTCAATTGCACTAAAATTTCTTGAAAGCGACCCGGTAGGCTAGATACTACTAAAATAGAGCCAAATTGAAATTAACCGCGAATTTAAGTTTGATTTCAAAAATTAAAATTTCTGTCATGTCATGGGGAATTTTAGGAACGTTGACTCATCCTCAAAATATTTTTCTGCAAACCGAGATTTTCGACAAAAAATCCAAAGTAAGGCTATTTTGGACCGGGAAGCTCGTAGGCCCTTTTTGGTCGCATTTTTGGGAGTTGAGATGGATCAATTGGCAAGGAAAAGTGCGGAATTAAGTGTAGACATCTTGGTTGGATTTGTGGGCTTCAGTTTGGGGTGATTTGAAGAGGAATTGAATGAAATTGATGAGCAAAGGTACAAAATTCGTAGGCCTTGTGGGGTACAACATTTTGACAGCCACCTAAGGCTTGTAGAGGAAGTTTTGTGAGGGAGAAGAGGCTGAGGATAGAGCTGAAGGTGGTGGGGGCTTGTGAGTGAGAGATGGGCAAGTGTTGGAAGGCTAGGAAGCCTTTGGGGACCCCCTCTCTTCAGCAGCCTTCTTCTTCCTCCTTGGACTTGCTTTCCCCATTATTGAGTGTGCTTGAAAGCTTAGAAAAACTAGAGCAACCAGCTAGCCCCTCCCCTGGCAATCTCACGCCAGCCCGCCCGAAGCCTGTCGGAGCCGCTGCTCGTGCCGCCGCTCGCCCACGCACCTCGCTTGCTCGCGCGCTTGCCCACGCGTCCTCATGCCCTGCTCATCCATCGTCCAGCTTCACCCGCAGCCCCTGTTCGCCATCGTGGTCACTTGGACTGTCTCCGCCGCCGTCCAGCAGCCACCTGGACCCGTAACAACCACCACCGAGTAGCCTTGCCAGTTCCAGCCCATCCAAGCCGTGCGTTCAGCCCCTTCAGTCCTTGGACAGAACCGAAAGCCGACACAGGCTTTGACGCTTCAAGGCCCGTTTTCAAGCTCATTCGAGCCTTGTTGAGTGTCGCCGCTAAGAGGTTTTACCTTCACGTCCTCATCGTGGTGAACCGGATTGCAAAATCGGTGAGTTTACTTGCTAAACCTTGCTTAGGAGGTTAATTATACTTAAGGGGTGTTTATATTAAGCTAAGTATGTTTAGGTGGTTAGATTATTTTAATTAAAGGTTAATTAGATTAAGGATTTGCTTAGTTTAGTAGGTTGTTTAATTAGCCTAATTAGGTGGTTAGATTAGTGTAATCTTTATTAGTTATTTAATTAATTATTTGCATTTATTTAATTATTTAATATATTTAATTAAATTTATATTTATTTATTTTTCAAAATTAAATTAATTATTTAATAATTCCGAAAATTATGCTAGGATGGCTGGTCGTTAGAATTTCGTGCTAACTACTGTGGTGTGATCAATTTACACAATTGCTTGCTGGATTGTGCAATTGAGTGATAATTGTAAAAATTATGGTATTTAATTAGAAAATCATTGGTGTCAGCTTTTAACACCGAAAGTGATTTTTAAGTACTATATCAAATGTGTGTTGGGTAAAACTACTTGTGTGGGTAGTATTAATCAATTGGAACACATGATTGGTTGAGATTGATGTGCCGGATTATGGGACAAAACTGTGTGGCATTGAATAAGACATGTCATAATGATTTGGCCCTACAATCAGGACCCTTATGATTGATTGAGACGTTCCAATTGATGTGTGAAATTGTTATATGCATAAATTTATGATATGAACAGTCTTGACGTGTAGAAAGGAACTGAGGCGATGTAAGTTCTCTGTTCTAATTGTGTGATTGTGTGGCTGTGTGGCTAGGATGCCTTGAGGCATATTCCCTTCCTAATAAGGGTTTAAGGGGTGGACTTGCTAAGACATTATCTCACCCCGTCGTGGGCTTAATTTTTCAAGTCACTAGAGGACGGAGCGGCCAATTCGTTTTGGTTGGCCTCGAGGTTTTGCAGAGGTGAAGTCCTAAGGTTCAGCAAACGTGTCTGGCTAGTGGGTCGTATGACAGTTCATTTTGTAAGCCAATATTTTGTAGACCTCTATTTGTATACGACTCAATTGGTTTATAGAAGTGTTTTGGTTGTGAAATTGTTTCCTGTTTTTCTATCCCATATAGTTGTTGTTAGGGGTATTGTTTCACTTCCGCGTGCATAATAAAATGAATGGCTTGGCAACATGTCCTAGGACGTCACAAATTTTTATCGACCACGAAGGGATGAGCACGCGCTTGAGGATCGAGGCATGACATCCCTGCCTAGAGTGGTATCAAAGCAGGTTAATATTTGGAGTGATAAAGTGCGAGGGATTGATGGGATAGTTAGTAGGAATGGCCTTCGTTTTATGCTGATGCATGTGAGTGATAGTTGTTTGGTAAATTGTGTGGTGTGGATCACTCAGCTTCTAATTCTGTGTGAAATTGGGAAGCAGATCATGTAGAAAGTCTACAAGATGAGCGATCGGGAATAAAGGACTCCTTGGAGGAGGTTATTAGGATCCATCACTCAGGGTAGGATGTTGACGAGGGTCGATACCAGAAGTAGAGCGCCAACTCATACTGTGGCATCCCGAAATTCATAATGACCTCTAGTTACATTAAAGTCTATGAATAGGTGATGGAAGTACCATCAAGTTATGGCCATTTAATCCATAATTTGCAATAAGATTTATGGCCAACTTTTAATGGATAGTTATGTGAGAGGAAAGAAAATTCTATCGTTGGCCATGTGCATCATAAATTGGAATTTATGGATTTGTTACTATAAGTTTAATGGCCTTATTATTTTTGCAAGTTAGGTATTTATTTAAGTAGAAAATGTTAATGGATGATCAAGGTTGGTGCTACAGGACAATTTGATAAAGAAGACTTTGTTCTTGACTATGCACTTTATAGATTTGATGGATTAATGTCACAAAGTCTTTTGGCCATTTTATTATGCAATTAGATATTTATTTAAATGAGGATTAAGATGTATTATAAAAAAACAAAAATAAACTTGGACCATTTAAGTTTGGGCTTTAGGTCCAAGTGAGATGGGCCTAAAGTGGGCCATAAGCCCGGCCCATGTCGGCACATGGAGAGGGAAGGAGGAGCCGCATGGCCTCCAAGTGTCTTCGGCAAAGGAGACACTTGTCTCCTTCTTAGGGACAAGTGTCCCCCATGCAAAGTAAGAATATATATATATATACAACCAAAAAGAGAGAGAGAGAGGGAGTGGCTGGTTTTGAGAGAGTGAGAGAAAGAGAGAGTTGCGAGAGAGAGGAACCGAGAGGGAGGAGAGGAAGGAGCTCGCCGTTCGACCGCCTGCATGCCATCCATCCATCCGTCGCCGGTGTGCCGTCCGCGTACCGTCGTCCGCTTGATCTTAGAGGCAAGTTGGGATTGATTTTCCACTCTTGCATGTGTGTCTTGTATGTATGATTGTCGCGACCATTTTTTCGAGGTGTGAACCACCTAAAATTTGGCTAATGGATTATTAAGCCTAGACTTAGTTCGGGCTCTCCCAAGCCCATACCAAATCGCGACTTAAGATGCAAATATTTAACATGCAAGAGGTTATTAATTAGGAGTCGCCACTAATCGGTTTATGGTGGGTGGATTAGAAACCCAAGTAAAGTAACGGGAGTTTCACTTTACTCCTACGAACCAGAGACTATGGGTACGGGGACTTGGTTACACTAGATTTCTCTAATGCCCTTTCGGTACCATTCTTTTATTTTCAAAAAATGTTTTTTGCAGGCAGCTTAAATTGATTTTAAATCTATTTTCCTAACATGTGAGGTGATCATGCGGGTGCGCAATCCACCAATTTAACACCCAGATAAACAATAAATAAATTACAAAAACTTACCTCAAAGCAACGAAAGCATCTGCAATGTTAAGTTAAAAACCATATCAACAACCCTAGATATGGTTTCTAATTATCACGCAATTTCTTTTTTTTGTTTTCACTTAATGAATGAAAATCATGCAATATGCAATGCAATATTAACTAAATGACCTAATTCTAATGTCATGCAATTTCTAATTAAATGGACCTAACAACAATATCTAAATGACATGCATTTCATGAATCTATTTTTAATGATACGCAATGACTTCTTTCTTTTTTTTTTTTTTTTATGTTTCCTAAAAATGCAATCTATCCTAGGGAATAGAACTAATTTATTCTAAGACATTTTTTGTATTTTTTCATGAAAATTCGGGATTAGGAAAAATGAAAGTTTATTTAACTAGATTAAGATTCTATTTAATTTGCATTAGGAATTAGGTTAAGCCAAATCCTAATTTAAACTCAAATATTATCTTAACCCAGATAATTCTAAAATGCAAAATATCTAAACTCATAATAAATTAAGAAAGATATTATCTAGAATTAAACTAACTGCAATTTAACCCTAATATGCAATGACGTACAAAACATGCACTAATTCTACATGACATATGCATGATGATTTTTTGTTTTTTTAATTAATTTTCGAAATTAATAATTGCCAAATAATTAAATATGCAATTCAAATTAATGAAAATCTAACATCCTAAATTTATGTTTTTGGTATGTTTTTTATTTCGAAAATTTATAATAAACAAAATGCTTTATGTAAATTACCCTAAAGCATGCGATATTCTAATTCAAACACATTTCAAGATAAATAAAACAACAAGGACAAAATAAATCATCCAAAATCATCAAAAAATATCACACATCGTTCAGATCAAGGGGTAATGTTTCGCTGATAAAATTGATAAATTGATCTTAAGCCTTAAAGATCAAAATATCAATTTTATTCCCGCTTAATTAATTATTTCATCTAAAGCCTTATAGATGAAATAAAAAACTCTAGCGTGGTTGCGAATAAGGTGATATGTTGGAATTTCCAATCATATACTAAAGACTAATTATACTAAAAAAAAAGATAGAGTAAAATAAAATAAATAAAATAAACTAAAGAAAACTACCTAATGTGGTTTCTTTTTTTCTTTTTTAAAATTGAGCTTCGCAGCGGCTGCAACTTCGCGGGCAGAGGAGGGGGCGTCGGGCTCTGGTGGTGCAGCAGCAGGGATGCGCGGCGCTCGGGCGAAGGGGAGCTGGAGTACCGCAGCAGCGAGCGCAGAGCTGCTGTGGAATCGTCGCACGGCGGAGGAGGCGTTGGAGCAGCGATGGCGGGGCGCGAGCGCTGGCTACGGCGCCGGGTGGAGGCCAAGACGGGTGTTGTGGGTGTCAAGCGCTAGGGCGCAATAGCGGGGGACTGTGCAGACGTTGGGCGCCCGGCAGAGAAGCAAGCGGCTACGGCGGCGTTGGGCTCGTGGTGCGGACACGCAGCGCGCGCGCGGCGTCGACGGGTGCGGAGAGGCGACGAGTGTGAGCGTCGGCAACAGTGCGGTGGCGATGCTGCGAGTCAGCGGCGGAGGTCAGGTGCGGGCGTCGCTGAGGGCGGCCGGACGGTTGGGGGCGCGGCGGACAAAGACTGGCAGGGTGCGAGCGTCCGCGCGAGGAAGACAAACAGTAACCTGTTTTTCTTTTTCTTTTTCTTTTTCTTTTCCCTCACCTCACGTCACTCACCGGTCTTCTCTCTCCTCTTTCTCTGTTATGTAGCTGACTTTTCCCTTTTCTTGTCAAGGAAAGAAAAGCGAAAAGACCTTCTCTTTGACCAAGGCAGACGAGGCCTTCTTCTCACGCCGATTTTTCTTCGAATTCGCTCTTGAATTTTTCTCTCCGAAACTTTTTTGCTCTCGATTCTCGAAAAATCTCTCTCCGAATCCCCCTTCGTCACGAAAAATGTAGCTCTCTTTTATAGTGATTCCAAACGGCCACTTTGTATGGTATTTTCCGAGTTTCCATCTTCCGTCGCATTAAATCAAGAATGCAAATTGGAGCGTGATTTCGCAATCAGCTTGATTTTTCTTGATTCCTTCCATTGTATCGAAATCATTGCCTTTAATTCGCTTGATTTTTCAATTGTTTCTACATTTATCAAAATCTGAATACTCATCAGAATTTCAAACTTCCATGCATAATCAATCAAATCAATTTTTCCCTTTTTTATTTTTTCTTTTCAAAATGCAATTTTATTTTTCCAAAATTAGGTGTCAACAATGATTTGTTGGTGGTAGATTTCTGATTCTAGGGTAGGCAAAACCGAAGCAAGAATGTGATTTCTTCTTGAATATGCTTGCTGATTTTGCGTGAACCACCCGACCCAGAATATTGTGGAGGCTTTCATGCATGTTTCGAGATGTATTTTGACTTTTATTCCTTCATAAAAGTTGTAGCCAACATATTAAAATACAACATACTAAAATTTGGGACAAAATGGTGGAGATTTAAGGGGTCAGACCCTCTTCCTACGGAGACACTAGATCTGGAACTGCTTTACTGAGCTTTTGGTAGTTTTGTGGGTTGCATGTTGCTTTTTAGCGAGAATTTCTCTTCAGCTTCTTCATGAAACTTGTATAGAACATCATAAATACTAACATACTCAAATTTGAAGTAAAATGAGCAAGTTTAGCCTAGTGAATCAACTTACTCTTGAAGACGATAAATCTGGAAACACGGTACTGGACACCCGAGACTTCTTGGACTCATATGGTGACTATTATTTGGAAATTTTACTGAGATCCCTTAATGCAAATTTTAGGGGACCTCTTGATGTAAAACATATCCAAATTTCAGAGACAATGAAGAAGAATAAGTGGGTGAAAACTCGATATTTCGGAGATGGCTATACTGGACGTTTCGGTGCTAGAATCAGAAGCTTCGGATGACTATATAAAATTATCTAGAACGAATCTGGCCTAGATGTCTTCATGAGAAATATTATTTATGTCTTAACTATAACCTGGTAAAATTTCATAACTTTCGGAGGTCATTCGGGTATTTTAATTGAATTATTTCAAAAACTGCGCAATCTGTTCTATCCGAAATTGCATGCTGTATTTGTGTGAATTATATCTCCTTGTGTGGAACTCTGTTTGGCATGTGTTTTACAAGAAATTGCTATCTTATTGACTTCTCTATCACATGCCTTGATTTCATGATTTTTGAGAAGCATATGGATATTTAATTTAAATATTTTCTAAAATGGTACATGCTGGATTTTGTAAACTTTGAAAAGGCATGATAAATGGACTATTTTAAATTATTTGGACTCCATGAATTGTATGGTTATGAATGATTGTGCCTTGCTGCATGTATAATGATGATTGGAGATGCATGTATGAATTAGAGGATGAAAATGATCTTGATTGCCATCACATCACATGCCATGTTATAATTGAACTATAATTGAAGATGTGAATTGAGATAAGTGAGAAGACCATCGGAAGTGTGAGTCAACGATTCCCCAGGAGTGTCGGGATGCCCGGTGGTATACGGTACATAATTCCAGGGGAGGCCTGGTGGTATGTCGATACGTAAATCTGGAGGGCAGGGGAAACCATTTTCATGGCGAGCCCTGGAGATTCCCCGGGAGTGTTGGGATGCCCGGTGGTATGTCGGTACATAATTCCGGAAGCTCGGCAGGTATTGTGTCGAGGCATGCCTCCCGATGCTAGATGGGATGCGAGATGCCTGGCTAGATGGGTATGGCCGGTTGCTCGGCAGGTATTGTGCCGGAGGGTCCTCATGATGCCAGTTGGGGTACGAGATACCCGGAGCATGGGGGTGCCGGATGCCCGGTGGGAATTGTGCCGGAGGGTTCTCGCAATGCCAAGATTGGGCGCGAATGATGGATGTGGGATGCAAACATTGTTCCCGGGAAAGTGAAATGTGGCAGTCCAAATGAAATGATGAAATTAAGAAATTGAAATTGAATTATGCATGATAATGTATGCATGACATGATGATGATGTTATATGCATGGAGGCATGGTAGTGATGATGGTACATGTGATGAGATGATGATATGTGCATGGACGCATGGTAGTGATGATGGTACATGTGATGAGATGATGATATGTGCATGGACGCATGGTAGTGATGATGGTACATGTGATGAGATGATGATATGTGCATGGATGCATGGTAATGATAATGGTACATGTGACATGATGATGATATGTGCATGGATGCATGGTAATGATGATGGTACATGTGATATGATGATGATGAGTGCATGGGTGCATGGTAATGATGATGGTCCATCTGATATGATGATGATGAGTGCATGGATGTATGTGCGCCTATGGCATGATGGTACATGTGACATGAGGATGGTAAGTGTATGACATGATGGTGTTGACTATATGATGATGAATGTACATGAGGTATGATGACATGTGTATGATATCAAGGTAAATTGTGCATGAATGCTTTAATGACTTGTGATGCTATGATTGTGATGATTGTGGGGCATGATGCATTATTTTTCAGCACTTACATGTGCTGAAATTAAGGGTCAATTTTGAGTGGAAATGGACCGTGCAACCATGCGGCCATGCAAGTAAAATGTAAATTCAGCCATGCGCGGTCATGCGGCTATGTTTCCCTCCCTCGTCGAAGCTGGTCAACTACGGAAGGAGATGTTGACCAAAAGGCCACGTTTTCTTCTTTCGTGGCAAGCAAAGGGGATTTCTTGGAGGGAAGTGCGGCCATGTTGGTGCATGAGTTCCAGCAAGTGGCACAAATGGAAAGAAGGCTCCCCACATGCGGCTACATGTGGTATCACCGTTTCCTGCTGCCACCGAATTGTAGAATTATTGACCCAATTAGTTGACTAACTAAAAGAAAGAAAAAGGGACAGCTTCGTAACACAGAGAGGGACTAACCAAGTAGAAATTCGAGTGAGAGAGAGAGAGAATAGAGGGCGCGCGCGAGAGAGAACAGCGAAGGAAAATGGAAAGGACTGCCCCTCCATTCGTGCGCTGTCGACGCCGCTCGCAATTGCCGCCATCGAGCCACGCCCAAGACCCCGAGCTTACTTTTTTTACTTTCCGTTGACGCTTAGGACTTGAGGCAAGTAAAAGTCTACTAATCTATGTCATGCAAAGCTATTATTGTCTGAGGTAGTGCAAGTAGACTTGGGAAATGTCTGAATTGGATGCTGAATGCTGGATTATTGAGTGATTGCAGTAGATTGGGACCAAAGAATTGAGGATATGCTTTGGATATCTCTATACATTCTGATTTTGTTGAACTATGATTGAAAGGACAATCTGTGGTGAAATTTTGGAAGTGAAATAGCCGTTGTATAGGCGCGGGATCCTATTGACTCCGTAGTGTCCGAATTAGATCCAGTGTAACTCGGCAATTTTGTAGATTTTCTAGCGATAGTTCCAGGGAAAATTTCGGTTCCGATTTCTTATGAAAGTTGTAAGGAATTGTCTAAACTAAGACATGTGTTTTTGGTCAGATTTTTCGAAATCAATACAGAGGCACAAATTTCTTTTAATGGGAAGTATTTTCTGCCAAAGTACAGATTCTATCGATAGAAGAAGTTAAGGGTCGAGTTGTGCGATTTCCTGTGATTTATACATGACAAATTTGGCTTAGCATTCTTCATGAAATTATTTCCTTTAGATATTTTTTACAACATACTAAAATTTTAGAATTTTCTGAGTTCGTTTAGGGGTTATTCCAAAATTTTTACTAAAACTGTGCATCCTGATTTTTGAGCTGTTTTATTTCGAGTTTGCTCAATTTTTCTCAAGGGTGAATGCATCTTGGTTTATCATTTGATATGATGGTGTTGGTATTCAACATATTATTCAACTCTGAGTTTTGATGAAAACGTTTTATTGAAATAATATGAGATGACACTGCTGCCATTGGACCCTCGGGTCAACGATGCCCCAGGAGTGTCGGGATGCCCGGTGGTATGTCGGTAAGTAATTCCAGGGGATGCCTGGTGGTATGTCAGTACATAATTCCGGAGGGTAGGGGTAACCATTTTCATGGCGAGCCCCAAAGTTTTCCCCGGGAGTGTCGGGATGCCCGGCGGTATATCGGTACGTAATTCCGGAGGGTCAGGGTAACTATTTTCATGGCAAGCCCCGGAGATTCCTTGTGATGCTAGGTGGGGTGCGAGATACCTAGAGGTGTGACGTAACATGCTCTGAATGCCCGGTGGCCTAGTGGCATAATGCCGAAGGCTTTCGCGATGCCAGGTTGGGTACGAATGTCTGGAGGGATGCAAACATTGGTCCTCCGGGAGGTGAAACCTTTTTGAATATTAAAATTGATGGTTCTACTAAGTGTGTGTGTTGTCTAGTTATAGGACTAAATTGTGTGGCATGAAATGAGACGTGTCATAACAGTTTGGCTCTATAATCGAGACTCGTCTGAATGAAATGGTGCATTTTGGTTTTGAAGCTGCATTTGCCATTACTTTGAAAAGTTTTATGGATTTGATGAATACTCAATGCTTTGATCAAATGTTTTGTCTATCTTGCACGAAATTAGATAATGATGGTTCTGTGAGATATAGTTTAGTAGATCTTTTATTGCTAAGTGGCTATACTAACCCCTTCTTGAGGACTAACATTTCAAACTAGTCGAGATGTCTCTGTTTCTTGTTACTCCTGGCACATTCTATGGGATTCCAATCGACCTACAATGCGAGTGGTCGGAGCATCACCATCCCGAGGTATGAGGCCTGGTGTTTGTTCAAGTACGGGTATTGATTGTATTTGATATTGGTCCTCCTGCCAGCCCAATACTTCAAGAGTTCCTATCGGTCTTTGTCCGCCAAGATGGACAAACGCTAGGGCCGTTGCTACCACTGCTAGCAGACGAACCGGACGGGTGGGTGTGACTGAGAGTGATGGACAGTAGAGGAAGCATTTTTCGACGCCAACGCTAACTAATGGACTTTGTAGGTGGCTGTTGGAAAAAGAAGTCAGTTATCTTTTGAAAGTAGCCGAGTATAGAAAAACTTGGCTTTTTGATGTATCGACTAATGATGTCCATATAGTTATGTAAATAAAAGTGTTCGGCTTTAACTTATAAAAGTTTTAGTTGGTGTGCATCACTTTACATTTCAGAACGGGGAATAGTTGAATGTGCTTCCACTATATTTACTGCGCAGGGACTGATTTAAAAGATATAAACCCTCAGGATTTATGATTCATGATGAAATCCCATGGTATCAGAGTATTAGACTTTCAAGTCAAGTTAAAGGTATGTGTGGTGACCCTAATGGATTGGGGGCCGTTAGAGGGTGCCACATTATATACCGACGCACCATTCATCAACATTTCAAAAAGAAAAGGGAAAGGTTTTGGTGCTCTCGAAATCTCGAACTTTGATGTGGACCAATTTGCACTAAGCCGGGAGTGAGGTTTAGATTTGCCAATGTGCCGAATTCAAATTACTTGTTTTGACAACTCTTTTCAATTTTGGACGAGAGTTGCAAGCCCGGTCTATTGTACGTGATTTCTTAAATGCATTGGAAAGTTAGCCGTGGGAGTGGACCTACGGGCTTAATATTTTACGTCTGAGTTTTGTTCATTGGTTCTATTGATATGGAAATGACATATGATTTCAAAGCCTACTGTTGTTGTATTGATATACTTTTGAAAATCTCAGTTTGCATTGTTTGATATCATGAAGGAAGATTTTCAAGCATTCAAAAGGAATTTCAAATGTGGTTGTTCCTTTAAAACTGTTTTGGCATTGAAATGATATGATTGATATACTATGGCTAAGATATATAATTGATGCCGTTGGACCCTCGAGTTGACGATGCCCCGGGAGTCCTAATGCCCATGGGATCGAATGAGTTGACGTCGTTGGATGCCTGGGGTTCGTAGTACCCTAGAGGTTCCACGAGAGTGTCGCAATGCCCGGTTGTATGTCGGTATGTAATTCTAGAGGTAGGGGTAACCATCTTCATGGAGAGCCCCGGCGATTCCTTGTGATCCCAGATGGGATGCGAGATGCGTAAAGGTGTAACGTGACATGCTCTGGATGCTTGGTGACTGAATACCGGAGGCTTTCGCGATGCCAGGAGGGATGCGAATGCCTAGAGGGACGCAAACACCGGTCCTCTAGGATAGACGTTGGAAAATGAAAACAAACTGAGTTCCAAAAATAATGACCCTGCTAATAATTGCGCCTGATTATGGGAGAAAATTGTGTGGCATGGTATGGGACGTGTCATAACAGTTTGGTCCTATAATCAGGACCTGTGTGACTGAAATAGTGCATTGTGGTTTTGAAATTTCGCTGACATTGCTCTTAAAAAGGGTTTTATCTATCTAATGCACATTTATAATTTTGAATACATATTTTATCTATCTTGCATGGACTTGGATTGTGATGGCTTGCATAGTATAGCTTAGTAGATCATCAACTGCTGGGTGGTTGTGCTCACCCCTTTTTGGGGACTAACATTTTAAACTAAACGAGATGCCTTTGCTGCCCATACCTCTCGGCACATTTTATGGAATCCCGATCGACTTGTGGTGCGAATGGTCGGATCATCACCATCCTGAGATGCGAGGACTGATTTTTATTCGAGTGTGGGTATTGATAGTGTTTGGTATTGGTCCTCCCGCCGGCCCAATACTTCAGAAGTATCTTACTATCTTCGTCCGTCAAGATGGACGCATGCTAGGGTTGTTGCCATCGCCCCAGCAAATGGATCGGACGGGTGGGTGTGACCGACAGCGAAGGACAGTAGAGGAAGCATTTTTGGACGCTGACACTAGTTGTTGGACTCGTGTAGATATCTGTTGGAAAAGTCGGGTATCTTTTGAGAGTAGCCGGGTATAGAAAACCTTGGCATTTTGGTGTACCGACGAATAATGTCCATTTAATTATGTAAATAAAAGTGTTCGACTTTAACTTATAAATGTTTAGTTGGTTTGCATCATTTTATTTATAGGAAAGGGAGTTGTTGGATGCGCTTTTGCTATATAAATAGTGCAAGGACGAATCTAAAAGATATAAACCCCCAAGATTTTTGAATTATAATGAAATTCCATGGTATCAAAGTAACAAACTTTCAGGGCAAAGTAACAAACTTTCAGGGCAAAGTGAAAGGTACTTATGGTGACCCTAATAGATTAGGGGCCATTGAGGGGTGCCACAACGAGTGGTATTAGAGCAAGGTTTAATTGGAGTGATAATGTGTCTCAATTGGAAATGATGATATAATGATGCACACCATACGATACTAACCAAGGGTAGTTGACTAACTATGAACAACGGGTGATAGGTATTGACTTGTAGATCCCTAGTAACTATTGCGAGTTACCTTTGCGCGGCAGTAACATTTTTATGTTACTTATGTGACTTTAGTGACCCCTTTTTTATTTCATTATCTGACCAGTGACATCGAGTCACTAATCATTCCTGAGGCAAATGCTTGAAAAACTATAAGGAAATCATGGTATGAACTAGGAGTTCTCATCCATCGAGGCATTGGTCAATATAGGAAATTTGATTGAATGACAAGCTCAGCAGCAACCTGGAGCCAGACGTTACCCTCAAGGACTGGTGGTGCAATTCCTGAAGTTGAAACCACCTAAGTTTAGTGGAATGGGAAGTCCTAAGGAGGCGGAACAATGGATTGATGGAATGGAATGGGTTTTCCAGTTCTTGAATTGTAATTACGTCGAAAAGATAACTTTGGCAGAATACCAATTGGAGAGAAATGCAAAGTTTTGGTGGAGCACTTCACGAGACACAATCTTTCCACCAGGTATTGACATAAATTGGGATGAGTTTGTTAGAGCTTTCAATAGAAACCTTTTTTTTTTTTTTTTTGTGCTAAGGATAAGAAGATCACAGAATTTGTTCAATTAGAACAAAAGGAGCTGACAGTAGAGCAATATGAAGCAAAATTTTTGGAATTGTCTAGGTATGCTCCCAGGTTGGTTGAGGATCGAGAGGAAAAGGCAAAAAGATTCCTAAAGGGGCTAAGGACTGACATCAGAAAACAACTAGTATCTCTGAATATAAGAGTTTATAATGAAATCTATGAAAGGGCATAGTTGGTGGAATAGGAGTTGATGAGGGAACAATCAAAATTTGGAAGGCAGTCAGCCTTTAGTAATATTATACGGGGTAAGAGACCCTATCCTAGTCAAGGTCAGCCCTGGGAATCTAAGAGAAAGAGTAACTTTGGGAGTTTTAGAAAGGCTTGGAGTGGCTCGACCTTTAGAAGAATACCCTACTAGATGGTAATTGCCAGAGGCGTAGTGGACAACATGGATCAAGACCCTATGGTGAATGATTGAAATGTTTTGAATGTGGATAGAAGGGTCACTTTAGGAGAGATTGTCCACAAGAGAAGTCGCAACCGAATGTCAGCTCAATGCGACAGATGCAACAACGTACTGCTAGAACAAATCTACCAAGGAATTCATAGAGGCCACCAGTACAAGGAAGGGTGTATGCGGTCACCCAAGAGGAAGTAGAAGCTTCCAAAAATGTCATCTCAGGTACGATCTCTATAAATGGCAAAAAGGCATATGTATTGTTTGATATGGGTGCTACGCATTCATTCTTGTCTAAAAGATATAGATAGTTGAGTAAGATAGAAACTACATTTATTGAGACGCCTCTGTGTTTCTACACCATTAAAGAATATGGTGTTGTCTACACTGGTGTGTAAAAAGTGTAGAATAATTATAGGGGGATGGGATATGGAAATAGACTTAGTCATGATGGCTATGTAAGACTTTGATGTTATCGTAGGAATGGACTGGCCCCATAAGCATAAGGCTAAGGTGGATTGCTATAGGAAAGTGATCCAGTTTGTTTCACCTAACCAGTCTAGTTTTGAATTTTTCAAAGGTCAGACAAATTCATTGATAGCCATTATTTTGGCAGTAGAAGCCCGCGCACTTCTTGACGAAGGATGTCAAGGGTACTTGGCAATGGTAAAGGATTATACTAAGGAAGAGGCTAAACTCGACGAAATTCAAGTGGTCAGGGAATTTCAGGATGTATTTCCTGAGGAACTGCCTAGGTTGCCACCAGAACAAGAAATTGAGTTCGAGATCGAACTGATGCTTGGAACAGGATTGATATCAAAAACCCCGTATAGGATGGCCTTAATGGAATTGAAGGAATTAAATGTGGAACTACAAGAGTTGCTCAATAAAGGATTTATTAGGCCAAGTGTTTCTCCTTGGGGTGCGTGTGACATCCCAGATTTTCAGTCATATTTTATATTGAATAAATCAGGCATTTCATTGATGCGTCTATAGGGCTGTTCTCAGAACTGATCATTCTAGAGACAACTAGACTATCTGGGGAAAACTATTAAGAATTTTAAGGCAAATAGACTTGAGAATTCGACTAGGAATCGGCTGCTCGACCGTGTTCATCTGCTGAGATCATTATGGCACAGACGTAAATTGATTAGAGATTAGATATAGGTCGATTCGACGGAGATGTATGGCTAATCGTGGGTGACACCACTAAATTGGAAAATTCTCGTCGATCGGCACTAATTTGATTTCTTTATCGTTTTGGTACCCTGTGTCCGTATTTGAATTCTCAAGATTTCTACGAAAATCGAGAGTCACCAATGAGTCGAGTGGGTTCATAGTGGCTCGAAGAAAATCGACCACGAGTCAATTGCCCTGAAAAGTTCTGAAAGTTACCCAGTAGCCTGGGTTACGCTAAAAGCACGTCAAATAGAAATTAATCGCCAATTCGAGTCCGATTTCAAAAATTGAAATTTCGGTCATGTCACCATTAATTCTAGGAGTGTCGACTCAGTCTCAGAAGAATTTTCGGAGATTCCGAGATTTTTACGGAAATTGGGTTCGGACTTCGCGGAATTTTGGCAGAAATCCAGATTGGTTAAATTGATGGGGAATTGGACTTCTAGGCCAAGTCTTTGCATATCGTGGATTTATAGAAAATCATTGGGATTTTTCTACGTCAAAATTGGATCTCAATTTGGAAAATTGAGTGAGGAATTAAAGCTAAATTAAATGAAATTCGGATTTAGAATTCTACAACAATTTTGACATCACAAATGGAATTATTTGGGAGATTTTTGTTGGAAAGTGATGGGAGACAAGATCATAAATGGAGGGGATAACAATTGAAGACATGGGACCCCTTGGACTGCCTTTCACGTGCGCTCTCCCCTCCGTTCCTATCCATCTTCGTGCGACACCTGAAGCTGAAGAAGACCAAGCGAAATTCCACCGCCAGCAGTCGCAACTCCTTTCATCCGCGCGTCCCCCAGCTCCACACAAGCACGCGCACATCTCGGTCAAATTCTCCAACGAGTTCACGCTCGTGCACCAGCTGCTCGTTCTCTTCCGCCAACAACGAAGACCCAGCTTCTCTCTCTATTTTCGGTGACCACCAGCGACTGGAAGAAAACCCACCTGCTGCTCCACAAATTTTCCTTGGTCAATCTTCAATAAAATTCGTTAAGCTGCCCCAGCTGCTCGTTCTTCCCTCTGCCGCACGATCAGTCCACTTCAGCAAAGTGGTTGACCGCCTTCACTGCCCAAGATCCCACCAAGAAGTCCAGCGTCGTCGTCTGTGCTTCTCCACCAGCAGCACGCGTCTGCGAGCAGCTTCATCTTCGCTGCTTCGTTCCGCTCAGCATCCACCGAAGTCTCGATTCCTCAGCTCTTGCCAGCACGCCCACGCGTCCAAGCTCCAGTAAGCTTGGTCTTCACCGGTCAACAAATCGGTGTTGAAGACACCAAAGCGGGCCGCCTTCTGCACCCACGCGTCCACCGAAGTTCTCCAGCCCACTTGGCAAGCCCAATTCCAGCAATTAAATTTCAAGCCCAGCGAAGCCATCACCTTATCAGGCCCAGTGAATTCAGCTCCAAAGCCCAGCAAAATTAGAGGCCCGCGAGGACAGCCCATTCAAGGCCCGTTCTGTCAAGTGAAGCCCAGTCCAATACAAGACAAATCTCAGTTGGGCTGAAATTTGTTGGGCCAAGGTCAAGGCCCGGTCCAAGCCCGCCGGTGTCGTCGAAAGTTCGGATTTCGGCCACCGTCGCGTCACCGTTGCGGTGTCCCGGTCCCCGCTTTTAATCAAGTGAGTAATCTCACTAATCCTCGCTTAGTAGACTAATGATGCTTAAGGATTGATTAGATTTAATTAAGTGCAATTAGGTGGTTAGATTAGTTGAGAACAATTAAATTAGTGACTTAATGATGCATGTTAGGTGGTTAGACTTAGTCATTAGCAAGTAGAGACGTACTATTATTTATTGAATGCATCTTGGGATTTTTCCCGACCCATTTCAGGCTCCAATCAGGCATTACGGGCCTAAATTGGATTTTTAGTATTTATTTATTAATTTTCGAAATTAATTATTTAATTAATTATTTTTCGGAAATTAGGCAAGGATAGCCGACGACTGAAATTTCGTGCTGATTGTCGTGGTGCAGTCCGTTTATTTATTTGAGCTCTACGTTGTGTTGAATTAAATTAATTGCGCAATTTGAGGAATTATTCCTAAATTGATTAAGATTGAGTAATTGAGTTGCGGATGGCCGAGTATGATTGTTTAGCATCAATAATGCATTGATGAGCTATTAAGTGGAGAAGTTTATGAGAGTGAATTGAATATACTCTTGGCTAAGATCCATCGGGTACGTTAATATCGTGTGAAAATTGAGTGAGTTGATGAGTATGTGGGGATTTATCCCAAAATTGATCAGTGTCGGTATTCAATTAGAATTTGATTGTGAGAGGTTGTGAGTTGAACCTCGAAAGTCGCCCAAAGCATGGCTGTGCCAATAGGGCCGAGTTCTGCCACCGAATTTGGAGTTGGTCGCGCCCATTGGGCCGTAATCTGCCACCTGATATGGGTCACGCCTGATAGGGCCGTAATCTGCCACCCGATATGGGTCACGCCTTATCTGGCCATAATTTGCCACCCGATAGGGGTCGCGCATGATAAGGCCGTAATCTGCCACCTATTAAAGGTCGCGCCCATTGGGCCATAATTTGCCACCTAAAGATAGGTCATGTCCTTTGGGACTATAATTTATTGCCAAGAAATTTGGTAGGCTATGCTCGTGAAGTCGTGACTACGATTTGAGACTGAATAAGGGAAACGACTGGGGAATAGTCGAATTGACATGAAATCGACTAGGTCGATGGATCGAGATATTGATCTATGATGTAATTGCTTGGGTGCCTATTGAACTGTGCTAATATGCAGGTGGAATCTGAGGCCCAGGTAGGTCCTCTGACCCGTGCGTGTATAGGCAGCCTGGTTAGCATATTGGTTTTCTAATCGAGTCTTAGTGGGGTAGAACTTGCTGATACGTAGTCTCATCCTAGTTGTGGGACAACATTTCAGGCTGTAGATGAGCCTGTGAAGAAGGAACCAGAAGAGGACGATGAGCCGGAAAAAGATGAAGAGCTTGAAGGAAATGAGCTTAGTGAAGAAGAGTCAGAAGGGGATTAGGATGATCCTGAGTACGACCTAGATGAGGATTGAGATCCCATCCTCTTTTGTGAACCTTGTGTGGTGTATGTAGAGTGTGACTAGAATGTTATGAATAGTCTTGTGAATAGACTTTGAGTTATGCCATCTATAAAGGTTCGGTTGTGGATTTCAATATGAAAAATATGGCATTACTTTTCTATCCCATTGTTTTATTGTCTGGGGATTTATAATTGCTTCCGCATGTGCTTAATAAACGAAAGGGTCGGCGATACTTAGTCCTGGGATATCGCATTATAAAATCGACCAAGTAGAAGGATGTGTGCGTGCCCAAAGATCGGGGCGTGACAGTGCGCCGGTCTTGTTTGTGAAAAAAGAAGGATGGGTCAATGTGCTTATGCATTGATTATAGACAACTAAACCAGGTGACCATTAAGAATAAGTACCCCTTGCATAGAATTGATGACCTATTTGACCAACTACAAGGAAGTTCAGTCTTTTCTAAAATCAACATGAGGTCAGGATACCATCAGCTAAGGATTAAGAAAGAAGACATTCTTAAGAGTGCATTTAGGACTCGCTATGGACACTACGAGTTCCTAGTCATGCCATTTGGACTAACGAATGCTCCGGCTGCATTTATGGATTTGATGAATAAGATATTTAAGCCTTATTTGGATCAATTTGTGATTGTCTTCATTGATGATATCCTAATATATTCTAAAGAACCTAAAGAGCATGAGCGACATATGATTTCAAAGCTTGCTGCTGTTGTATTGATATGCTTTTGAAAATCTTAGTTTGCATTGTTTGATATCATGAAGGAAGATTTTCAAGCATTCAAAAGGAATTTCAAATGTTGTTGTTGCTTTAAAACTGTTTTGGCATTGAAATGATCTAATTGATATACTATGGTTGAGATATATAATTGATTCTGTCGAACCCTCGAGTCGGCGATGCCCCAGGAGTCCGGATGCCCATAGGATCGAATGAGTCGATGCCATTGGATGCCTGGGGTCTGAAGTACCCTAGAGGTTCCCCGGGAGTGTCAGGATGCTTGGTTGTATGTCGGTACATAATTCTGAATGGTAGGGGTAACCATCTTCATGGTGAGCCTCGGCGATTCCTCATGATGCCAGGTGGGATGCAAGATGCCCGGAGGTGTAACGTGACATGCTCTGGATGCCCAGTGACTGAATACTAGAGGCTTTCGCGATGCCAAGTGGGATGCGAATGCTCGGAGGGACGCAAACACTGGTCCTCTGGGATAGACATAGGAAATGAAAACAAAGTAAGTTCTAAAAATAACGACCCTGCTAATAACTGCGCTTGATTATGGGATGAAATTGTGTGGCATGGTATGGGATGTGTCATAACGGTTTGGCTCTATAATTGGGACCTGTGTGACTGAAATAGTGCATTGTGGTTTTGAAATTTCTTTGACATTGCTTTTAAAAAGGGTTTTATCTATCTTATGCACATTTATTCTCTTGATTTCATATTTTGTCTATCTTGCATGGACTTGGATTGTGATGGCTTGCATAGTATAGCTTAGTAGATCTTCAACTGCTGGGTGGTTGTACTCACCCCTTTTTAGGGACTAACATTTAAAACTAGACGAGATGCCTCTCTTGCCTGTACCTCCTGACACATTTTATGGAATCTCGGTTGACCTGTAGTGCGAATGGTCGGGCATCACCATCCTGAGTTGCGAGGACTGATTTTTATTCGAGTGCGGGTATTGATAGTTTTTTATATCGGTCCTCCCACCGGCTTAGTACTTCAAGAGTATCTTACTGTCTTCGTCTGTCGAGATGGACGCACACTTGGGCCGTTGCCACTGCCGCCAGCAGACGGACTGGATGGGTGGGTGTGATCAAGAGCAAAGGATAGTAGAGGAAGCATTTTTGGATGCCGACATTGGTTATTGGACTCATGTAGATATCTGTTGGAAAAGTCGGGTATCTTTTGAGAATAGCCGGGTATAGAAAACCTTGGCATTTTGGATTACCAACGAATGATGTCCATATGATTATGTAAATAAAAGTGTTTGGATTTAACTTATAAATGTTTAGTTGGTGTGCATCGTTTTATTTATAGGAAAGGGAGTTGTTGGATGCGCTTTTGCTATATAAACTGCGCAGGGGCCAATCTAAAAGATATAAACCCCCAGGATTTATGAATTATAATGAAATTCCATGGTATTAGAGTAACAGACTTTCAGGGCAAAGTGAAAGGTACTTGTGGTGACCCTAATGGATTGGGGGCCGTCGAGGGGTGCCATAGCAAAAGTATAATTACTGCAGTAATTTATGAAAAATTATAAACAACAATAGGCCAATAAAAGATCACATTTAAACTTTGATTAATGTGTAGCACCTTCTATATTATGTTGTCCCTCTAAAACTAAATGATTTCAACTTTTTCGTCACTATGAAAGGATGACTTAACTTAACATAGGAGTAACATAGAAAAGGTTTGGGACACGCTGCGAACTGGAGATCAAAGCAGACCTTTGATCTACATATTAGCTGGAGATTTAATTCACGAACATAGAGAAAGAACAACCGATCAATGAAAAAATAATGCCTAGTACATCTAGCAAATGACATTCAGGACAACACAGATCAAAGTGACAATTGGCTCTGCACGCAAGCTAGGAAATCAAGCAAATTATCAAGATAAGTGACCCATGAATTCGCCATATGAATCGGAATGTTAGATGATCACCTCTTGTCCTCTGTTCCATCCCATGGATAATTTGCAACTAAGGCACCTTGAGAAATTATAGGAGGATGCGCATTGTTACATTCATTGTCCAAATGATTCTTCATATTTAAAATTTTAATCACATTACACATGGGAGGCAGAGGGGGGTGATAAACAAGTGTAAATCATGCATCAATAAACAAGTATATAATCATGCGTTGTCATCAAAGGCCCTGCCAGCATGACAGGATCTAGCACAAAACAAGAAAAGCTAAATTTAGTACCCCATGCAAGGAAGCAAATGCTGTGAAATGAATCTCTCTCAACCATTTCATAATTGCCCTTGTTTTTGGCTATCGTGAACTTATATCTCCATTCAATGGAAAGAACTGTCCTTTCATGTAATACATACATCATAAGATAATAAAACAAAACTAAAAGTAAAGGGGAAATTGATCATAAATCATGGAAATAGAGAAGTCTTTTCTTTACTCATATTAAGCAATAAGGAAATTGCTTTGCCAACAACTGCAAAAATGCAAGAATTATAACTAAATACGCGACAAATCTTCAAAGGAAGATAGCATACATGATAAGATCTTCTCCACTAGAAAAGATGAAGAGAAAAGGAGAACAATTGTTAAATTCCACTGCGACTCTCAAAACATATCTTAAATTAATGCAAGCTATCAAAGTTGGAATCAATTGCAAGAAAAGACTTGTTCCGTTATTGGACAATACATGAAGGAAGCAATTATTAACGTTATTTGACAATGAGAACAAGAAATTGAAGAAAAAATCATTAGACATTAGCCTTGATATAAAGCATGGCAATAGTTGATGAAAGAAAAAACACCTATGAAAATGTCAGATTAGGAGTTATCATTCAAAAAAGGTGAAAAAAGCAATACCCGAGCATGTTAGGAAAAGCTCCAAACTTACAATATTAAGCTTTTCACCATACCCTCCTAGGGAAATTACTCTCACTACAAACGCTTACTATCCTCTTTAAAATTCTAGGAACAACTCTTCATGATGACAAAAAAATATGTTGGCTGGCCCTACTAGCATCTCCCCTGTATTATGTTAACACAAAATTACAGAAAATCAACCTTAAGTTGACAAAAATAAGTGATCGCGATCATCTAACAACATGAGATGCTAAAGCGGCCTCTTGAGTCTTACCCGTTGTGACTTGTTTCTTAAAGATACTCTTACCAATAGAAGTAGAAGCATAGAAAGAACCGACAACCCATACTAATAAAAGAAGAGAACAAGAAGGAACGAATTACCCAAGTTGGCAACGCCAAGTCCAGAAGGGGCAAGCGTCACCACGGGGTGTGAGCATCATCCAGCGGCGGTGCGAACGGTGTCTGAGCAGTCGAGGGAAGCAAGGGGGCATCGTCGTCAAGGGCATCACCGGGGGGCGAGCACCATCTGGGGGGTGGGGGGAGGGACAAGTGCTGTCCAGCAGCGGGACGGGACAAGTGGCAACCAATGGTGGGACGAGGCGAGCGGCATTGAGGGCAAGCGTCTAGGAGCGAGCGGCGTCTAGCGGTGGGACGAGCGGCTACCGATGGCGGGACGAGGTGAGCGTGGTCGAGGGCAAGTGTTTATGGGTGAGCGGCGAGCGGCGAGACGAGGCGAACATCGTCGAGGGCAAGAGTTTGGGGGCAAGCGGTGAGACGAGGCGAGTGTAGTCGAGGGCAAGCGTCTGGGGGTGAGCGGCGGGGCGAGGCGAGCGTCGGTGAGGGCAAGCGTCTAGGGCTGAGCAGTGAGGATGGGATGAGGCGAGCATCATTGAGGGCAAGCGTCTGGGAGCGAGCGACGAGTAGCGAGACAAGGCAAGTGATGTCATGGGCGAGTGTCTAGGGGCGATCGGTGTCCATCGGAGGATGAGTGGCAACCGACGACCAGCGGCGGACGAGGCGACCGGTGTCGAGGGCGAGCATTTGGGGGAGAGCAGTGTCTAGCAGAGGGCAAACGGCATCCAGTAGTGGGACGAGGCAAGCGGTGCCAAGGGCGAGCATCTAGGAGCAAGCGGCATCTAGCAGAGGGATGAGAGACGACTGGCGACCAGTAGCGTTCAGCAGAGGGATGAGGTGAGTGGCGTCGGGGACTAGGGTTGGGCAAAGAATAGGCGAAGGGTAAGACAATTGAAGTGTGAAGACTGTAGAGGGCTTTTACTTTTTAGGTTTAGGGTAGGAACCCTAACCGATTCCGGTTCCTCATGGAACCGAAACTGAGAACCGCCAGTTCCCAAAAAAAGGAACTAGGATCCGGAATTAGCCTCCCTAGAACTGAGAACTGGACCGGACCCTAATCATTCTTCCGGTTCGGTTCTCCGGTTTCCGGATCTACTCGGGTACCGCGCTCACCCCTAATCATTCTTCCGGATTGATTACCATAAGGAACAAGTTCTGGAGGGAGAGTAGTGGGTCAAATGACATTGCAATGGAATTCTCATGGGAGAGTGAAGGGAAGTTTCTCTAAAGAAAGGCATGCTTCACTCATTCGGCACATCATGGTGAAAAGAGATGGATCTTATTCTTCACAAAGAAAAAACCGAAAGAGAGCAACTTCTGCTCTCCAAGGAAAAAGAGACTTAAATATATTTACATTTAATCACGATAAAGTTTTTAGAGAAAAGATATAATCTGTGTGAAGGGGCCATGACCACCTGAAGAAGAAACTACATGCCCCACAGAAGGAAGCAAGTTTTCTACTTTAATCAAATGAACCGTGGAATTTTGCATATTTTGCATCTAAAGACAGGAGGGGCAGTAGAAAATGCACACAAAACAACCTATCAATGTTTACAAATGGGAGAAGTCGAATTGCTTTAGATTGTCTTGATGTGGTAGAAACCTAATTTTGCTCAAACTTAAAGTAGTTGGGAGAACTCTAATTTTTATAGATTGCTTTAATGTATTTTAGACCTAATTTTATGCAAAGTCAAAGTGGTTTGATCATACTATCAAGGGAGAATAAGTCATCGCGGGATAGTAATGCCAAGAATTTTCTGATAGTAAGTTTAGGGAATTACGAGTTCAACACTGACCAGAAAGCATAGCAAACCTAAAATGATCGACGGGCGATTTCAGCGCTAGGAAAAAGACGATCCCCTCATAAACACGCAATTTCTTTTGTGCTGTAGTATAAGACATTATTTAATCTTCAGAGCCTGCTCGGTGCGGCAAAAGACTGAGACTAGGATGCTACTTTATGCACTCTGGAATATTCATCCTGCTTGAGCATAAGTTCTAGCGGAAGAAACGGGAAAGTTGGCTTGGCAAATAAGCAATCAGGTGAAAATATAAAGAAACCGTGGTATAAGCATCCCATTTCCGCCTACCAAGTGTAGTTTCTAAACCAGCATAAAATGGTAAAGAGTCTAAAGACAGCAAAGGAGAATTAGTGAACACCAGGAGATACTTGTTTATGGCTTGTAAAATCAGGAGGACACATCAGAAACCCATTTCATCCTGTAGGCAAAGTAAAAACAATGTCTTATATCAAGTTACCTCATTAAAACCAACTTTACCTCCGCTTTCTTTCTCTTCCACAGAAAGCAAGAGAACTTTGGGGAAATTATCCACCCTTCCTTAGCCAGCTTCAGATGCAAGCATGTGATATCCAGCCTTTTGAAGCACAATAAGGGCCTTTTGGTTCACAAAAGTTTTCAATTGAAATTGAACACAATAAAACAATTTGATCAGTCTCATGCTGATAATTTCCTATATAAGGAGCACTTTCACAACAACAACAAAAAAGAAAAAAAAAAAAAAAAAAAGAGAGTGGATAAAGGAAGAAGAATAGCACGTGTCATTTTTCGAATGAACGAACCCTTATCTGTCTATCGGCAATGAATTGGATGTGTGATGTATTAAATGTACTTCAGTTTTTCTCAAGCAATCACGTCCATATATTTTCTCCACAAATCAACGATGATCTTAAACGTCTCTCCATCGTTCAGAAGAGTTGGTTGCCTCTCTCCTTTTGAAAAGCTGATTTGGCATAATCCAAATAGTGAAAGAAAAAAAGAAAGATTCTTTATTTTTTATAAGTAAAATGAATGGGAGATGCAATCCGCATAGCTATCCCAAATAAGGAAGAAAAGGTGCATGGTCAGTGATCAATTTTTTTTTTCTTTTTCTGTTTTACTAATGACTCAAGCAAATTTGAGACATTGGATCCTTTTACCACTTTTAAGATTCATATTCGAATAATCTAAAAAATAATTTTTTTTGAGTCTCATGCTGATAATTTCCTAAATAAGAAGCATTTTCACAAAAAAGAAGAAAAAAAAGGAAAAAAAAAAGGAGAGAGTGAATAAAGGGAGAAGAATAGCACTAGTCGTTTTTACAAAGGAACGAATCCTTATCTGTCTATCGGCAAGGAATTGGATGTGTAAGAAAAAAAGAAAGATTCTTTAGTTTTCCTCAAGCAATCGCGTCCATTTGTTTCTCTACAAATCAACGATAATCTCGAACGTGTCTCCATCGTTCAAAAAAGTGTGTTGCCTCTCTCCTTTTGAAAAGCTGATTTGGCATACTCCAAATAGTGAAAGAAAAAGAAAAATATTCTTTCTTTTGTCATGAGTAAAATGGATGGGAGATGCAATAACTATCCCGGATGAGGAAGATAAGGTGCATTGTCAGTGATCAATTTTTTTTTTCTTTTTCTGTTTTACTAATGACTTAAGCAAATTTGAGACATTGGATCCTTTTACCACTTGGAAGATTCAAATTGGAATAATCTGTAAACAATTTGATCGGTCTCATGCTAATAATTTCCTAAATAAGGAGCATTTTCACAAAAAAAAAAAAAAAAAAAAAAAAGAGAGAGTGTATAATGGAAGAAGAATAGCATGTGTCGTATTTATGAAGGAACGAACCCTTATCCATCTATCGGCAAGGAATTGGATACGTGATGTATTGAATGAACCTCAGTTTTCCTCAAGCAATCACATCTATATGTTTTCTCCACAAATCAATGGTGATCTTAAACGTCTCTTTCATTTAGAAAATTTAATTGCCTTTCTCCTTTTGAAAAGTTGATCTAACATAATCCAAATAGTGAAAGAAAAAGAGAAAGATTCTTTCTTTCTTTATAAGTAAAAGGGATGGGAGTAGCAATCCGCATAGTTATCCCGGATCAGGAAGAAAAGATGCATGGTCGGTGATCAAATTTGTTTTTTCCTTTTCTGTTTTACTAATAACTCAAGCAAATTTGAGACATTGGATCCTTTTACAACTTTTAAGATTCAAATTTGAATAATCTTAAAACAATTTGATCAGTCTCATACTAATAATTTCCTAATAAGGAGCACTTTCACCAGAGAGAGAGAGAGAGAGGATAAAGGAAGAAGAATAGCACGTGTCGTTTCTACAAAGGAACGAACGCTTATCTGTCTGTTAGTAAGGAATTGGATGTTTGATGTATTAAATAAACTTCATTTTTCCTCAAGCAATCACATCCGAACTTTTTGTGGTGGAGATCTAGAACGGGTTGTTTTAGGGACTAGAGTCAGACACGTATCGCGATCCTTCGATATGGAATATACATGCAAACCAAACACTTAATTTTGAAATGCGTACTGAATTGGAAAGACTTGGTAGAAGAACAAGGTGCAAAAGCTAATGAAGATTGGACAGGACCTTCTTGACATTGGTTGAGCAATGTCTTCTTCCTCTCTTATTATTGTATTTGCGGACAAATAGGTAGCAGGAGCCACGCCCAAATCATTTATGTTTTGTTCAGTGAACTTCTTATTCCTCAAATGGGCCTTGAATTCAAGGCATGATTTTCACCTCCGGACGGTACGAAACCGAATTCGAGCCGTAGAAAATTGAAGGCCTCCATGTCAATCCCACTTGATAGAATGGTCCAAATTCAGTTTAATACACGCGCTAAGTCTGTACAAGAAAACGAAAAATGGCCCACGCGCACGCGATAACGGATAGTGGCTGAAACGCGGGGAACATTAACTCCTTAGGACGATGCCAGTCAGTCGCCGCGTGGTAGTACACTCCAAGCCACTGGTCCTCCTCCACGTGACTCCTTGGTCACACGGTCAAATATTTTCCTGTATAAATCCCCGTGTTCCCTGCTTTCGACCACCGCACACCATCTCAGCTGGCAACACACCTTTGCAGGGCAATATTTCCTTAAGTGAGGGTCACCAAAATGTCTGAGCGCTACTATCCCGGCGGAGGCAGGTACGGCCCTGGTGGAGGTGGGTACGGCCCTGGTGGAGGCGGAGGCGGGTATGGCCCTGGTGGAGGCTGGTACGGCCCTGGTGGAGGCGGGTACGGCCCTAGTGGAGGCGGGTACGGCCCCGGTGGAGGCGGCCATGGAGGCCGTGGTGGAGGCCGCCGACCTGACCATGGCAGCAAGCCCGGAGGAAATGTGGTATATGCGCAAGGCTATGGTGGATCAGGTGTACACACCGGAAATGCCACCGGTGGAGCAGGTTCAACAGGCTTTCATCTCTTTGGTGGATCGAGCGGAACGGGCGGAAATGCAGATTCATCAGGTGGGAATGGTTATGGGGGCAGCTACAACGTGGGTGGAGGCTAGTCCGCCACCGCTTGCTGGTCGTGGGGGAGTAGTGTGCTTTGATATGTGATGTAAATTGACTCCGGTGCCTTTTAACTATCTTATGTTCGAGGGAAAAAAAAAGGATAAAAAACTAATAAGCACCAAGTGGAGTCAGTTATGTACTTGAGCTTGCAAGCATCCTAACGAATTTCGATATTCCTAATATAATCTATAGCTTTGTGCATGAGATGTTCTTGAACCTAATTCCA
Source organism: Eucalyptus virginea (assembly GCA_014182375.1). Classification (NCBI taxonomy): domain Eukaryota; kingdom Viridiplantae; phylum Streptophyta; class Magnoliopsida; order Myrtales; family Myrtaceae; genus Eucalyptus; species Eucalyptus virginea. The sequence goes on along the minus strand of CM024516.1, from coordinate 33,708,600 downwards.
TAAACAGGATGAAAGAAACAGAATTCCAATTTAAGGTTCAAAGAAGAAGCATGATTCTTCACAAGCATCGTTATCAACGGACCTTCTTGACATTGGTTGAGCAATGTCCTCTTCCTGTCTTATTATTGTATTTGCGGACAAATAGGTAGCAGGAGCCACTCCCAAATCATTTATGTTTTGTTCAGTGAAATTCTTCTTATTCCTCAAATGGGCCTTGAATTCAAGACATGATTTTCACCTCCGGACGGTACAAAACCGAATTCGAGCCGTAGAAAATTGATGGCCTCCATGTCAATCCCACTTGATAGAACAGTCAAATTCAGTTTAATACACGCGCTTGTACAAGAAAACAAAAAATAGCCGACGCGGATGCGATAAGGGATAGAGGCTGAAACGCGGGAACATTAACTCCTTGGGAGGATACCAATCAGTCGCCGTGTGGCAGTACACTCCAAGCCACTGGTCCTCCACGTGACTCCCTGGGCGCCCGGTCAGATATTTTCCTATATAAATTCCCATATCCCCCCACCTTCAATCACCACACACCATCTCAGCTAGCAAAACACCTTTGGAGAGCAAGATTTCCTTGAGAGATTCACCAAAATGTCTGATCACGGCCATCACCACGGAGGCGGGCACAGCCCCGGTGGCGGAGGAGGCCATGTGGCATCCCAAAATTCATGACAACCTCCAGATACATTAAAGTCTATGAATAGGTGATGGAAGTACCATCAAGTTATTTTATGGCCATTTCATCCATAATTTGCAATAAGATATATGGCCAAGCTTTTAATGGATAATTATGTGATAGGAAAGAAAATTCTATCACGTCCATGTGTTTTATAAGTAGGAGTTTATTGAATTATGATTTCAAGATTTATGGCCAAGTGAATAAGAATGATCCGGTATTTATATAAATGGATAATTATTATTTTTGGAAATGCATCCTATGTCCATGTGAGACCAAGGATTTTATTTGATGAGGAAATTATGTTTTTGACCATGAATTTTATAAGTTAGATTTTATTAAGCTATGTTGCAAAGTCTTTTGGCCATTTTATTATGCAATTTGGTATTTATTTAAATGAGGATTAAGATGTATTATTAAAAATAAACTTGGGCCATTTAAGTTTGGGCTTTAGGCCCAAGTGAGATGGGCCTAAAGTGGGCCATAAGCCCGGCCCATGTCGACGCATGGAGGGGGGAGGAGGAGGAGCCGCATGGCCTCCAAGTGTCTTCAACGAAGGAGACACTTGTCTCCTTCTTAGGGACAAGTTTCGCCCATGCAAAATAAGAATGCATGCAATATATACAACCAAAAAGGAAGAGAGAGAGGGAGTGGCTGATGGTGGGGGCTGTCGTCCAAGAGAGTTGCGAGAGAGAGAGAGAGAGAAAGGGTCGCCGAGAGGGAGAGAGGAACCGAGGGAGAAGGAGCCATCGCCGCCCGTTCGCCGTCCATGTGCCATCCCTTTTGCTGTCATCCGCTTGGTCCTAGAGGCAAGTTGGGATCGATTTCCACTCTTGCATGTGTGATTTGTTGGTGGTAGATTTCGGATGTTAGGGTAGGCAAAACCGAAGCAAGAATGTGACTTATTCTTGATTATGCTTGCTGATTTCGTGTGAACCACCCGATCCAGATTCTTGTGGAGGCTTGCATGCATGTTTCAAGTTGGATTTTGACTTTTATTCCTTCACGAAAGTTGTAGCCAACATCTTAAAATACAAAATACTAAAATTTGGAACAAAATGGTGGACATTTAAGGGGTCAAACCCTATTCCTACGAAGACACTAGATCTGGAACTGTTTTGCTGACCTTTTGGTAGTTTTGTGGGCTGCATGTCGATTTTTACCAAGAATATCTCTTCGACTTCTTCATAAAACTTGTACAGAACATCATAAATACTAACATACTCAAATTTGAAGTAAAATGAGCAAGTTTAGCCTAGTGAATCAACTTACTCTTGAAGATGGTAAATCTGGAAACACGGTACTTGACACCCGAGAATTCTTAGACTCATATCGTGACTATTCTTTGGAAATTTGACTTAGATCCCTAACAAAAGTTGTAGGGTACCTCTTGATGTAAAACATATCCAAATTTCAGAGAAACATAATAAGAATAAGTGGGTGAAAACTCGAAATTTCGGAGATGGCTATACTGGACGTTTCGGTGCTAGAATCAGAAGCTTCAGATGACTATAGAAAATTATATAGAACGAATATGGCCTAAATTTCTTCATGAAAAATATTTTTTAGTGTCTTAACTATAACCTGATAAAATTTCATAATTTTCGGAGGTCATTCAGGTATTTTAATTGAATTATTGCAAAAACTGCGCAGTCTGTTTCTATCCGAAATTGCATGCTGTATTTGTGGGGATTATATCTTGTTGTGTGAAACGCTTTAGGGCATGTGTTCTTCACGAAATTGTTATCTTATTGTCTTGTCTATCTCATGTCCTGATTTCATGATTTTTGAGAATCATATGGATATTTAATTTAAATATTTTCTAGAATGGTACAAGCTGGAATTTAGTAAACTTCAAAAAGGCATGAAAAATGTATTCTAAATTGCATGGACTCCATGAATTGTATGGTTATGAGTGAGAAGGTCGTCGGAGATGTGAGCCGACAATTCCCCGGGAGTGTCGGGATGCCCGGTGGTATAAGGTACGTAATTCCAGGGTAGGCCTGGTGGTATGCCAATACGTAATTCCGAAGGGTAGGGGAAACCATTTTCATGGCGAGCCCTGGAGATTTCCTCGGGAGTTTCGAGATGCCCGGTGGTATACGGTACGTAATTCCAGGGGGGATACCTGGTGGTATGTCGGTACATAATTTCGGAAGCTTGGCAGGTATTGTGCCGAGGGATAGCTCGCAATGCTAGATGGGATGCGAGATGCCTGGCTAGAAGGGTACGGCCGGTTGCCCGGCAAGTATTGTGCCGGAGGGTCCTCGTGATGCTAGTTGGGGTACGAGATGCCTGGAGCGTGAGGGTGCCAAATGCCCAGTGGGAATTGTGCCGGAGGGTTCTCGCAATGCCAGGATTGGGCGCGAGTGATGAATGTGGGATGCAAACATTGGTCCCGGGAAAGAGAAATGTGGCGGTCCAGTATGAAAAGATGAAATTGAGAAATTGAAATTGAAATATGCATGATGATATATGCATGACATATGTGCATGGATGCATGGTAATGATGATTGCACATGTGATATAATGATGATGAGTGCATGGATGCATGGTAATGATGATGGCACATGTGATATGATGATGATATGTGCATGGATACATGGTAATGATGATGGCACATGTGATATGATGATGATATGTGCATGGATACATGGTAATGTTGATGGTACATGTGATATGATGATAATATGTGCAGAGATGCATGGTAATGATGATGGTACATGTGACATGATGACTGTAAGTATATGACATGATGGTAATGACTATATGATGATGTATGTACATGAGGTATGATGACATGTGCATGATATCAAGGTAAATTGTGCATGGATGCTTTAATGACATGTAATGCTATGATTGTGATGATTGTGTGGCATGATGCATTGAGTGGTTTATTAGTCCTTTACCTGCTGAGTGGCTGTACTCACCCCTTCGGGGACCAACATTTCAAATTAGTAGATGGATTGAGCGGTTGGATATGACCGCGAGGAGGAGGATAGCAAAGGAGGGAACTTTTGGACGCCGACACTGGTTGATGGACTTTAAGCATACGATTGTGGGAGGAGATGTCGGTCATCTTTTTAAGTATAGCCGATATAGAAGACTGCGGCATTTTGATGCACCGATGAATGATGTCCATCTGGTTTAAGTAAAAAAAAGGTGTGCGGCTTTTACCTATACATGTTTAGTTGGTGTGCATCGTTTTCTGAATATAGGGAAAGGAGTTGTTGGATGTGCTTCCGTATATAAATTGCGCAAGGGACCGATCTAAAAAATGTAAACCTCCAGGTTGTATGGACCCGCTGCGATTGAAATGGTATCAGAGTGACATGTTATTAGGAAAAGTGAATGGTAAGCGAACTGTGGTGACTCTAATCGGATCGGGGGCCGTCGAGGGGTGCCATAGGCCATGGAGGCCCTGGCGGACGCCATGGAGGCCCGGGTGGTGGTGGCCCTGGCGGATGCCACAGTGGTCTTGGCAAAGGCCATGGTGGTCCAGGCAGCGGACATGGACATGACCATGACAGCAAGCCCAGAGGAGACCATGGCCACGGCGGACCTGGTGGACTAGGTGGGCATGGCCCTTGTGGCCATGGTCCTAGGGGCGGCCACTACCACGGCGGATGCTAGTCCGCCACGGCTTGCCGGTTGTTGGGGGCTAGTGTCCCATGGTTGATACATGATGCAAAGTTATCTCCGGTGTCTTTTAACTATTTTGTATTTGAGGAAAAAAAAAGGACTAAAAAACTAATAAGCACCATGTGGAGTCAGTCGTGTAATTGCCCTTGCAAGTATCCTAATGAATTGCGAGGTTGCTAATATGATCTGTAGCTTTGTGCATGAGATGTCCTTGAACCTCATTCAAGAAACAGCTTACAAATGAAAGAAACAGAATTCCGATTGAAGACAAGCATGTTTCTTCACAAGCATCATTCGTCAACAGACCAGTCACGACGAGAGAGAATAGAAACATGAACACAGTGCTCCCCATTACTTCTGATTATCAACAAGAAAATGGAAGCAAACTAGGTCAGTCTCCATTAGTCATGATCCAAACACATTATACCTCTATGAACAAAAGTTTCACTTATGCCCCCTCATCAACTCCTTTCATCACTGAAGTTCATAATCTGCAATCTTTAGCGTGGTTTCTCTATCTCCACACGATGTCAACGTCGAAGTTGGCATTCTGCTTTGAGTTCTCTTCATCTAATTTTTTGGCAGAAATTATAGATGTTCAATAAAGATTAACGTAATCACCATTTCGCATCAAAGGGCTGTACAAAACGGTCAAAGGGTGGGGTCATATGTTGCTAAAGGATCAGCAAAAGTACAGGGTGTCTTGAGGATGTTCTTTACTACATAGCAAGATCATGGGTTCTACAATCTGGTGCAGAAATTACAGTTTAGCTGCTCATGAGTTCCGGTTCAGTGTGTGCATAAACTAACTTGAAAGGATTCTAAAGCATTTCCAAAATATAAAAAGTGAAATTTAAGCAGAGGACAACATAAATTAAGATCACCAAGGGAAAATTTGGCGTCAACAATGAAATTCGATGATCTGAATCGACTTTGGGTAGAGCAATATTTGCTTTGAAAGGATGATGGTGGCCCTAAAACTGAGAAAAAGGATATGACATCAGTTGGCTACTCGATGAACTCCAACATCAAAAATGAGAAAAGGGTGCAAGTACAAAGACCATTATGTCAAATTGACAGAGATTATATCCGAAATCTTAATCATCATTACCTCCTCTTCAAGCATTTTCAACAAAAGGTATGTCGGGGAGAAATTCAGGAGGCGAGGCAAATGAAAAGAATGAAAATGCACATGGGGGGGGAGAGAGAGAGAGAGAGAGAGTGATAAGGAGAAGGATTTCTTTTTGTAGCAGGAGTGGCAATAGAATAGAACCAGCTTGTGCGTTTTGCCAACGAGACTCTAATTTATCACTCTGGGAAAAAGGGACATTGTGAAGTTGCTAACACTTAGTTGAGAAAATTCGTCCATGCTAAAGAACCAAAATCTAGTTTCAGAACTGCAGTTCCCCCTTTAACTTTCTTTACATCCATCCCATAGTAAACAAAGGTTTGCTCAAGGTGCTATTAAATCTTTGTTTAGTTGAAGCAATTCTTCTGCAGTACAAGAAAAATTATAGTTTCAATGCTGTTTATTTTTTTTTTAGAAATGTGGGATACAAGGAGAAGTAACAAAATTTGTTATGTGGTCAGCCTTCAGAACAAAATCAGAGAACCCAAAAAACAGAGGGGTTCAGCAGGTGACTACCTAAAACGCTTCACGGAAAACTCAGAGACAATATAACGAGCGTGACATACCCAAAAGCCTGTGTTGTGCTCTTCCCTTTCTTTTTTTTTGGTAAAGGCTCTTCCCTTTCTTTGTGATCGACTGGAACCAAGAAAGTCCATTTTGGCCTACTGAGTGATTACTTTTAGAACTGATCACCAAATTTCTATAAGAAGCTTTAGTGGTAACTCCAAGTGGAGTTGAAAATGAAGAATTTGCCGGTGCTTTGAGCTCTGGTCCGGTTAAGCTTTCATTTTCAATCGTGAGGGACTCATCCTTGACGTACCATGAGATCTTCAGCACATAGTATTTCAAATAAATGGTCGGATCCCCAATACCAACTCAGCTTGGCAAAGTAAGAGAAATCTCCTTTCACCTGGGTCATAGAGTCCTGCATAAACTAGAGTCTCTCTTCTATCTTGGCAATCCACTTATTGTTTTCTTCTTCCTTTTGAGCCACAATTGCTTCAATTAAGGGATTCGGTTCAATCACCATGGGCGAGCCATAAAGACCCACGTCCATTTCAAAATGTATAAGTAAGTTGATTTTAGATTGCAGATGTCCCTATTAACCTATTTGGATATGCCAGAAACTTAAATGTCCACATCCTGCAAAATTTTTGCTTATGTTGCCCTGGTATAATTTCATTAAGTGCTAAACCTACTAATGCTTCTCATTGCCTTGGTCACTCCTGCCTGCTCAAACACTTAGCATGTTATCTTGCCGAGCTATGCTTAGGGGGAATATAAGGGTTTAGAGTGGAAGCCTTCACCGCTTTCTGCATCAGCTTTGTATGTTGCAAGGTGTACACTAAAAGGTGACTCCAGGTTTGACTCTGCTGCTCATCAGACATGTACGCTATGAAGTGTCCAGAATCAGGCATAAATCTTTTGAGATCATTCTTGTTGAATTGTTGATCCAATTTCTAGAAACTTCAAAATAGATATTAGCTAGAAAAGTCAAGAAAAATCCTCAAAAAAGAAAATCTAGCTTAGGTGGCAATGAAAAGGGTCGAAAGCACAAGTGTAGAAGTATCTAGGAGAAGAGGGAAAGTGAAAAATCTCTAACAAGAGCAGAAGATTTTCCTTGGTAAAGTCGGTGATGTAGGACTAGAAAAAGCCTTATGGTCGTCTATTTTGAGGGGTAGTGTAGCGATCTGGGTCCCATTGTGTAATATTGTCCGCTTTGAACACTGAGTCCTCACGGCTTTAAAACGCGTTACATAGATTAGAGGGATCTAAGCCTTATAAACTAGCACAGGACTCCTTCCCTAAGCGATGTGGGATGGGAGACATGCCCTTAGCCTTGCCCGTGTATTGCCAAGGCGATCTCAATCCATCCCTCCGTACTGCCCCAAGTATGGGTCGTCACATTCTCCCCCCCGTAAGGCACTGCGCCCTCACTGTGGCCCCACATGCGGTCGGGAGTCGGCTCTGATAACATTTTGTAACAACCCAGGCCCCACTATGTAATATTGTCCACTTTGGACATTGAGTCCTCACTACTTTAAAACACGTTAGATAGATTAGAGGGACCCAAGCCTTATAAACTAGCTCAAGACTCCCTCTCTAAGTGATGTGGGACGAGAGACATGCCCTTAGCCTTGCCCGCGTACTGCCAAGGCGATCTCAGTCCATCCCTCCGTATTGCCCTGAGTTTGGGTCATCATAGGTAGACCAAAAAGGTAAGCTCTTCCCCTTCCCTTTGTCACATCCTGAACCTCGAGCACGCAAACATCCCTTGATGGTCGATTAAAAATGCGACGTCCCAAGACACATCGCCCACCCATTATTTTTTTTTCTTCCGATTAAGCACATGCAAAAGTGAATTAAATAAATCCCCGGCCAATAAACAAACAATAGGGATAGTAAACTACGACTACCATTGCCAAAAATAACATATTCATTTATCAACTGTTAACCCTAGGAAGTTTAATACTTACAAGCCTTCCAACGACCACTTCCTATTGATCCTCTCAAAAGCCTTCAGGGACCAGGGTCAACCTAAACTTCACTAGCTATAGGGCTAGCCAAAAGGTGTAGCATCTCGCGCCCACCAAATACGCAATCAGCATATCTCCATGCTACGGCTATCACACCCCAAACCTCAAGCGCGTGCGCATCCCTCAGTGGTTGATTAAAATTGTGACGTTCCCAAGACGTGTCGCCAACTCATTTATTTTATTGCACAAACGGAAGTGAATTAAATAATCTCCATACAACCAACACATGGGATAGAAAAGCAAGACAATCAATCAACCCAAAACATATCTTATGAACACACCGAGTTTATATACAAAAACCAGTCAGTGCTACCAGTTTATATACAAGAGCCTAACTCAAAAAGAAAGAGAGCTACTGAGACATCTAGGCATTAGACTCCTTATCCATGGGCTCCGGGTCCACCACTACACCATTAGGGGTGTCGAGATCCATCGGGTGCCCTACTTCCCACTCCCCGATTAGAATGGGAGGCCTATTGAAACCCTATAGGGGACCCTGCCGACACTCTTGTGGAAAGTTAATGAACAATGCTATGAATCGGTGAAGTACCAACTAAGGTTGGCCCTCCTTGACCCATACCATAGACTCAACTAACTCTCGGGTCAGGGTGGTGCCAAGGATAGAGAAATAGGTGCGCTCGAAGTCCATCACTTGCAAAACCCTGTACTGTACCGGTTGTACCTCCATCTAGGGACCTGATGTGACATCATGGATTTTTCACTTGTACTTTCAATTAAATTAATCGGGACTTTCATCAACGTGCCTATAGAGTTGTTCTCAGAGATGATCACTCTCGAGATAACAATACTATCAGGGAAAGCCATTAAGGAATTTTAATCCAATAGACTAAAGAACGCGACCAAGAATCGGCTACTCGACCGTGCTTATCTTCAGAGGTTATGATGGCACAGTTAAAAATCAATTAGAAATCAGAGATAGGTCAGTTGAACTGAGATATGTGATTAAACGTGGGTGACTCCACTGATTGGAAAATTCTCGTCGACCGACACCAAACTGATTTTTCTCTTTTTTTGGTACCTTGTGTCCGTCTTTGAATCATCGAGATTTTCACGACAACGGAGAGTCACATGTGTCAAGTGTGTTCATTGTGGCTCAAAGAGAATCGACCACCGATCAATACACTAAAAATTTCTGAAAGCTACCCGGTAGCCTAGATCACACTAAAATCGTATCTGATTGAAATTAACTGCAAATTTGAATTTAATTTCAAAATTGAAAGTTCTGTCATGTCACGAGTCATTTTAGGAACGTCAACTCAGCCTCCGAAGATTTTTTTGTAAACCGAGACTTTTTGGGAAAAAGTCGAGGTAGGGTCGTTTTTGTCCAGAAAATGTCGAGGATTCTTTTTAATCGCACAATTGGGATGCAAGTGGGATCAATTGGTGAAGAAAAAAGCCAAGTTGATCGAGGACTCGATGGTTGAACTTATAGAGCCTAGTTTGTGTTGATTGAAGGAGGAATTGAGGTCCAATTGAGAGGGAACCAAGTGAAATTTGTAGCCCCCCTTACCCACAACATTTGGACCACTTCAAAAGCCATTTAGAAGGATCTGAAATCTGGAAATTGGTGGTGGAATCCAATCATGCAAGGGAACAAAGAGAGATAAGGGAGACCAAGTGGCCCCTATTGCTCCCTATTCTCCTCTTTCCTCCCCAAGCTACCATCGACTAGCCATTCCGCCTCATTCGGTGTGCCTTGTGGGCTTCAAAGACTTGCAAAGAAGAACCGGAAGCCTCTTGCCCGTTGCACGCCACTGTCAAAGCTTGCCGGAGCCGCCTACAACGCCACCGCCAGCTCGCGCGTGTCTGCCCCAGCCACGTCCCCTGCCATTCCAGCAACACCATCACGCCCTTTCTGCCACCTAGCAAGCCACTCGAGCTAAGTGGAGGTCGCCAGAGTCACTGTGGAGCCCCTCCTAGGCCCAGTTCAGCCCTTTCATTCCATCTCAACCTATCCCCGCCTCAACCAAGCCTCTACCTAGCTTTTTCAGCCACCAACTAGCACCGAGCAGAGGCTAAGTTCAATGGGTTTCCAACACTGTTTTGGCCCATTTTGGCCCGCTTCCCAACCCCGAAAGCTGGCCTCACTTTAGAGAAGATCAAGCCTCATCGTGTTCCCATCAAGTTGAATAGAACAGTTCGCTAAACAAGTGAATTTAACTCACTAATCCTCGCTTAGTAGGTTAATAACGCTTAAGGGTTGATTAGTTTAAGTTAAGCATGGTTTAGGTGGATAGTTAGATTAGATTATCATTTTAATTAATTATTGATGCATGTTAGGTGGATAGTTTAGTGCAATTAGGACCTAGACAAGCTCTAGTATTTATCTAGAGTGGTTTGGAAATTTTCTGGGCCCGTCTTGGCTTTTAATTAGACTTCACGGGCCTAAGTATCCATTTTATGCATTTAATAATTATTTTTTGTAATTATTTAATTAATTATTTATTTATTTTCCAGAAATTAGATCGAGGTAATCGGTGATCGGAATTTTATTCTATTTTGTAGTGATGTGATCTGTCTATTTAATTGAGTTCTATTTTGTTTTGGTTGTGTACCAATTGTGATTTTATGAATTTATTCCTAAATTAATTAATTTTGATAATTAATTAGAAAATCATTGGGCATTAGTTGGCACCGCAAAAGATGAATTTGCGCACTATAATAAATGGTGGGATTTTCAAGTGTGAAAATATGGTATTTTGGCTAAAGCCGGCCGTGTAGCCACACATGAATACTTTTATCAGAAAGGATAAAAATGATGATCTGATTAGATGATCAATATTGATTATTGCAGCAACTTCTAGTGAGCTATAGTATACTATATTGATAATTACGGCAGCTTCTGGTGAGCTATAGTATACTATATTGGTAATTGCGGCAGCTTTTGGTGAGCTATAGTATACTATATTGATAGCTTTTGGTGAGCTATAGTATACTATATAGATAATTGAGGCAGCTTCTAGCGAGCTATACTATCTATTATCGGCTTATAATAAGCAGTCCTGGGTATGATCGGACTTATAGATAGTATTAAATGAGATAACTGGGGAATGGTCACAAGGATATGGAATCGACTAGGTCGATTGAGATAATGTTATGAATTAATTGGTTGATGTGATTTGATGCATCTGTGAATTGTACTGACTTGCAAGAAGAAGTGGGGGCAAAGCTAAGTCCTCTGACTCATGATTGTGCTTTGGCAGCCCTTGGGGCGTATTTTCTTTCTAGTCAAGTCTTAGGGAGTGGAACTCGCTGAGACATCATCTCACCCCGTTGTGGGATAACATTTCAGGTCCCTAGATGGTAGCCCCTCCAAAACCTCCCGAATATTTTGGACACCCTAAGAAGTTCACAGAACAAAGTTACCACATTCCAATACATGGGCACCCTAAAGGACTAGAATATGTGTTGGTGAAATCCATAGTTTGGGTTGATGCGGGTTTACCCAAAAAGGTGCCCCATTAATATAGGGCATGGTATCGCCATTATTATGATGGACGAAGGGAGGGTCTAGTATTGGAATCTGAGGTACCTTTATATGTGTTGGAGGTTGCGTACGGTTCGGTGGTGGAAGCGAAGGACCTTAAGCTTGATAATCTAGATTCTTCGGTGTGCTCGGCAGTAGGCTCCAGCTAGATTGTGGAAGAAGGAAAAATTGAGGACAATGAGGATGCATAGTGTATTGGAAACCCCAGCCCTAGTTGTAGACCTTGTCTTTTGTATGGCTTGAGTAGAACTTAACTTTTGTAGGTTGTCTTGTAATATGTGCATTCCGGTTTGCAATGTATATAAGTGTGGTTGTGGTTGTTTGGTTTTAAATTTTGTGGCCCTACTTTCCTACCCCATTGTTTTATTGTCTGGGATTTTATATTTGCTTCTCCATGCGTATTAAAATGAATAGGTCGACGATGCGCCCTAGGATGTCGCTATTTAATTGACCAAGCCGGGATAGGCGCACGCTTGAGGATCGGGGCATGACATCCCCATTTAGTGGTATTAGAGCATGGTTTAGGAATGGAGTGATAAGGTGCGATGGTTTATGGGATAGTTGTAGGAATGGCCTTTAAATTCATGCTGGTGCATGTCTATGATAGCTGATTGGTAGAATTGCTTGCTGTTATTGCTTGACTTCCAACTCGGTGTTGAATTGGAAGACAAGTTTTGGTAGAAAAGCATATAAAATGAGCGATCAGGAGCAGAGGACTCCTAGCAAGAGAACCGCGAGGCCTACAACTCATGGTAGGACGCAGACCAAGGTCGGTCCTCGAGGAGGCAGAGGTAGGGCGCTAACACAGGCTAACGCCAGTGGGGTAGCACCATTTGTCATTGGTGCTGGAGTCGCTGCCCTAAGCAATTAGCGAACTATTAGGATTGCACAAGCATTGGATGCTATGAGGGACATGTTGGGGCAACAGGCCCAAAATCAAGTTGTTGCCTTCACCACCGCTATTACAAATGCCGCTACCACCGTCGCCAATGCTATTGTTGCTGCTGCACCGATCGTTGTAGCCGCTAAGGTTCCACCAGGAATCATGGTTGCCGAGAGACCAATTCACAAACTAGTGGAACAATTCTTGAAGTTGAATCCACTTAAGTTTACTGGGGCAGGAGACCTCGAGGCTGCCACTTTATGGATTCAAGGATTGGAAAATACTTTTGCACTATTGATGTGCAATGAGACTGAGAAGGTAGTAATTTCAACTTACCAGCTAGAGGGAGTTGCAAATACTTGATGGAGAATCACCTAAGGAGTGGTATTCCCTAAAGGTGTCGTCCCGGAGTGGAACGCCTTCGTTGAAGCCTTAAGTAATAAATACTTTTCAGAGACTGCCAGAGAGATGAAGATGGAAGAGTTTTAGCTCCTTCGCTAAGGCTCTATGATTGTAGATCAATATGAGATGAAGTTCACTGAACTATCGCAATATGCTTCTCAACTAGAAAAGACTCCAACAAATCGAGTGAGAAGATTCAGAGATGGATTCAAGCCGAACTTGAAGAGTATATTGATTTTGTTGAATCTGAGAAATTACAATGACTTGTACGAGAGAGCCCAGATGATTGAGAGAGATCAAAATGACAGAGCCACCGTATCTGGATAGCGGTTTGGATCAAGTCGGGAAGGGATCCGACATGGGAAGGGGCCTATGATCGGAGAAAGATTTTTGGTACCACCCAATAGGAAGGGTAGAATTGGAAGTCAAGGCCGAGCCAGAGTGTCGTGTGTCATATGTGTGGAAGGCAACACAGTTCAGCCCCGTGCCCTTGAAGGACGGGTGCTTGTTCTTAGTGTGGCCAACTGGGTCACTTAGCCAGAGATTGTTCGAGGTGACCAAGAGGACAACCACAGTTACCACCGCCACCACAGAGGGGACAGATTAAAGGGTACACACCTTAGAATGCACCGCCAGGAGGACAGCTCAAACCTTCGGTTCAAGGCACGGTGTATGCCATTAGTCAAGGTCAGGCAGAGGCTTCGCCTGACCTGATCATAGGTATGGTTTCTTTGAATGACCATCCTGCTTACGCTTTATTCAATCCATGAGCAACTCATTCTTTTATTGCCGAGCAATTTGTTAAGTTGATATGATTAATTCATGCATAATATGAGTCAGCAGTTAGCATATATACACCGTTGAAAGATAAGGTGATAGCTGCTTTGGGTTGTTCTGGTTACAAGTTAGCAATTGGTGAGCGAGAGGGGAAAATAGACTTGTTAGTCCCAACCATGTATGACTTTGATTTGATAATTGGCATGGACTAGCTTACTAAGCAACGAGCTAAGATGGACTGTCATCGCAAGGCAATTCAATTTGACCCATTAAAGGGTGGGAGCTTTGAGTTTGTCGAGAATCGAGGAGGACCCTCGATTACTTTGATCTCGTCGCCAAAGGCAACCCGTTTGTTAGATGAGGGTTGTCAAGGTTACATGGTAACTGTCATGGATACAATAGTTGAGGAGTGGAAGATGGAAGACATTGCCGTGGTACAAGAGTTTCTAGATGTTTTCTCGAAGGAATTGCCAAGATCATCGTTAGAGAGAGAAATTGAGTTCATGATCGAGCTAGCACCCGAGACAGAGCCAATTTCTAAGGCTCCTTACCCGATGACGTTATCGGAGTTGAAGGAACTGAAGGTGTAGATGCAAGAGTTATTGGATAAGGGATTTATACGTCCCAATGCATCACCTTGGGGAGCACCAGTTCTATTTATAAAGAAGAAAGATGGTTCATTGCGTTTGTGCATCAACTATCGCCAACTCAATCAAGTGACGATTAAGAACAAGTATCCACTCCCAAGGATCGATGACTTGTTCCATCAGTTGCAGGGAGCGTCAATATTTTCGAAGATCGACTTGAGGACGGGATATCATTAGCTGAGGATTAGGAATGAGGATATTTTAAAGTTAGCATTTTGTACTCATTGTGGTCATTATTTACTGTAAAGCCATTCGGGTTGACAAATGCTCCAGCTACCTTCATAGATCTAATGAACCGAGTGTTCAATGAATATCTAGATCAGTTTTTAATCTTGTTCATTGATGATATTTTGGTGTATTCGAGAAGTGATGAAGAGCATGAGAGTCATATGAGATTGGTACTGCAAACTCTAAGAGTTCATCAGCTGTATGCCAAGTTTAGTAAGTGCGAGTTGTGGTTGACTCGTGTTGCTTTCCTAGGTCACGTGATTTCAGGTGAAGGAATGTCCATGAACCCAAGCAAGATTGAAGCAGTGATCAACTGGTCAAGACCGACTACCATGACAGAAATCAGAAGTTTTGGGTTTAGCAGATTATTACAAAAGGTTCGTGGAACGGTTTTCATCTTTAGCGTCACCATTGACAAGACTCCTGAAAAAAGAAGAAAAATTTATGTGGACAGACAAGTGCGAGCGTAGTTTCCAAGAGCTGAAGTAAAAGCTGACTACTGCACCGGTGCTAACCATTCCATCTGGTCTTGGAGGATTTGAGATCTATAATGATGCGTCGTTTAAAGGATTGGGTTGTGTGCTGATGCAACATGGCCGAGTTATTGTATACGCCTCTCGTCAGTTGAGACCTCATAAACAGAATTACCCAACGCATGACTTAGAACTCACGGCAATCATTTTCGCCTTGAAGATTTGGAGACATTATTTGTGCGGAGAAAGATTCTAGATCTTCACGGACCATCAAAGTCTCAAGCACCTATTCTCTCAGAAGGAGTTGAATATGAGACATCGCCAATGGATGGAACTTCTGAAAGACTATGACTGTGATATTCTTTACCACCCCAGAAAGGCGAATAAGATCACTGATGCTTTGAGTCGGAAGTCTTCAGTCGCTCATATACTGATTAAGGAGTGGAACCTAATCAAGAGAGCTCAAGGTTCGGTCTTCAAATTTGGGTTGGACACTTTTTGAGTCTTATGGCTACCCTTATAATTAAATCGGATGTCCAGATCACAATCAAATTACTCTAGCCGACAGATCCAGATGTTCAGAAGATTCTATAGGAAGACACCGAGAAAAGAAAAGTTGACTTCCAAATTTCTAATGATGGAACATTGAGATTCCGATGACGATTGGTTGTACCTGACAATGTAGGGCTTAGAGAGGATATTCTATCATAAGCACATCGTAGTAGCTATAGCATTCATCCTGGCAATATTAAGATGTATCATAATCTGCTTCAACATTATTGGTGGTTTGGCATAAAGGCAAACATTGCCAAGTATGTCGTCAAGTGTTTGACATGTCAACAAGTCAAAGCACAGCATTGCAAGCCAGGAGGACTTTTGCAACTTCTCGAGATCCCAAAGTGGAAATGAGAGCATATCACCATGAATTTCATGACCGGACTGCCGATGAGTCAAAGAGGTAATGATTCCATTTGGGTAGTGATCGACAGATTGACAAAGTTGTCCCACTTCATTGCAGCACGAAAGGACCTTAGTTTAGATAGACACGTAGAGCTGTATATGCATCAAGTAGTTCATTTGCATGGAGTGCCGGTGACGATAACTTCAGATCAAGACCTATGGTTTACAGCTACATTTTGGAAAAGCTTATAGGCTGCCTTAGGAACCAAGCTGTGGTACAGTATGGCATATCATCCTTAGACGGATGGTCAGTCTGAGAGGACAATTCAAACCCTTAACGACATGCTGCAAGCTTATGTGCCAGATTTCAAGGGAAGTTGGGAAGAATAGCTTGATCTGGTGAACTTTGCCTACAACAATAGTTATCAACAGAGCATCGAGATGGCTCCTTTTTGAAGCGCTGTATGTAGAGTGTGCATGACACCAGTGTGTTCGGATGAAGATGGGGAGAGAAAGATTACAAAGCCGAGAGTTGATTCAACAGTCAATAGATGCCATTGCAATGATAAGAGGCAGACTTAAGCCTGCTCAAAGCAGACAGAAAAATTATGCAGATAAGAGCAAGAAACCATTGGAATTCCAATTTTGTGATAATGTCTTTTTGAAGGTGTCACCAATGAGGGGAACTCCGCGCTTTCGTAAGAAAGGAAAACTGAGTCTAAGGTACGTAGGTCCATTTGAAATTCTAGAGAGAATTGGGATCATAGCATATCGTCTTGCGTTGCCACCAAGACTGGTGCCAGTGCACAACGTCTTTCACGTGTTGATGATGAGAAAGTACGAGCTTGACTTGACCCACGTGCTTAATTTTGAAGAATTGGACGTGGATGACCGAGCATCATGCGTTGAAAGCCTGGTTCAAATTGTGGAGAGAAAAAAAGCAAGTTTTGTATACAAAGACCATCATATTGGTCAAAGTGGTCTGGCAATACCACGGTACTAAAGGAGCAACTTAGGAGACCGAAGAGTTGATAAGACGTTTGTACCCCCATCTTTTTGCTTAAGTATTGTAATGGTTTAACTTTCGAGGACGAAATTTTTATAATGGGGGAAGAGTTGTGACATCCTGGATTTTTCACTTTTGTTTTCAATTACATTAATCGAGCCTTTCATCGACACGCCTATAGGACTGTTCTCAGAGTTGTTCACTCTTGAGATAACTAGACTATCAAGGAAAGCCATTAAGGAATTTTAATGCAATAGATTAGAGAATTCGACCAGGCATTGGCTACTCGATCGTGCTCATCTTTAGAGGTCATTATGGCACAGTTAAAAATCGATTAGAAATCAGAGATAGGTTGGTTGGACTAAGATATGTGGTTAAACGTGGGTGACTTTACTAAATTGGAAAATTCTCGTCGATTGGCATTAGATTGATTTTTCTATTTTTTTGGTACTCTGTGTCCGTATTTGAATTCTCGAGATTTTCACGACAACCAAGAGTTACCAATATGTCGAGTGGGTTCATTGTGGCTCAAAGAAATTCGACCATGGGTCATTTGCGATAAAAATTTCTAAAAGCTATCCGGTAGCCTAGGTCACGCTAAAATCGCATCTGATTGAAATTAACCACGAATTTGAATCCGATTTTAGAAATTGAAAGTTCTGTCACGTCACGGGTCTTATTAGGAACATCGACTTAGCCTCCGAAGATTTTTTTGCAAACAAATACTTTTTGAGAAAAAGTCGAGGTAGGGTCGTTCTTCTCTAGAAAATGTCAAGGACCGTTTTTGATCGCACAACTGGGATACAAGTGGGATCAATTAGTGAGAAAAATTTCCAATTTGATCGAGGACTAGACGGTTGAATTTATAGAGGTCGGTTTGTGTTGATTGAAGGAGGAATTGAGGTCCAATTGCGGGGGAACCAAGTGAAATTCATAGCCCCCCTCACCCACAACATTTGGACCACTTCAAAAGCTATCTAGAAGTATTTGAAGGCTGGAAATTGGTGGTGGAATCCAGCCATGCATGGGGGATAAGGTCAAGGGGACAAAGAGAGATAAGGGAGACCAAGTGGCCCCCATTGCTCCCTCTTCTCCTCCTTCCTCTCCCAGCAGCCGTCGACCAGCCCTTCCTCCTTCGGTGTCCCTTGTGAGCTTCAAAGACCTGCAGAGAAGAACCGGAAGCCTCCCGCTCGTCGCACACCTCTACTGAAGCCCGCTGGAGCAACCCGCGATGCCACCGCCCTCCCACGCATTTCCTCCACCTCAACTGTGTCCATCGCCATTCCAACAGCATCGTCACAACCTTTCCACCACCCAGCAAGCCACCTAAGCTGAGTGAAGGTCGTTGGAGTCACCGTGGAGCCCTGCTTAGGCCCAGTTTGACCCTTTCAGTCCATCTCAACCTATCCCCGCCTCAATCGAGCCTTCCCCTAGCTTTTTCAGCCACCAACTAGCACCAAGTAGAGGCTGAGTCTAATGGGTTTCCAGCACTATTTTGCCCTGTTTTGGCCCGCTTCCTGACCCCGAAAGTTGGTCCCGCTTTGGAGAAGATCGAGTCCTGTTGCGTTCTTGTCAAGTTGAACGAGCGGTTCGCTAAACAAGCAAGTTTAACTCACTAATCATCACTTAGTAGGTTAATGACACTTAAGTGTTGATTATTTTAATTTAAGCATGGTTTAGGTGGATAGTTAAATTAAATTAGCAATTTAATTAATTATCGATGCAAGTTAGGAAGATAGTTTAGTGCAGATAGGGCTTAGACAAACTCTATTATTTATCTAGAGTGGTTCGGAAATTTTCCGGGATTTTAATTAGGCTTTACGGGCCTAAGTATGCATTTTCTGCATTTAATATTTTCCGTAATTATTTAATTAATTAATTCTTTTCGAATTAGACCGGGATAGCTAGTGACCGGAATTTTATGTTGATTGCAGTGGTGTGATCTGTTTATTTAATTGAGTTCTATTTTGTGCTGATTGTGTATGAATTGTGATTTTAGGAATTTATTCCTAAATTAATTAATTTCGATAATTAATTAATCAGGTGAAAATATAAAGAAACCGTGGTATAAGCATCCCATTTCCGCCTACCAAGTGTAGTTTCTAAACCAGCATAATGGTAAAGAGTCTAAAGACAGCAAAGGAGAATCAGTGAACACTAGGAGATACTTGGTTATGGCTTGTAAAATCAGGAGGACACATCAGAAACCCATTTCATCCCGTAGGCAAAGTAAAAACACTGTCTTATGTCAAGCTACTTCATTAAAACCAACTTTACCTCCGCTTTCTTTCTCTTCCGCAGAAAGCAAGAGAACTTTGGGGAAACATGGCTTCCAAAAGCTTCAAATGCAAGCATGTGTTATCTAGCCTTTTGAACCACAATAAGGGCCTTTTGGTACACAAAAAATTTTCAATTGAAATTGAACACAATAAAACAATTTGATCAGTCTCATGCTGATATTTTCCTAAATAAGGAGCATTTACACAACAACAAAAAAAAAAAAAAAAAAAAAAAAAAAAAAGAGAGTGGATAAAGGAAGAAGAATAACACATGTAATTTTTCCGAATGAACGAACCCTTATCTGTCTATCGGCAATGAATTGGATGTGTGATGTATTAAATGAACTTCAGTTTTTCTCAAGCAATCACATCCATATATTTTCTCCACAAATCAACGATGATCTTAAACGTTTCTCTATCGTTCAGAAGAGTTGGTTGCGTCTCTCCTTTTGAAAAGCTGATTTGGCATAATCCAAATAGTGAAAGAAAAAAAGAAAGATTCTTTATTTTTTATAAGTAAAATCGATGGGAGATGCAATCCGCATTGCTATCCCAGATAAGGAAGAAAAGGTGCATGGTCAGTGATCAATTTTATTTTCTTTTTTCTTCTTCTGTCTTACTAATGACTCAAGCAAATTTGAGACATTGGATCCTTTTACCACTTTTAAGATTCAAACTCAAATAATCTAAAAGATAAACTTTTTTAAGTCTCATGCTGATAATTTCCTAAATAAGAAGCATTTTCACAAAAAAAAAAAAAAATAGAGGAAAAATAATCTAGAAGAATAGCACGGGTCATTTTTACAAAGGAACGAATCCTTATCTATCTATCGGAAAAGGAATTGGATGCCTAATGTATTAAATGAACTTTAGTTTCTTCAAGGATTCACGTCCATATGGTTTCTCCACAAATCAACGATAATCTGAAACGTGTCTCTATCGTTCAGAAAACTGCGTTGCCTCTCTCCTTTGGAAAAGCTGATTTGGCATAATCCAAATAGTGAAAGAAAAAGAGAAATATTCTTTCTTTTGTCATAAGTAAAATGGATGGGAGATGCAATCTGCATAACTATCCTGGATGAGGAAGATAAGGTGCATGGTCAGTGATCAATTTTTTTTTTCTTTTTCTGTTTTACTAATGACTCAAGCAAATTTGAGACATTGGATCCTTTTACCACTTGGAAGATTCAAATTCAAATAATCTGAAAACAATTTGATCAGTCTCATGCTAATAATTTCCTAAATAACGAGCATTTTCACAAAAAAAAAAAAAAAAAAAGAGAGAGAGTGGATAATGGAAGAATAATAGCATGTGTCGTTTTTATGAAGTGATGGTTTTATTAAAGTGATGGGCCTAAGTTGGCCCGTCCGCCCATGTTGGAACTAAAAGCCCGGCCCACAGGATTAGGGCCCATGGATGGAGGGACACGATGAAGGGGTACGTTTTTATTTTGGAGGGGACATATATAAGGGAGGAAAGAGAGGGAGGACGCACCTTTTGGCATTTGTACGTACCTTCCTCTCCCTCTCTCCCTCCAAAAAGAAAAACTAAGGCAAAAAGGCGACGCCGTCTTCCCTTCAAGGCCAATCCATGTCATCGGATCGAACGGGATCAGTTTTCTCTTCCTCTTATCGGCGTTGGTGTTTAATCTGTGGCTAACAAGGTACGCTCAATTCCGTGGTGTGCTTTAGCATCAGTGATACGTGCTTTTTCCGGGCTCGTCTTCCGCATTCGTTTTAGGGGTTCGATTTAGTGTCGAATCCGATTTTTGGGAATCCGATAATCCCAACATTGGTATCAGAGCCCTAGTTCGTGTTTTCCCAACCCCTTTCATGTTTTTTGATTGAGTTTTCGTGAAAATAATCGGCTGACAAAGATTGGGCGAAAAATCCCGAACCCGAGCACTGTTCATCCACTTTTTCGTGTTTTTGTAAGTCGAAATCGATTTCTAATGGCATAGGGTGAAAGAGCTCATCGAGACAAGTCTGGCGATGGGTCGAACGCCGCCAGGAGACGCCAGACGCACCCAGACGCACAGCTAGAAGCCGCTGCACGTGGGCGCCACACGCCTGAAGCGCTGGCTCGGCTAGCGCGTGCGCCACACGAGCCGATCGGCGAACTGGCATGTGCGCGGCGCCACCGGTTGACGAACCGGCCCGTGTCGGTCGGCGAACCGATGCGTGATGATGTCATCATGACGTCACCCAACGGTCGATAACCGCTGGGATGACGTCATCGTCGGCAACAGTTGGCCGGCCGGCGATCCGACCCGACCCAACCGGCGACCCGTCCTGCCCGACCGGTCCGACCAGCCCACGCCGACGACCGTTGACCGTTGACCACAGTTGACCGTTGACCGACGACCGTTGACTGACAACCGTTGACCGTTGACCGTTGACCCAAAAAAAAAAAGGAGGAGAAGAAGAATGTGTTTCTTTTTCCAATTAAATCTATGTGGATTATATGTGATCCTTTATTTGTTCTGCATTTGTTGCAGGAACAATGCCTCCCCTTAGGTTGCACACACCTATTTGTGCAATTACCGATGAACAAAAGGAAAGGCTTTCTAAGTTGATAACTGAGCTGACTAATCATCGATGGGAGGGTGGTGACTTAATTGATCATGTCCTTGAAGTCAACGGGAAAATTCAAAAGGTCATATGGAATGGTCGTCCTATGCCACAGTCTGAGATGGTGAGATTTTTCATGAACACCCTTCCACCAGAATGGCAATGAGTGTTAAATCGCATATGGGATGTCAAGAGAGTTTCTTCATATAAGAAAATTGTGGTGGATTTTATAGATGAATATTACTGGATTGTTAAAAGGGAAAATATCAAGAAATTGAACAAAAGAGGATCTTTCCCAGTTCGTGTACTGACTTGGTGTTAGATGTATTGGCTAATCTTTGTTTAAGTGTGCTTTGTGGACATCTTATGTAATGTTTACTACCTGATTGTTGTTAATGTAGCAACCGATACGTTAGTTGTATTATGTGAAAGTATTATTGTTCTATTGGATGTCAAATATTATTTGCTTTCTGTTATTGTTGGTTGCTGCGGGTAGTTCATAGAAGTTTTTGTAGCTTCATAGAATTTATTTTGCATAAGACAATTATATTAATGATAGTTTTAAGTTAGGATTTTTAGAGGATGATTGGAAACATAGTGACATTTTGATTCTGAAACCTTACTTGAAATTGTTCATTAATATGCAAAAAGGATGCATAAATGATAGGCATTCATAATTTGTGCATATATGTCTTATGTGTTCAGATCAATGGCTTCAGCCACAAAGAGCATAGTTGCCGAGCCGAACAAAGGTGAAAAGCTTAATGGTGACAACTATGAAATATGGCACATGAAAATCCAATATGTGCTGGAAGAGCAAGAGGCACTAGAAGCTCTTAACCTGACTATGGTAGAACTTGAAGAAGGAAACACTGCACAGCACAAGAGAGATAAGGAAGCATTTGCTGCATGGAAAAGAAAGAACTCTCTTGCTCGCATCACGTTGCTGAGCAGCATGGAAAATGACGTCATCCGAGAGTTTAGGCATTTTGACAATGCCAAGGAAATGTGGGAAGCATTGACAGCAAGATTTGGTCATACTTCGGTGACTAGACTGAGGCAGCTCACTATTAGGTTTGATTCTTATAAGAAGTCTCATGGTCAGACCATGAAGCAACATCTTAGAAAGATTTCAAACATGATTAATGAGCTAAAGATGCTGGCCATGTCCTCACTGATGAGCAGCAAGTGCAAGCAGTGATTTGTTCCTTGCTCAGAGTTGGGAGCATATGAAGGTGCATCTGACTCATAATGAAAATATCAAAACCTTTGAGGATGCAGTGCGTCATCTTGAGCTGGAAGAGGACCGCCTCTTGGCGACTAAGCCGGAAGCTGAACTTTATCATGCTGGTTCTAGCTCACATGGAGCTTCGAGCTCCAAGCGCAAACGTCCTAACTGGCTTGATAAAGGGAAAGGCAAGGAAGCAGGTCCTTCAGGGAAGAAACCCAAGCTTAACCAACATGAAAGAGGAAAGCGTCCTCGAATGAAGAAGCTTGCAAGGGTAAAGTGTTACAACTGTGACAAGAAGGGTCACTATGCTCACGACTATCGTGAGCCAAAGAAGGTAGACACCCCTTGTACTTTCCAGAACTTTGCTTTTGTGTCGAGTTCTGTATTCTTAACTGAGTCTAATCCTTTGTGGACTGTAGTTTCAGAATCGACAGATCATATAGCGAAGGATGGAGAATCCTTGGTGGAATTCCGATGAGTATCAACTGGAACTAAGTGGATCTATGTGGGAAACAACTCCAGAGCTGAAGTGAAAGGAATTGGCACCTGCCAATTGTATGCTCCGGAGATTCGTCGGAATTTAGTGTCTATTTTAGTGTTGGTTAAACTAGGTTTTAATATGAACTTCTATAATAGAGGTGTGGATTTGTTTTTGGATACAAATTACTATGGTTGTGGTTATTTTCTAGATGGTTTCATTGTATTAGATATTGATTATATTAATGCAAATGTTTGTTATTCCCTTCTCACGTCTCCTAACTCATATGATAATGATGTGAATGTGTGGCATGCTAGACTTGGTCATATTAGCCAACAACGTATGAATAGACTAGCCAAAGAGGGCTTGTTGGGCAACATTGAAAAAGTTGATTTGCCCATATGCAAGCATTGCCTAGAAGGGAAAACGACAAGAAAACCATTTGGAAAGGGTAAAAGAGCTGAATTTCCTCAGCATTTAATCCATTCTGATGTCTGTGGTCCAATGAATGTGAGAGGAAGGCATGGGGCTGTTTATTTCATCACTTTTATAAATGATTATACTCGATTCGAATATGTCTATTTGATTTCTCATAAATCTGAAGCATTAAGTTGTTTCAAAAAGGTTTATGAACTTGGTAGAAAATCAATTAGATAATAAAATAAAAGTATTAAGATCCGATCGATGTCAAGAATATTTATCTGATAAGTTCAGAAAATTATGTGATGAAAAATGAATAGAAAGAAAGTTGTCTATTCCATATACTCCTCAACAAAATGGTGTTGCGGAGAGAAAAAACAGAACCCTACTGGAAATGGTTAGGTCCATGATAACGCATGCTAACTTACATATTACTTTTTGAAGTGATGTGTTGTTAACTGCTGCCTATATACTTAACCGGGTGCCTTCCAAATCAGTTACTTCCACTCCATATGAGTTATGGACAGGTAAAAAACCGGACTTAAGTTTTCTTAAGCCATGGGGTTGTGCTGCTTATACTCATGAGTCCTCTCACAAGTTTGGGAAATTGGGTCCTAGAGGAAAGAAGAGTATTTTCATAAGATACTCGAAACACTCAAAATGGTATGTGTTCATAGGTGAGCAGGAAAGTGGCTGTATAACTGAATTTGAATCACGGGATGTCACATTCTTAGAGGATGAATTTCCTAAGAAGGGAGAAATATGGGAAGATAACTCCCTATTTGAAACCTTAGATCAAGATAATGATATTAGTGGAGTTCGTCCAAGTGGGAGTAATATGAGAAGTGATGAATTGAATTCAACTCATTCTTAATTACAACCACATGATGAGACGACATCATCATTATCTAATCCAAGTGGGAGCATAATGGGGAATGATGTGCAAAGTGTACAATCTCCCATACGGCGAACAAGTCGCCAAAGTATTCCTCGTTGACGTTTTGACATTGAAGGGGAAACTTTTATGATTGCTCCACAAGATGAGAATAAGCCAAGAAATATTAATGATACTCTGAATTGCCATAATAAGGAAAAATGGATTCATGCAATGGAAGGGGAAATGGAGTGAATGAAGTCAAACCAAGTTTTGGGAACTGGTTGATCTTCCAAAAGGACACAAAGCGATTGGGAACAAGTGGGTTCTCAAAATAAAGCGAAAGGCTGATGGCTCAATAGAAATGCATAAAGCTCACATTATGGCGAAGGGGTATAATCAATAGGAAGGAATTGATTATGAAGATACATTTTCTCTTGTAGTGACATTTACCTCGATTCGCATTATTCTGGCAATAGTGGCTAGTATGGATCTGAGTTACATCAAATGGATGTAAAGACTGTTTTCCTCAATGGAGAATTAGAGGAAGACATATATATGGAACAACCTACTGGTTTCATAGTGAAAGGCCAAGAAGAAATGGTATGTCGACTTTTGAGATCGATATATGGCCTCAAGCAGTTATCGAGACAATGATATATACGTTTTCATAATGCCATAATGGCATATGACTTTACAATGATAGATGAGGATCATTATGTATATATCAAAAGATCAAATAATCAATTTGTGATCATATCATTATATGTTGATGATATACTAATTGCCGGAAGCAATATGGAGTTTGTTAATATTGTCAAAAGTCGGTTGTCTTCTAACTTTGAGATGAAGGATATGGGTGAGGCTGCATACATTCTTGGAGTTAAGATTTCAAGAGATCGTTCGAAGAGATCGTTCGAAGAGATCGTTGTCTCTTTCGCAAGAAACATATATAAATAAGGTTCTTGAACGTATTTGTATGCAAGATTGTAAACCCATAGACACTCCTATTAGAAAAGGTGAAGGATTGAGCCATAGATTGTGTCCAAGGACTCCACGAGAGAATAAACAAATGAAACATGTTCCTTATGCTAGTGCTGTTGGGAGCTTGATGTACGCTATGATGTGTACAAGACCAGACATATGTTTTGCAGTTGGAATGGTGAGTAGATACCAATCCAACCTAGGTCAAGCACATTGGAAGGCTGTTAAGAGAATACTGAGGTATCTGAAGGGAACTGCTGATTACAAATTGAATTACCAAGGAAAGGATCTGCGACTTGAAGGCTATTCAGATGCTGATTGGGGAGGAGATTTAGATGAAAGGAAATCTACCTCTGGATTTGCTTTCTTACTGAACAATGTCGCTATATCATGGAGCAGTAAGAAGCAAACGTGTATAGCCTTGTCCACAATGGAAGCTGAGTTCGTGGCATTATCAGCAGCGGTACAAGAAGGAGTTTGGCTTTAGAGATTTTTGGATCATTTAGGTGTTATTGGGAAAGCTGCAAATCCATTATTGGTTAACTGTGATAGCCAAGCAGCTATAACGTACACCAAATATCCAAAATATCATGGCAAGACCAAACATATAGATACCAAATATAACTTTGTCAAAGATATGGTTTGACGAAAGGATGTGAACTTACAGTACATATCTACGCATAGAATGGTAGCAGATCCTATGACAAAGCCAATACCTAGAGATGTGTTTTGTGGTCATGTAAAATCTCTAGGATTGCGTAGAGTCTGATGTACTGGATTGTAATTTCCCTGAGTTGTTCACATTTATGAACTAATGTTGTTTCATTATTAATGCCTATGAATCTTTGTTTGATCTTTATGCATCTTAATGCTTAGTGCATTACTTTAAGTTGAGAAAGTATGTCAAACAGATAAAAGATTGGCCCACTCATACGGGTAATCGCCTCTATTTACTGTGTGATAAATAGAAATGAGACTGTTTTAAAGCTTATTATCTAGGTGATAATCGAGAGCTCAAGCTTAAAATACGCATGTCGCCTTAAATAAGTGTTAAGATGAAGACATAATATTTACTGTATCCGAAAGTAAAATACCACACATATTTTAATTTATCTGTCTAAGATGCCAGATGTGAGTTTTGATGAATTTTGTGAATGAGTAGATACGTGAACTCAAGTTAGACATTAGGTATGTCTGAACTATCATCTGTACGGTATTGAAAGTGTAGACATACGCTCCATAAGAAATGAGTTAATACCGTAATACATATTTCATACTACGTATACATGAGACGACCAATAAGAGTGGCAAAAGTTTGATCTCAACTTTTATGCCGTGTGAGACTCTTGAGGAAAAGAGTTCCTCAATTTTAGTGCCCTCATGACTTTTACTTATTCTCAAGATTTTTATTTAGCGTTTGCTATCTTAGGATGTTGCCAATGGTCATGAATTGATTCAATCAAATGGGACATTTCTAGAAAAGCAAGCTGAACTGAAATTGAGAGTTTGAAGGAAAGAGGAAGATCAAATTTGGAAAATCACATTGTAGTTTTGTATTCACTGATCGACCAATTGTGATTGTCTTTGTGGTAAGCATAATTGTGAATACAATATATATATATATATATATATATATATATATATATATATCATTGTTTAAAAGAGATCAAGAGAGATATAAATGTGATCGATGGATCTAGGGTACTGCATACTAAATCTACTTAGAGTGTGATGCCCATTATGAGCTGCTATATATTCCTAACAGATGTATAGCAACAAGCTCTCAAAGTATGCTGGTCGCAGGATTATTCACCGGTATGAATGTTGAAGAGATGTAAAGAGAATCCTGTTCGGCCCACCATGTGCGAGTGGGAGATGATGGTTTTATTAAAGTGATGGGCCTAAGTTGGCCCGTCCGCCCATGTTGGGCCTAAAAGCCCGGCCCACAAGATTAGGGCCCATGGATGGAGAGATACGATGAAGGGGTACGTTTCTATTTTGGAGGGGACGTATATAAGGGAGGAAAGAGAGGGAGGACGCACCTTTTGGCATTTGTACGTACGTTCCTCTCCCTCTCTACCTCCAAAAAGAAAAACTAAGGCAAAAAGGCGACGCCGTCTTCCCTTCAAGGTCAATCGATGTCATCGGATCGAACGGGATCGGTTTTCTCTTCCTCTTATCGGCGTTGGTGTTTAATCTGTGGCTAACAAGGTACGCTCGATTCCGTGGTGTGCTTTAGGATCGGTGATACGTGTTTTTTCTGGGCTCGTCTTCGGCATTCGTTTTAGGGATTCGATTTAGTGTCGAATCCGATTTTTGGGAATCCGATAATCCCAACATGAAGGAACGGACCCTTATCTATCTATCGGCAAGGAATTGGATGCGCGATTTATTGAATGAACTTCAGTTTTTCTCAAGCAATCACATCCATATATTTTCTCCACAAATCAACGATAATCTTAAACGTGTCTCTATTGTTCAAAAGAGTTGGTTGCCTCTCTCTTTTTGAAAAGTTGATTTGATATAATTCAAATAGTGAAAGAAAAAACGAAAGATTCTTTATTTTTTTTATAAGTAAAATGGATGGGAGATGCCATCCGGATAGCTATCCTAGATAAGGAAGAAAAGGTGCATGGTCAGGGATCAATTTTTTTTTTCTTTTTCTGTTTTACTAATGACTCATGCAAATTTGAGACATTGGATCCTTTTACCACTTTTAAGATTCAAATTCGAATAATCTAAAAAAAAAATTATTTTTTAAGTATCATGCTGATAATTTCCTAAATAAGAAGCATTTTCACAAAAAAAAAAAAAAGGAAAAAAAGAGAGAGTGGATAAAGGAACAAGAATAGCACTAGTCGTTTTTACAAAGGAATGAACCCTCATCTATGTATCGGCAAGGAATTGGATGCCTAATGTATTAAATGAACTTTAGTTTTCCTCAAGCAATCACATCCATTTGTTTTCTCTACAAATCAACAATAATCTCAAACGTGTCTCTATCGTTCAAAAAAGTGTGTTGCCTCTCTCCTTCTGAAAAGCTGATTTGGCATAATCCAAATAGTGAAAGAAAAAGAGAAATATTCTATCTCTTGTCATGAGTAAAATTGATGGGAGATGCAATCTGCATAACTATCCTGGATGAGGAAGATAAGGTGCATGGTCAGTGATCAATTTTTTTTCTTTTTCTGTTTTACTAATGACTCGAGCAAATTTGAGACATTGGATCCTTTTACCACTTGGAAGATTCAAATTGGAATAATCTGAAAACAATTTGATCGGTCTCATGCTAATAATTTCCTAAATAAGGAGCATTTTCACAAAAAAAGAAAAAGAAAAAAGAAAAGAAGAGAGAATGGATAATGGAAGAAGAATAACTAGTGTTGTATTTATGAAGGAACGAACCCTTATCTATCTATCGGCAAGGAATTGGATGCGTGATGTGACGAACCCTTATCTATCTATCAGCAAGGAATTGGATGCGTGATGTATTGAATGAACCTCAGTTTTCCTCAAGCAATCACGTCTATATGTTTTCTCCACAAATCAATGGTGATCATAAACGTCTCTTTCGTTCAGAAAAATTAATTGCCTTTCTCCTTTTGAAAAGTTGATCTAACATAATCCAAATAGTGAAAGAAAAGGAGAAAGATTCTTTCTTTTCTTATAAGTAAAATGGATGGGAGTTGCAATCCGCATAGCTATCCCGGATGAGGAAGAAAAGGTGCATGGTTGGTGATCAAATTTGTTTTTTCTTTTTCTGTTTTACTAATGACTCAAGCAAATTTGAGACATTGGATCCTTTTACCACTTCTAAGATTCAAATTCGAATAATCTTAAAACAATTTGATCAGTCTCATACTAATAATTTCCTAATAAGTAGCACTTTCACCCAAAAGAGAGAGAGAGAGAGTGGATAAAGGAACAAGAATAGCATGTGTCATTTCTACGAAGGAACAAACGCTTATCTGTCTGTTAGTAAGGAATTGGATGTGTGATGTATTAAATGAACTTTAGTTTTCCTCAAGCAATCACGTCCAAAGTTTTTGTGGTGGGGATCTAGAACGGGTTGTTTTAGGGACTAGAGTTAGACACGTATCGCGATCCTTCAATGTGGAAGATACATGCAAACCAAACACTTAATTTTGAAACGCATACTGAATTGGAAAGAGTTGGTAGAAGAACAAGGTGCAAAAGCTAATAAAGATTGGACAGGACCTTCTTGACATTGGTTGAGCAATGTCTTCTTCCTCTCTTATTATTGTATTTGCGGACAAATAGGTAGCAGGAGCCACGCCCAAACCATTTATGTTTTGTTCAGTGAACTTCTTATTCCTCAAATGGGCCTTGAATTCAAGGCATGATTTTCACCTCCGGACGGTACGAAACCGAATTCGAGCCGTAGAAAATTGAAGGCCTCCATGTCAATCCCACTTGATAGAATGGTGCAAATTCAGTTTGGTACACGCTGTAAGTCTGTACAAGAAAACGAAAAACGGCCGACGCGCACGCGATAATGGATAGTGGCTGAAACGCGGGGAACATTAACTCCTTAGGACGATGCCAGTCAGTCGCCGCGTGGCAGTACACTCCAAGCCACTGGTCCTCCTCCACGTGACTCCTTGGTCACCCGGTCAAATATTTTCCTATATAAATCCCCGTGCTCCCTGCTTTCGACCACCGCACACCATCTCAGCTGGCAACACACCTTTGCAGGGTAATATTTCCTTGAGTGAGGGTCACCAGAATGTCTGAGCGCGGCTATCCCGGCGGAGGCGGGTACGGCCATGGTGGAGGCAGAGGCGGGTACGGCCCTGGTGGAGGCTGGTACGGCCCTGGTGAAGGCGGGTACGGCCTTGGTGGAGGCTGGTACGGCCCTGGTGAAGGCGGGTACGGCCCTGGTGGAGGCTGGTACGGCCCTGGTGGAGGTGGGTACGGCCCTAGTGGAGGCGGGTATGGCCCCGGCGGAGGCGGCTATGGAGGCCGTGGTGGAGGCCGCCAACCTGACCATGGCGGCATGCCCGGAGGAAACCCGGTTTATCAGCAAGGCTATCATGGATCAAATATACACTCCGGAACTGCCAACGGCGGAGCAGGTACAGCAGGCTTTCATCTCTTTAGTAAATCGAGCGGAACGGGCGGACATGCAATTGTTGGGGGCAACAACAACGCGGGTGGAGGCTAGTCTGCCACCGCTTGCTGGTCGTGGGGGAGTAGTGTCCTTTGATATGTGATATAAATTGACTCCGGTGCCTTTTAACTATCCTATGTTCAAGGGAAAAAAAAAAGGACAAAAAACTAATTAGCACCAAGTGGAGTCAGTTATGTACTTGAGCTTGCAAGCATCCTAATGAATTTCGATATTCCTAATATAATCTGTAGCTTTGTGCATGAGATGTTCTTGAACCTAATTCCATAAACAGGTTACGAGTGAAAGAAACATAATTTCAATTTAAGGTTCAAAGAAGAAGCATGATTCTTCACAAGCATCGTTATCAACGGACCTTCTTGACATTGGTTGAGCAATGTCTTCTTCCTGTCTTATTATTGCATTTGCGGACAAATAGGTAGCAGGAGCCACTTCCAAATCATTATGTTTTGTTCAGTGAAATTCTTCTTATTCCTCAAATGGGCCTTGAATTCAAGACATAATTTTCATCTCCCGACGGTACAAAACCGAATTCGAGCCGTAGAAAATTGATGGCCTCCATGTCAATCCCACTTGATAGTGTACGAAAATTTATTCATATAAACAAATAATCCATCAAGGAAAACAAATCCATATATGATTGTAAAATACCGATATCAATAAATACAGCGGAATTAAAGCGTACCTGTTTGGGTCATTACTTCACTTGAAGAAAAGTAGATCACTCTATTGAAATGCCAGATCTTCCTCTCTATGACCTATTTCAGTATAGCAGCTTTCAATGGGATTAAAGCAACTGATACGTATAACCTATCCTTTTATAGGCTAGAGAGGGGACCTAGCAAACCCTAATCAACAACGTGTCAACTGGGTCTTTCCTATTACGGGCTTCAATTAAATACAATTGCCTACACTTTGCTGCTCAACTAGGCCCGTTATCAATAGATGCCAATACCAAATTTAATCAGATTACTGTAGGGCTCAACAAATATTGGAATATCCATTAACTCGATTATTTAAAATAAGAAATCAATTAATTAATGTAAGCCCATATTATAGGAAATTTCAAACATTCTCCCACTTGGGCTACATTAATTAACGTATTTTATTTTGAAAAAGATTTTATATTGAAACGACACTATCGAGTTAATAACTGATAATTTTGTTTTATGTGGCCACAACATTAAAAAATAATATTCCAATAATGGCATCTCAAAACCAATCCAATCCTATATAACCTCATTATAGGATTATGTAGATTAATGTGTTACGAAAATACCACAACACATGATCTTTCATAATCACATATAATAAGCATTATATTTTCATGGATCATGGGCCTAGTAGTGTCGTAAGAAATAGTGCCAACATGTGATCAAAATATTCACCATTTCTTATCGTTCCTCAATGCAATTTCTCAATGATATGAAACTGCATTAACACAATTTCTAAACAACATGAAATTGTATGACTATGTCACAATCCAACACGAGATTATAATCAGTGACATTCAGTCATCTTTAAACTAAAATTTGTTTAAAGATACTGTTTAATATTTCAATTTCTCAGTCAACAGGAGAAAGGATAATAATAGAATCAATAATAACAATCATTGAAAATAAATGCTTTAATAGACATCATAAAAGTATTATCAGTCTGCATATAATTATAATATGCAAAAATACAAATTATATAACTCCCACTAACAAAAGAAATCAAAAGAATCTAAGACACCCATATTTTACATGTTCTTTAAAAAAAATGGGTCGTAAACCTTTTGTTAGAGGATTGGCCAACATGGACTCAGTTCTAATATTTTCAATCAGAAAATCTCCCTTTTTTACCAAGTCCTTAATAGTATAATAATAGATCTAGTTAACATTTCAACCGTGGCATTGTTGTTATTTACAACAAAGGTAACTGTTTGTCACACATAATGCAATAAGATCAATTATGGGCAATAAGTATTTCATCAAAAATAATTAGTACATTATAAACTCCCATTTGGGTAGAGTGTATAATGCACCATTATTTTTCACAGCATGAAGTTTATAAAGTAACAACAAGGAGAATTACATATAATTGTCAAGGATCCATCCCCTTTGGGTAGACAAATCCTTTAAATCACACATCTCCATAATATCAATATAGAGACGATAAAGGAGAATTACATATAATTTTCAAGGATCAAATCCCCTTTGGGCAAACAAATCATTTAAATTATACATCTCCATTATCTCAACATAAAGGAGAATTACACATAACTCTAAAAAAAATTAACCCCTTTAGGCAGATAAACCTTTTGAGTCACGCATCCCCATAATTCATCTCTAATATATCAATATAGAGGGGAATTACACATAGCTTTCAAAAATTTATCACCTTTGGGCAATTAAATCTTTTCAAGTCATACATCCCCATCTTTTAATTTTGGAATTTATCTTCATGCAATTTTCAAATTAATATACAAAATAACCCCATTTGGGCAGGTGATTGTATATACTAATTTTTATCAATAAGCAACTTCAACAATTTACAAACTTTAACAATTTGTAAATAATGTTTTGTATAATCAATGCCCAAAATTCATCAAACAATATGAAATACTTTATAACATGTGCTTCCCAAGATCATATTGCATTTATCAAACAACAATTTTTACCACAATTTTTTTATTAAATTATTATTATTTTTATTTTAATATCTCAGTCTCATGGCCAATCAAGAATGGATCTAAATGGTTACTAGAATTAAAAGGGAGCCAAAAATTTCGTAGCTATCAGTAATCATTACATCAAAAAGTCATGAGGACAATCTTTATCTCTCACTTTCTCACTATCAACCCTCGGTTGGCATGTTTAAATTTGGCATCTTTTAAATTTGAGAAATTTCGTAGTCATGCAATAACTCAATCTCCACCTATTTGACACAATCATATCATCTGAATTTAGAAGTATCATTGCGCTCTCTAGCCAAAACTTCATGCATGTTAGCATGAAATCCACAAGAGATCAAGCAAAATCTTTGTAAAGAGAACTTCCAAACCTCAATCCTGTTAAGCTAGTCCATTTCGATGACTCGTGGTAAAACCACACAAGAAGACATGAAGGGTCTGTTTGGTTTGCCAAAATTTTCAGTAATGTTGATTAATTCGTATTTTGACACT
Source organism: Eucalyptus virginea (assembly GCA_014182375.1). Lineage (NCBI taxonomy): Eukaryota > Viridiplantae > Streptophyta > Magnoliopsida > Myrtales > Myrtaceae > Eucalyptus > Eucalyptus virginea. The sequence continues at coordinate 33,674,628 of CM024516.1, read as the reverse complement.
ATAGTATTCTGTTAGTCACCGGTCCAAACATTACATGATTAAAAAAAAAAAAAAAACTACAAATTGATAGATTATTCCCATGTAAAAAGTTCATTCATGTGTTTCTCATGCACCATTTACAATTTTCCCCTTTTGAACCTGAGGTTTCCACAAAGCACTACACAACAGACTATGGACATTTCTTCCTCTGCTGAAAACCTTTAGCTTTCACATCTCTATAGCCTAATCCTAATTTTTTTTATAAACAACATCATCTTATTTGTATCTATATACATTTGGATCTCGATTCACAAATCTCTTGGTTTCATTGTATTGCCTTCAATGGCATTTTAAACCTTAGTCAATAAAACACCAGTGCATCGCAGGAGCCGTGCCAGCAATTTGTAGAAAGATTAGAATTTGCAAGTTTGGGAAATCAACTATGAACCCAACAAATCCAGACAGACAACTTAGCATAAAACCACTCGTATGAGCAAAAATCACAGTTTGGTCTTTTGCTCACTCCACAGTCAACATATTTTTGGTGAAATCACAATGAAGCCTTAAAGCAGTGGTTTCATCTAGAATCTAGCAACAAGATGCACGCATTGCACGCAAAAAGCAAACTATTTCCATATTTAAATTTTGATATCTTGACAACTTGAGAAATCTTAGCCATTGGTTCTCGTTTCCGGACTAAAGGGAGCACATAGCTTAATTGAAGTCGTCTAATATTTCAACAGCAGGAGACGACCACAAATTTTCACTGCTTCATCTTCCTCCTCTTCTGCCCAACCCAGCCTTCCTATAATCTATCCAACCAATCCATGAGATAAACAAGAGATATACTTCACAATCATCTACTCATGGACAGAGACGTTATCAAGAAAACAACCTTAGTATTCCGTAAAATTGCATCCTCTCAAAATGGGAAACCCACGGAGATCTTTAAGGTATTCCAGCAGCGCCAAGGCAAGAATTGTTTAGGAGACATCGCGTGAAGGTATAGAACATGCTTCATGAAAAATAGTTCTCGAGATATAGAACGCAAGAGAAAAAAAACACAAAACAAATTGTACTTATTCAAAGGTTCACTCATTCGTTATTTACATAAAAGAAAACCTACCCTAGACCCAGCAATGACCCATAAGCTTATCCTGTCTAAAGATGGCTACTTTCAAGCTCCATGAAACTAAGTAAAAATCGCATGAAAACTCCCTAAGATCAAGTTAGCAAAATCGGCCGAAACCCTAATCGCTCGTCCAAAAGAGTACCAAACAATCAGCTACAGTAATCTCCAAACCAACCGTTGCTACCGTCGAATTGAAGAGAAAAATGAAGGTAGCACTAGAATGTAACTTAAAATTCTAGAACTTTTTCTATGTATAAACCCTAAAATTTCGAATTTAAAATTCTCACTCAATTCTCAACAAAACTATACAAATTATATAAGGTTGGAAAGATCTCGACATGTAGAACAAAAGCCTTAAGATTTCAGGATCAATCGAGCAAAAAATTCACATGAAAAAATAATGCCCATATTCGGCTCAAAGAGGAAAATTTTGAATTTTTCAATATAAAAAAAAATAAAAATTGGGTTCTACAATCATATATGACAACTATGATACCACATGTACGAAAATTTATTCATATAAACAACTAATCAATCAAGGAAAACGGATCCATATATGATTGTAAAACACCGATATCAATAAACACAGCAGAATTAAAACGTATCTGTTTGAGCTATTGCTTCACTTGAAGAAAAGTAGATCACTCTAATGATCAGTGATATATTGGAATGCCAGATTTTCCTCTATATGACCTATTTCAATATAGCAGCTTTCAATAGTATTTACGTACAACCTATCCTTTTATAAGCTAGAGAGGGGAGCTAGTAAACCCTAATCAACAGCGTGTCAATTGGGTCATTCTCATTACAGGTTTCAGTTAAATACAATTGCTTACACTTTGCGACTCAACTAGGCCCGTTATCAATAGATGCCAATACCCAATTTAATTAGATCATTGTAGCGCTCAACAAATATTGTAATACCTATTAACCCGATTATTTAAAATGGAAAATCAATTAATTAATGTAAGCCCATATTATAGGAAATTTCAAACAAATAGAATAGTTTGAATTTAGTTTAATATACGCGCTTGTACGAGAAAACCAAAAATAGCCGACGCGGATGCGATAAGGGATAGAGGCTGAAACGCGGGGAACATTAACTCCTTAGGAGGATTCCAATCAGTCGCCATGTGGCAGTACACTCCAAGCCACTGGTCCTCCACGTGACTCCCTGGGTGCCCGGTCAAGTATTTTCCTATTTAAATCCCCATATCCCCCCACCTTCAATCACCACACACCATCTTAGCTAGCAAAACACCTTTGGAGAGCAAGATTTCCTTGAGAGATTCACCAAAATGTCTGATCACGGCCATCATTGCGGAGGCGGGCACGGCCCTGGTGGTGGAGGAGGCCATGGAGGCCCTGGCGGACGCCACGGAGGCCCGGGTGGTGGTGGCCATAGCGAACGCCACAGTGGTTTGACAAAGGCCATGGTGGTCCGGGCGACGGACACGGACATCACCATGGCGGCAAGCCCAGATGAGACCATGGGCACGGCGGACCTGGTGGACTAGGTGGGCATGGCCCTAGAGGCCATGGTCCTAGGGGCGGCCACTACCACGGCGGATGCTAGTCCGCCATGGCTTGCTGGTTGTTTGGGGCTAGTGTCCCATGGTTGATACGTGATGTAAAGTTATCTCCGGTGTCTTTTAACTATTTTGTATTTGAGGAAAGGACTAAGGCTGCGTTTGGTTCAGCATTTGCAATGGGCTTTAAGTCCAATACAAATGCTAAAAGCCCAAAGCTACTTGGGGAAAATGCAATTGTGTTTGGTAAAAAAATTTTACAAATGGACTTTGAGTTGAATGTGCGTTTGGTAAAGAAAACTTTCGCAAGGGGCTTTGATGGGTATAATATATATATATATATATATATATATATTTTTTTTTTTTTTTTTTCTTTTTTTTTTTAGAAAACCCTTAGCTAGACCGGCAAGCTAGATCTGGTGCAAGCTAGATCTGTGCCGGCTAAAGGTCACCCGAGGTCGGGCGACCTCCGGCGAGGGTCCCGCGACCCGCCGAGGGTCGCAAGAGGTCGCCCGACCTCGGTCGACCCTCGGTAAGGGTCACGCGACCCAGGCGAGGGCCGTCAGAGGTCACTCGACCCAGGGGCCACGTGACCCTGGCGACCGCCGCTTGGGTCTCGCGGCCGTGGCGGCCCTCGCCTGGGTCTCGCGAGGGTCGCATGACCCGATGCCGTCACTCGACCCTTGTGAGACCCAGGCGAGGGCCGCCTATAGCTGCGAGACCCAGGCGACGGTCGGCTGGGTCGCGCGGCCCCTGGGTCGAGCAACCCTCGGCTGGGTCGCGCGACCCTCGCCGGTCGGGCGACCTCAACCGACGGCCGCTAGCGCCAAATTTGGCTCGCCGGCGGCTGTCGCCCTTCACCGGTCCAACAAAGGGCTGCTCCTTTTTCATTTAAAAAATAAATAAATACATGGGCAATAACGGAAATATGAAAAATTAATGAGGATAATTTAGGAAGAGAAAAAATGTTTTCAGCATTCTCAAAGGCTGGCTTTCATTTGAAAGCTCCTTGAGATTGGTTGCCAAACACCCATATTTGGGCTGAAGGGGCTTTGGGGACTGAATGGGCTTTCTAAATGCCCATGCAAACGCACCCTAAAAAACTAATAAGCACCATGTGGAGTCAGTCGTGTAATTGCCCTTGCACGTATCCTAATGAATTGCGAGGTTCCTAATATGACCTGTAGCTTTGTGCATGAGATGTCCTTGAACCTCATTCAAGAAACTGGTTACAAATGAAAGAAACAGAATTCCGAATGAAGACAAGCATGTTTCTTCACAAGCATCATTCGTCAACAGACCAGTCACGACGAGAGACAACAGAAACATGAGGACAGTGCTCCCCATTACTTCTGATTATCAACAAGAAAATGGAAGCAAATTAGGTCGGTCTCCATTAGTCATGATTCAAACACATTATACCTCTATGAACAAAAGTTTCACTTATGCCCCCTCATCAACTCCTTTCATCAGTGAAGTTCATAATCTGCAATCTTTAGCGTGATTTCTCTATCTCCACGCGATGTCAAAGTCGAAGTTGGCATTCTGCTTTGATTTCTCTTCATCTAATTTTTTGGCAGAAATTATAGATGTTCAATAAAGATTAACGTAATCACCATTTCGCATCAAAGGGCTGTACGAAACGGTCAAAGGGTGGGGCCATATGTTGCTAAAGGATCAGCAAAAGTGTAGGGTGTCTTGAGGATGTTCTTTACTACATAGCAAGATCATGGGTTCTACAATCTGGTGCAGAAATTACAGGTTAGCTGCTCATGAGTTCCGGTTCAATGTGTGCATAACTAACTTAAAAGGGATTCTAAAGCATTTCCAAAATATAAAAAGTGAAATTTAAGCAAAGGAGAACATAATTTAAGATCACCAAGGGAAAATTTGGCATGAACAATGATATTCGATGATCTGAATCGACTTTGGTGAAATTTGTAGAGCAATATTGCTTTGAAAGGATGATTGTGGCCCTAAAACTGAGAAAAAGGATATGACATCAGTTGGCTACTCGATGAACTCCAACATAAAAAGTGAGAAAAGGGTGCAAGTACAAAGATCATTATGTCAAATTGACAGAGGTTATATCCGAAATCATGTTCATCATTACCTCCTCTTCAATCCTTTTCAACAAAAGGTACGTCGGGTAGACATTCAGGAGGCGAGGCAAATGAAAAGAATGAAAATGCACAATGGGGGGGGGGGGGGGAGAGAGAGCGATAAGGAGAAGGATTTCTTTTTGTAGCAGGAGTGGCAATAGAATAGAACCAGCTTGTGCGTTTTGCCAATTAGACTCTAATTTATCACTAGGGGAAAAAGGGACATGGTGAAGTTGCTAACACTTAGTTGAGAAAATTCGTCCATGCTAAAGAACGAAAATCTAGTTTCAGAACTGCAGTTCCCCTTTAACTTCCTTTACATTCATCCCATAGTAAACAAAGGTTTGCTCAAGGTGCTATTAAATCTTTGTTTAGTTAAAGCAATTCTTCTGCAGTACAAAAATTCTAGATTCAATGCTGTTTTCTTTTCTTTTTTTTTCAGAAACGTGGGATACAAGGAGAAGTACCAAAGTTTGCTATGTGGTCAGCCTTCAGAACAAAATCAGAGAACCCAAAAAACAGAGGGGTTCAGCAGGTGACTACCTAAAACGCTTCACGGAAAACTCAGAGACAATATAACGAGCGTGACATACCCAAAAGCCTGTTGTGTGCTCTTCCCTTTCTTTGTGATCGACTGGAACCAAGAAAGTCCATTTTGGCCTACTGAGTGACTACTTTTAGAACTAATCACCAAATTTCTATAAGAAGTTTTAGTGGTAGCTCCAAGTAGAGTTGAAATTGAAGAATTTTCCGGTGCTATCTCTGGTCCGGTTAAGCTTTCATTTTCAATCGTGAGGGACTCATTTTGGACATACCATGACATCTCCAGCACATAGTATTTCAAATAAATGGTCGGATCCCCAATACCAACTCAGCTTGGCAAAGTGAGAGAAATCTCCTTTCACCTGGTTCATAGAGTGTTGCATAAACTGTAGTCTCTCTTCTATCTTGGCAATCCACTTATTGTTTTCTTCTTCCTTTTGAGCCACAATTGCTTCAATTAAGGGATTCGGTTCAATCACCATGGGCGAGCCATAAAGACTTGCGTCCTTTATCCTCTTTAGGAAGGTATTCCCTCTATTGACATGTAATGGCTTCTTTTTGTAATATTTTTCAGGAAAGTTCAATCTTAAAGCAGGTGAAAATTTCATCTGAATTTGCCTACCCCCTATGTTTTTATGCTGAGGTTTCTCAAAGCAGCTCATTCAGAAAAAAAGTGTGACATCCTAAATTTCACCAACCTTCATTAGTGTAATCAAATCATTAAGGATTCAGATTTAATTTAGATCGGGTCAGAAAGTGAACCCGACGGACCATGAGAAATGTGTGGGCTTGAGGAGTAAGTAGGCCACACGATTATTTTGGAATTGGGCTTGTTAAATCGGATTGGAAGAGCTAGGCTTGGACTCGGCTTGAAGTGGGACAAGGTTCGGAATTATTAGATCGATAGATTTAGTTTAGTGGACCAAATCATTGTAGATCGAGCTTGTCGGGCCAAAGATGGATATTTAGGCCCAAGTGATTTATTTTCGATTAAGATTCATAGATTATAATTAAGATGATTTGATTAGTGATTCTAACTTTAGCATTTCTTGTGATGAATTTTCTATAGACTAACATTAACTAGTTAATATGTCACATATGTCATAACTTTGTATAATGACAAGAGGATTGAAATCAAGTGAAATCAAAAGGGAATTAAGTGAAAAATATTAGAAACAAATGAACTGACTAACGATATGGATTAACTGTTAACGAATGGCGAATGATAGATGGCAAAATTTGTTATGCATGGAGGCCACGACACCCCCTCCTCTCTTTGCATCACCCACGGTTTTCCATCTCCCCAAAACCGAAACAAGCAACAAGAGACATCATCATTAGAAGATCTCATCATTAGTCTAGCCTAGGAATTAGCTTGTAGACCTATTTCCCCTCTTAAATGTCGTAACCCCTCTCTCTCCAAAAACCGAAAACCTATCTTCTTCTTCTTCTTGTCTTCTCGGTCAAATGGTGAGGGGACAAAACCATAATCAAAACCCGCAATTCTCTTCTTCTTGCATGCAAATTTTTGGTGTTGATCTTGAAGAATCCTTGAGCTATCTAGTAGCTAAACCAAGGTAAGGAAAGATAAGTCTCTAAACTAGAAGTTATCCATTGTTTTGTCAAGGAACTTGTGGATCTAGCTGAATGGTGGAGGATTAGATGTATTGTTGTTGTTCTGTGTTGATTTGAGCTTGATGAGTACTAGATTGAAGTTATAAGTCATTGCATGTTGCTTTTGAGGCTTGCATGTCTTGAAATCTATGTGCGTGTAAGCTGTGATTGTCAAGCAAGGCAAGGAAATGGTTGCCGAGTGGAAAGAAGTGGTATATGTTGCGGTGAGTAAGCTTATGGATGAATATATGTTTTGAGCCAAGCTGTGGAAGGGCTATCTGTTAAAGAAAAACCTGCTAAAAGTATCCTTAGTTGCTGTGGAAGAGTCCTGAAGTGTTGTAAAGTGTTGATGCCTAAATTTTGATTAGGTTTTTTTTTTTTTTTAATTAGTACTTAGCCTCTTTTAATCTTTGTTTTTCCTTTTTTTTGGATAATAAATAATAAATAATAACAACAATGAAAAAATAAATAGAAAACATAAAAAAAAAAGTAGCAGCCTTTTGGGCTGGGTCGATGAGCCCAGCCCCTTCCTTTTATTTTCTCTTGTGTGGACCTAGGGCCTAGCCCTCTTTTTCTTCAACTTCGGCCCGGCCCCCTCTTTCTTCTTCTTCTTTCCCTCCACCTCTGCAACTCACGCGAGCGGAAGGGACCGACGCGCGAAAGACAACCTACGGCCGAGGAGGGTAGGCCGACATCGGTCGGAGAAGACAAATCTTAGGTGCCATTAATGGCTGCCTTCAATGCCAAGCACGCCTCACTGGAAATGCTCAGATGGGATGCTAGCTCAGCTGAGGGGGACAGGTCGACAACCAAAGGCTGGTGGCCGAGGCCCTCCGTCGACCGAAGCCCCCTCGCCTATAAATAGGAGGCCACAAGCTCCGTCGAGGTGTGTGGCGAACTGGAAGACCTTCCACTGAGAGACTTCAGGGAAGATTAAAGAGCGACCGCAAGATAGAACTCAGGTCGCGAGCTCGAACGACCTCCCACTGAGAGACTTCGGGCGAGGCCGGTAGTAAGCGACGCCGATAAGGATCAAGGGCTGCACACCTCGAACCTCCCAATGAGAGACTTCAGGGGAGGCCCAGGGATGAGGAGCCGAAGATTCGAGGTCAACTGAAGGAGAGTAGCTGTACGAGAGAGAGAATTAGGGTTCCCGAAAGAGAGGGTTGGCCAAAATCCAGATCTATGGTTCCTGCTGCAACTGTCACTGCCACCGGATGTTGTGCTGGGCCGTGCCGCCATTCCCCCCGATGCCGTCGCCTCAACCAAGTCTCAACATCATCGCCCTAAAGGCTTGCTCTCGTCTCGCTCGAAGCCGTTGCCGCGATAGATCCACCGCTATGCCACAGCAGATCTGGAAGCTAAAGGGTTGCCATTGCTGCCCCATCATTGTCACTCGCCTCCATTCGCCACCTTGTCGCGCCACAGCTGTAGAACAGGTAATAGTAGGCGCTGACCGCCACCTCTAGTTGCACTCAATCTGCCGTTCCCCTCTTCATCAACTGTCGCTGCCACCGGACATTGTGCTGGGCCGTGCCGCCATTTCCCCCAATGATGTCGCCTCAACCAAGTCTCGAGGTCGTCACCACAAAGGCTCGCTCTCGTCCCGCCCAAAGCCGTTGCCACAATAGATCCACCGTCGTGCCACGCCAGATATGGAAGCTAAAGGGCCGCCATTGCTACCCGTCATCGTCACCCACCTCCATTCGCGCCTTCTCGCACCACAGTCGTAGAAAAGGTAATAGTAGGCGCAAACCGCCACCTCCAGTCGCACCCAATCTAACGTCTCCTCTGCATCAACTGTCGCTGCCACCGAATGTTGTGCTGGGCCATGCCGCCATTCCCCCTGATGCTGCCGCCTCAACCAAGTCTCGATGTTGTCGCCCCAAAGACTCTCTCTCGTCCCACCCGAAGCAGTTGCTGTGACATATCCACCGCCGTGCCACACCAGATCTAGAAGCTAAAGGGCCGCCGTTGCTGCCCGTTGTCGTCACCTGTCTCCATTCGCCGCCTTGTCACACCACAACCATAGAACAGGTAGTAGTAGGCGTCGATCGCCACCTCCAGTCGCACCCAATCCGCCGTTCCCCTCTGCATCTTGACCCTGGCCGTTGCCCCCGCCGTTTCTGCTTACCATTGCTACCCTGTCGTGATCACCGATGCCTCAGCCACCACTACATGTCGTGCCGCCACCGCCATGTCGTCACCGTCGAGACACCACCGGGTGACATCACAGCTTCCCCCCTCTCGGCACTACGAATGTCAACCTCTAGGGTTCCTATGAAAATTGGGTCAACTGGGTCAGACGCGTGACCCAGCGCCCTAGGGTTTCCATCAAGGAGGACACGCCGTTGGGCCGGGTTATGTGAGTTGGCCGGGTAGCCTTTGGGTTGAAGCTTTTGCTAAAAGCGAGCCAACAAATGGGTTTGGGCTTTTAAGTTTAAAAAGAAAAAATCCGAGCTAGGGCTGTCCGCGTTTCGGGTCGACGACCTGGGTCGGTCCCCACCCGAAAATTCGACCCAAGTCGTTTTTTTTATAAATATATTATTTTAATATAAAATAATATTTTAATAAAAAAATCCAAAAATATTTTATTTTCCAAAAAAATAAAAATAAAAATAAAAAATCCCTATATTTTCCCAAAAAAAGCCAAAAATGTCAGAAAAGCCAAAAAATAATATTTACAAAAATCCAAAAATAAAAGTGTTTATGTTCAAAAAATATAAAAAGACCCCAAAAAATGTTTTTCGTCCACAAAATGCATGGAAAATCCCTCAAACATCCAAAAGCCTTAAGGTTTAAACATGATTAGGTACCGAAAGGGCATTAGTGATTAACTAGTGTAATCAAGTCCCTGATCCTAATTTCTCTGGTTGCACAGGCGCAAGTATTTCTCCCGATATTTCGCTTGGGTTTCTAATCGACCCACCCCAAATCAATTAGTGGCGTCTCTATATTTTTTTTTAAAATTAACTTACAAGTTAAAAACTTGGACTATTAAGTCGTGAATCGGTGGACTTGGGAGAGTCCAAGGTAAAATAGACCTAGCTGAACCATTAGCCTCCGCCGATGCCCGTACCTAATCGGGCACCGAAACAAAGAGGTCACGATAGCTTGGCGACTCTGCTGGGGAATTTTTTTGAGGACTTAGGCCGTTTTTATCTTGTTTAAATGATTTAATGACTTGGGTTTTTTTTTCTTTTATGTAGGTTAGTATCTTAGTTTTTTTCTTTTAAATAGATTATCTTGTGATTACAAAATGTTGTGCATGCTTTACTGTTTTTAGCACTACACAATGGCACACACAACCCGGCCGCTGGACCTGGGCCGCCATAGGATATTTAGGATGGTGTCAAGAAAGATATGGCTTCGAATGCGAGAATGCGTTGTAGAGGTTGCATTGCTTTTCCCCGAATTTCTTTAGCCGAGGTTAAAAGGGTACGCTGCTAAGGCGAGACTGTGATGGGCGGATACCCTTTTAAATTCAACAAGCCTTCTCAGTTAGAAATCAAGCCACACGTCCCATCCGCATGTCATTGTGTTTGCCATTTTCTTTAAAAGCAAATTAATTTCTTTACTTTTACTCAGTTTTTTGGTTCATGGCAAAAAAGGGTTAGGTTGTGTAGCTTCCTTTCTTAGATGAGATGGGAAGAATCGATATCCAGTTCATTCCTACCCCCAAGAAAGAGCTCCTCAGGTGGTGGAATCAGTTAGATCAACTTGGCCAAGAGCGTGTCAAAGCAAGGATTGGTTATCTCCTCCCATTGCTCCAAATCATTATCCACTCTAGGGTCATGCAAGCACTACCACATTTCTAGTGCCCTGAAACATCCACCTTCGTGTTCGGCAAATTTGAATTGACTCTGACTTTGGAAGAATACAGTCTCGCCATAGGAATGCCTGGGAAAGGAACTTGCTAAGCCACCAATTGGCGTTGACCTTGTGGTTAGTCTATCATGGTTTTTAAAAAATCATTCGGTAAGAGAAATTGTTGGAGCTAACAACAATGCTTTCCCACTATCATCTTTAACTGAATGTTTTGAAAAACAATCAATGACCTAAAAAACCAAGATCTTCCTCTTAGCATTCTTTGGATTTATTATCTTTCCCTATAGAAAGAATGCCATAAATCCTTTAATCGCATGGGTAATAAATCAAGTCACTTTTGGAGTAGGATATGTAAATATGATTTTAGCCGAAACGTTTTTATCCTTTAATTTAAAGAAAGGATCACGAGGGCCGCCCTGGAAATTTTACAAATGTGGTTCTTTTCCCATATCAAAGGATCTGGGCACCTCATGCAAATATTTGAAATCAACGAGTTCAAACACCCACTACAAAAGTTTCAAAGCTTGGAGAAATATTCTCCCAACGAGGAATATTCTCGATGGATTAACTTACTAAAAAACCCGGTTCCCAAGACATTCTTATGGCGAACTAAATGGTTCATTGTAAGACAGGCGCGCTTTGCGCTTGATTATTGTGACCCCATCTCGTTGCTAGGCCTCTCCGAAGCTATCTTATATTATCCATATAGGGTGGCTCATCAGTACAGGGTCCTCCAAGAAATCCCGCCACCGCTCAAATCAGGACTGTTTCGAATCCCTTTCATCCATACAAGCTATGACTACTTGGAGGAAATCCGTATAATTCAGAATGCATGGAGTAGATGCCACACTGAAAAGATTGTCGTACCTAGAAGGTTGAAGGGGCAGGAAAAGGCCCATCATGCGTCCACATTTTACATCCTCAACCATATAATTCCTGAGGAGCTATAGGCAGTAATCCCTGATGTGGGTGATAAACTTACTCAGCAAAGATGGATCGAGTCTCTTGAAGAAAGTTTGGAGACAAGCAGGAGATGCCTATCAAAGCTAGTTCGAAAGAACAAGCAGCTTCGCAAGATTGGGACTTCCCATCGCATATAAAAATGGGTGACTTGGCTTTTGATGTGAATATTTCTGATGTGAATATTTAGGATCGTTCTACCCTGTGTGAAAAGCCCTTTTGGCATTGTATAAATCTCCTGTTAATAAATAAAAATTACTTGACCCTTGCCATGGGCTAATGTTCCACATGTTTCCCTTGTTTATGATCTCTCCATTTTGTGCTGATAGGTAATCACGACATAGTCACATTCACCAAATCCAAAAGCTAGAATGGCTGAAGAGAACGTACCAAGCCGTATCGAGATTATGGAAAATGAAATGAAGCAGGTCTTCAATGTGCTTCAACAACTCTCAAAGCAGATAGATTCCATCCAAGGCAAATTGGCTCTCGCCCCGGCCTCAATTGAAGTATTGTTACCACAATCGTCTATCCGAGGTGATCAAGGAAGAGATACCGATATTAACATACTTGAACTGGAGGATGACATGCACCAAATCATAGTTGAAAGACCAAAGCCCAACATTTTGTCTAAAACTGAGCATGACAAACGCCTCGAGAAGCTTGAAGAGAAGCTAAAACAACTGCAGGGCCTCCAAGATCCTACTCCAACAGACCTCTCCATCTACTCCAAGGTCAAAATGCCTGAGTTTGAGAAGTACAATGGCACGACTTGCCCAAGGGCTCATTTACAAATGTACTTGGTTCGAATGACCTAGTACATTAATAATGTGCCTCTAATGATCCAGTTGTTCCAGTCAAGTCTAGTAGGTCCCACCTTGAGGTGGTACATCACACAAAATATAAATCTCCTTGAAACATAGAGTGAAGCAAGTGAGGCCTTCCTCAAGTAGTGTAAGTTCATAATGGACATTACCCCTTCTCGTGAGGATCTCGAGCACACGGAAAAGAAAAAGCATGAATCTTTCAAATAATATGCTATTAGATGGAGGAATCTTCCCAAACCAACTGATTTTGAATTAAAAAAAAAAAAATTCATCAAAACCCCCCCGATGAATACTGCAACCGAATGGTGACTACGCGTGGCATCCTAGAATTCCTTGCTAATCTTTAGGGGTATTCTAATTTATGTCTTGCATTAAGACTTTGGCCAAGCTTATGGTGAATAATTATTTGATAGAAAAAAATTATATGTTTGGCCATGAGGGATTATGGATCGAAATTTATTAAGATAGGTCACAAAGTTTTGTGATTTATAAATTTCAATTAGGTGTTTATAAAATTAAGGTTTAAGGAGGATTATTAGGATGAGATGTGGGCCAAAGTATTAGCTCAAGACCAACCCACAAGAAGCCCCATCCTTCGGCCATTTGGGCCTAACCGCAGAGCCCAAAGGAGGAGGAGGAGCCGCCAGCCCATGACTGGCCTCAAGCCCCGCCGAATGGAGCCCCATTGGGCTGTCGACCAAGGAGGAACCGACCCATGAGAGGCCCACTCCTTTGCATGAAGATTTTGCCAAGTGTTAATTCTCTTTGTCCAAGTGTCCTTCATGCAAAAGCAATGATTGTTCGTCATTGAGGAGAGGAAAATTGAGGGAACCGATTAATGATGAAGGGGAAGCGTCGCTGGAGAGAGGGAGTGAGAGAGAGAGCTACCGAGGGGAAGAGAGAAATCGAGAGAGAAAGGAAGAAGAGAGGAAAGGAAGGGAGCTGTCCGTCGACCGTCCCCCATGCGTCCGTTGCTCGTCGCCGTCCGTGTGCTTGCTGTTTGCTTGGTATAGAGGCAAGTTGTGATCCTTAATCTATTCTTGCATGTGGTGTCTAGTATGTGTGCTTGAATGGTGATAGAATTCGGATGTTTAGGGTGTTAAAAGTCGAAGTTCTAAGAGAAATGTTTGAGACTAGTAAACTGTTCTTGAGAAAACAGTTCGACCTTGGATGTTCTTTTGGTTTGCATGTGTTGTTTGAGTTGGATTTTTGCCATGACTTTCAAATGAAATTTGTTAAGGACTTCTTGAAATAAAACATATTCAAATTTGGGATAAAACGAACAATTATAAGTGGGTGAAATCTGTATTTTTCGGAGAGACTGAATCTGGAGATTTCGGTAACTACCTTTGATGAATGCATGGACTGTAAGGTTATATTTTTGTTGAAATTTCACTTCGATTTCTTACCAAAAGATGTAAAGGAAATCCTGAGATTTAACATATCAAAAATTTAGAGAAAAATAACAAGAATAGATAGGTGAAATTGCGGTTTTTCGGAAGTAGTCAGATCTGGAAATTTCGGTATTGAAACAGAAGTTTTATCCGCCTATATTTAATCACATGGAACGAATTTGACTTTGGAACGAATTTTAATCTAAAGCCCTGTAATCTGACGCGTTCGGACTTAATCAGTTTCAATGCATGGGTCATATCATTTTGTATGAAGTTCTTTTCGCAAAGTTTTCTTCATGAAGTATTTTTCTTTATGTCTTCCCTGCAACATATTCAAATTTTATAATTTTTGAAGTTCATTTGCCTATTTAACTGAAATTGTTTCGAAAACTGCGCAAGTTAAGTGGTTATGATAATGGTGTTGTGATGCTCGGTGCAGTGTCCTTTATGAAATATCTGCCATTATATCTTGACTATCACATGTTCGAATTTCATAATTTTTAAAGATCATTTGGGTATTTAATGGAAATATTTTCTAAAATTGTCCAAGCTGGAATGTGAGAATTTCAAATGCTGTAATTTATGATTATTCTGTTTTGGATGAACCCCATGAATTATATTGATTGAGGTGATTGAATCTTGCTGAGCTCATGATGATATTTGGCATTCCATTTAGAATCAAATGCTGAATTTGACTTTGTTGCAATTACATCATGCGCCATGTTGATTGTGAGACATAAATTGGTGAATATGAATTATGATGAATGAGGAGACTATTGGAGGTGGGCCGATAATGCCCTGGGAGTGTCAAGATGCCCGTAATGGGGGGTTTCGGATGCCCGGTTGTATTGTGATACATGCCCGGATGTCTTCGGGAGTTTTGAGATGCCCGGAATGGTTGGGTGCCGGAAGCCTCAGAGGTTTGTGCCCGGGGGGAATGCCTCGTGATGCCGGTTGTGATGCGAGATGCCTGGAATGTGGGGGTGCCAGATGCCTGGTAGTGTGTGCCAGAGGTTTCTCGCGATGCCAGGTTGAGGTGCGAGTGATAAAATGTGTGATGTAATTACTGATCCCGGGAAGAAAGATGTGGTGATCGAATTGAGAGATAAATAGTGAAAATTGAATCATGCATGGTATAGTGATTGTATGCATGGCTGTATGATATGATGTGTATGTGTGCATAGTTGTATGTGCACCTATGCATGATGGTATGCGTACATGAGGCATGGGATATGCGTGGATGCTTGACGATAAGTACATGGTTGTATGCATATATGGTATGATGTCATATGCATGGCTGCAAGGTAAGTTATGCTTGGATGTATGGATGACATGTACTATGCTATGATGTTGTGATTATATTGTGTGATACATTGAGTAGTTTATTGGATCTTTTACCTGCTGAGTGGTTGTACTCACCCCTTCGGGGACCAACATTTCAGATTAGGAAGATGCTGCTCTCTCCAGTCACACGGGGTACCTTTTATGGCCTCCCATTTGACGTGGAGGTAGAGTGTTCGGAGATTGATTGCGTTACCATCCCTGGTCTGATGTTTGTGCGAGTTCGCGTGCTGGTCATGTACGATGTAGGCCTAGTTGAGGGCCCGGTCATTTAGGAGTTTTTGTTAATCCACGTCCGCTAAGATGGAGCGATTCAGGGGATGTTGCCGCCACCATTGCCTAATGCGCCAGGATGGGTGTGATGGCCGTGTGAGGAGTGAGATCTGACATTTTTTTAGAGTAGCCGACACTTGTAGATGGGGGATGACACACGATCGATATGGGGGTCAAGATACCTTTTGGGTTGTGGCCAAGTGTAGTTAAGAGTCTTGGCGTTTCTTTTTGATTGTACTGACCTGAGAAACCCATCATGAATATATATGTAAATAAAAGTGGTTCGGCCTTATCTTTTCTTATGGTGTGTAGTTGGTGTGCATTGCATTATGGTTATTGGAGGGAGATATGGTGAGACTCAATTATGCTTCCACTAATAAGTTGCGCTGGGACCGTTTCCAAAAAAAAAAAAATGTCTAAAGACCTCGGTCCTTCTTTAAAACCCTTTATATAGAAGTTGAGTAATGGATATCTTTCGAGAGAGAAAGCGATTGGCAGGCTGTGGCGATGCTAACGGATAGGGGGCCGGTGAGGGGTGCCACACTACGATTGCTGAATCATTCAATCAACTCATTCCAATAAGAGAACAGATTGAGATAGGGTTAAGAGATGGTTGGTTCACTAAGCTTGTACCGGTCAGCAAAAGGCTCAACATGAAAAAAAGACGAAGAACCCCTGATAGATGTCAATGCAACCTACGCTACAAATACCGGTCACCTCCCAACCATTCAGACAAGCATAGGCCAACAACAGACCACTAGTCGTCAACCACCCCAGCGTTACAACAACAGAAGACAATTCACTCCGCTTCCTGGATCTCTCTCACAGGTTTTGGCAATCCTTCGGAACAAGAACCTCCTCTCGACTGAGCCAAAACGACCCAATGTTGAAAACTTCAACAACTATGACTCATCCAAAAAATGTGACTATCACATGGGAGAAGTAGGCCATTCAACTAACGAGTGTTTCGTCCTTAAGCTTTGAATCGAAAACCTACTTGATACTAAGGCCTTCAAATTCCAAATTATAAAACCAAATGTCCAAAACAATCTGCTCCTTGATCACACCAACAAAGTAAATGCGATATTCGGTTTTGAAGCCAGCCAAATCAGAAATGTCAATGCATATATTGTTGACAGCTATCGAGGGCTAGTAGAAGCTGGGTATTATACAGGTGATGATTTACCACCCTTAGCAACAATGAAAGAAAGGGTATCGAGGATGATAGAGGTCGGAATAATTGTGTACACTGGCCACACCGGCATAGTCTCTACTATATCACAAGTCATCATCAACTGGGATGAAGAATTTGCCTCGCTAAATGCAAGAAGGGAGAAGAAGGATTCCACCCCACTTAAGGGCATCTTTGAAGGGAAAGGAGCCATAGTTCAAGCATCAACAGCAGAAACAACTATAGTCATCGAGATCCCTTAGCCTTACAAGTGCGAAGGCAACAATGCAGTACCGTGGTCTTACAACCTCGATGTTGGCTTAGTCACGAGATCTAGGCGAACCTATGCTCAAGCCAATACGCAACTTGCCAAGCCCGTCACTGACGAATAAGCCAAGGAGTTTTTGGCCGTAGTTAAAGCCAGCAAGTACAATATGGTGGAACAATTACGGAAATCACCAGCACAGATCTCTCTGCTAGAATTACTTCAGACATCTGTCAAGCACTAGAAATCCCTCATGAAGTTACTAAGTGAGGTACATGTCCCCAAAACGATTGAGCATGACAAACTCAAGGAGTTTGTCAGTACCATCCTTCTAAAAGATCAAATGGCGTTTTCTGATGAAGAGATCCCCGAGGAGGGTAGGGGACACACCAAGGGACTCCACATATCAGTCATGTGCAACGCATCTCACGTCGCTTGAGTACTGATTGACAATGGATCTGTTCTTAACATATGTCCACCAACCACACTCTGTCGTCTAAAAATAGCGACATCACGGATCCAAACACCCAAGACTTCCGTTCGAGCATTCGATGGAACGAAGAAGGAAAGAGTGGGAGAGATCAAGCTCGACATTCAAATAGGCCCAACCATATTCAAAATTTTGTTACAGGTAATGGATATCCCCACTGTGTTCAATTTTCTCTTAGGTTGCCCATGGATCCACGTTGCGGGAGCAGTACCTTCAAGCCTCCACAAAAATGTAAAGTTCATGATTGGAGGAAAACTGATCACGGTCCATGGAGAAGAAGATCATCGCATCTACCACGAGACAGCCATCCCTTATGTTGAACCTGGTGACAAAAATGAATCTAGCTATCAATCACTCAAGCTTGTGTCTGCTATACACAAGACTCGAAGGCCTCCACCATCCTCGAAGTACCAAGCGCTGCAATCATGGTAGGAAAAATCATGGCTGGATACAGTTTCACCCCAAGACCAGCACTTGGTAAGGGAAGCCAAGTGTGGCACCCCTCAACAGCCCCTGAATTGTTAGGGTTGCCACAGTTCGATTTCCGTTCTCTTGCTTGACCTGAAGGTCTATCAATCCTAGGGGCTTACATCTTTTAGATTGGTCCCTGCGCAATTTATATGGCGGAAGCACATCCATCAACTCCCTTCCTTATATTCAGAAAATGATGCACACCAACTAAACATTTATAGGTAAATGCCAAACACTTTTATTTACTTAAATCAGATGGACATCATTCGTCAGTACATCGAAATGCCGTAGTCTTTTATACTCGGCTATACTTCAAAAGATGACCGACATGTCCTCCAATAGTCATATACTCAAAGTCCATCGTTCAGTGTCGATGTCCAAAAGTTCCTTCCTTTGCTATCCTCCTCCTCGTGGTCATATCCAACCACTTGATCCATCTACTGGTGGCAGTGGCAGCAAAGGTATCTTATCTAGTTTGAAATGTTAGTCCCCAAACGGGGTGAGTACAACCACTCAGCAGTAAAGATCTTAGACAGAACAATCAAGGTATCACGAATAAAGCACATATCATCCATGCATTCGAACATACCTCACCATACAGCCATGCATATATCACCATACAACGTGCATATACCACCTTGCACTTGTACATATACCATCAAGCAGCCATGCATATATCACCATGCAACATGCATATACCACCATGCATTTGTACATATATCATCAGGCAGCCATGCATATATCACCATGCACTTCACGATTGCATTTCCATGAGGTTCATCCCATGCCATATGCACACATCCATGCGCATGATTCAATTCTCAATTTTATCTTTTAGAAGGATCTCATCATTTTTCTTTCTATGGACCAGTGTTTGCATCCCTCATTTATTGCTCGCACCCAACTTGGCATCGCGAGGAGCCTCCAGCACACACCTCTGGGCATCCGGTACATACCTCCGGGCATCTCGCATCCCACCTGGCATCATGAGGAATCTCCGGGGCTCGCCATGAAAATGGTTACCCCTACTCTCCTGGCATGCATCATAATACAACCCCTCACCCTCCGGGCATGTATCATAATACAACCGGGCATCCCGACACTCCCAAGGAAAACCTCTGGGCATGTATTCATAATACAACCAAGCATCCAAAGGGCACCAACTCATTCGAACCTTTGGGCATCCCGACTCCCGGGGTATCGTCAGCTCACACCTCCGACGGTATCATCATTATCACACAATGTATATTCACATATATGTCTCATTTTCAACATGGCGTTTGATGCAACAATATCAAGAGTCTCAACCAGCTTTTGATGCCATATCACATGCCATATGTCATCACATATGCAGCAAAATCAACTGCTAAAAGCAATGCATCACATGGAAAAATTCATTTATTTTTGAAAACACATCAATTTTTAGATAATACTGAATACACTCCTTTGGTCAAAACTCTAGAAAAATTGGTAAATGGTATAAATAAATTCTGAATACTTGATACGTTATAGAAGAGACCTAAAGGCAGATCTCTCATGAAAAACACCATACCAAAAGAATCTCACACAAAACAGTACGGTCCATGCATCATAGTCTTCAAAATTTTACCACTTCAGCGTGCACAGTTTCGGAAGTAATTTAAATTAAATATCCAAATGAACTCCAAAAATTCTGAAATTTTTATATGTTATATAAAAGTTCTAAAGGTAAATATCTTGTCAAGAAATAAAAACCCAAATCGTTCTAGATTAACAGATATAGACGATTAATTCCCCATTCTCGGTGTCGTTTTTCCAGATTATCTTCTTTCAAAGGAAATTCGTTTTACCTATCTACATATGTCCGTTTCTTCTAAATTTTCAGTATGTTATACCTCCGAATATTTCCTACAACTTTCATTAAGGACACATGATCAAATTTTAACTGTATCATTTTTAAAAAATCACAGAATCATACTAGGTCGAGGTAGCATTTTCCCAGATCCAGTTTCTTCAAAGGACTACGATTTCATCGACCTATTTTTGTTCATTTCCACTAAATGTTTGATATGTTTTACCTCAAGAAGTACACTACAACTTTCATTAAGAACTCAAAGTGAGATTTTCGCAAGAAAGCTACTTTACAGTCCACGAAATCACTAAAGGTCAGCACAACAAATTCCAGATCTAATCTCTCCAAAGGAAAATCGTTTCACCAGGCAATCCTTGTCCGTTTTGTCTCAAATTTTATTATGTTATCCCTCAATATGTTCTCTATAACTTTCATGCAGAGATCAAAGTGAGATTCCAACTAAAAGTTGCATGCATCTCACAAACTTGTGAAGGGTCGGACTGGTTTTTCCAGAAAACAGCATGCTAGGCCAACGAATTTCTCCCCATAGCTTCGACCTTTCATCACATCTACCACAACCGAAATTCACCATCTTCTACACACACAACATAGCAAGCAAAGGGTAGGTTTTAGGACTCTACTTGCCTCTAATCCAAAGAAAGCACAGCAACACAACGGCGGGGCGAGGCGGGCTCGACGGCAGCGGCTAGGAGGACACACGGCGGGGCAATTCTTCTTAATCCTCTCTTGGCATCCACCTCTCTCTCACTCTCTCTCGGCAACTAGCTTCGACCACCCCTTCCCTTTTTCCTTTTGGTTGAATAAAATCCTTGCATGCTTCCGCTTTTGCATGGAGGGACACTTGTCTCCAAATTTTTGCATGGAGGGACACTTGTCTCCAAATTTTTGCATGGAGGGACACTTGTCCCTCAGAAGGAGACAAGTGTCTTCTTGTTGAAGACACATGGAGGACGCCATCCAGCTCCTCCCCCCTTTCCATGCGGTCGACAGCCCAATGGGCTTCATGGGCCGGGCCTTTTGGCCCACTTTAGGCCCAACACACTTGGGCCTAAAGTCCAAACTTAAATGGCCCATGTTTACTTTTAATAATCCATTTTAATCCCCACTTAAATAAATACCTAATTGCAAAATAAAATGGCCAAAAGACTTTGTGACATTAATCCATAAAAATCAAATCTATAAAGTGCATAGTCAAGAACAAAATCTTCCTTATCAAATTGTCCTACGGAACCAACCTTGATCATCCATTAACATAAGATATATTTCTATCTAAACAATTCTCCATTAAAATACTCGGCATTAATCTATTACAATTCTTTGGTCTAAAGGCCATAACATAAATCAAGAACACTTCCATCACCTATTCATGGTTCATGGTATATCCAGTGGTTGTCATGAAATTTTGGGATGCCACACCAAGGCATCCGTCAGCCCATCGAAGCCCTGAGGAGACCCTATACTATCAATTTAGGATATTGTCCAGACAGAAAAGCAAAGAAAAAAGCTAGCCTTGTATATCCCCGCCTCGAGGAAACCTTCGCAGGCCCTGCAAGGATAATGTATGAGGAAGAAGAAATGATCAATACTCCAAAGCAGCTCATCCATGAAAGATCAAAATTTCCCATTTACTTGGGCATGAGCCAGGAGGACACAACTCGGCCCTCACTTACAAAGAAAGAGGGACCAGATGACGTGACCACCATGTTTGGAAACCTTTTCATAGGTGCCATTGAGGAGGAACAGTTAGAAGAAACAGGCAATAACTTCTCGTTCACCCAGCTTCAACGTCAAGTCGATGAACTACGCGAGTAAGTACACCATTTGATAGAAAATTTTGTTCAAGCTACCTGTACATTCCGCTCTTGTCACAATGAGGATTTGGTAGCCAGAGTAAATGAAGAAGACCATATTGACACAATCTGGCAAAGGGCTTGGCTACCCCAATCCCCAAGAAACACGCAGCCATATTCGCCTCTTCCTAAATCAATGGTCATTATCTTACCCATCTTCCTAGGGTAAGGAATAATCTCTAGGGAACTGAGGCATCCTACTCTCGAGTACTTCCTTGATTATGATCTATCCAAGCACTGTGACTATCATTCGGGCGAATTAGGATACTCGTTAGATGACTATACCATCCTGAGAGACAAGATTCAGGATCTTTTGGATGCTGGGGCATTCACGTTCCGCTCCCCGTGGCTATGTTATGGCAAAGATGACCTCCTCGTGGTACCTAGCACCCATACCATGCTCCCTGAACATGCTAAGGAAACGCATAGAGGAAAAGCAATCATGGACACTTTGGGCCAACCAAGTGGTAAATTCGACTACTATGTCAACTATTCAATCCCCCAGGGTTCCTATGACCATCACCAGAGCATCATCCCCGATGGATAGGGAGGCATGGACGATCTTAAGTCTGGCTTGTTTTGTTTTCAACATCAGTTCCACTCAAGGAACTAGCTTTTGAAATCACTCTTCCAAAATGTAAATCCACCTACTATTAAATAAAGTTGAAAACATTTTGAGGGCATGAGAAGACACACCAAACTGGCCCGTTGATGATATCCAGCGGTGAAATGAAAGAAGAAATCTGAGGCCCAGGTTTCCTCATGCTTCCTCGTCCTAAATCTTCAAGAACAATTCTTCACCTTTTCAAAAGAAAGAAGCATGCATGTTGTTAACCTTATTTGTTCCCTTAGCCTATTTACTCTATGATACAGGAGTAATTTTGTGGCAGGCAAGGGTATGAGAATGGTCCAAACCAACACCGTAAGTAGCCACGATAGCAATTCTAATAACTCAGATGATGATTTTGATGATTCCGACGAAATTCAACGGAATTAGGAGCGACACGAAGAAGCAAGGCCCCCAACTACTGAAGACACCGTCACTGTCAATTTAGGTAGCATAGAAAGTCCAAGGGAGATAAAGATCAGCACGAACCTTCCTAAAGAAGAAGCTGCAGGCTTAATTGCCCTCCTAAAGAGGTATCAAGACGTATTCGCATGGTCATATGTTGATATGCCAAGCCTCGATCCAATGATCATGGAGCATAGCTTACCAACCAACCCTGATGTAGCCCCTAAGAAGCAATGGCTAAGAAGAACCAAGCCAGAGTTGTCAAAAAAGATTGAAGAAGAGGTAATGAAGCTCCTAGAAGTGGGTTTCCTCGAAGTCTCGCGATACCCCAATTGGGTAGTGAACATTGTACTAGTAAAGAAGAAGGATAGTCGAATACGGGTTTCTGTTGATTATTGCGACTTGAACAAAGCAAGCCCAAAAGATGATTTCCCACTACCCCACATAGACGTTCTTGTGGATAGTACTGCTAGATTCAAACTTTTCTCTTTCATGGATGGATTCTTGGGATACAACCAAATAAAAATGAAGGAGGAAGACAAGGAAAAAACCACATTCATTACTCCATGGGGAACTTTTCACTATAAGGTCATGCCTTTTGGCTTGAAAAATGCTGGAGCAACTTACCAATGTGCCATGGTCACCCTTTTCCATGACATGATGCACAAAAAAATTGAAGTATATGTCAATGACATGATTGCTAAAATCAGACATGGAGAAGACCATGTGAAGACCCTAGAGAAATTATTCGAGTGGCTTCGACAGTTCAAGTTGCACTTGAAACTAGCAAAATGTGTGTTTGGGGCAACTTCTGGCAAATTACTTGGATTCATTGTGAGTTGTGAAGGGATAGAAGTAGACCCGTCAAAAACCAAGGTAATATTTGAGATGCCTCCTCCCTCGACTGTAAAAGAAGTCTGGAGCCTCTTGGGAAGATTAAATTATATTGCGCGATTCATTTCCCAACTTTTCGAAACTGCAAAACCTTTCTTTAAGCTTCTTAGGAAGGATGCACAAATTAAACGGGATGACAATTGCCAACTGGCATTTGAAAATAGAAAGCAGTACCTGATAAAACCCTCAATTCTGGTACCTCCAGTCCCGGGGCATCCTTTAACCCTCTACCTTACCATCAACAGTGAATTCCTAGGTGCAATGCTGGCATAGAAAGGGCCCCATGACGGGAAGGAGCGAGCCATCTACTATTTGAGTAAAAAGTTCACCATATCGGAACAAAACTACTCCAAATCTGAAAAATAGGCACTGCCTTGGTATGGGTGTTGCACAGACTCTGACAGTATACCTTACATTACCAAACATTCCTCGTAACTGAGAGTGACCCAATCAAGTATTTGCTCGGTCGCTCGGCCATGGTAGGAAAATTGGCCAAATGGCAAATCCTAATCTAAGAATTTGACATCCACATGATGTCGCAAAAATCCATTAAAGGTCAGGTGATTGCCGATATGCTAGCAGATTGCCCTAAGGAAGTATGTGAGGATAATTCCCCAGACGACCGGATTTCAACAGTAGAAGAAGACACATGGACTATGTTCCTCGACGGAGCTATAAATTTGTCAGGTTCTGGCACTAGGGTCATCTTGATATCCCGAAATGAGCAGCATTACCTTATGGCTGCAAAATTCATATTTCCATGCACCAACAATATAGCTGAATATGAAGCATGCATCATCGGCCTGAAAACGGCTATTGGAATGGAAGTGACAAAACTAAAAGTGTTTGATGACTCCACCTTAACTATCCTCTAGACTTTGGGCAAATGGAAGACAAAAGACGCCAAACTTGTGCCTTATCACGATTACTTAGAAGAATTGCTGGGAGAATTCCAGGACATCTCGTTTGAATACCTACCTAGAATTCATAATTAGTTCACTAATGCACTAGCAATGCTATCATCTATGTTGCAAGTGACGAAAGGGTTAGAAGTAGAGCCTTTGAAGATTGAAGTCCTAGCAAGACAAGCACACTACATGACTATAACTGAAGAACCCGACGGGAAGCACTGGTATTATGATATCATGAAATATATTCAGAACCAGGAATTCCCTAAAGAAAGCACTCCCTCTAATCAAAAATATCTAATGAAAATGGCTTCAAGGTTCTTCCTCAATGGTGAAAATCTATACAAAAGATCATATGACTCAGTCCTTCTAAGGTGTGTGGGTGCAACTAAAGCCACACAAATAATGCAAGAAATACATGAGGGAGTATGTGGCCCTCACATGATGGACGTATATTGGCCAAGAAAATAATGAGATTGGATTATTATTGGCTACACTTAGAGAGCGATTATGCTCAACATGTGCGAAGCTGTCATTGTTCTCAGATTCACGGGGACAAGGTAAATGTCCCTCCAACTGAACTGCATTAGTTGTCTGAGCCGTGGCCATTTTCAATGTGGGGCAACGATGTAATTGGCCCAATCAATCCAAAGGCATCAAACGGGCACCAGTTCATTTCGGTTGCAATCGACTACTTCTCAAAATGGATCGAGGCCACATCCTATGCAAGCGTAAATGCATGAAATGTTATGAAGTTCATCAAGCGTGACATAATCGCCCATTATGGCGTGATCGAAACCATCGTCACCGACAATGGGTCAAACCTGAACAACAAGTTGATCGATCAATTGTTTTGTAAATTCAAAATCCATATCTGAACTCGTCCCCTTATCGTCCATAAATGAATGGGGCTGTAGAGGCCGCCAACAAGAACATCAAGAGAATCATAGCCAAGACAGCTGAAACTACCACGATTGGCATGAGAGGTTACCCTTCGCACTAACAGCATATCGAACCTCGATTCGAACTTCCACTAGGGCAACCCTTTTTTCCCTGGTGTACGGCATGAAGGCGGTTTTGCTTGTAGAAGTAGAAATCCCTTCCTTACAAATTTTATCCTAGGCAGGATTGTCCAAGGAAGAATTGATGTGGACATCGAGCCATATCGAGGAAGAGGTGTTAGGGACCCATTATCTATTCCTACTGGTTCAATTACTCGACGCGGGCCAAGCAAACTCAGGCAAGCTATAGGCGTCATGGTTCGTGATCTTCGGCGTGGAGATGACCTTGGATCAAATCTTGAAGAATCTTGGAAATCTTGGCACAATTTAATTATCTGGTTAATGAAGTGAATCATTGCGGAAAGATCGTTCTACAAAGGCCCGGATGGTGTGAATAGTGAACCTCGACCTCCAATCAAACCTGTGATTGGCAACCTCGGTATGAACATGACCTGTTGACGAACACGTGTCAACTAACCAACGTTATAGACGCCACGAGCGAAAGAATTCGCTATCTCGCTCGATAAGTCAAATTAACTGTCACAAGGGAACCTTGATTAGGTTAAGTCCTCAAAAGAACAGTAGAAGAGAATCTCTCAACTTTTTCCTCAAAAATAAAATATATCTCTGTCCCCAAAGAAATTTGGCAAATCCTTTATATAGGCTTTCTAGCAGCCACACAAACCCTAAAAACCAACCCTAAAAATCTAATCCATCATATTCTAGAATATTCTTAAACAATAAGATATATATATATATATATATATATATTGATTTGGTCAATTATTTGGTGACCAGATTATTAAATTGCACGAAGATTTCCAAGATTCTTCAAGATTTGATTCAAGATCATCTCCACGCTGAAGATCATGAACCATGACACCAACAGCTTGCCTGAATTTGCTTGGCACGCACTCGAGTAATCGAACCAGTAGAAATAGATAATGGGTCCCTAGCACCTCCTCCTCGATATGGCTCGATGTCCACATCATTCCCTCCCCCGTGCAAAGGATTTGCCCTAAAATCATAACTATGTGCTTTGAGAAAGTGCATCGACTACCACATTCTCCTTACCTTTCATGTACTTGATCACACATGAAAAAGTCTTAATGAACTCCATCCATTTGGCATGTCTTTTAGTCAAGTTTTGCTGCCCTTTCAAGTACTTCAAGGTCTCATGGTCAGTGTAGATCACAAACTCCTTTGGCCATAAATAATGTTGCCAAGTCTCCAAAGCTCGCACTAAAGCATATATCTCCTTATCATAGGTAGGATAATTCAATGTTGCTCCACTCAATTTCTCGTTGAAATAAGTTATGGAACGCCCTCCTTGCATCAACACGGCTCCAATTCCTATACCAGAAGCACCACACTCTATTTCAAAAGTAGCACTGAAATTCGGCAAAGATAACAAATGAGCATTAGTCTACTTATCTTTTAGCAAATTAAATGCTTACTCTTGTTCTTCTCCCCACGTGAAACTCACGTGCTTCTTGATAACCTCAGTTAAAGGTGCAGCAATGGTGTTGAAATTTCTCAGTAATTACCGATAAAAACTCACCAATCCATGAAAGCTACGCACTTCTCCAATGGTCTTAGGCGTTGGCCATTCACAAATTGCTTTGATTCTTCATCAACCTATATACCACAGCACTAACAACAAATCCTAGAAATACTAATTTGTTGGTAACAAAAGAGCACTTCTTTAGATTACCGTATAATTGCTCAGCCCTTAAAACCGTAATGTTATTGATTGCTCGGCAATCGACACACATTCGCCAAGTTCCATCCTTCTTTGGCACCAACAAAATAGGGACGGCGCACGGGCTAAGACTCTCTCTCACATACCCCCGTTCCAATAGTTCGCTAACTTGCCACTAAAGTTCCTTTGTCTCCTTGGGTTTGCTTCGATATGCGGGTCGATTAGGTAATGGCACACTAGGAATCAAGTCAATTTGATGTTCTATGCCTCGTATCGGTGGTATCACTCCAGGAAGTTCATCAGGAAAGACATCTTCAAATTCCTACAATAAAGACACAATAGGACTAGGCAAACTTGGGTCAAGAACGTTAGTAGAAAACAAAACCTCCTTGTACAAAAGTACAAGCATTGGTCGATCTAGAACTAAAGCTCTCCTCACTTCACTCAATTTTGCATAAAAATTATTTTGCCTCTTTTCTTTCCTCTCTTCTTTTCCCTTGGTTTTTACCACAATCTTTCTCTCGGCTGCTCCTTTTTCTTGCGTCTCAGACACACCACACAAGCCCTCAGATTTCTCACCTTTTCTCTCTCTCTCTCTCGGCTTCTCGTTGTAACTTTAATTGATCTTGATACACCTCACTAGGTGTCATTGGTACCAAGGCATAAGTCTTTTGATTCATCACCAATGAATAACGATTAGTACACCCATCATGATGTACCTTTCGATCATATTGCCATGGTCTTCCAAGTAAGATATGACCTGCTTACATAGGTACAACATCACACTCTACCTCGTCCTTGTATCTCCCTATCTTAAATGGAATTCGAACTTGCTTTGATACTTTCACCTCACCACTATCGTTTAACCATTGAAGTCTATAAGGCCTATGGTGCTTTGTCGTTTTCAAACCCAACTTATCCACCATAGTACAACTTGCCACATTCGCACAACTATCTCCATCAATTATCATACTATAGATCTTACCATTCACCACACATCTTGTATGAAACAAGTTATCTCTTTGTTGGTGATGCTCCTCCTCATTTACTTGCACACTCAGAGAATGCCTAACTACCAATAAGTCTCATTTTATAGCCAATCCTCCAATGGTGGCATCTCATCATCTTGTTCTTCCCTTTCACTCTCAGACTCAATAACACCATGTCCAGTCATGATCATCACCCTCCTATTGAGGCATTGATTCGCCATATGACCCATGTCCAAACACTTGAAATATTTAATCTCACGAGTTCTAGTGTTAGGGTTTTTGGTTTTACCTGAAGCCGGATTCGTTCCAACTTTACCGTCCCTCTCCTTCTCCTTTGAGGTTTCGGTTTTTGTGTTGTTTCCTCTCCATTTTGGCTTCTCATTTCTCTTCCAATTGGATCTCCAATTCTGATTTGAACCTCCTCCACTCTTGTGATTTCGATCCAACTTCAATTGCCACTCAACTTTGATGGCTTTGTCCACCAATTCCTCCAATTCAACATAGTGTTGCAGCTCCACCACCGTTGCTATGTCTCGGCTCAAACCACTCAAAAATCTTGGCATTGTTGCCTCACGATCCTCCACCACATTAGCACGGATCATGGCAATCTCCATCTCCTTGTGATACTCTTCCACGCTCTTATTGTCTTGTGTGAAATTTTGTAACTTTTGAAACAAATCTCGATGGTAATGACTTGGTACAAAACGCCACCTCATCACCGCTTTCGTCTCATCCCACATCTCTATCGGTCTTTCACCATTGTGTCTCCTACTAGTCACAAGTTGATCCCTTCAAATTATAGCATAATCAGTAAATTCAACAACTATAACTTTTACCTTTTTGAGCTCGGAGTATCGTTGGCAATCAAATACCATCTCCATGCGTTTCTCCGATTCTAGGTACGCATCGGGATCATTCTTCCATTGGAAAGAAGGAATCTTCATCTTAATATTGCCAAGTTCATTATCTTCTCGGTGTCTAAACCCTCAGGCTCCATTCCACCTTCCAAATCGAGCGTCTCGATCATCCTCCATGTCGATCTCATCATCATCCTAATGAAGCTACCTTCTAGGTTGTGTTCTAAAGGTGTCTCACTGATGCTGTGGCCTTCCTCGGGGTAGCTCTTGGTCACCATCAACCCTCATGCCATTCCCCATCATTCGGCCACTAAGCTCCTCCACTACGGTCCTCAATTGCTGGATGCTTTCCATGAGCACTTCATCCCTTTGTGTGGAGTCAACCTCCCTTTGATTCATGCTTTCTTTGCACGATATATTTTAGACCTATAAATAAATGTTAGTCACAAAAATCCTCACCAATCGCTCCCTCATGTGTTTCTCTCAAAGTGTTTGTCACTCCTCTCGTGTTTAACTCAAGTTTAGGCTTTTTTTTACCCTCAATTAAGCTTACACACTCTTGCCTTTTTCCTCTTGTATTCTCTTTTCACAAGCTCTTTATCGGACTCGAAACTTGTCTCTCAACCCCCTCACGACAATCAATCAAACTAATCAAACAAGATTAGATCACTATTGATTTTGTTTCAGCAAGTAACAATTTCAAACCAATAAGTACAACTTTTAAAATTCCAATTGAAACACAAATCACTATTGATTTTGTTTCAATTCAGTCTACTAACAAACGAGTCGCCTTCTTGATTTTTTTCTTTCATTCGGCTAATTTTTTTTTTGCCAAATCTGTTTTTTTTTTTTTGCGCACTTTTTTTTTGTGTGCGTTTTCTTTCTCTTCTTTTTTTTTTTTTGACGAACTTTCTCCTTTTTTTTTTGGACGCACTCAGATACAATTTAAGATGCTAGAAAAAAAATTTAAAACTAACAGCAAACAACTACTTATGGAAGCACAAAAGCAATCGGATCCCTAAATTAGCTAGAACCGAAACCCTAGCTCAACAAATCTCAAATTGTTGAATATCAATAGAAAATTAAAGATAAATACACCTTGTAGAAGCAAGCTCTGATACCAAACTGATGTGAATCGTTGCGGAAAGATCGTTCTACAAAGGCCCGGATGATGCAAATTGCGAACCTCGACCTCCAATCAAACCTATGATTGACAACCTCCGTATGAACGTGACCTGTTGACGAACGCGTGTCAACCAACCAATGTTATAGACGCCACTAGTGAAAGAATTCGCTATCTCGCTCGATAAGTCAAATTAACCGTCACAAGGGAACCTTGATTAGGTCAAGTCCTCAAAAGAACAGAAAAATAGAATCTCTCAACTTTTTCCTAAAAAATAAAATATATCTCTGTCCCCAAAGAAATTTGGCAAATCCTTTATATAGGCTTTCTAGCAGCCACACAAACCTTAAAAACCAACCCTAAAAATCTAATCCATCATATTTGATCCAAGGTCAACTCCACACCGAAGATCACAAACCATGACGCCAACAGCTTGCCTAAATTTGCTTGGCCCACGCTCAAGTAATCAAACCAGTAGGAATAGACAACGGGTCCCTAGCACCTCCTCCTCAATATGGCTCGATGTCCACATCAAGAATGGACACAACAAAGACTCGAGCAACTGAACATGATTGATGAAAAACGATTGCAAGCCCTCTGTCATGGTCAATGTTACCAGCAAAAGGTAGCCCGCTCGTTCAATCAAAAGGTGCGACCCAAGCACTTTGAGGTGAACAAGCTAGTCTTGAGAAAGACACTACCAATCTTTCCAGAGCTCGGAGGAAAGTTCGCCCCAAATTACAAGGGTCCTTATGTAATAAAGAAGATACTCCCCGGAGGAGCCTTGATCCTGATTGAAATGGATGGGCGGGAATTCTCCAAACCAGTTAATTCCGATACTGTAAAAAAGTACTACCTTGAAAGATGTTCATTGTCTGGCATTGCCAAGCATTTCTCTATCGGAATGAAAATGCCTATGCACCTTATATATGGGTGATGCATTTACACCATCATAAAAATATGTTTGGTTGATTCAACGAAGAAGAATGAATGGTAATTACTAGCATTTAAGGAAGTGTCGAGAATCAGACAGCAAACTCAATGGAATAATTTGAGCAAATCGATACTACCCAGGCAAACGCATAGGGGTGACCCATGTCAAATTCGCCTAACGTGGTGTAAAAGACGTGTCGTTTGGGAACCAATCTGGTTAAATAAAAAGAAGCTCTCTACTCCAAACGATGACTGGAAGCTTCACTTCTTGTTCCAGACGCATGCTCTCGCAAGAAGTGATTGCCATAAAAAAACTGGAGGTTTTGATTGTCCATCTCAGATTCCATAAAAGCTTGAGGTACATGACTTTGCCCAATGCTGCTATAGTCAAAGACAAAAGGAGATTCCACAGAAGGAAGATGTTGAAAATGAATCAATGTGGCATCCCAGAAATTCAAAGCCAAGTCTTAAGGTGTGTTAAATGTCTTTAATTAGGTGATAGAATTTTATGGCTTATGCTTTAGCCAAATTGTCCTTTAATTTGATGAATTTTGCTTGTGCTGTGGAAATTTAAATTTAAATGCTTGGCCATATGATTCAAATTTCAATAATTAAAAATATTCCAAGACTTTGGCCAAGATGGAAATTGAAATTCAAAAATATTATAGAAGAAATATCAAAAAAAAAAAAAAAAAGGAGAAAAAGGGTTAAAATTCGAAATGGGCCTTAGGCCCATTAGCCTAAAGCTTGGTGGGCCAAGCTAGTCGGCCCACTAGGGCCCAATAGGTGGCTGTCGACCAGCCCAAGGGAATGGCCGGTTGGGCCTAAGCCCAAGCCCAATCAATTCAAAAATAAAAGAAATGACAAGTGGCAAAGATGATGGGCATGCATTGGTGGGATTTTAGGCAAGGTAATCATTACTAATCATGGGATTAAGGGATATAAAAAGAGAGAGAGAAGAGGAGTGGCCGGTTCCTCTAGCTCCATTCGGCCGAGAGAAGTGAGAGGGAGAGAGAGATTTCAAGAGAAAGGGAGAGGAGAGACCGAGAGGAGAGGAAGGAAGGGTCGCCGTCGCCGCCGTGTGCTCGCCGTCCGTCTGCCTAGTCCGACCGCCGTACGCCGCCGTTCATTGTTGCTTGTTCATCTTTAAGGCAAGTGGGGTCCTTAACTTCTCTTGCATGTCTGTTTTCTTGGTTGCATGTTCGGTTTTAGGTGTGATTTGGGCGAAAAACCGAGGTAAGGGTTGGATGTGTTCAAGCTATGTGACTGTTTTCGTTCGGTTTGTGGTAGTCAGTATCTTAGTCGAGCTTTCATGTGTATTTAGAGTGCGATTTTGGCTTCGGTGTCTTCATGAAAGTTGAAGCTAACATCTTGTGGTATGACATACTCGAATTTCATGGAAAACGATGGTGATATGAGGGGTCAAAAGCTCTGTTATACGGAGACCTCAGATCTGCGAAATCTTCACTGATCTTTTGTTGATTTCTTGGTTGCATGTTGATTTCTGTTGGACTTCTCACCTTGTTGTCTTCATGAAAGTTGTAGGTAACATACTAAACTACAACATACTCAAATTTGAAGAGAAAAAAATGAGTATAGCCTAGTGAATCGGCTAGATCTTTGAGACGGTTGGTTCTGTTGAAGTATACCGAGACACCCGAGACTTCAAGGACTTAGAAGAGGATCATAATTTGGTTATTTAACCTAGATCTCTTCATGAAACTTGTAAAGGACACATTGATACATAACATAATCGAATTTCAGAGGAAACGAAAGGGATTAGATGGGTCAAACCAAAGTTTTTCGGTGATATGCACTCTGGACGAAAATGTGTTGGCTATCACTCTGTAAAATTGCACCCTGTAATTTTGGAGGCCATATGAGTATTTTAATCGAATTAATTTGAAAACGGTGCAATCTGGCCATTATCCGAATGTTATGGGCTATTTTGTGGAAATTTGGGAAATTATGTGAAATGCAAATTGGCCATGAATTTTGTGTGAAATTGTGATTCTAATTGTTTGTTTAATGATTGTTCGAATATTATGATTTTTGGAAAATCATAAATATTAAATATAATATTTATTTATGAAAATAAATAAATAAATAATATAATAATATAATAATAATAAAATAATAATTAAATAAAAGTGGATTATTTTATTGGCCATGAATTCCATTGAAATTATGATGCATTGTTATATGACATTGGTGTATGTATGATCATGAATTGTGATGTATGTGTGTGAATCATATGCCATGTAATAATAAGATTAAAAGGATGGTGAATGTGGAGGTGGTATGTGAGTAAGAGGTTGTGGCGGAGGATGATGTCTAGTGGCCTAGTGGCATAATTCCAGAGGTTCCACAGGGAGTTTCAGGATGCCCGGAATGTGGGGGGCCGGAAGCCCTGTCGGAGGTTTCTGCCCGAAGGGAGTGACTCGCGATGCCAAGATTGGGGTGCGAGATCCTCGGCTAGAAGGGTAAAGGCCGGAAGCCCTGTCGGAGGTTTCTGCCCGAAGGGAATGCCTCGTGATGCTAGTTGAGATGCGAGATGCCCGGAATGTGGGGGCCGGAAGCCCGGTGGCCATGAGATGGTGGGAATGCTTTGGGATCCCTGTCGGAGGTTTCTGCCCGAAGGGATGATGATGATGATGATGATGATGATGATGATGATGATGAGGATGATAATAATAATGATGATGTGATATGCACGGTGATGCATGGCTAATGATGATGTGATATGCATGGTGATGCATGGCTAATGATGATGTGATATGCATAGTGATGCATGGCTAATGATGATATGATGAGATATGCCCGGTGATGCATGGCTAATGATGATGTGATATGCATGGTGATGCATGGCTAATGATGATGTGATATGCATAGTGATGCATGGCTAATGATGATATGATGTGATATGCACGGTGATGCATGGCTAATGATGATGTGACATGCATGGTGATGCATGACTAATGATGATGTGATATGCATAGTGATGCATGGCTAATGATGATATGATGTGATATGCACGGTGATGCATGGCTAATGATGATGTGATATGCATGGTGATGCATGGTTAATGATGATGTGATGATAATGATATATGAGATGCCATGATGATGATATATATATGCTATGATGATGCATGAATACGCTTGACATCAAAAAGGTAAGCAATGCCTGCATTGTATGATGGTATGCATGGTGCACCGAGTTGGTATTGGATTTCCCTATCTGCTGAGTGGTTGTACTCACCCCTTTTGGGGATAACATTTCAGATTAGCACTATGCCGCTACCTGTTGTTTCGCGTGGGGTATTTTACGGTCTACCGTCTGACGTTGAGGTGGAGTGTACGGAGATAGATTGTCCCTCTGTGCCCGGATTGACGTTTATCCGAGTACGATGCTTAGTTATGTATGATATCGGCCTGGCTAGGGGCCCTGTCATACAAGAGTTCATTTCTGTACACGTTCGACGGGATGGAGCGATGCGAGGGATGCTGCCGCCGCCACCACCTGACGCACCGGGTTGGGTGTGAGACCTGCGCGCAAGGAGTAGGAGCTAGATCACTTTTTGGATGTAGATAGTTGACGCTGGTGATGGGAGGATTTTGTGTTCATGTGATGTTAGGGGTCGGAGTTCCTTTTTGAGATTTTAGGTAGGACATGGCAGAGTCCTAACCTTTCTGGTTTGTGTACCGACCCGAAGGAAATCCCATCTTGCTTTATATATGTATGTAAGCCAAGCGTCGAAGCTGTTTATGAAAATCATGATGTTAGTTGGTGTGTATTTGTATCATGGATTGGTAGGGAGATAGATGGCGATGTTTGATTTGCTTCCGCTATAAGTTGCGCGTGGGACCACTTTAAAAAAAAAATGCCTGTAATTAACGATGTTTGTTTTAAGTACAAGGTAGAAAAAGTAATTAAGTGTAACATCGGCACTGGTAACGACCTGCGAAGGTTTCGGGGTGTTACAATCAATGACCAGCAATCATGCATACATGGTCAGAAATGAGAAAGGCCAATCGAAAGAAATGTCAAATTGTGTCAAGATGAAAAGGTTGTCATCGATATTCAAATATCCCTAGGAGTCAGCAAATACAAGCTCTAGGGAAGGGTAATTCAGTATCGTTCCCAATACTCCCCCTTTCCAAATTCATTTTTGACATGTCTTCCCCTATTGACAGGAAACATCGCCACTCAAGAACTAGACTCGATGGTTAGGCCAAGCTAGTACATAGAAATGACCCGCATCGAATTCACTTGACTTCGTGTAAAAAGACATGACATCTAGGAGCCAATTGGGAGAATAATTGGCCTAATGAAGTAAGAGACGATCACCTGACCGTCAAAAACACGGATAACAAATCAATGATAGACGTGACAAACTCTCCGAAGTGAAATGGTGTCCTGAGTAATTGCCAAAGCAAATGACAAAAACTCTTCAGGCCTCAACTCACATTTGATTTTGGCCAAACTAATTGATTTACTTATATATTTTCTCTTATGCAGGGGTGAAAGAAAGGCCCATCAAATCAATGATCTGATCCCCAAGTCCGGCTGATCCTTTTTGTGTAATTTCCTTACTTAATAGGAACAATCCATCGGCACCCATTTGTGAATAACTCTTTTGATGTTAAAAATTCAACACATTTGTGAATACAATTCCACCAAATAAACACCCCTAAAGTTTCCAATAACACATTTGAGTAAAAACCATCCGTTTTCTTTAAGAGCACAAAATATTTCATATGATGCATGCCTTTTCCGAGGAGAATTTCGCATGATGATTTTGTCTGTCTAAATCATTGATTCCATTAAGGATTGTTAGAATAGATAGCTAAATAAAGAATACAAGATTGATTGAATATGCCGGAAGAGGTGTGTCAGAATGATGCAAAACTGACAAAATTGTTATGCATAAATCACATTTAAAACTCATGAATTTACACCACATACAATCATCGTGCAAGTTGTTCATAAGCAGGCATACTCTTAGAGATCAAAGATATCGCCAGGAAAGCATATCCCCATCCCTACTCCTAGAGCTTAGTGTCTAAGGATCTTTGAGTACCCACCACGCATCGGGTACCCCATTGTCTTTGAGTACCAGCCATCGTTCGGATACTCCCTTCTTTTGACACTCGACCTATTCGGATGGATATTCATGACTGCTAAAGTATCCCATTGTTTTCAAATATCTGTCACCTTCCAGGTTTTCCAGCCCTTCCAAGTGCATGCGGCCATCCAGGACGTGAGAGACCTTCATGAACATGTGAGGCACATCCTCAATATTCCATCTACCAAGATTCCAGGTACTCTTTCGATACCTGCAAGCAATTAGGTATTTTCCAGCATCTAGTACTTATGGTTATCAAGGTACTCCCACAATGCCTGTGAACATCCAGGCACCCTCCCAAATTCGTACTTGTGATCATCCAAGTATCCCATTGATACCTGTAAACAACTAGGTATCCTCCGGGTTAGTACTGATAAATATTTAGGTACTCTTTTAATGCCTATGAATGTCCAGGTACCTCCTGAAGAAGCAGATGCCTTAAGAAAAATCGGCGCATCTCCCGAGAAAGATCGGGTTCCAATTGGTGTCCTTGACAGAGGTCAAACACCCCATAAATCGATGCCCTGAGAAAGGTTGGCGCATCTCCCGAGAAAGGTCGGATACCAACTGGTGACCTAGATAAAGAGCAGGCACCAACAAACAGATGTCCCAAGATAGGTCGACACATCCCCCGAGAAAGGTCGGGTAAACAACTTATTGCTCTAAGAGGCGACCGAAGAATGGTTCGGGTCCTGGGAAGGCAATTCCCCATCAAGGCGATCGAATGAAGGTTCAAGTCCTTGAAAAACCACTTATTGCTATTAGACAAGACAATAAGATAGAAATTTCATGAAAAGCACATGCGCAATAGAGTTCCACACAAGAAGGTACAATTTACACAAAACAGCATGCAGTTTCGGATAGAAACAGAATGCACAGTTTCCGAAATAATTTGATTAAAATATCCAAAAGACCTCCGAAAATTATGATATTTTACCAGATTATAGCCAAGACACTAAAGTATATTTTTCATGAATACTTCTAATCCAAATTCGTCTTACATTATTTTCTATAGTCATACGAAGCTTCTGGATCTAGCACCGAAACGTCCAGTGTATGTTTCTCCGAAATACTGAGTTTCCACCCCTTTATTATTCGTCGTTTCCTCTGAAATTTGGATATGTTTTACTTCAAGAGGTCCTCGACAACTTTCATTAAGGGAGCTAAGTCAAATTTCAGAGTATAGTCATCATATGGGTCCATGAATTCTCTGGTATCCTGTACCGCGTCTCCAGATCTACGGTTTTCAAGAGTAAGTTGATTTACTAGGCTACACTTGTCCTTTTTACTTGAAATTTGAGTATGTTAAACTTAAAGGTGTTCTATACAAGTTTTGTGAAGAATTCGAAAAGATATTCTTATTAAAAATCAACATGCAACCACAGATCCACCGAAAGGTCAGTGAAATCGTTCCAGATCTGGTGTCTTCGGAGGGTGAGATTTTAACCCATTAAATCTCCACCTTTTTGTCCCAAATTTTAGTATGTTATAGTTTAAGATGTTGGCTACAAATTTCATGAAGGAATCAAAGTCAAAATCGAACTCGAAACATGGATACAAGCTCTCACAAGATTCTGGGTCAGGCGGATCTCACGAAAACAGCAACATCACTCAAGAGCAAGTCATTCTAGCTTCGGTTTCTCCCTCCTAATCACCCAAAATTCTACACTACTCCAAACATACATGCAACACACACATGCAAGAGTAGAAAATGGATCCCAACTTGCCTCTAGACCGATGAGAACGACGGCACACGGTGGACGAACGGGCGGCATGCGGCGGCGACGGGCGACTCCTCCTCCCTCTCGGCTTCTCTTCTCTCGGCCTCACTCTCTCTCTCTCTCGCACTTGGCCGAATAGAACCAACCGGCCACCCTCTCTCTCTCCTCTTCCTTTTATTTCCCCAATTCCTCATCATTTGCAATCATCACTTGCCTCTCCAATGGCCAATGCATGAAGACCTCCTTTTTGCCACTTGTCATGACACATGCATAATGGGCTTTTGGGCTTGGGCTTGAATTGGAAGAAGTGGGCCGGCCACTCTCCTCCCTCATGGTCGACGGCCACACTCCCTTGGGCCCTAATGGACCGGCCATTCGGCCCACCAAAAGCTTAGGCCATTGGGCCTAAGGCCCAACCTAATTAAACCCACAATTTCACTCTCAATTATTTATCTTTAATTATTTCTTTTATAGATTTTAAATTTTAAAATTCACATGGCCAAGAATAAATCATCCTCATTAATTTATCTAATTTAAAATCTCATAAACACAAGCACATATCACTTAGTCTAAAAAGGAGACTAATGGCTAAAGCATAAACCATAGGAAATTTCATTACCTAATTACGGGCTTTAATTCCTCTAGAGGTTGTCTTGAATTTTGGGTTGCCACAAGGTTGAATAAAATTTGTGGACAAAATAAGCTTTGTTTAGCATAGGGGTTCACTTCAAAAATTCTGACTTAAAATTTGTGGAGAAAAACAGGCTTGTTTAATATGGAGGTTCAATTATAAAATTCTGACTTACTCTTTTGGCGTTCTAAGGGACATAGTCACTTCTAAGATTTAAAGAAGATGGTCATTTTTTAGATGTTTTACGCTTCTAAGATTAACCTCTTGTCGACAGGTAAAATCTTCTTAAAAAATCATACAAAATAAACAAACATGCAAATATGACATGTATGCATGAGATATATGATGCAAATATCCTAAAGTGGCTCAATTTCAATCCAAAAGTAGCTCAAAGGCCTTTCATTTTATTCATATATAATACTTCTTAATAGTATATGCATTTATAGGTCTTGGCAATTCTTGGCCATCTATTTTTATAAGGATCAATGGTCTACTAGGTAGCACTTTCCTTACAATATATGGCCTTTGTAGTTTGGAGTAAACTTCTCACGAGGATCTGGAATGATAAGTAGGACTTCTCTTAAGACGAGATCGATCTCAAAATGTCTTGGTCTAACCATACGATTGAACGGCCTAGCTACCCTTATCTAATAGCTTTATCCATGGCATAGGGCTTTTACCCTATTTTCATCAATCATATTGAGTTGTTCAAATCTTTATCAAACCCATTTAGCTTCAAAGAACTTGACTTAAGAAAGTACCCTTAATGAAGGGATTTCCACTTCCACGGGTAGCATAGCCTCCATTCCATAGACCAATGAGAATGGTGTTGCCCTAGTTCATGTGCGAATTAAAGTATGGTAAGCAAGCAAAGCATATGGCAACTGATCATGCCAACCACGATAGTTTTTCGCTGTTTTGGCTAAAATCTTCTTGATTTTTTCATTTGTCGCTTCCATTGTTCCATTCATTTGTGGGTAGCAAAGAGAAGAATTCGAATGGCGAATGTAGAACTCTCTAATTAATTCATCCACCACCTTGTTGTTCAGATTTGATCCATTGTTTGTGATAATTGCCTCAGGAACCTCATATTTGGCGATGATTTCATGACAGATGAACTTTGCCACACTTTTTGCAATAACGTGGACATAAAAACTGGCTTCAATCCTTTAGGTGAAGTAATCAATAAGCACCAAAATAAAACGGTGTCCATTCGAAGCTTTAGGATTAATTGGTCCGATGATATCAATGTCACACATTAAGAAAGGTTGGGGCTTGGACATTTGATGCAATTCATTAGGAGGAGTGTTGATTTTGTCTCCATAGAATTGACATTAGTGACAACATCTCACATGTTGAATATAATAAGCTTCCATGGTCAACCAGTAGTAATCGAGCCTCATGGGTTTTCTTGTCAGAAGATGACCATTCATACGAGGGCTACACTCTCCTTCATGTTTTTCCTTCATTAGGAGTTTGGCTTCTTGTGCATCCATGCATTTCGGTAAATTGAATCAAAAGACCTTTTATAAAGGGCTCCTCCATTAAGGAAGAATTTGGTTGCTAACTTCATCAGGTATTTTCAATCATTGGCTTGACTCCCTTGGGGAAATTTGCCTTCTCGAAGGTAGTTCATGATACAATAATACCAAGGTTCTTCTTCAATCATCAAGCAATAAGCAGGATTCTTAAGACGTTGATTTGCAATGGATCAATGCTCAAACCGCTGGTTACTTGTAACATTGATGATAAGGTTGTTAGGGCATTAGCAAATTGATTTTGTGATCTTGGCCGATAATCAAAAGATATTTCATCAAATTCATTGATCAAGTCTTCAAAATATTCATAGTTAGGAATCAATTTTATGTCTCGCATTTGCCATTCACCTCCCATTTGGAGAATGATGAGTGCAGAATCACCATAAACCTGAAGCTTTTTGAATTTTATATCGATGGCTAATTGTAAACCAAGGATGTGAACTTCATATTCAGAAATATTGTTTTTTTTTTTTTTTTGTAACATAAGAATATATAGCGATTAAACCAACAATTTACACAAGATTCGGCTCCACAAAACTTGCACTCAACAAGAAAACAAGTGAAAGCGAGTGGAAGGGAGCCAAATGCAAAAGATAGCCGCTAAACAAAGCAGCGACAAACAAAGAAAAGGCAAGCACAACCAGCACAAACTAAAGCAACAACAAGAACCACCAAGGAAGTACTAGGCCAGCAAGACTACCCTCCACGAACAGCAAGCATCCCAGCGATCCACGGTCAACAGCGAAGAGAACAGAGCTAGACTACTAAATAGCAGAGCCACCGAGAGGTCAATGGCCTCAAACCTTCCAAAACAGCCAAAACTTCACTCCAAGGAACTAAGGATCTGCAGGGGTAGAAGAGAAGATGCAAAGATCTATACCCCAATTATGTTGAAGTCTCCTGTTTCTCGGGTTATCCTCAACATTTCTAAACGTTAAGGCCTTATTCTTAACAACTTTAAGGAGATGATTCTTTATAGCTGGATCCGCCAAAATATGGTCTCTAAACAGGATGTCATTCCTGAACTTCCAAATAAGGTGGCAAAGAGCACCAAATGAAAAGCGGGCAATGGAATGATATAAATCCTTACCGGATAGAAATTTCAATGCCCGCCAAAGGTTCTCTGACTAGGTCCTGTTGTGCCAGGGAAGGTTGCACCTAGCCGTCCAAAAGAAAGCAAAGCCGGTTGTAATGTGACACCTAAAAAATAGATGGTCGATGGAGTCCAGTGTCAGCTTGCAAAAAGCACACATTGCTTCCTGTCGCGACCCGATCTCGCCGCCCCTCGAAAAGTATCCAAGGTGGGAAAAGGTCGGGTTTAGGGATACTTGATCTCGAGATCGTGAGCTCTCCCAAGCTCGTACCCCGCGTGACAGCGGATTTATTTATGCGGTCTAATTGTTTAACAAACTAAGAATATAGACAGGAGTCACCACTAGCCTCATTTTGGGGGTCGGCTAGAAACCCAATCGAGGGTCGGGAGTGTTCCCTCGATTCCTACGTAACCAGATATCTAGGTTCGGGGACTTGGGTTACGCTAATATTGCTATTAGCGCCCTTTCGGTACCTAAACAGTATGTTGTGTTTTTCCTAACATGTCCATACATTTCTTTTTTTATTTTCAGGATCATCAATTCTATACTAAATGATCATGCGTGGTGGATTATTTACATGCTATTCTATTTCTAAAAAATAGAAAGGAAAACAACCAATGAAATTGAAATTGCAAGACATTAAGTAAGCAATCAAGGAAAAGCCGTAAATCTATCAGGCACTCCTAAAAATATAAAAGAGAAACAATTAAAAAGAAAGAAAGAAACCCGCAACTCGTCGGGTTTTATACAATGCATGGAACCCGAGACATATGTCGGGAAAAAGAATATTACATGGCAACAGTCGGAGTGGACATCGACCTCCACTATCTTCACGCCTCCTTCATCTTTGGGATCCTAATCTAAACCTAATCTAAGAAACCTATAACTAGGTATATACAGTGGAAGGAAACAAACATCACGAATAAGATCAAAGCAATTGGGGTAAAACCCATGTATGATTGGTTCTAAGAACAGCACAGAACATCAGGCATTTCATGAAGAACAACTTTCATGAATGAAATTTCCTAAGATGTATCAAGTTCAAATAAGATCAAATTCATGGTCGAAAAGTAACAATTGCTAAAGCATGCAAATCAATCACAAACAAACCAAAAAATAATGCATGATAACAGACTTACCAAGTCATCTAATCAATGCATGAAAATCATGAAATTTGAACATGACGTAGGGTTAAATGTGAAGAAAAAGTTTGATTTAGACATTCAACCCTAAATCTATGTGCAAAAGGTCACACAAATCCATTAACATTAATATGTGACTTGTTATTTGAAGCAAAATGCATGACAATTTCAGTTGTGGTATATCGACTTGATGCATGGTTTTTACATGGTCAATGATCTTCAAATGAGGCATGCCATGTATCATTGCGAAGCTTATGATATGCTCTACGTATGTCTAGAAAGCATCAAGCATCAAGTATGCTCTTAAGAAACTTGATTGAAGACATTTTCATAGAAACGCAATCAATTAGAATCACAGCAGAGATCGCACAAAACATGGATGATATTCATTGAAATGAAGACATAAAGAAAATCCATGAAAGTCCAAGTATATAGAAGGAAATGTCCCAATCATCTATCATGAGACATCGAAGTCCTACTTTGTTCACAAAAATCTATATGAAAAAACAGAAAAGAAACAGGGTAAAAATCCAACATTACAGATTGCAGCAACTCAAACGTGACTTTATGGAAGCCATTGACCTTGCTAACGATGATCACTTGATTCAAGCTATACCTTGTTAGAAAGTTTATGAAATTTCCAATGACTCTCATGAAAGATTGATTCAACTCCAGAAAAACATGTTTACTAACTCAAATTTGAGCACACGCATCAGGTCTCAAACATGACAGATTCTGGAATGAATTTTGGACATGTGAAAACCATATCCAAATGAGATTCAATCAGGGCATTCTATAGCTCATTGGAAAGATATTCGAACCATCTTCGACTTTCCTGAAGATTTCGAACACATAAAACCACAACAACCAGCTCATATCAGTTAAAACAGAAAATCGCAGTAAGTCAGAACAGCAAATCATTCTAAAACAATTATTGCAGAATCAACAGACTCTGTAGGTGTTTTTCAGTGACCAAATGACGTCCATTCAGGGCGTACAACATATCAAATCGAAGCTCTAGAAGTTTATTTTATATGTCTAGAAGGGCTCGAAGTCAAAAAACCTTATCTAACACCTTGTTTAAGCCAAAACAGAAAGTGACATAACAGGTATACGAAATTGCAGATCAAGGCAAATCAAGTTCAATCAACTTCAAGTTCATCATCAATAATCATCAACTCATTGCAAATCATGCGAGATCAGCGTCATAGGAAAGATTAAAACAAGCCCACTTCTTAAGAGAAGTTGAGTCCAATTGACATCAAATTGATAGTCGAAAAATGATCATCATGAGGACATACAAATCAGCCACAAATGAATTAGAACATAATGCATAACTAATGGTTTATAAAACCATCTAGACAATGCTCAAAGAGTAGTTCTAAAAATGAATCACAGCAAACCTTACAACCTTAAAAGGGTCGACAAAAATAAGAAACCATGTTTTTATTTCTACAAATTTCTGCTCATATCCGCCAACTCTAACCGTCAGTTTTATCCATCAATTGATCTTTGCTTGATCTAGAAAAACTTCCCAAATTTGAGTAAAACCAGACCAGAACAGAGATTTATTACTTTCTAAAACTCCATCTAGTTCGAAGTAGAAACAAATATCACTCAAAGTCGACGAGGCCAATGAGCACATGTTTTAAGCATGCCATAATGCTAAAATTGCTCAGATTGATTAGATCAACAGTAAGCAAGATGAAGTCAATATGAGCATCATGATTTAAGTAAGCCATGAACATCTTGCATATACACTGATGAAGACGCTATGCAGATATTCATTCAAGCCTTTTCACAAACATATGGCAAGCATCTCAACTTAGTAACCAAAATACAAGGGCCACTCAGCGACTTAAAATCACGCGACCACAATATCATCCAAGCAAGCTCAAATCAATAGCAGATCCTCAATAAGATGTTGTTTTCACTCTAGAGTTCTTGACCTCCACTTTTGAATTAATGACTCATACTTGTTTATTCGAACCCTCAGCTTTTGCCCTCACACGACTATCATTCGCAGCAACATTACTCTTGTATTTTGACCATGAAATCCAATCACAACTAGTTATGTTCTACAACAGAAATCCTGATCTACTTCAACACCAGATGCAGAACCTAGCGGTTTTCCATGTACGGATCATGATCGAGCCAGAGAGAACGATCTAAGAGAGAGAAATAGAACTCGCGCGAGATAGAGCAAATAAGAGAGAACCTGATGCAGCGAACCCAAT
Source organism: Eucalyptus virginea (assembly GCA_014182375.1). Lineage (NCBI taxonomy): Eukaryota > Viridiplantae > Streptophyta > Magnoliopsida > Myrtales > Myrtaceae > Eucalyptus > Eucalyptus virginea. The sequence goes on along the minus strand of CM024516.1, from coordinate 33,630,097 downwards.
CCAGAGAGAGAAACACCGATCGAGCGAGCAAGCAAGCGTCTGATCTCCGAGAAAAAATCAGGTCCTCACGATCTCCAACCGACGGCGCTTGATCTTCAATCGCTCGCCAATGGAGGAAAACTCTCACCTCCGATCGGAGCTCACGAAAAATCAAGAGAGAGAGAGGATTCAGAATCCACGACCCGAACGGATTGAAACAGGAATCGAAACCCTGACGGATCAAGAGTGATAGAAAGAGAGCTCACCAATCCGGTGAGCCGATCCAGAGAGAAGATCGGTTAAGCACGGGCGTCGTCGCCGTTCGTCGTTGCTATCACCGCCACCGTCTTCACTAATGTCGTCGCGATTGAGCAAACCAGAGAGAGAATCCTTCAGCCTGCCCAAAACTAATCCATCCCCCCATAAAGAGAAGTCGTTTTAGAGAGAGAGAGCGTCCCCAGAGAGAGCGGGCTGAGCCAACCAAGAATAAGTTGAGCCAACGCTGAGCCAACCAAGAATAAGCTGGAAGAGCTTTCTAGCCAAGTAAACCGATCAAGCATCTAAGACAAGATAGAAAGGGGCTGCTCCCAAGATTCTAGCATTCATGTACTGCCTAAATGGGGAAAACAGATCAGCCACTGTAGTATGCCTAGATAAACCAGAGCTATAAATCATTGAATCTAATAATACAAGATCTAGGGGGCCTCTCGGGTGCTAGTGATCAAACCAGAAGGAGACTGACTGGCCATCCCCTAACCTCCAGAAGAAGGAGAGTCTGACTTTAGTTTTGAGATGGAGGATTCTCTTCCAAGCTCAAGAGCAAAAAGTAGGCTTCCTAACCACCCAAAAACTCTTTCTTTTCTAGAAAGTCGAATGGATTCACATGCACCATAAGGATTCCTTATTCGTAAATGGGATCCAAATGTGCTTCAGCATCGCTGCCTTATTACAATCCTTCAACCTACGAATGCCAAGCCCACCTTCGTCCTTTGGAAGGCACACATCCTCCCATGAAATTTTCGCCCCACCTTTTCCAAGGCTCGGGCCCTTCTAGAGGAATTGTTTGAGGATCTATTCAATGTTGTCCAAAACTGCAATGGGGATAGTAAATACACTCGCCTAATAAGCTTGAATTGCATGAAGGACTGACCTTATTAGCTGAAGACGGCTAGCAAAGGAGAGGAAACATTGAGTCTAGGATTGGACCCTGGCCATTATACGATCAACTAGGGACACACAGTCCGCCTTGCTAAGCCACGAGGAGATGATAGGGACTCCCAGGTAATGCACCGGCAACTTCCCTTCAAGGAAGCCAAGGGCATGAAGAATCTCATTCCACAGCTCATCCGACCCTCCAGTAAGAAAGATCTCACTTTTATTGTTGTTTGGCTTCAGTCCAATCCATGCCAAGAAGGTATCCAAACCTTCCTTTAGGAGAGAGATCGAGGCTATATCAGCTCGGTAAAAGAGAAAGACATCGTTCACGAAGAACAGGTGAGATAATCTCATATCCTTACATCTCCAAAAAAAGTTGAACCCCGATTGCGTAGCACGAGCACTGAGGATCCCATAGAAGATCTCCCTGACCAAGGTGAAAAGGTAAGGGAGACATGGGATCCCCTTGACGAAGGCCTCGGTTGCTAGAGAAAAATCCGTGTAGTTCCCCATTCAAAGAAATTGAGAATTTAGGAGTGTGTACACATACCATGATAAGCCGAATAATCTGGTCCGAAAAGCCAAACGCATGAAGAACTAGCTTAAGGAAGTCCCAATTCACCGTGTCATAAGCTTTCTAAAAATCCACCTTGATTGCACACTTAGGAGCATGCGGATGAAGATGGAAACCAGCAAAAAACTTCTAGGCAAGAAGAATATTGTCTCTGTTTCGCCGCCCTTTGACAAAGGCATATTTTGAGAAGGACTAATAATACCTTGAAGAACTACAGCCACACAGTTAGCTAACACCTTAGTAATACATTTATAAATAGTATTACAATAGGCAATAGGCATGTAATCATTGACCGAAGTCGCATTAGGTACCTTTGGGATCAAAACTAGGATGGTGTTGATCTCCCTAAGAAGTCTCTCCATGGCAAAGAAATCCTTCACCGCCTCAATGACCGATGGCCCTACTAGTTCCCAATTGCTCTTAAAAAACTCTACGCCAAACCCATTTGGTCCAGGAGCCTTCCCACGAGCTAAGTAGAATAAAGTATCATGAATCTCCTCATTAGAGAAGGAGCGAGAGAGAGATAGCAAACTTGCTCCTCGTTGAGAGGGCATCGAATAACTTGTTGAATGTCCAGTATGGAGGGTCTGCATGATGAAATGTTTGGCGTGAAGAGCTCCTGAAAGTGAGACATGAACATGCGCTGCACTATGGTTGGCTCGGTGACCAAATTGCCCAGAGTATCAAGCACCGAAAGAATCATATTCCTCAGTTGTCTACTAATGATGAAATGGTGAAAGTACTTGGTATTCCTATCACCTTCCTCGAGCCACCTGACTCTGGATTTTTGCCTGAAGAATGACTCTTACTGACTCTTCAATTCCACAAAAGTCCTCCTATGCGTCTTCTCTGACTCTGCAAGAAGTTCATTGGTCGAGTCTTGTTGAAGACCAATCTGGGCTAGCCTAAATGCACTCCTAGCTGTAGCAACCCTCTTGGAGATGTTAGAGAAAGAATCTCTGTTAAGTTGCTTCAAATGGCCTTTCCGAGCCGTAAGCTTACACACCAACCTATACATAGGTACCCCTTCCCCCGGGCTCTCCCAAACTTGTGAAACAATATCATGGAAGGACGGGTGCTTAGTCCAAAACTCAAAGAATTTGAAAGGCTTCCTTCAATAAGCTAGATGTAACACGTTAACCACCATATTCAGAAATATTGTTAGTACAAGGGAATATCCAGCTACTAGGTAATGTTGACCTTCTAGGGATTTTGAAACTGCCCTAATGCCATAGTTAGAAAGGTTAACTGCACCATCAAAATAAATGGTCCACTTGTCATGCGAGACCAAATAAATCCGTTCATCAACTTCATCCCATTCATCAGACTTCTTGAGATTTTCAGCTAACATATCAAACTCATAGAGTAATATTTGCCACTTAGCGAGCCTTTGAACCAATTCAGGCTTTTCCAAAAGATATTTAATCAGATCATTCTCAGTTACCAGCAGGATGTGGTAGTAAAGAGTATATTGCCTCAGTTGGTGTAAAACCCAAATCAAGGCTACATAGGTTTTTTCCACTTTGAGATGTCGAATCTCAAAGGTAGTAACTACTTATTGACGTAGTATATGGCATGTTCCATTATGTCCTTTGGTCCTTTTTGTCCCCACATGACTCTTAAAGACTTTTCATGAATGGTGAGATACAAGATCAAAGGCACACCTTTAATAGGCGGTATTAGTACAAGAGATTGTGAAAGATATTGCTTAAGCTCTTCAAAGGATTTATGACATTCTTCATCCCAATTGACCTTGCCGTTCTTCTTCAACAGCTAGAAGAATAGTTTAGTGGTTTCTGACAATTGGGAAATGAATCTCGCAACATAATTCAATCTTCCCAATAGGCTTTGGACTTCTTTAACAGTAGAAGGAGGTTTTAGATCGCATATGCCTTTTACCTTAGAATAATCTATCTTGATACCCTTGTCACTAACCATAAATACAAGAAACTTCCCAAACTTTGCCCAAAATATGCACTTTGCGGGGTTAAGCCTTAATTTGAATTTCCCCAATCAGTCAAATAGTTTTCTTATGACTTCAACATGGTCTTCACCTTGTCTTGACTTTGCAAGTATGTCATCGACATAGACTCCAATCTCTTTATACATGATGTCATGGAATAGTGCCATCATGGCTCTTTGATATGTTGCCCCTGCGTTCTTCAAGTCAAAGGGCATGACTTTGTAGCAAAATATTCCCCATGGAGTGATGAAAGAATTTTTAGTCTTATCTTTCTCTTTCATCCAAGTTTGGTTTGATCGGAAAATCCATCCATAAAGGAGAACAATTCAAAGCTAGCAATACTGTCAACTAAAGGCCTATTTGTTTGGGTTTTGTTTCTGTTCCCCGGAACACCATTTTTGTTCTTTTGTTCCGTGGAACAAAAAAAGAATAGAAACGTGTTTGTTTACACTTTTGTTTGCGGGAACAAATTTGGAACAGAAACAAGAAACAAGAAAAACTTGTTTCTTGTTCCCAGGAACACTTCCGAGAAACACTTTTTTTCTTTTTTTCCTTCTTTTTCTTTTTTCTTCCTCTTTTTTCATTGGCCGGTCGCCGACCATGGCCGAGGCTGGTGACCAGCCAAAAGGAAGAAAGAAAAAAAAAAAGAAATAAGAAAAAAGGAAAAATAAAATAAAATATTAAAAAAATTTTAAAAAAACACAAAAAAATTATACAAGTTTACTAAATGTGTTTATGTTCTTTTTCTATTCCAGGAACATAAATTATACAAGTTTACCAAACGCGTTCTTCTGTTCAAAAATTGTTCCCCGGAATAGAAATAGTTTTTTTTTTTTTTTTTTTTTTTTATGTTCCCAAGAACAATTTTTGAACAGAAATGTTACCAAACGTAGCCTAAGATATCAATGTGTGGCAAAGGAAAATCATCCCTAGGGCTTGCCTTCTTTAGGTCACAATAACCTGGAATATATTAGCATAATGAGTGATTTCAATGAAACCAACATTTAAGTGCTTCATGACTTCTTCTTCGATCTTTTTCAATAACTTAGATTTCATCCTTTTGAGCTTTGCTTCTTGGACAAAATATTAGGATTGAGTGGTAATGCGTGTTCCATTATCTTGGGATCTAAACCTAGCATGTCAGCATACAACCAAGCAAAAACATTTTGGTATTCTTTCAAAAATCCAATTAATCTATTGGTATCTGCTTGAGAGAGATCTGCTCCAATCTTGATTTCTTTGGGGTTCTCTGAATCTCCTAAGTTCATAGTGATTGGTTATTCAGTAGTAGGAGGTTTGGATTCTTCATGTTTGAGCCATTCTCTTTCAATAACTCAAGGATCATTCTCATTCTCTGAGTTGGAGTAATCGGGTTCACCAAAATCTCTTGAATGCGAATTTAAGCCATGCAAATGACTATCATGATGTGAAATATCATGCCTAAGATGCAATCAAAAATGGTTAGTATATTAATATAAATTAATGCAATGCATGCAAATGCCATGAAAAACATATTTTCAAATTTGGTTTTCCAAAACATTTGTTGGGAACTCGCCCTCATGTTATTGAACATCCTTGTTCCACTAAAACATTTTGAAACTATAGATTGTGTGGAGGACCAAGGCTCAAGACATCATCATAGGACTGGTTTAGGAAACCTCACATGTCTATTAACAAAATGTGAATTTTATTGATAAGCAAAAACTACATTACAACATATATAATCTTGGATCCATAGAGTTTGTGATCTAGATTATTATAAGTGTAAATGGATGAAATGAATGGAATTTTCTCGTAAGGGAAAAATGAATGAAATATAACTAAAATAAAATGTAGGATATTTGCCATGTGACCCAATCTCGCCCCTCTTTGAGTAGGAGTTTGAAGAGGTTCTACTCAAAGACAAAATTGATACCTGTAATTTTTAGTTGACTTGACTTTGGAAATAGAAAATGATAGAGGAAATGATATTTGGGTAGGAATGTACCTAGACACTTACCTTTGATCAATGGAGATTCTGGACTCATATTTGGGATTCTTCTCTCCGTGTTTCTTGTGGAATGAAATGAAGGAAATGACGTTGCTAAGGAAAAAGGAAATGATTTATTAATGACCACTAACCCAAGGAAAATGTTTAAGGACAACCTATAACCTGAAGCTGAGGTTTCTAAAGACAACCTGCAACCTAAAGGCAAGGTTCTAAGGACAACCTAGAACCTAAAATTGAAGGGAGTATAATTTAGGGTGACCAAAAATCGAAAACAATGGATATGGTTTAGGAAGACCAAAAACCTAAAACAAGGGCATGGTTTAGAATAACAAAAAAAAAAAAAAAAAACAAGGGATATGGTTTAGGATAATCAAAAACCAATCCACTAGGGGAACACGTATTTTGAAAAAGGATTTCGGGATTGCTAGAAAGCCAATCTTGCAAAATCATTCAAACATAGCTTGGTCAATAATACCAATTGTCAAATACCTTCGTAGAGGATTTTAACAAAATGCATTTTGATTAACCATATAAAGGGTTAAACCAAAAATGCCAAGTGGAAATAACCTAATCAAAAGAGGTCTTTACACTGGCTTTCAAAAAGGGTTTTTATTCCTAACAATTGATGTAAGAAAAATGTGTAAATCTCACTGGAGAGGTCTCACTTAACCTATGTCTAAGGCTTTTGGAAATGTTCATAGTAAATACAATTCATTAATCAAATTTTTTTTTTTGAAATAACTATAATGATGGCTTGTTCATGGGCTTACACAAAGAGTATACACTTTGAGGTCAAAAAATTAATATTTAATCAATATCTTCATTAGGTTTATGTGGCACCCCTCGACGGTCCCCGATCCGCTAGGGTCACCACAATTCGCTTTTCATTTTTCTTTCCCAAATAACGTGTCACTCTGATACCATTTAGCCGTTGCAGTGGGTCCATACAACCATGGGGGTTTACATTTTTTATTAACGGTCCCTTGCGCAATTTACATAACGGAAGCATATCCAACAATTCCCTTCCCTACATTCAGAAATCGATGCACACCAACTAAACATTTATAGGTAAAAGCCATACACTTTTGTTCACTTAAACCATATGGACATCATTCATCGGTACATCAAAATGCCATAGTTTTCTATACTAGGCTACACTTCAAAGGATGACCGGCATCTTCTCCAACAATTGAATACTTAAAGTCCATCGATCAGTGTCGGCGTCTAAAAGTTCCCTCCTTTGCTATCCTTCTCCTCGCGGTCATATCCAACCGCTCAATTCATCTACTAATCTAAAATGTTGGTCCCCAAAAGGGGTGAGTACAACCACTCAGTAGGTAAAGGAATTCAATAACCACTCTATGCATCATACAAGTCATACATGCATTGCAGGCATTACTTACCTGGAAGCCATGCATATACTATCATGCATCATCACCACAATCATAACACATACATGTGTATCATCATGTCATACTCATATCATCGTCATCATGACATTATTATATCACACACATGTCATCATCATCATTTATACACATGTCATCATCATCATGACATCATCACATCATCATCATGGCATATCATCATGCATATCATGCCATATCACATATCATTATCATCATCATGTATATCATGCCATGGGTGATCATCACATCACATCACCTATCATCATCACTATCATGCATGTCATCATGCATATCATACCATGGGTGATCATCACATCACATCTCATCATCACTATCATGCATATCATCATGCATATCATACCATGGGTGATCATCACATCACATCTCATCATCACTATCATGCATATCATCATGCATATCATACCATGGATGATCATCACATCACATCTCATCATCACTACCATGCATATCATCATGCATATCATACCATGGGTGATCATCACATCACATATCATTTTCATCATCATGCATATCATCATGCATATGATCATGCCATGGGTTAATTTTTCATCTTTATCTTTCAATTTGATCACCACATCACCCATTTCTCAAATCATCAATCTCATCATCCCCTCGGGCAAAGACCTCCGAGGCTTCCGGCATTCAGCCATCCCATGGCCACCGGGCATCCGGCCCCCCACATTCCGGGCATCTCGCATCCCAACTAGCATCACGAGGCATTCCCTTTGGGCAGAAACCTCAGACAGGGCTTCCGGCCTTTACCCTTCTAGCCATGCATCTCGCACCCCAATCCTGGCATCGCGAGGCATTCCCTTCGGGCAAAGACCTCCGGCAGGGCTTCCGGAATTATGTACCGACATACCACCAGGCCTCCCCTGGAATTACTTACCGTATACCACCGGGCATCCCGACACTCCCGGGGAATTATCCGGCAATGTATCTCTATACATTCCGGCCATCATCCTCCACCACAACCATTTCCTCATTTCCCATCATCCACATTTACCAATTTCAATCTTAATTTAACATGGCATATGTCATGACATCAAACAAGTCATACTTGGCACAGGGTTCACACATGCATATCAATTCAATGTCACATACATACCAAGACCTTATCACACATGCCACATAAATAAATTAAATGGAATCCATGGCCAATAAAATAATCTATTTTTATTTTATTTTATTTTTATTTTATTTTTATTTTATTTTTAATATCTATAAATTCCCAAAAATTCATAAATATTAAGGAAATTATCAAAATAGCCAATAAAATGATAATTACATGCAAAATATATGGCCACATAGAATTTCACACAATTTCACAATTTTCACAAAACATCATGTGATTTTCGGATGAAACCAGAATGCACAGTTTCCGGATAAATTCAATTAAAATATCCATACGGTCTCCAAAAATTATGAAATTTCACCGAATCATAGCCAAGACATTTTCGCACAACTTTCATGCAGAACTACACGACAGATTCTTTTTAGATTATTTTATACAACCTCACGAAGCTTCTGGATCCATCACCCGATCATCCAGTGTACACATCTCCGAAATATTGAGATTGCACCTACCTATTCGCTTTCGTTTTCTCTGAAATTTGGATATGTTAGACATAAAGATATCCTCTACAAGTTTCATGAAGAGATCTAAGTCAAATAACCAGAGTATAGTCATCATTTAGATCCTTGGATTCTCGGGTGTCTCGGAATACATCTCCAGAATCATCGTCTTCAAGATCTAGTAGATTTACTAGGCTATACTTGTTCATTTCTCTTCAAATTTGAGTATGTTGTAGTTTAAGTTGTCCCCTACAACTTTCATGAAGAAAGTGAAGTGATATTCTCATCACAAACCAACATGCAACCACGAATCCAGCAAAAATTCAGCAAAAACTTTCCAGATCTGAGGTCTCTGTAAGATGAGACTTTAACCCTTCAAATCTCCATAATTTTCCACGAAATTTTATTATGTTATAGTCCAAGATGTTAGCTATAACTTTCATGAAGATATCGAAGCCAAAATCGGACTCTAAACACACATGCAAGCTCAAACAAGTTTCTGACTCACACGATCCGAGCAAGAACAGTCACACCATTCACACACAACTCATCCATGTTTCGGTTTTTCTCCTCTAACACCCAAAAATTCAATATGCAAACAACATACAAGCATGCAAGAGAAGCTAGAGGACTCCCACTTGCCTCTAAACCACACGAACGGCGGCACACCGGGGACAAACGAATGGCGGACGGACGGCGTGCGGGCGGCGACGGCTCCTTCCTTTCTCTCTTCCTCTCTTTCTCTCTCTCTCCTCTCTCTCGGCACCTCTCTTGGACGACAGCCACTCCCTCTCCCTCTCTCTCTCTTCCTTTTGGATGCTTTTATACTTGCATGCACCCCCTCTTTGCATGGGGGACACTTGTCCCTAAGAAGGAGACAAGTGTCTCTCTTGCCGAAGACACTTGGAAGCCATGCGGCTACCCCTCCATGCGACAATGGGCCGGGCTTATGGCCCACTTTAGGCCCATCTCACTTGGGCCTAAGGTCCAAACTTAAATGGCCCAAAAGTTTCTTAAATAAGTCCATTTTTACTTTTAATAATTTACCTTAAATCCCAATAAATACTAAATTATAATTTCATATGGCCATAAAACTTGAAGTCATAATTCCATAAATTCCAATTTATAAAACACATGGCCAATAATAGGATTTTCTTTCCTATCAAATAATTATCCATTAAAAGCTTGGCCATATATCTTATTGCAAATTATGGATTAAATGGCCATAACTTGATGGTACTTCCATCACCTTTTCATAGAATTTAATGTAGCTAGAGGTCGTCATGAATTTTGGGATGCCACAGTTTACAAGTCAAGAACCTCGAAGATAAGATAAGATGATTGCTTCCATTCATTCTTACGGTAGCTTCCATGTGATATTCTCATTTCAATTGGAACCATCCCAATCGAAAGAGACTGTTGGTAGGGGCTATAATGTTGGCTTGGGTGAGACTTAGAAAGGCTTGAAAAATTTTCAGATTTCAATGGGTTAAAAGTGAGTGATTATCTCGACATCATTAGCATCATACAACTTTTTAGAAATTTGACTCTTGAAATTTAACCTATCTCGAGAGTCCTTTTGATTATTTGTCTTGAAACATGAGAGCTTCGCTCTATTTTCTAATGACATTGCTTGCAATAGTTATGCTTTACAAAACATTTATTTTGTTTTTTTTTTAAACGGTCTTTTGCATAATAATTGAATTTTCTTTTCTTTACATTTTTTATGGGCATTGACCTTGCTTTTACCAAGCAAACTATTTTTCATGCCCCCTAGTTTCATTCTCATTGGAGTACCTAGGACTCTTGAGTGGCATTTATAAACATGACAAACATTCTCAATTTTGTTGGTAAATCACATGCTTTGCCCCAGTGTATGGAGATAATCATCACCTGAGGTTATGAAGGAATTGCATAAGACTCAAATTAGCTAAGTAAAGAGTAATTGTGTTTAGGGTAGTGAACGGAATGCTCTTTCGTCAATTCGAGATGCTTCAAATTTCGATAAGAGATCACCTAAAGCTAGCACAAGAAGATTGATGCAAGTGAAAGCAATAAAATCTTTCTTAATCTTTTGCTCCATAATTTTTTACCAAGACCCCTATTTTGCCCTAATGTGGGATTGTTCGTAATTGGGTTATTTTGGAAATGCTCCCTATTTAGCTCAAAGTGGCTTGTAGGGGACACCAATAGTGTCCTAGATTGAGAAAAAAATGATTTTATCATCTCAAGCCATGTATTCACTGTGAATGAACCTTATGTCATGGATAAAGCTATTAGAAAAGGGTAGCTAGATTGTTCAATCACAAGGTTAGACCAAGACATTTTGAGATCAATGATCTTGTCTTGAGAAAAGTTTACTCCGAACTATGAAGGTTCATATATTGTAAGGAAAGTTCTACCTAGTGGAGCACTGATCCTTATAGAAATGGATGGCGAAGAATTGCCAAGACCTATAGATGTTAATGTTGTCAAGAAGTATTATCCATGAATAAAGTGAAAGGCCTTTAAGCCACTTTTGGATTGAATTCGAGCCACTTTAGGATATCTGCATGATGCATCTCATGCATACATATCACATCTGTATGCTTATTCATTTTGTAGGATCTATAAAAAAAGATTCTATCTATCTATAGGAGGTTTATCTCGAGAGTGCAAAATCTCCAAAAGGTTATCATCTTATTTAAAGCTTAGAAGTGACCCTGCTCTTAGAACACCGATAAAGTCAATTAGAACTCTAGAAGTGAACCCTTGTACTAAGAAAAACCTATTCTATCCACAAATTTTATTCAACCTTGTTTTCAAAAGTCTCCCCAGTAGTGTCAAAGGAGCATTTTTTTTTTTTTACAAAATTTTTTGATACATTCTCATTCCGCAAGGAGTGGGATTTCACCAAAATGTGTTTTGGAAAGCCCAAAAAAAAAAAAAGAAGGATTGTTAAATATGCCAAGTGATAGAGCCTAAAATGATGAAAAGTAACCCTTTTGTCAAACACGTCCTTATACATTCTCTAAGAGAATTGAGTAAAAAGAACCATATCTTGAGGCATAGGGTTCGTTCACAATGAATACATGGTTTGAGATGATAAATGCATTTTCTTCTCAATCCCAAACACTATTGATGTTCCTCGCAAGCCACTTTGAATCGAATAAGGAGAATTTCCAAAATAACCCTATTAAGAACAACCCCACATTAGGGCGAAATAGAGGGTCTTGGTTGAAAATTATGAAGCAAAAAATCAAGAAAGGTTTTATTGTTTTCACTTTCATCAATCTTCTTGTACTAGTTTAATGTAATTTCTTATTGAAGCTTGAAGAATCCTGAAGTGATCAAGAGTATTTCGTTTACTACTCTAAACACAACTACCATTTGCTTAGCCAATTTGAGCCTTATGCAATTTCTTCATAACCTCAAGTGATGATTATCTCCCTACACTGGAGCAAGGCATGTGATTTACCAACAAAATTAATAATGTTAGTCATGTTTGCAAAATACCACTCGAGAGTCTCAAGTACTCAAAAGAGAATGAAATTAGGGGGCATGAAAAAATAGTGTGCCAAGTAAAAGCAATATCAATACTCATAAAAAAATGCAAAGAAAAGCAAAATCAATGGTCATGCAAAACACCTTTCTTTAAAAAAAAAATGCTTTGCAAAGCATATCTATTACAAGCAATTATTAGAAAAGAGAGTGAAGCTCTCATGTCTCAAGACAAATAGTCAAAAGAACTCTCGAGATAGGTTAAATTTCAAGAGTCAAATTTCTAAAAAGTTGTGTGATGGTAATGATGCCAAGATCATCACTCACTTTTAACCCCTTGATATCTGAAAAATTTTCAAGCCTTTGAAAGTGTCGCCCGAACCAACTTTACAACCTAGGTTCGAAGTCTCTTCCGATTGCGATGGTTCGAGTTGAAATGAGGATATCACATAGTAGCTACCGCTAGAAGGAGTGGAAGTAATCATATCTTATCTTATCTTCGAGGTTCTTGACTTGTAAACTTGATGAAGATATTGATTGAATATTCATTTCTTTGGCTCAAAGTGAGATTTAAGTAAGCCAATGACCAAGCCATCATTACGGTTATTTCAAAAGACCTTTTGATCAATGAATTATATTTACTATGAATGTTTTTGTAAGTCTTAGACATAGGTTGAGTGAAACCTCTCCAATGAGATTCAAGTAGTTTTCTCACATCAATGGTTGGGAATAAAAACCCTTTTTGAAAGCCAATATGAAAGACCTCTTTTGATTAAGCTATTTCCACTTGGCATATTTGATTTAACCCATAAGTGGTTAATTAAATTACATTTTGTTCAAATCCTCTACAAAGGGATTTGACAATCGGTATTATTTACCAAGATATGTTTGAATGATTTCGCCAGATTGGTTTTTGAGCAGTCTTGAAATCCTTTTTCAAAATACGTGTTCCCCCAATGGATTGGTTTTTGATTATCTTAAACCATATCCCTTGCTTTTTGTTTTTGGTTAACTTAAACGATACCATTGTTTTAGGTTTTTGGTCATTCTAAACCATAACCCTTGTTTCCAATTTTTGGTTACCCTAAATGTGGCATCCCAAAATTCATAATGCCCTCTAGTTACATTAAAGTCTATGAATAGGTGATGGAAGTACCATCAAGTTATTTTATGGCCATTTAATCCATAATTTGCAATAAGATATATGGCCAAGCTTTTAAGGGATAATTATGTGATAGGAAAGAAAATTCTATCATTGGCCATGTGCATCATAAATTGGAATTTATGGATTTGTGACTATAAGTTTAATGGCCTTATTATTTATGCAATTAGATATTTATTTAAATGATGATTAAGATATATTATAAAAATAAAATAAAATAAACTTGGGCCATTTAAGTTTGGGCTTTCGGCCCAAGTGAGATGGGCCTAAAGTGAGCCATAAGCCCAGCCCATTGTTGGCGCATGGAGGGGGAAGGAGGAGCCGCATGGCTTCCTCCAAGTGTCTTCAACAAAGGAGACACTTGTCTCCTTTTTAGGGACAAGTGTCCCCCATGCAAAGAGGGGATACATGCAATATAAAAGCCACCAAAAAGGAAGAGAGAGAGAAAGGGAGAGAGAGAGAGAGTGGCACTCGACCAAGCCAAGTGAGAGAGAGTGAGATGCGAGAGAGAGGGAGGCCGAGGAGGAGGAGCTCGCCCGTCGCCGCCCGCACGCCGTTCGTCCGTCGCCGCTGTGCCGTCCGTGTGCTTGTGTTTGCTCGGTCTAGTGGCAAGTTGGGGGTCCTTTTCTGCTCTTTCATGTGTGTTTGTTACATGTATGGTTGATATAGTGTCGAATTTGAGTGATTGGAAGAGGAAAACCGAAGCTTGGATGGCTTGTTCTTGAGTGGTGTTGCTGTTTTCGCTTGAACAGTTGGAGTCAGAATGATGTGTGAGCTTGCATGCGTGTTTAGAGTTCGATTTTGGCTTCGATATCTTCATGAAAGTTGTAGCTAACATCTTAAAATACAACATACTAAAATTTCGTGGAAAATGATGGATATTTAAGGGGTTAAACTCTCATTCTACGGAGACCTCAGATCTGGAAAGATGTTACTGACCTCTTGTTGGATTTGTGGTTGCATGTTGGTTTGTGTTAAGAATCTCTCTTCGATCTCTTCATGAAAGTTGTATCTAACATCTTAAAATACAACATAATAAAATTTCGTGGAAAATTATGGAGATTTAAGGGGTTCAACTCTCATTCTACGGAGACCTCAGATCTGGAAAGATTTTACTGACCTCTTGTTGGATTTGTGGTTGCATGTTGGTTTGTGTTAAGAATCTCTCTTCGGTCTCTTCATGAAAGTTGTAGGCGAGGGACCGTTGATAAAAGATATAAACCCCCAGGTTGTATGGACCCGCTACAATTGAAATGGTATCAGAGTGAAATGTGATTAGGAAAAGTGAATGGTAAGCGAACTGTGGTGACCCTAATCGGATCGGGGGCCGTCGAAGGGTGCCACACTAAATCATAACCCCCTCAATTTTAGGTTCTAGGTTGTCCTTAGAAACCTCAATTTTAGGTTCCAGGTTGTCCACAGAAACCTCAGCTTCAGGTTCCAAGTTGTTATCAGAAACCTCAACTTTAGGTTCCAGGTTATGCTAAAAATCTCACCTTTAGGTTCCAAGTTGTTCTTAGAAACCTCGAATTTAGGTTCTAGGTTATCCTTAAACCTTGTCCTTAGGTTAGTGTGGCATCCCAGAAATTCAAAGCCAAGCCATAGGGTGAGTAAAAGTCTTTAATTAGGTGATAGAAATTTTATGGCTTATGTTTTAGCCAATAGTCCTTTAATTTATTGAATTATGCTTGTGATTGTGGAAATTTAAATTTAATAGATTAATGCTTGGCCATATGATTTAAATTTCGATAATCAAAATATTCCAAGACTTTGGCCAAGATGAAAATCGGAATTCAAAAATATTGTAGAAAGGAATTCAAAAAAAAAAAAAAGAAGAAGAAAAAGGGATTAAATTCGAAATGGGCCTTGGGCCCATTAGCCTAAAGCTTGGTGGGCCAAGCTAGTCGGCTCATTTGAGCCCAAGAAGGGAGCTCGACCAGCCCAAAGGGAGTGGCCGGATGGGCCTAAGCCAAGCCCAAATCAAAAAAATTTAAAAAGAAAAGCCCAAATGACAAGTGGCCAAGAGAAGAGCATGCATTGGTTGGTCATTAGGTGAATCAATCATTACTAATCATGGGTTTTAGGGGATATAAAAAGAGAGAGAGAAGAGGAGTGGCCGGTTCTTCTTGATCATTCGGCCGAGAGAGGTGAGAGGGAGAGAGAGAGTTTGAGAGAAAGGGAGAGACCGAGAGGGAAGGAGGCGGAGCCGAGGTGTGTTCGCCGTCCGTCCGCCTAGTCCGATCACCGTACGCCGTCGCCGCCGTGTCTCGCCATCCGTTCGCCGTTCGTCGTCGTTTGTCCACCCTAGAGACAAGTGGAGTCCTATAACTTCTCTTGCACGTGTGTATATGGTTTGCATGTTCGGTTTTGGGTGTTATTTGTGAGAAAACCGAGCTAGGGTTGGTTGTTTTCAAGCCATGTGACTGTTCTTGTTCGGTTTTGTGGAAGTCAGTAGCTTGTTCGAGCTTGCATGCGTGTTTGGAGTCTGATTTTGGCTTCGGTGTCTTCATGAAAGTTGAATCTAACGTCTTGTACTATGACATACTAAAAATTCGTAGAAAACGATGAAGATTTGAGGGGTTAAAAGTTCTATCATACGGAGACTTCAGATCTGCGAAATTTTCACTGACCTCTTGTTGATTTCTTGCTTGCATGTTGATTTCTGTTGGAGATCTCACTTCGTTGTCTTCTCGAAAGTTGTAGGTAACACATTAAACTACAACATGTAGGTAACACATTAAACTACAACATACTCAAATTTGAAGAGAAATGAACGAGTGTAGCCTAGTTAATCGGCTAGATCTTGGAGATGATTGATTCTGGTGAGGTGTACCGAGACACCCGAGACTTCAAGGACTTAAAAGACGACTCTACTTTGGTTATTTGGCCTAGATCTCTTCATGAAACTTGTAAAGGAAACCTTGATACATAAAATAATCAAATTTCGGAGGAAACGAAAGAGAATAGATGGGTGAGACCTTAATTTTTCGGAGATATGCATTCTGGACGAAGCGGTAGAGGTTCCAGAAGCTTCGTGGAGTTGTATAAATTAATCTATGAAGAATTTGGCTTAGAGTTCTTCATTAAAAATGCACGAAAATGTCTTGGCTATCACCCTGTAAAATTTCGTAATTTTTGGGGACCGAATGGACATTTTAATTAAATTTATTCGGAAACTGTGTAATTGGCTTAAATCCGAGAATTATAGGATGTTTTGGGAAAATTGAGGAATTTGGTAAAAATTTAAATTGGCCCCGAATTTTGCAAGAAAATATCATCCTATGGGTTTGTTAAATACTTCTTGGATTTTTGGGAATTTATTGATATTAAGTAATAAAATAAATAATAAAATAATAAAATAATAATAAAATAAAATGGATTTTTATTGGGCCATGGATTCAATTGTATTTGAGTGGCATATGTGTGATGAGGTCTTTGCACATGTATTTGATTGAGATGTATATGTGATAAAGTCTTGATATGCCTATGACATGGTCCTTGTACATGTATTGAATTGAAATGCATATGTGATGAAGCTTTGGCATGTGTATGATATGTGAATTGAAATGCAAGTGTGATTTGTTTGATGCCATGCCAATTGCCATGTTAAATTGAGATAAAAAGATAAATGTGGATGAGGAAGTGGTTGTGGTGGAGGATGTGGCCGGAATGTACGGAGTTACATTGCCGGAATTCCCTGGGAGTTTCAGGATGCCCAGAATGTGGGGGGCCGGAAGCCCTGTCGGAGGTTTCTGCCCGAAGGGAATGCCTCGCGACTCCAGGATTTGGGTGCGGGATGCCTGGCTAGAAGGGTAAAGGCCGGAAGCCCTGTCGGAGGTTTCTGCCCGAAAGGAATGCCTCGTGATGCCAGTTGGGATGCGAGATGCCCGGAATGTGGGGGGCCGGAAGCCCGGTGGCCATGGGATGGCTGAGTTGGCCGGGAGCCCTGTCGGAGGTTTCTGCCCGAAGGGTTGTTGATGATGAAATTGATAATTGAGAATGGGTGATGCGGTGATCAAATTTAAAGATAAAGATGAGAATTAATGATGATGATATGCATGATGATGATGATGATGTGATGTGATATGATGATCACCTATGATATGATATGCATGATGATATGCATGATGATGATGATGATGATGTTGTGATGTGATATGATGATTACCTACGATATGATATGTATGATGATGCATGATGATGATGAGATGTATTGTGATATGATGATCACCTATGATATTATATGCATGGGATGCATGGTGATGATAATGATATATGATGAGATATGATGATCATCCATGGTATGATGTGCATGATGAAATGCATGCTGATAATAATGATATATGAGTTGCCATGATGATGATATGTATGCTATGATGATGCATGAATACGTATGACATCAGAAAGGTAAGCAATGCTTGCAATGTATGACGATATGCATGATGCATTGGGTTGTTATTGGATTTCCCTATCTGCTGAGTGGTTGTACTCACCCCTTTTGGGGATTAACATTTCAGATTAGCAAGCATGCCGCTTCCTGCTGTCTCGCGTGGGGTATTTTACGGTCTGCCGTCTGATGTAGAGGTAGAGTGTGCGGAGATAGACTGTCCTTCTGTTCCCGGACTGACGTTTATCCGAGTGCGATGTCTAGTGATGTATGATATCGGCCTGGCTGGGGGCCCTGTCATACAAGAGTTCATTTCTGTGCACGTTCGACGGGATGGAGCCATGCGAGGGATGTTGCCGCCGCCACCACCTGATGCACCAGGTTGGGTGTGAGACCTGCGCGCGACGAGTAGGAGCTGGATCTCTTTTTGATGTAGATAGTCGACGCTTACGATGGGAGGGTTTTGTGTTCACATGATGTTAGGGGTCGAGGCTTCTTTTTGAGAGTTTAGGTAGGACATGGCAAAGTCCTAACCTTTCTTGTTTTTGTACCGACCCAAAGGAAACCCCATCTTGCTTTATATATGTATGTAAGCCAAGCGTCGAAGCTGTTTATAAAAATCATGATGTTTAGTTGGTGTGTATTTGTATCATGGATTGGTAGGGAGATAGATGGCGATGTTTGATTTGCTTCCGCTATGAGTTGCGCGTGGGACCGCTTTAGAGAAAAAAAAATGCCTGTGATTAAAGACGCTTGTTCTAAGTACAAGATGGAAAAGGTAATAAAGTGTAACACCAGAGCTTGTGGCGACCGCCGAAGGGTTCGGGGTGCTACAGTTAGTGGTTATCATTAAGCCTTTTCCTTTTTCCTTAGCAATGTCATTTCATACATTCCATTCTACGAGAGAGACAAAGAGAAGAATCCCAAATATGGGTCCAAATCTCCAATGAGCGAAGGTAAGTGTCCAAGTACATCCTTAACCAAATATCATTTTCTCTGTTATTTTATATTTCCAAAGTGGAGTTGACTAAAAATTGTAGATATCAATTTTTTTTTTTAGTTTAACCTCTTTAAACTCCCACTAAAAGAGAGGCAGTTGTTGACACTTGATTTTTAGTCGACATATCACTAAAAAGTAAAAAAATCGAGATTTGAATTTCTGATTGCAACGAAACCACATTTCTTGGCAAAAAAGTATTGTTCTTTATTTCCTTCTTTTGCATTATCATTTTTAAGTAATTTCTTGTTTACTTTCAAGAAAAACATGAAAAGTCAAACGGTTGACTTTCGAATTGACTTTTTGGTCAACCTTTGACTCAAAATCGAAAATGCAAAAATACATTTTTTTAATGCCAATTTGACTTTTATGTCGAAAATTTCATAAAATTCAATTAAAAACCTTGATTTCTAAATTTTCAATTTTAGGTTTTAAATTGACCAAAAATAAAATTACTTTTATTTTAGCCATAATTAGGCATAGTTTTTTTTTTTTTTTTGACATTTGGTTTATGGACTATTTTAAATACGCCTATACATTCAATTTTACGATTTACCGAGTGAAAATACAAATTGCTGTTTTGAGCCTTTATTAAGGGGTCAAAATTGATTTTTCATGAACTGTGAATGGACGATTATTCCTCATTCATTTCCTTAAGATAAATTCAAATTCGAAATGGATTTTGGAAAATTCACATTAAAACTTCTCAATTTGAAGAATTTTACTCTCCCGAGCATAAAGAAGTCATACAATTAAGCTTCAATCGACAAAATTCAAATTGATCCATGCGTGGTTATGGTTTAATTTCATAAATCTAGATCCAATTTTGATATTAGGCTTAGATTAATTTTTGACATAAGCTTGAGCACTTCAATTCAAGATCAATATAGATGCGATAAGTGATCTTACACATGGGTAGTCATTAGATAGGGCAATTGTGACATTAATTGAATTCAATTTTAGCTACTTTTTCATTTTGCCCATTGAATTGCAAATTTGACTATTTTAGCCCTTTAGGCCTAATTCAAAGCATCCATACTTTTGACCTATTGTCTTTTAGGATAATCATTCAATTAGATCAATACAAGACTCTTAGATTAGCTTAATTGTATCTTAATTGGTTAATTTATTCTTAAATATGACAAGATTTCTTTTCAATTTGGTCATTTAAGGACCAAATTGCATAAATTTTGAACCCACAAGGGTCCCAAGTGGGATGAAATTGCCAGAACTAGACAAAAATGGTCAAGAACTAGTCAAAATCAGCCTAACGGATCGAACCGGTATAACTAGTCTAATCGGACGTCGGCGGAAATTGTCGATTCAGTTCCTTACTGGCCGATTCCTAACCTTCAGCGGCCAGTTTTGGGATCCTCTCAATATCTATTTCACTTCTATCCTTCAATTTCTCGAAATTTTATAAATTGATCCTCGAATTTCATAAAATTACATTTTGACCCCAAATTGAGTATTTTGGCACAACTTTTTCTTTTGGCTCGAGTTTTTGCAAATCATACCCATTGGATAGATTACCCAACACCTCAAGATCATGATGTGACATCCTAGAATTTCAATTCTACTTTCAATTGAATGATCAGACATTTCATCGACACGCCTATAGTGCTATTCTCAGAACTGATTACTCGTGACATAATTAGACTATCTAGGAAAGATACTAAGGGATTTTCAAGCAAATAGACTTGAGGATTCGACCAGGAATTAGCTGCTCGACTGTGCTCATCTGCCGAGATCATTACGGCATAGAAATAAATCAATTAGAGATCAAAGATAAGTCAGTTCGATTGAGATGAGTGGTTAAACGTGGGTGATCCCACTAAATTGTAAAAATTTTATCGATTGACACTAGTTTGATTTTTCTATCGTTTTGGTACCCTGTGTCCGTATTTGAAACCTCGAGATTTTCATGACCACAGAGAGTCCCCAATATGTCAAATAGGTTCATTGTGCCTTGAAGAAAATCGACCACGGGCCATTTGCACTAAGAAGTTCTAAAAGCTGCCCGTAGCCTAGGTCATGCTAAAAATGCCCCAAACTGAAATTAATTACGAATTTGAATCCGATTTCAGAAATTGGAAGTTCTGTCATGTTACGGGTAATTTTAGGAACGTCGACTCAGCCTCTGAAGATTTTTCTGCAAATCGAAGAATTTTTGGGAAAAAGTCGAGGTAGGGCCGTTTTTGTCTAGAAAAAGTCAAGAACCGTTTTCGATCTCGCAATTTGGAAGCAAGTGGGATCAATTGGTGAGGAAAAATACCAATTCGATTAATGAGGTGTTGGTTGATTTTATAGACGTCGGTTTGTGATGAATCAAGAGAGAATTTGTGTCCAATTGGGGAAGAAATGTGTGAAATTCGTAACTTCCCCTTACCTAGGGTTTTTGGACCATTTCAAAGGTTGTTAAGTGAAGCCTTGGTGGCTGAATTGAGGCCAAGGAAGGCAGTTGTGGTTGTGATTTAGTCAAGGGGACAAATTGAGAAAAAACAAGGCCAAGTAGTCACGCTTTTTTCTTTTATCCCTCACTCTCCCTCAAGCTAGCCGGCCAACTCCCTCATCCCTACTCCCTTACTGTTCGAGCACTAGTAGCCACCGAGGAAGCCAGCTAAAGCCAGCCATTCACGTAGCACGCCGCACACCGCTCGTCGCCATTACCATCCTCGCGTGCCACCGTCTGCCCGTTCCAGCTGTCGTGCCTCATCGTGTGTGCCTCCGCCTAGGCTCACCTGTCCTGTCGTCCCAAGAGCCATCCCGAGTAGCTTAGGCCGCTGTGAGCCGCCACCAACTGCTGTCGAAGCCCAAAGTCGCCTTTCTGAACCGTTAAAGTCTCCACCAGTCCATCACTGCCCTTGCTTTGCTAAACCAGCCAATGTTTTCTTCTTTTGTAGCCAAGAATACAAGCAAGGAGTGTGGGTTTCCAGCGGTGCTTTAGGCCTGTTTTTGCCTGTTTCCTGGCCCCGAAAGCTAGGCTCACTTTGGAGTAGATTGTCCCTCGTGGCGTTCTCGTCGATTTGAATCGATTGGATCGCGAATCAAGTGAGTTTAACTCACTAATCCTCGCTTAGTAGGTTAATTATGCTTAGGGGTTATTTAGTTTAGGCTAAGATGGATTAGGTGGTATGATTATATTATATTAGTGATTTAATTCATTATCAATGCATGTTAGGTGGATAAATTAGTACAGTTAGAGCCTAGACAAGTTCTAGTATTTAACTATAGTAGTTCAGAGATTTTTCGAGCTCGTCTCAGCTTCCAATTAGGCATTTACGGGCCTAAGTTGGATTTATTGCACTTATTAATTAATTTTTGTAATTATTTAATTATTTATTTATTTTCCGAAAATTCAATGGGGATGGCCAGTGACCGGAATTTTGTGCTGATTTTAGTGATGCTTTAATTGAGTTCTAGTTTGTGAAAATTGAGTGAAATTGGTGATTATAGGGATTTATCCCAAAATTGGAAAATGTCAACAAATCTAGAAAATTGCCAGGTGGGGCCGTGATTGTCCGCAAATCTAGAAAATTGCCAAGTGAGGTCATGATTACCACGAAATCTAAAAAAAAATGCCAAGTGGGGCCGTGATTACCACCAAATTTAGAAAATTGCCAAGTGGGGCTGTGATTACCACCAAATCTAGAAAATTGCCAAGTGGGGCCGTGATTACCACCAAATCTAGAAAATTGCCCGAAGGGGCCGTGATTACTACCAAATCTAAATTATGCCAGTGGGGCCATGATTACCACTTAATCTAGGTCGGGCCTGTTGGGCTGCGACTAAGAGTTGAGAATGAATAATCGAAATGATCGTGTGATGGTCTCAATGACATGTAATCAACTAAGTCGGTTGATCAATGGTTCAACCTAATTGATTGGAGGATATAATTGTCAATATTTAAGATTTAAACTGACTTGCAGGAAGGAACTAAGGCCAAGGTAAGTCCTCTGACGCCTGATTGTGCTTAGGTAGCCCTTAGGGCGTAATTTTCTTCCTAATCGGGTCTTAAGGGGTTGAACTTGCTAAGACTTCGTCTCACCCCATTGTGGGATAACATTTCAAGCCTATAGATGGCAGTCCCACCGGATCATATTAGCCAACCTAAAAAGTTCACCGAACAGAGCTATCACATACCGATACACGGGTGCCCTAAGGGTCTTGAATTTGTGCTGGAGAAATCCATAGTCTGGGTGGATGCGGGTTTACCTAAAAAGGTGCCCCACCAGTACCACTCGTGGTATTGCTATTATCATAGTGGCCAAAGGGAGGTCCTGTACCAGAATCTGATATACCTCTGTACGTGATAGAGGTTGCTTTTGGAAAGGGTACATCAAACCCTAAGGATTCGTGGGACCCCAAGTTGGATGATCGAAGAGGGGAAGGAGGAGTGACTTGTATTGGTTTAGAACCTCCACCCCTGAGTGTGAAACTTATGTATTTGGGTATACAAAGTTTGGCTTGGCTTGTATTAGAGATGACTAGTTGTGTTATATATATATAAGTGTGGTTGTTATCAGGTTTGAAAATTTTGGCCTTGCATTCCTATCCCATTATTTTATTGTCTGGGATTTATATCTGCTTCCGCATGTGTATATTAAAAAGAACAAGTCGGCAATGCCTCATGGGAAATCACTATTATATCGACCAAGGAAAGATGGATACGAGCTTGGAGGATCGGGACATGACATCCCCGTTTAGTGGTATCAGAGCCTAGTCATTAGAAATTTGAGTGATAAGGTGCAAAGGGTATGGGATAGTAAGTAGAATTGGCCTTTAAATTTGTGACTGGTGCAAGTGTATGGTAGTTGATTGGTAAATTTGCTTGTTGCATGGATTGATCAGCTTCTAATCCAGTGTGGATTTGGAAGATAGGTTTCAATAGAAAGATTGTACCATGAGCGATCAGGAGTAGAGGACTCCGAGTAAGAGGACTGTCAAACCTCCAACTCGAGGTAGGACGCTGACTAGGGTCGGTACCTAAGGAGGCAGGGGTAGGGTGCTAGCACAAGCTAACGCCAGTGGAGTAGCACCACCTCCCATTGGTGTTAGGGAAGCAACCCTTGGTGATCCCAAAATCGAAGGGATCATGTAGTCGTTTGAAGCCACGAGAGACTTGATTGGGTAGCAAGCCCACAATCAAGCTGCCATTGTTGCAACCACTGCTACTATTGCCGTTGCCGCTGTTGCTGAAGCCACCCCTGTTGCTGCACTTACCGCCGCACCCACTGAAGTTCCGCCAAGAATTGTAGTTGCTAGGAGACCAATTCACAAGCTGGTCGAACAGTTCTTGAAGTTAAATCCACCTAAGTTCACTGAGGCAGGAGACCCCGAAGCTGCTTTGTTGATCCAAGGACTTGAGAAGGCTTTTGCACTATTAATGTGCAATGAGACTAAAAAAGTAGTCCTTGCAACTTACCAATTGGAGGGAGTTGCAAATACTTGGTGAAGAACCACTTAAGGAGCAATATTCCCATAAGGTGTCATCCCAGAGTGGAACGGCTTTCTTGAGGCTTTCAATGGTAAATACTTTTTAGAGACTACTAGAGAGATGAAAAAGACAAAGTTTCAGCGACTTCGCCAAGGCTCCATGACTGTAGACCAATATGAGGCGAAGTTCGCTGAACTATCACAATATGCTCCTGAACTAATTGAGAATCCAGCAAACCGAGTGAGAAGATTCAGGGACTAATTCGGGCTAGAGTTGAGGAGTATATTGATTTTGCTGAATTTGAGAAGTTACAATGACCTATACGAGAGAGCCCAGATGAATGAGAGAGATCAGAATGAGAGAGCCACCACGTCTGGGTCGAGATTTAATGCAAACAGAGATGCAATCCAACATGAGAAGAGGCCAATGGTTGGAGGAAGATTTCATATCCCACCCAGCAGAAAAGGTGGAGTTGGCAAGTTTAGGCCTAACCAAAATAGCGTATGTCGCTTATGTGGAGGGCGACACGGATCTGCCCCATGCCAATCTAGGCTGGGCACTTGTTTTGAGGCTGGCTAACTGGGTCACATAACCAGGAATTGTCCGAGAAGGATAAGAGGACAACCGCAGTTGCCGTCGCCGCCACCGTTGGGACAAATTAAAGGGTATGCACCTTAGAATGCACCGCAAGGAGGATAGCTCAGACCCCCAGTTCAAGGCACGGTGTATGCCATCACTCAAGGTCAGGTAGAGGTTGCGACTGACGTGATCACAGGTACGGTTTCGCTAAACAATCATCTCGCTTATGCTTTATTCAATTCGGGAGCAACTCATTCCTTTATTGCTGAGCAGTTTGTTAAGATGATAGGATTAAATCCTGAATTGCTGGAATATCTACACCGTTGAAGGATAAAGTGATGTCTGCTTTGGGTTTTTTGATTGCAAGTTAGCGATTGGTGAGTGAGGGGAAAATAGATCTGTTAGTCCTAGCCATGTATGACTTTGATTTGATAATTGGCATGCACTGGCTCACCAAGCAACGAGCTAAAATGGATTGTTATCCAAAGTCGATTCAGTTTTACCCATTAAAGGGTGAGAGCTTTGAGTTTGTAGGGAACCGAGGAAGACCCTCGATTTCCCTAATCTCGTCGCAAGAGGCAACCCGTTTGTTAGACGGGGGTTGTCAAGGTTACCTACCAACTGTCATGGATACAACAGTTGAGGAGCTGAAGATTGAAGATATTTCAGTTGTGCAAGAATTTACAAATGTATTCCCAAAAGAGTTGCCAGGATTGCCGTTAGAGATAGAGATTGAGTTCGTGATTAAGTTAGCACCCAGAACAAAGCCAATCTCTAAGGATCCTTACCAGATGGCAGTATCAAAGTTAAAGGAATTAAAGGTGCAAATGCAAGAGTTATTGGATAAAGATTCATACAACCCAATGCATCACCTTGGGGAGCACCTGTTCTATTTGTCCAGAAGAAGGATGGTTCGTTGCGCTTGTGCATCGACTATTACTAACTCAATCAAGTGATGATCAAGAACAAGTATCCATTGCCGAGGATGGATGATTTGTTTGATTAGTTACAGGGAGCGTAGATATTTTCGAAAATCGACTTAAGGACAGGATATCATCAACTGAGGATCAGGAAAGAAGACATTCCAAAGTCAACATTTTGTACTCGGTATGGTCATTATGAGTTCACTATGATTCCATTAGGGTTAACGAATGCTCCAGTTGCTTTCATGGATTTGATGAATCGAGTATTCAAGGAATATCTAGATCAGTTCGTGATCATGTTCATCGATGATATCCTAGTGTATTCGAGAAGTGTTGAGGAGCACGAGAGTCACTTAAGATTAGTACTCCAGACCTCGAGGATTCATCAATTGTATGCTAATTTAGCAAATGCGAGTTTTGGTTGACTCGTGTTGCATTTTTAGGTCACGTGATTTCGGGCGAAGGAATCTCCGTGGACCCGAGCAAGATAAAAGTAGTGATTAACTAGTGGAGACCAACAACAATGACAGAAATCCAAAATTTTTTGGGTTTGGCAAGCTACTACATAAGGTTTGTTGAGGGATTTTCAGCTTTGGCGTCGCCTCTAACGAGACTCTTGAAGAAAGATGAAAAGTTTGTATGAACAAATAAATGTGAATGTAGTTTCCAAGAGCTGAAGCAAAAGCTAACTACTGCACCTGTGCTAATGATTCCATCTGGTCGTGGAGGGTACCAGATCTATAGTGATGCATCATTCAGAGGACTGGGTTATGTGTTGATGCAATATGGTAAGGCTGTTGCATACACCTCCCGCCAGTTAAGACCTTATGAACTGAACTACCTGACGCATGACTTAAAATTGGCAGCAATCATTTTTGCGTTGAAGATTTGGAGACACTACTTATGTGGAGAAAGATTTCAGATCTTCACGGATCATCAGAGTCTCAAGTGCTTATTCTCTCAAAAGAAGTTGAATATGAGATAGCGCCGATAGATGGAATTGTCGAAGGACTATGATTGTGAAGGAATGGAATTTACTCGAGAGAGCTCGAGACTATGTTTTCAAATTTGAGGTAGGCCACATTTCTCATCTTATGGCTACCCTCATAATTGAGCCCGAGGTACAAATTAGGATAAAACTACTTCAGCCGACAGACCCAGATGTTCAGAAAATTTTGCGAGAAGATATCGAAGAGAAGAAAGTTGATTTTCAGGTTTCTGATGATAAAACACTAAAGTTCTGAGGACGATTGGTTGTACCTGACGATGCGAAGCTTAGAGAAGATATTTCATTAGAAGCTCATCATAGCAGTTACAGCATTCATCCTGGGAGTACCAAGATGTATTAGAATCTACGTCAGCACTATTGGTGGTTTGGTATGAAGGCGGACATCGTCAAGCATGTTGCCAGGTGTTTGACATGTTAGCAAGTTAAAGCTCAGCATTGCAAGCCGGGAGGACTTCTACAACCTCTTGAAATCCCAGAGTACAAGTGGGAGCATATCACGATGGACTTTGTGACCGGATTAACAAATAGTCAAAGAGGTAATGATTCTATTTTGGTAATAGTTGACAAGTTGACGAAGTTGGCTCACTTTATTGCAGTACGAAAAGATCTTGACTTGGATAGGCACGCTGAGTTGTACGTGCGACAGATAGTTCGACTGCATGGAGTGCCGGTTACAATAACTTCAGGTCGAGACCTGCGATTCACCGCCGTTTTTTGGAAGAGCTTGCAGAGTGCTCTTGGTACAAAGCTCCAGTGTAGTACGGTATATCATCCTTAGACGGATGATCAGTCTGAGAGGACAATTCAGACCCTCGAAGATATGCTTCGAGCTTGTGTACTAGACTTTAAAGGAAGTTGTGAGGAACAACTTCATTTCGTAGAGTTTGCCTACAATAATAGTTATCAGCAGAGTATCCTAATGGCTCCTTTTGAAGCGTTGTATGGCAGAGTGTGCAGAACACCGGTGTGTTGGGATGAAGTCGGGGAAAGAAAGATTACAAGTCCAGAGTTGGTTCAGTAATCAGAGGATGCCGTGACAATTATCAAAAGCAGATTAAAGACTGCTAAGAGTTTTCAAAAAAGCTACGTAGATAAGCGCCGAAGGCTTTTGGAATTCCAATTTGGTGATCACGCTTTTCTAAAGGTGTCACCAATGAGGGGAACTTTGCATTTTGGCAAGAAAGGAAACCTTGGTGTATCGCCTTGCATTGCCATCGAGATTGGCAAGTGCATGAGGTCTTTCACGTGTCGATGTTAAGGAACTATGAGCTTGACCTGACCCATGTGCTTAATTTTGAGGAGTTGGACGTGGATGACCAAGTGTCATATGTTGAAATCTCGGTCCAGATTGTGGACGGAAAAGAGCAAGTGTTGCGTACAAAGACCATCCAGATGGTCAAAGTGGTTTGGCAACAGCACGGTACTGAAGGAGTAACGTGGGAGACTGAAGAGGCGATGAGACGTTTGTACCCCCACATTTTTGTTTAAAGTGTATAGGGTTTAAATTTGGAGAACGAAATTTTTTTTTAATAAGTGAAGAGTTGTGACATCCTAGAATTTCAATTAGGCTTTCAATTGAATAATCGGACATTTCATCAACGCGCCTATAGTACTATCCTTAGAGCTGATTACTCGTGAGATAACTAGACTATCTAGGAAAGTTATTAGGAGATTTTAAGGCAAATAGGCTTGAGAATTCGACTAGGAATTGGCTGCTCGACCATGCTCATCTGTCTAGATCATTATGGCAAATATATAAATCGATAGAGATCAATGATAGGCCAGTTCAATTGAGATGAGTGGTTAAACGTGGGTGATCCCACTAAATTGCAAAATTTTCATCAATCGACACTAGTTTGATTTTTCTATCATTTTGGTACATTGTGTCCGTATTTGAAACCTTGAGATCTTCACGACCACCAAGAGTCGCCAATGTGTCGAAGAGGTTCATTGTGGCTCGAAGAAAATCGACCACGGGTCATTTGCAATAAAATAAATCGACCCGGTAGTCTAGGTCATGCTAAAAACGCGCTGGACAGAAATTAACCACGAATTTGAATCTGATTTCAGAAATTGAAAGTTCTTCCATGTCACAGGTCATTTTAGGAACGTTGACTCGGCCTCCAAATATTTTTCTATAAACAAAGGCTTTTTGGGAAAAATTTGAGGTAGGGCCGTTTTTGTCCAGAAAAAGTTAGGGGCCGTTTTTTATCTCGCAATTGAGAAGCAAATGGGATCAATTGGTGAGGAAAAATACCAATTAGATCAATGAAGTGTTGGTTGATTTTATAAAGGCCGATTTATGTTGAATCAAGAGAGAATTGGTGTCCAATTGGGGAAGAAATGTGTGAAATTCGTAACTCCCTCTTGCCTAGGGCTTTTGGACCATTTCAAAGGTTGTAAAGTGATGCCTTGGTGGCTAAATTGAGGCCAAGGAAGGTAGCTGTGGTTGCGATTTAGTCAAGGGGACAAATTGAGAGAAAACAAGGCCAAGTGGTCCCCCTTTGTTCCCTTATCCCTCTCTCTCCCTCAAGCCGGCCGGCCAACTCCCCTCATCCCTCCTCCCTTGCCGTTTGAGTACCAGCAGCCATCAAGGAATCCAGCCGAAGCCAACCATTCCTGCCGCACACCGCCTATCGCCATTGCCGTCCTTGTGTGCCAATGTTTGCCCGTTCTAGCCATCGCGCCTCACCACACGTGCCTTCGCCTAGGCTCGCTTGTCTTAATGTCCTAAGAGCTGTCCCGAGCTGCTCAAGCTACCATAAGCCACCACCAACCGCCGATGAAACTCGGAGTCGCCCCTTCGAGCCACTAAAGTCTCCGGCAGTCCACCGCTGGCCTTGCCTCGCCAAACCAGCCTATGTTTTCTTCTTTTGCAGCCAAGAACAGAAGCAAGGAGTGTGGGTTTCTAGTGGTGCTTTAGGCCCATTTTGGCCCACTTCCTAGCCCCAAAAGCTAGGCCCATTTTGGAGTAGATTGTCCCCCAAGGCGTTCCCATTGATTTGAACCGATCGAATAAAGTGAGTTTAACTCATTAATCCTCGCTTAGTAGTTAATTATGCATAGGGTTGTTTAGTTGAGGCTAAGATGGATTAGCTGGTTAGATTAGATTAGATTGGCGATTTAATTAACTATCAATGCATGTTAGGTGGATAGTTTAGTATAGTTAGAGCCTAGACAAACTCTAGTATTTAACTAGAGTAGTTCGAAAATTTTTCGGGCTCATCTTGACTTCCAATTAAGCATTTACGGGCCTAATTTGGATTTATTGCATTTATTAATTAATTTTCATAATTATTTAATTATTTATTTATTTTCCAAAAATTCAACTGGGATGGTCGGTGACCGGAATTTCATGCTTTTTTTCAAAGGTACTTTCTGTTTATTTAATTGAGTACCGGTTTGTGAAAATTGAGTGAAATTGGTGATTATGGGAATTTATCCCAAAATTGGAGAATGTCGATAAATCTAGAAAATTGCTAGGTAGGGCCACGATTACCATCGAATCTAGAAAATTGCCAGGTGGGGCCATGATTACCACCAAATCTAGAAAATTGCCAGGTGGGGCCGTGATTTCCACCAAATCTATAAAATTGCCAGGAGGGGCCGTGATTACCACTAAATCTAGAAAATTGCCCGGTGGGGCTGTGATTACCACTTAATCTAGGTCGTGCCTATTGAGCCGTGACTAAGAATTGAGAATGAATAATCAAAATGATCGTGTGATGGTCTCGATAACATGTAATCGACCGAGTCGATTGATTGATGGTTTGACCTGATTGGTTAGAGGATATAATTGTCAGTCTGATTATCACGTAATCTAGGTCGTGCCTATTGAGCCGTGACTAAGAGTTGAGAATGAATAGTCGAAATGATCATGTGATGGTCTCGATGACATGTAATCGACTGAGTCGATTGATTGATGGTTCGACCTAATTGATTAGAGGATATAATTGTCATTATTTATGATTTGAACTAACTTGCAAGAAGGAACTGAGGCCAACGTAAGTCCTCTAACGCATCGCCGACCTGTTCTTTTTAATATACACATCTCCGCATGTGTATATTAAAAAGAACAGGTTGGCGATGGGTCCTGGGACATCGCTATTATGTCGACCAAGCAGGGATGGGCACGGGCTCGGAGGATCGGGACGTGACACATGATCCAACCTTCGAAATCAAATTTTAACCATTAGATCGAAACTTCGACCATTGGATCGAACTAACAGACAAAATTAGATAGTTTGGGGGTAGTATGTCACGCGCCGATCCTCGAGCACGTGCACCTCTTTGGTGGATAAAAATTTTGCGACTTCCCAAAACGAGTCGCCGGCTCTTTCTTTTAATTGCACATGTGAAAGCAAATAATAAATCCCCTGACAGTAATCATCTCGGGATAGAAAAGTAGGACAACCGATTTTCAAGCAAACATGCTTTTAAATACTCACCGAGTCAAATACAAAAGTCTACAGCCACAAGACTTCAAATGATTGACTCTTAAAAAAACTGTCTTATTTGACCTACACTTTAGATCCCCTCAACTCGGCTCTAGGTCTTCCACCCTACGATGCTGAAAAATGAAGCCCACGATGGGGTGAGATATAAATCTCAGTGAGTTCACGCTCTAAACCCTTATTAGGAGGATAATATGCTTAAAACGTCTTAATCATACAAGCACACAATCATGGAGACTTACCTTGTCTCAGATCCTCCTTGTAGGTCAGCATAACTCATACCACAATCAAGTGTATATAGCAAAGTCACATACCAAATGGGAATATCTCAAATTACAGCTTCATCAATCACCACACCTCAGTCAATTATGCATTTCCAGTGATTACAGACCCACGAGCACGGTGGATCTAACTGACATACGGTGGAATTATCCGACACATAGCGGATCTATTTGTCACATAGCGAATTTAATTGACATACAATGGACCTATCCATTACATAGCAGATCTATTTGTCACCTAGCAGATCTACCTGTCACATAGCGGATCTATCAGTCACCTAGCGGATTTATCCATCACATAGCGGACCTATCCGTCACATAGCGGACCTATCCGTCACTTAATGGATCTATCCGTCACATAGTGGACCTATCCGTCACCTAGCGTATCTATCTGACATAGAGCAGATCTATCCATCACATAGTGGACCTATCCGTCACCGACCTATCCGTCACATAGCGGATCTATCCGTCACATAGTGGACCTATCCGTCACCTAGCATATCTATCTGACATAGAGTAGATCTATCCATCACATAGTGGACCTATCCGTCACCTAGCGAATCTATCTGACATACAGCGGATCTGTCCATCACATAGCTAAGTGTCGTCTCGCCCCATTGAGTATGACAACGTCTACCTCAAGACAGCTTTCCATCTAAAAGCATCATTCACCCAACACATAGCAGATGATGAATTCTCTTAACTAGCACACGATTATCAAGCCTAAGCTCTAGGCATGTCACAAACCAACCATACATCATTAATTATGCACAAAATGGCAAGCATTGCACCAATAACACCGCAACCATGACATAACCATTCGCACCTCATCACGCATAATCCTTCAAGCATAACACAAAGTAACCACATTACCAAGTGTGCAATTTCCAGCAAGCAAAGCATCAAGAACCATCACAAAATCATAACCGGACCTACCCGACAGAATAGACCCATTCGCACGTCTCCAAGTTTAAACCCAAAAATCTAACCAAACAAGTTCGAAAAATTCCCAAATTTGAATTTGTTGTAATAGACACACAAAAGAACATTTTTCATGAAAACACCTTAACCCAGATCTCTAGATGGTCCAATAAATCGCTCAATCCAGCACTAAAAACTAGGTCTGTTTCCAAAAAATCTGTTTTCCGAAATCAGTTTGTTTTGAAGTCTAAAACGTGTCCATTTGATCTAAAATTTGAGTATGTTAAACTAGAAGATATGAAAAATAATTTTTGTGAAGAAACCATTTTGAAATTCAAACCCTAAGAGTTGATAAAAATCCCTAGAATCCTAAAAAGTCATCAGTTCCAGCGAAAACTGAGGTTCTATTTGAAAATGATGGAGTTGATATCTCCTTCTTTAAGATCGCTAAAAATATTTTAATATATATATGTTGTAGCTGAGGATGTCTTATATATGTTGTAGCTGAGGATGTCTTAAACATTTTCCAATAAGACATTAACTTCGAATTCGCAACCCATTTCGATCGACAAAAATGGCAAACGAGGAGGATCCAGAACTCCCAACTGCAGTAATTCTACTAGATTTGACTAATCCATCATCCATGGTACAAATCTCACTAACTAAGTTAACACTAATCCATTCTAAGGCTAATCTAACCATTCTAACTTATCACTAATCAATGCTTAAGCTAATCTAAACAACCCTTAAGTATAATTAACCTACTAAGTAAGATTTAGTGAGCAAACTCATCGGTTTAGCATTCCGGTGAGTCCACAGCAACGACAATGCCAAGGCGAGCAACAAACCTCCAAGAGGTGACACCAACCAAGGCCGAGAAGGGCTTGAAAATTGGCCACGAAGACCTCACGGCTTGCTGGAACTTCAGCTTCTGCTCTTAGACTGCAGAGGCTGAACTAATGGCTGAAACAGTAAAGGAATGGGCTAATCGGAGATCCAGCGAGGGGATGGTCGGCAACTAGTGGCTCCTGAGTGTCAAGGGGGACATGCTGGTAGTTCGTATGGGTGGAGGTAGGGTTGAAATAGGGAGAAAATGACTAAAAGTCACGAAACGGGCGAAATAGTGCAGGCGAGTGGCTTCTAGACGGTCCGACGACCAGTTCCTTCTCGCCGGAATATAGGATGGCTGGTGACTTTGTTCGGCAGAAGGTTGGGCTCCTCTGAATGATTTGGATGTGCTGAAGACAACGGTGGGTGGCTCGAAGGGTAATTTGTTCGGGAAAACCACTTTTAACTTAGATCTTTGGAGAAAGGTCAGCTGGAGCAGAAACCGGCAAAAGGAGAAAACAGGGAAGGAAATGAAGTCGACGGCAAGAGAGAAGGGGCTGGCTCGGTTTCTTGGTTCTCCTTTGGTTTTCTCAAGCTTTCTCAAGGCCTCTACAATGGAGAAATCCAAGATTCAAGGGAGAAGAAAGCTGCTGAAGATTGAAGGGGGTCCAATTGCCTCAAAAGTCAAGTTAAGTACCCCAAAATACTCAAGCACTTGCCCCCACTTGTTGCTGCCTTATCCTCAGCCATTTTCCTCTCCTTGGCTTCCTCAACAAGCTTGCTAAAGGGTCCAAAAGGTTGCTCCCCCTGTTGGCTACGAATTTGTGACATCTCCCCTTCAATTCCATTAACTCTCCTTCAATCTCATCTTCTTGGTTCCCTTGACTAGTCCACCTTGCAGTGCTGTCATCCACAGCCCATTTTCAGCCAAAAATGCCCTCTTCTAGAAGCTTGAAGTGGTCCAATTGTTGGGCCTAAGGGGGTGCTACGAATTTTGGTGGAGGTTGGTTCAAATTAGAATCAATTTCCTCTTGAATCAACTCAAATCGGTCTCTATAAATCCAACCAACATAACAACAATCAAATTGGCATTTTTCCTCGTCAATGGATCTCACTTGCATCCTAATTTCACTATCGAAAACTGTCCTCGGAATTTTTTGGACAAAAACGACCCTACCTTGACTTTTTCCCAAAAAGTCTTGGTTTGCAGAAAAATCTTCGGAGACTGAGTCGATGTTCCTAAAATGACTTGTGACATAACAGAACTTTAAATTTCTGAAATTGGATTCAAATTCACGATTAATTTCAATCTAGCGCAATTTTATCGTGACCTAGGCTACTTGTTAGCTTTTAGAAATTTTTAGTACAAATGACCCGTTATCGATTTTCTTCGAGCCGTTATGAACCTTTTTGACACATTGGCGACTCTTGGTGGTTATGAAAATCTCGAGGTTTCAAATATGGACATAGGGTACCAAAATGATAGAAAAATCAATCTAGTGTCGATTGACGAGAATTTTGCAATTTAGTGGGATCTCCCAAATTTAACCACATGTATCAATCGAACTAACTATCTTTGATTTCTAATCGATCTTACTATGCCGAAATGATCTCTAGAAATGAGTACAGTCAAGTAGCCAATTCCTAGTCGAATCCTCAAGTATATTGCATTAAAATCTCTTAATAACTTCCCCAGTTAATCTAGTTATCTCATGAGTGGCCATCTCAGAGAAAAGTACTATAGTCACGTCGATAAAAGGCCCAACTTATCCAATCGAAATCAGAACCTGAAAAATTAGGATGTCACAATATAAGCCCATTTTTCCTCCATTTTTTAGGGAGGCTCATTTGCATGAATTTACATAAAAATATCTTCAACAAACTCTCTCTCCCGCTAATTCTCTCTCTTTCCCTTTCTCCATTGCATGTTAAGTTTCCATCGGCGATTTAGCCTTCGCACCGACAATCTTACCGTCACTGATCATCCTTCCGATCTTCCTCATGATCTCTGGCAGCTGATTAGGGCTTTTGGAAGCCTCAGTAATAGTTTGATCTCTCCAATCGAGCTGATCAATCTTCGAGTTTCACCAACGGCTTCGGAGATCGGTTCAACCAGACCGATTTTATTTCTTCATCAAGTTGACGATTCAACTCATTTGTGAGTGATCTTTGTTGTTTAGATCTAGTCCATGAAGGTTTGAAAGTGTTTCTATAATTTGATTCGATCGATTGTGATCTAAAACAACAAAAATGCATAAAAGGTAACGATCTCAATCTCGAACCACATGAAACGAGACCGAATTAACTAGTTGGGGTTAAGGTTCAATTTTAAAAAAATATGCCATGTTTAGATGTTACATTGAAGGATTTAGATGTTGATTTGCTGTGCTTGATTATTCTTGAATGATTTGGATGATTAAACTTGATTTTGCCTTAATCTGTATTTTTGTGGTTTTGTAATAGGCTTACTGTTGTGGCCAAAATGAAGTCCGAACTAATTTTATTTGAGTTTGAATCCTTCTAGACTCTCATGATACATGTTACAAGTTTCGAATTGATAAGTCGCATGCCCTGATCGAGCATCTTTTGACCTTCAAAAAACATCTCCAAAGTTGAGCGATTTTGTAGTAGTTTAGGTTAGTTTTCAAATCTGTACATTTTCCACCTTCTGTCTTTTCTATTTTTGTGAAATTTTCTATGTTGATTTCTGAAGGAACTTTCCTTCATGAGAGTTGTTTGTTATTGTCTTGAAAATGTTCTATTTTATATATATATATATATATATAGAGAGAGAGAGAGAGAGAGAGAGAGAGAGAGAGAGAGAGAGAGAGAGAGAGAGACAATTTTTTGACATGATTAATTAGGTCAAAACCACTCAGATCTAATCTTAGGTCAATCCGCTTTTATGTTGATTCTTGATTTTGTCAATTTTTTGTTGATTTTTGTGTTGAGTTCTAGAGGAACTTTCCTTCATAAAAGTTGTGTGTAATTGTGTGGAGAATACCTTGTGATTTTTTTTTTTTTTTTTGAAATTTCTGGATGTGTTTAACTAGGTCAAAATTGCATGGATCTAGACATAGGATAGTCCGCCTTGCACTATTTCGAATTGTGATTATGTGAAATTGAGTCCATAAATGAGTTTGTTTAATCTCAAATCCTTTATGAAAGATGAAACACATGCTTTATCTATTCAATTACTGCATGCTTTGCGAAAGTCTTGATGTTAATAAGTGAGTCAATTGCATGAGTTAATGTGAAAAGATATTGCGGCAATATATAGCTTGAATATGCATCTCTGTTTTGCTATTTTTGCTATGGCTCATGCGATCACATTTAGGTTTTGAACTGTTAACAAGAAATGTTCATCATTGTATGCTTTGTAAGTAGGATTTTTTTATAGGATTTTTGCATATGGCTAAAATCATGCCCGTTCTATGAAGTTAATGCTGAAACAAAATCTTGTTGTATATGCATTTTGCCATGCTTGTTTGAGTCATTTAGAGACCAAATTTTTTGATCATGCCTTCTTGACAATTAAATCACATGTTAGGTTTGTATACATGTTTAGATCATATCCTTTGAATATCATCTTGCACCACACTTAGGATTCCCAAGCATACCATTAGGAATCTTGAATCATTTCATAATGTCATTTAAATTGTATAAGATTTTGCATGCCGATCTAGGATTAGATGGTTATCCAAATTTTCTGTTGCATCTAATCCTAAGTCCCATACAATTGCTTCATGCCGTTTGTGAATTATTTGAATGATTTTGAGATTTTCCAATGCATGCTTGTGTTCTATTTTTCTTAGTTACTAACATACACACCTTTAGAGATCTTAATCTTAGGGTATCAAATTGACCTAGTTTAGACTCGAGCTATTCTAGAAAGTCATAAGATACACTTAGAGGTTCCCAATGCCGCTAATTTTATGGAAATCACTCATCGTTAGGGTCACTTTCCATTTTTTCAAGGCTAGACTAGAATTTGGACATGGGATCAAATTCATACCCCTGTTCTGACCCCTATCTAGACGGACCTTTGCTATTTTTTTTATTTTATTTTTTCTATAAGAATTCTGCACTGGATCTCAGTGAAATTTGTTTGTCATTATGTTGGGTATAATGTGTGCAAATTTGATGATTTTTGGACTTGTTTTGATAGAACAAATCCTTACGATAGTGACTGAATATTCTACTATTTTGACAATTTTCTGACATGTTATTGCTTGTTGTCTGATTTTTATAAAATTATGTGTAGGTCATTTAGAAAAGCTTTCTTCACAAAAGTTGTTTGATCCTATCTTGCATGTTAAGGAATTTTTTCATTGACAAATTATCATTAGGTATTGCCCAGTTTTGCTAACTTTACATTCCTATTTTTAAATCTCCTAATATGAACTTGATTGTGATTATTTTGATAAACTTTCTAGTTTAGCTTATGCATGAACCTAGGTCATTTCATCTTCACAAAAGTTGCTTTGAACACTTCAATGTTCATTATGAAGTGATTTTTAACAAGTTTTCTTTTCAAATCAAATTTTGAAAAAGCTTTGGTACATGTGATATTTCTTAAAACCATTTACTAAGAAAATCTTCTCCAAAGCTCGATTTGACTTAAGGAAAAGTCGTGGTTTGGACTATATTCAAAATGCCTATGGTGTTTGTGAGTGTATTTATGTGAGCCTCGAGCTAGCCTTGGTAATTGAATGTGTTCCATAATCTAGATATTCCTTAATTGAAATATTTTCAAAATTTTTTTAAATCTTGATTTGACATCGTGAAAATCACAATTTGAATTGTATTCAATATACCTGCAATGCTTGTGAGTGTATTTATGCGAGCTCCAGGATGGCCTTGACAATTGAATGCCTTTCAAAGCCGAGACATCACTTTGTCTAAAAACTTTTAGTGGATGATTTCGAAAGATGTATTTGAAACATCACATATAACCCCATGCATACAATCACGTCGTTCAATTAAAAGTGATTGTATTTGTGATTGGCGCATGCCCTTGGTAATAAGTGACCCATTAATAGTTCACTTTCTTGCTTGATTATTTGAGAAACAAGGTCCAAAAGACCTGCATGCTTGCTTAATTCATGCAATGCATGTGACTTTTTGATGTATGATGCCGTCGATGTATGATATCGAGGGAAAATCTTGAGATCACACAGATCGCTTGGTTATGAAACTTATAAGTATTATTGGCCATGCGAGAACACAATTAGACAATAATGGTTGTAAGTCATAAAATGAATTAGGTAGGTGTTTTAGAGAGACATATGCATGAATTACAAAGGCTGATCTCAAGGCCCAAAGCTCTGTTTTGCATTGAATTTCTTTCAAAAGATTGATTTTAGTACGATATTGTGCTTTTGATTGTTTTGACATGTATGCCCATTTCTTTCCATTGTATGTATCTAGTTATAGATTTCCTAGACTAAATCTAGATTATGACCTTAAAGATGGAGAGGACATGAAGACGGTGAAGGTCAATGTCCCTTCCAACCATTATTATAAAACATTCATCCTTAACATATGTCTTGGGTTCTCATCGTTTGTATAAAAGCCTAATGAGTTGCGGGTTCTCTTTTTCTCTTATCCTTTTCAATTGTGTTTTCCTTTTATATCTTCTAGGATTGCATGGTAGATTTATCATTTTCATTGATTGTTTACTTTATGTCTTGCAATTTTCAATTCAATTGGGTCTTTCCTTTCATTTTCATTAGAAATAGAATAGTATGAAAAGGACCAATCACTCATGATCGCTTAGTTTAGGACTAATGATCTCGAAAATGTAAAAGGAAATGTATGGACACATTAGGTAAACACAACATACTGTTTAAGTGTTGAAAGGATGCTAATAGAAATATTGATGTAACCCAAGTCCCTGGACCTAGATAACTGATTGCGTAGGAATCAAAGAAACACTGTCGACCCTCGATTGGGTTTCTAGCCAACCCTAAAAGCGATGCTAGTGGCGACTCTTATCTTATTTTTAAGTTGCCCTAAACAACTAGACCGTATAAATGAACCCGTTGCACGAAGTAAGGGTCTTAATAAGACTCACCATGGTTTAACATACCGGCATATGAAAAATTCCTAATGGATGAAGTGACGTCATCCTTAGGAAGAAGTACTAGAGGGAGGGCTACTATGGTAAAGGTATTCTTAAATCTAATATCCATACCCAACATCCTCTCTTGAGGTGTGTCGCCCATGTGGGTACTGGTCACAACACTCCACTGTCACGCAGGGTATGAGTTTGGGAGAACTCGCAACTTTATAGAGGAACTCACAAGAGGTTCCTCCGGGGGTGAAGTGATGACATTCCTATGGTTGAGAACCTTGAGAGAACTCTCATGATCAAATACCCCTAAATCTAACATTTCCCTCTTTCCTAACCTCACGAGAAGGATTAGGCAGTGAGATAAGGTCACAACAAATCAGATGTTGATTCGAGATTGTCATGAGTTGCACGCTTATATTGACTAACACGGCATTCGAACGGGCGAGGTGTATTTGGCGTTGTACTCGTGCCCCTGAGTCCTTATCACATCTGCTGTCGTTGTACTCGTGCCCGCGAGTCATCATCACATCCGCTGTCAAGATAAATTGGCGGAAAA
Organism: Eucalyptus virginea; assembly: GCA_014182375.1. Lineage (NCBI taxonomy): Eukaryota > Viridiplantae > Streptophyta > Magnoliopsida > Myrtales > Myrtaceae > Eucalyptus > Eucalyptus virginea. The sequence goes on along the minus strand of CM024516.1, from coordinate 33,590,341 downwards.
GATTCCGCCCTCGCTTCGCTGCATGAAATGTGGAAATGATTGCATGTTGGTTGGCCAGTCGATTTTAAGGGGAAAAAAATGCTTCAATCGGTGCGTCCACTGAACATAGACTTCGTTGCCTGAGGAATATCGCCACGGCATCGGTTGGACTTCTTCGAAGAGCAAGTCTCATGCCGCATCCATAGCGAAAGGGGATGCCAGTAAGTTGAAGAAAGAAGGAACAAAACAATTGAATGAGCAAAGGAAGAAACAAGAAAACATCTTCTGACTTTGGCGGATTTTGTTTAACTCGGCTGTTTTAGCAGTTCAATGTCTGATTAGTATACTGTTTCAGCCTGATCGGCCGATGTCTTCTGCAGTGTCAGAGACGGCAGCCGAAGAAGATTCCCATTCTTGTTCTACCCACTTTCATGATTTTCTAATCGAGTCTTTTGCTTATGATCTTTCTAATCACATCCTTCTACTTGCGCAAATTGTCTGGTCATTTTCTTCCGATTGTAAATCCAGCTATGTCTAACTAATGAGGTCGTTGGATGACGTCGAATTGTAAAGTGGGCAACATTTTAGATATGTCGACCCCCACATGGACTTTATCGAGGAATAACAGAAAAGTAATAAATAAAAAAAAGATAACCTTTTCCTTACTTTTCAAAGTGGGATTCATGACGGCAAAATTTTCTCCATTTCACACTTTGGTGTGGTCCATAACCGTGTCAACAAGATTTGCTAATTTGGCGTGTTGAAGATATTTAATTAGACAATTGTACGAATAGAAGGGCTTAACTAGAAAAAAGATAAAAGTGTAAGGACTTGATTTTGCGAAACATAAGGACAAAGTACAGAAATTTTCCTTCCGGAATTGGCCATATTTTCCTTCCCTGGTCATGTTCGTGTGAGTGGTGGTGGCTTATATACCATGAAATATGAATGAATGCACATTTATGTTTCGAATATAAGTTATAATTAATCTCATACATATGAAAAAAGAAAAAAAAAAACTCAATTAAAAGACTTATTCTCCCTCATCGTTGCGACAGTTGGCAGTTCTCGCATGCATGAGAGAGCATTTATGCTAGGGTGGTGCTAGCATAATGGCACCGCTAGATAGAATATCTAACGGTACTATTGACACTGTATATTTCTTTCCAAACAAGTTTTGTCAATAGAGAATGGAAACAAGTTTACTTATGATAAGGGTCTTGCTGACCCCCCAACCTAATTACTAGAGCGATCCGAGAAGATCGATTAGGAAGACCGGGCTAGCCTCCTCGCCTTTACCTCTGCTTCTGCCTTGATAGTGCAGTGCTTTAACTGATTGAACTACGAAGCGAGATCCACTGCTCTGTTCAATGCGGATGGCAGCAACGATCCGCCGATCATAGCAGGCTTCATTTGTGCGAGATGTACTTCAACTGCATTTAGAATCTCATGTAATGTATATTAAATTTGAGTCCAAAACGAGTCATGGGCCGGATTGTCACCTGTATTTAGCGAGCTTCTTCAACTGCATTTAGAATCTCATGTAATGTATATTTCACCAGATTAAATTTGAGTCCAAAACGAGTCAAAGGCCAGATTGCCACCAGCAATGGCTAGATCTAGTCATCTTCTCTCAAGGCCAAACTACATACATGCACTCAGCTTTCAGTCGTGTGGCATGAATCAGATGTCGATTGCTGGTTAGATCGATGGTAAGCTATCATATTAGCTTCAGAGGTGATCATTACGTAGGCTGGGCTGGACCGGACCGGACTGAGAGCCTTAAAATTGGACCTACAATTTTGCCTAAGCCCACCCACCATAAACTTACTGTGGACAAATCTAAGGGTGGGACGGGCTTGGCGTGGCGCCAATCAAGTTAGGCTGGGCCTTCTAACTAAATGCCTTTATCCAAACCTATTCAAAAAAGTCATCAAGGGTGAGGCCTGGCCGCCGTCATTCTCATGATTAGATCAAATTAGTTGCGACAGCAACACATGGGTCTCTCTCTCTCTCTCTCTCAAGCTACAGTCATCAACGATCCCCACCATCGCTAACCTCTTTGTTCTACACATGATGTTCATTGCGAGCTTGGGCTTCGTTACTTGTGAGGCTTCGTGCGTCATCTCCTCCACCTACAGCAAATCTCTTCGTTACTTGTGAAGCTTCGCACGTTTAAACTAATTGTGCAGGTGCTGATGAATCTTGTGAATTAAAGAGTTGGAATTGATCTGCATTTTGTTGTGATCCCCCAATCGGTCATCAGGTTGTCGTATACGCCAATTTGAGAGCAATTCTACACATTGCCGCCCCACTTTGGAGGCATGACTCTTGCGCAGTCACTCTTTTTCCCGGTGAGAGTCTTCAAAATGTTGAGGAGCTTTACAATCACTGTCCTTTTCCCTTGTGAAATAATTAGGGTGGTGCATGATGGAAGGATTGTCCAAAAGTCCTAAACCTATTGTACTTTTACTAATTTAGTCTTAAACCTGTTAATTCTGCCAATTAAATTGTAAACATTTTCATGTTTTGCCTATTGAATTTATTCAATCAATTTTGGCTGGAAATTACTAACATGATGTCAACAGTTTACATAGCACGTACAATGCTAACGTGAACAATTTTTTAAATATTTAAATATTTTTTATTTTTTAGTAAATATTTTTCTTTTTCTTATTTTTTTCCCTTCTTCCTCCAACCAATTGCCATGCATGGCCAACGATTGTCCAAAGGAAAAAACTAGCGATGGCTGTCCTTGCCAAACACTAGCGAGGATTGGCCTCACCTACTTTGCGAGAAGCTCAACCTCGCCCTTGCTCGAGGTTGCCCTCTTTGGTGGTTGACTTTGGCCGATCGCTAAGGCTATGCATGACAACGCGTCTATTCCGAGGAAGATTTTTTCTTCATAAATAGTTCTTTCCTATTTATGTTCCGGGAAACAATTTCTAGGTAAAAAAACTTGTTTAGTAACTACACAAATTTTCTACTCTTAGAATAGCAAAAAAAAAATAGAAATGCATTTGGTAACCCAACAATTTCTTTTTTGTATTTATTCAATTTTTATTATTGCTTATGGATTGCCGCCGCCACTGGCCACCTGTTGCCGCCCGCAGCCCTCGTCGGGCGCCACCACTGCCACCCCTGCCAACCGCTAGCCACTGCCACCACTGCACAACCGTCAACCGCTAATCATCACCACCAACTGTTGCCACAAACCCATCGGTCGCCGATGACTGCTGGCCGTCGGCCGCCAAAGGCGGCCGTGGGAGGAGGTGGCCGATGGGCTTGGGGCGTGGTCGGTTGCCGACGATCGTGTAGCAACAAGGTGGTGTTCGGCGGTGGCGGTAGCGACCGGCGGCGGCAGCGAAGATTGTTGACCAGCGGTGGCAGCCAACAACCGGCGACCAACGGCGACAATAGGCGACCGGTGACCGCAACCGACGACGGCCGGCAACCAGCGGCTGGCAGTAGCGGTGGTGGTGGCCCGCGGTGGGCGATGGCTCTAGGCGGTTGATAGTGGCCACGGCAAAAAAGGAAATAAAAAAAATAAAAAATAAAATTAGCATATTTCTAGAAATTGTCCCATGAACAAGAAGTAACTTTTTTTTGCTTCTCGTTTCTACTCCAAATCTATTCATGGGCTAACTTTCTATTCTCGGGAATAGAAAAAATAACTTGGCATTACTAAACGGGTTTCTGTTCTTTTTTTGTTCCGGGAATTGACAAAAACGCAATAGATTGAGGACTTTTTGGATAATTTTTCTCGCACATGACTAACATTGAAAGTGGATGAAGTAATGAAGGGGATATAAGATGAGGGAATATCGTGGCAGGTGAGAAGATTTGCGTTGCGTGGAGTTGTGGGGAGTCAGGGGAAGCATATATTCGGTTGTGGAGAGTTCTTAATAGTTCGAGCTGCTAGAGTCGTGCCATCAAGACATCCAGGATTTCAGAAGTCTGGTATTGCTGAAGTTTCGAATTGCCAAAAGTCCATAAATGGATGAATTAAAGAGGTATTCATAGTGAGAGTGCTGGGATGATTAATAGACAAGATTGTGCTATATGGCGATATTTCATTAAGGGAAATGAGTGGTGGATGGTTTGTCGCTTGCCAGGGGACATAAGCCTTACCCATCAAGAGATCATGGGCAATGATGGGTTGCCGGGAGTTGGGAGGATGCAGGTGATACCGAAGTGGTCGAAGATTTAAAAGTTGACACAAATGCAACAAAATTAATGCTCATGACTTAAGAAATTACTCTCTTTTTTTCCCTTACTTTTCCTGGAGGTCTAGAGAAAGCTACAATCAATAGATGGTCCTAGCTAAGGATACATCACACATACTTGGGTAGATGCTCATTTGAAAAATTATAGGGCATGTATCCGACCCAAAAATTATATATAAGGAGCATGTAACTTGTCAATGAATGGAATCCCCTAAAGAGATATGAAATTTAGATAAAATTGTAATTCAAGAAATTCTATTATGATATTCATTAATCAAAGTACTCATTGCTAAAGGAAACGTTGGAGAAACTTAAATTGATTACTCCAATCATTGTTGAAGTTGTTTGCACTTATATCCTCAAATCATTTAATGGGACATTGCGATAGTCATTGACATAGTCCAGGGGTGTAACGATGTTTCATCCAAGAGGATGACCTGCCACAAGGCTCCGATACTAACATATACTAGGGTGATTGGATTTAGAAGGTAACACAAGTGTAATGAAATAAATGTTCAACGCCTGAGTAATCCAACTCAGGATGTAGCGCATACAAATGGGGTAGATGCTCGCTTCCTTAGGAATCCACCTTAGGAGACTCGATCTTTGGGAAACCGAGCAACGCTTATTAAGTTGAGCATAAGATTATCTTTGAGTCGCCAAATTTCATGGAAACTCGATCCATTAGAAACTAGGCACCTCGAACATTCCATCTATATCTTGTGAGACCAGATTTAAGTATGAAACCCTCATCAAAATGCCGAAGAAAAATGCTCTTAAAATTCTGTCGATGGAGTTGAACCGATGTTTCGCCTTGTGATTTGGATAAGCCTTAGTCCTCTTGACAAGTCTTCATCAATGGGCCGAAGCCAAGCCCATTAGAAAGAGTTTGGGGGTTGACTGAGCATATCTAATGAGCGTTGCTCCGAACCCACCAAACAAAAACTCTGTAAGATGTCCCCATGTAATAGAGACAACATAGGAACCCATTACTATCACTCAGTTATCTTGTGTATAGTAATCTCCGTGAAGCAAGCCGACAATCCCTAAACAAGTCACTTGTTAGTAAATTTATGAAGCTAATATTAACGAATAGTTCACATTAACATTACATGACCAAATTACAAATAGTGAGTTAGAATTCTAAGGTTTCCTCTGCTAGATGAATTCGGATTATTAGTTTTTGAGTGTGCTATATATCAATGAGGGACGTTAACTTCTATAAAGGGAATCCGGATCCGCTGAGATATTAACAATTGATTCCATATCTCTATAAAAAGATATAATTCAGACCCTTTTGTATTTGCTAATTGCTAGGATCTTAAAGTCATACATAGATAAATTATCACAGGAACCTTTTTCATCCGTAGATCTAATAATATATCGACCAAGAGCATTTATTAAACATTCATCAGTTCAAGAATTATTCAACGATATCCTCATAGAAGAACTTCTTGAAGTCTTCCATGTGCGCGATTTGCAAGCACAAGGCCACCACCAAGCCACCTTCTTCCTCAAGACTCGGAAGAACCAGAGAATCCCCGTCGAAGTCGTGGTTCCCCGGCCCCATGTGGACCTCTCTCCCCCAGCCGAAGTCATGGCCGTGCATCGGCAGCGTCAACCAGCTCACCACCCCAAGATTAGGGTTTCCATAGAAAGGCCCTCGGGTGCTTCCTAGGGCATGCACATCCTGAAACAAGGTCAGGTCCGGTTGTCTCCGGATGTGGTCGATGGCTGACCTCACGTGGTCATGGGTCACCCTCTCGATGGCCTCTCGAATCTTGCTCGAAATGCACGCGAGTGGACTCGACACCAGCTCGCCGGACGTGCCAGCAGCGACCACGTCCAGGGTTGCATTGCCAAAGTATCCAAGCTTCAGCGGCGGATGCAGGCGGCGGCGGGAATCAACACAGATGCCCACAGCCGTCGGTTGCTCAGGCTTGTGTTTCCGCGCCTTGCACGCACACCGCCATATATGTGCAGCCACCGTCTCGTATCGGGTGTACGGGCGATGCTGGCTGGCTCGTTCCTTGTTCGCTGCGTTCTTTAGGGTTTCAACTTGGGTCCTTGTCAGCTTTAGCATGGCCACGGTGGTCTTCTTCTTACGCTCTTCTAGGTTGTTAATGTGGCCGATCAGCAGCGGTGGGGGGTTGAACTCGGAGTGTTCCAAGTGCCGTGGCCGCGGCAGCAGCGTGCTAGATGGATCATCGCCCACCCATAAAACCTTGTTAAAAAATTAGTCCAGAAATTAGTACTTTCAGCATCAATAATTCAAATAGACAACTCTGATGGATTGAAATGATGTTCTAAGTGTTTATGTAGAAAGTATTTGACTAATATTAAAAGTGAGCAAGAAAGATATCGAACATCCATAACGAAGATCAACTTTTCAAATCAATTGATGAATATGTTGCATAATCGACATAAAAATTGAAAATAAAAGTCAAACTTCTAAAGTTCTCGTAGGGAGGAAGCTTGCAAAAAAAAGAAAAAAAAAATTGAAAATGCGAGTTGATGCGAGAACACTTTGGACAACGGCTAAATAATATGAAATTACGATACGTGGAACGGTGGAATTGTCTACTAATCATACACATCAGGCACACCATGATCATAAATCACATGATCCCAAAGAGTGTTGGTTTATTTAATTCAGAAAAGTTGTGTCCTGTCTTTAGTACACCAAAATTTCTTAGTTTTCAAGAATTTTTCTTTTTATCAATTATGTTATTCTTGTCAAAAGTTTTGGTTTCTCTTGCTTCTTGTTTCATGAATTTCAAATAACTGGGTTTCTTGCCCATAACCCCGGTTTTGAAAAGGTAAAGTTTGGATGCCGTGTGAGTTAAAAAGAGAACCTTTACATTCACCAACCGACCTTTCTATCATAATATGGCTCAACGCTCAGTCGCTCGCCGCGAGCGAGCCGCGCCCACTCGGTCATGAAATGGAGAGCGCTTGGCCCATCGGCAACCGCATGAGACATGGAGAAGCTCAGGGTGAGCCCACCACACTTGAACTTGGTGACTTGAACCAGCAACAGCGGCAGCTCATGGATCGGCTTCGTGTAGTCCACACTCGGCACGAGCTGCTCAAACTCCGGACGTGGAGAGAAATCGCCCAAGTCATTGAGCTCACCTTCGGATTCGGCCTCGATGAAACAGACACCCATGGCGTTGCACTCAAGTCGGAGCCGTCCCCCTTCAAGCCACCTGAGCCTGCCTGCGAGTGGATAGAATGGGACCAGCGTGCGGCTCAGTGAACCCCGGAGTGTGTCGAAGATGGCGTCGGCCGGATGGAGCCATTCAGGGGGCGGCTTGTAGAAGTAAATGGTGGGCACATGAGTGATAATACCAATCTGATCCAGTTCTGAGAGCGGTAAGTGGCCGGTCCACGTTGCCGTTTCGGGCTTTATGGTGTAAGTGCCGCGGTACCTCACGGTCATGGACATTTTGCCGGATCGTGCTAGAGATGATTTCGATTTTACAAATGTTGCAATAGAAGGGCTTTTGATGGGGGTGACGAGGGAGCCCTTGAATTTGCATTTAAATTGAGGACGACAATTTGAGAGAGAGGTGATCTTGGAGACGCATCGACTTTCGGGGATAACACGATGCATGCTTCGAGCGAAGATTGCCGAGGATGTTTCCGAAGTTGTGGGGGAAGAGATTTTGCATGAATTGGCGGTTGCTTCGAATGCTCTGAAATTTTGGAGATGGTTTTGCTCGTGACATACTTTTTCGGATGTCACCGAAAAGGAAAAAAGAAAGGAAAGGAAAGTAAAGAAAGCTGGAAACTCGGAAGTTCACGGTTCATAGTTTATCCTGGTCTAGCAACGTCGGACAATTTGTTCAGTCTCACAGTGGCAAAACACGATAAAATATATAAAATTGTATATAAGGTAGCTAGCAAGTATCATCTAAAACGGTGAATTGGTGATTTTATAAGATCTTGACAAATAATGCGGAATAAAATGAGTCAAGATCAAAGTATGCATAAGGATCATATTTTGGAGCAAGTTTCAGAATCTGCTATGCGGTGAACAGACTTTAAAAGTACCAAGCCAATGTTCAATAAATTACAACAATAAATAATAAAAGTTTGGGGTTAAGAGAAATTGCACACATGGTTTATAGCGGTTCGTCTTATATCAAGTTACGTCCAATCTTTCATGCTAATATCCACCTAATTGGATTCCACTATATGATTTACAAGAGGTTACACTTCTAAGTGCAAACATTCAGTAATAGATCACATGATCTCACTGACAATCTCACTCAATCACTCTTTCTGTACTTCTCTCACGATGACCTAGTTGAAAATCACAAAAAAAAAAAGTGTATGGTCAAAGTATGCTTAGACTTTGAAATTGTAGATTCTACTATTCATCTTTTACTTGCTTCTCAGCATCTTGATCTTCTTATATACTCCTCCACTTCTAAACTAGCCGTTTGATAGTCTTCAAAGGTTCATCTTCCATACTAGCTATTAGGCAGATCCATATCACGAAGTTTGGGTGGCTGTTAAGTAACGGGAGTAGAAATTTCACTTGATTTTAGTCACCCATACAACCAAAGTCTTAGTTTCCATAAGTAAAGCTTCTTTGTTTAGAAAGAACTTGTCTTCAAGTTGCAAATCAACTAGATTGAGTTAATTAAATCTTTCTTAGCTTGAAATCTAAATCAGATTGTTAGCCATTATACATTTTGAGGTTATGTCACATTTTGCCAAGTTGTCTCATTGGAACTGATTTCATCCTAAACTTGTCATGTTCTAGACTTCATTAGGATAAGAATGATAGTAATTCTTCATTAAGATAAGAGTCTTTATCTTCAAGATAAAGGTATGGATTTGAGTTTAAGTTTGTTCCATCTAAGGTAGACTTTGTAGTACATGCTTGATTTATTTCCTTGATCAACATACTTCAAGACAAATATCAGACTTACTAAAATCTCATGGACAATTTTATTAACGTCATTATCTACTAGGAGTTTTCTTAACAGCAAATACAATGAAACTCCATCTAATAGAGCCTCGCTCGCACAGGCTGGTCGAGATAAGTCATAAATGTCATTCCAAATGAATTAAACTTTTGTTTCCGTTGTTTAATTTATCAAATTAAAGAATAGTTAGGAAACATTATTTCATAATATGGTCATTTAGGTTTACACAAGTAAGAACATAACCTTTGATGGTACTCGCTTTTCTTTTTTAAGTGGAATATCTTTATAGGTTTTTGACAATTAATCCGGTACCATGACTGTAATGGTGGTCTTGTTTAAGGTTCTTTAAATTTATATCTAGAATTCCAATTTATATAGATTGAGAAGTCATCCTCTTAAATTTCGTCATTTTCTTTCCAAGGACTCACATTGCATTTAGTCTCCAGATCCGGCTGGAGAGAGGCAGATCCGGCAGAGAGGCATCGAGCAGGAGTAGTCGAGGTCGGAGGGAGAGGGAGATTCCAGAGAGGCCAGCTAATTCGGAGAAGGGAGGTGAAATCCGAGCGAATCGCACCCCCCTTCACCGGACTTCTGCCGCGTCAACACCGTCCCCGATCCCGCTGTGCGTGCGTCGTCGCCGTGTCAAGTGGGAAAACCGTCACTCGCCCATTTTCCTTTTCTTTACGTCTTGTTCGGCTTTGGCCTCGCTGCATCCAGGGTTCCCGGTGTTGCCGTCGCTGCAGCTCAGAAAATGCCGGAGATTGAGCCGCCCCCTGTTCGTGTTGCTCCAGCCACCGAGCCCCCACCATCTGTTGTTGCAGCCTCGCCGTCGCACCCGCTGACATAAGCTACGGCCAACGCCGTTAGGGTTCGAGGGTGAGGAGTAGAAATACCGCGACGATTAGCGACAATGATGGTCTGCCCTAGAAGGTATGTATACGTATATTTGTGAATGTAATCTTATATATCCATTCCTTCACGGGCATAATTTCTAAACTCTTTGGTCCGATTTTTTTTTTAATTGTTTTCACTTCTTTCTCTCTCCTTTGATCTTTATACTTCTTCATTACTTACTCTGCAAGTCCAAACCCAGCAACCACAGCAAGACGGGGAGCCCCCACCTTCGCAGCTCCGTAAGCCAACGCAGTCACCCTCACCGATCGGTCTCCTGCGCTGCACATCTCTACCGTTTTCTCTCTCTCCCTTGGTTTCTTTTTCTTTTTTTCTTTTTTTTTTTAGGCTTGGTATTGGGGACAATAAGGACGGACCCAAATTTTTTGATGTAACAAAAATTCGATTCATTTTTTTTTTTTTTTTTTTTGGGTCAAAAGAAAGACGTTTGTTTTGAGCCGTCCAGAAAAATGTGATTGTCAAGTATCAAAAACCGACCTTTCCAATTATTACAATGTGGGAGGAATTTTAACTGAAATTGAAGTTGATTTCGTATGAGTAGTTTAGAATAGCAAAACTTAACCAAAATAATTCATAATTGAGCTTGATTAATCTCTAGCAATGTGGGAAGGATTGTATTTTATCATGCTAATATTTAGATAAGAAAATAATAATAGATGGTCACAAGTTAAATGTACATAACCATGAAATTATGAAAGGACACAATGTACTCATCAACGAGATTGTTAATTAGTCATGACTTATCATTGTTTTATTGCTAATTGAATAGGGCTTCAAAAAACTACGAAATAACACTCATGCAAGTTGTGATAAGCAGTTGTGTCGATGTTGCTATCACAACCTCGACATCCATGGCAAGTACTTGTCTATCCTTGTGATTAAGGGCTAGGAGGGCACATATAGATGCAAGAACATAACGGGGGACTGATGGTGGTGTCATAGGTGCCTTGAGACCCCGGACCATGCTTTGCATAGCAACTTCACTCGCAATCATCGCCTCCAGCATTACATGTTCCTAGATCTTCTGTGCAAGCCTTCGCCACAGTTGTCTTCACCATCAATCCCGCTTTTTGAACAAAACAGTAAATAATTTTGGTACTAGATTCATGCCTAATGAGAAAGTAGATGTAACATGGATTTCTCTATCCTATGAAAGGGAAGAATATAACCTGTGAGCACGAAGACGAGGAGGAGGCAATATGCTTGGAGGAGTCTAGCCATTTGAATTGTTTTGATCGTGAAATGACTTGATTCAATAGTTCTATGATGCTACTAGTTCATCTTTGTTTATAGTTGCTAAGTTATTTATAGCACAGGCGAAGCATAAATTAAGAAAGAGATATTTGTGTCTTCATTATCATGATTTTGAGATTTTTGAGCAATTAAAGATTTTGGAATAATGAGGAAGGAAATATAATCATTAGGGCCATAATCTGTAATTTCCATTTGCACAACAAGTCTGAGGTCAAATTTGGGGTCCACTCCTAATTTAAGATTATTTATTATCTTTTTCTCCTTCTCTTGGTTTCTTATCTCTGTGGTTTTTTTTTTTTTCTGTCCCATTTTATAAGAAATTGGTGTCTCTCTTCTCTACAGAGAGGCTTATTAGATGCTATTTGTTTGATATAACTCATATATCTTTTTTTACGAGAGAGTAGTCTTTGAAAGGGGCGGTTAAGCAGCTAAAAGAAGAATATTTTTAAAGTTGCCCATACAACTTGCTCCTCTCGCGCTACGTTCCTGATTTGAAGATCATATCCCTTCTTCTTTAATGGTTATATGGAAATTTTGATGCATTTAGAATTGGCAAAAACATAAATATATTGGCAAATATTTTGAATGGGTCATCGTATATTGCAATTGCAATTGCAACAGCTTCTTGTCAAGGACTGATTATTCAATGTAATCAAGCAAAGATAACATTCCATATAATGATCATTAAGGGAGTTTTTTTCCCTTTAAATAGGCATGGTTTTTAATGGATGTCTCGTATTGTTAATGTACTAAACTTCATCATATTTTTAATTTTTTTCAGAAAATATCTTTTTAAAAGTCACGTGGTTGTGGTGTAAAAGTAAATGAAAATTTCATAATAGATTCACCACATTAAATAAAAGTTGCGCAGTGAAAATACATGAACTATAATGTATGGACACATAGTAAACATATAATTAAAAGAAATGCATTCATTAAAACCGGAATCAATTATAGATCTTTTAAAGGTTCTTGTTGATAATTTTAGGAAAACAAATCAAAGGATGCATTATACATAGATTGCATTGTATCACATGTGGAGATTTCCCAATATTTATAGGCTTATGTGTTGAATGAAACGACTTCATCAAGATACGAGTGCTCTGCCATTTAAAGGAAAAATAAATTATCTTATTTCCATCATTACAAATACACATATATGCTTGAAATAAAATGCTTGCAGAAGATTAGAAGGTATGTATACGTATATTTGTGAATGCAAACTTATATATCCATGCCTTCACGGGCATAATTTCGAATCTCTTTGGTCTATTTTTTTTTTTTTGTCACTTATTTCTCTCTCCTTTGATCTTTATTCTTCTTCATTACTTACTTTGCAAGTCCAAACCCAGCAACCACAGTAAGACGAGGAGCCCCCACCTTCGCAGCTCCGTAAGCCAACGCACTGTCACCCTCACCGATCGGTCTCCTGCGCTGCACATCTCTACCGTTTTCTCTCTCTCCCTTGGCAATGGCGGTTGTGGTCGCCATGAAGAGCGACCTCCATGGCTGACATTCCCGTGGGGAGACGGAGGAGATTCAGGAAACGGCAAGCACAGAGAGGGGGTCAGAGACATACTGATTGGCCGAGTTTGGTCATCCGGAAGTTCGGCAATGGCTTCGGCGGAGCAGTGGCAAACAACCTGAAGGCGATAGAAGAAGAAGGAGGAAGAACGGGAGAATGGGGTTTTTTAGAAAAATAAAATAAAAGCAATGATGATCACGCGAATTTGAAAGAAAATGTATAGGGTTGCTTTTGTTTTTTTTTTTTTAATGTTTTTGCTCTTTGTAGGTGCTTGTTTGGGATATCTTGGAGATGTGATCTTTATATATTGGTGAAAAAAATTATTTTGACTAAGGTTGGCGTTGGGTGTTGATCCTTGAAATGTCAATTGCATTAACAACTTAATTAAAAGAGGTGAAATTGGAAGTTGTTCTCAGCACCACATTAAATAAACAAGTTGAAGTTCAAGTAGTAGATATTGGACACTGCTCCAGCTGTGGCTAGTACTTGATGTTGTGTGTCTGGAGGCGATTTCTGAGTTTCCACGTGGATATGCCATGGTCATAGGCCCGTTATTAACCGATTGCACTCTGGCTAGGCTTGGGTTTTTTTGGGGGGGGGGCGGTCTATAAGGACGGACCCAAATTTTTTGATGTAACAAAAATTCGATTCATTTTTTTTTTTTGGGTCAAAAGAAAGACGTTTGTTTTGAGCTGTCCAAAAAAATGTGATCGTCAAGTATCAAAAACCGGCCTTTCCAATTATTACAATGTGGGAGGAATTTAACTGAAATTGAAGTTGATTTCGTATGAGTAGTTTAGAATAGCAAAACTTAACCAAAATAATTCATATTTGAGCTTGATTAATCTCTAGCAATGTGGGAAGGATTGTATTTTATCATGCTAATATTTAGATAAGAAAATAATAATAGATGGCGCACAAGTTAAATGTACATAACCATGAAATTATGGAAGGACACGATGTACTCATCAACGAGATTGTCAATTAGTCATGACTTATCATTGTTTTATTGCTAATTGAATAGGGCTTCAAAAAACTATGAAATAACACTCATGCAAGCTGTGATAAGCAGTTGTGTCGATGTTGCTATCACAACCTCGACATCCATGGCAAGTACTTGTCTACCCTTGCGATTAAGGGCTAGGAGGGCACATATAGATGCAAGAACATAATGGGGGACTGATGGTGGTGTCACAGGTGCCTTGAGACCCCGGACCATGCTTTGCATAGCAACTTCGCTCACAATCATCGCCTCCAGCATTACATGTTCCTAGATCTTCTGTGCAAGCCTTCGTCACAGTTGTCTTCACCATCAATCCCACTTTTTGAACAAAAAAGTAAATAATTTTGGTACCAAATTCATGCCTAATGAGAAAGTAGATGTGACATGGATTTCTCTATCCTCTGAAGGGGAAGAATATAACCTGTGAGCACGAAGACGAGGAGGAGGCAATATGCTTGGAGGAGTCTAGCCATTTGAATTGTTTTGATCATGAAATGACTTGATTCAATAGTTCTATGATGCTACTAGTGCATCTTTGTTTATGGTATCTAAGTTTATAGTATCTAAGTTATTTATAGCACCTGCGAAGCATAAATTAAGAAAGAGATATTTGGGTCTTCATTATAATGATTTTGAGATTTTTGAGCAATTAAAGATTTTGGAATAATGAGGAAGGAAATATAATCAGATACACATTAGAGCCATAATCTGTAATGTCCATTTGCACCATAAGTCTGAGGTCAAATTTGGGGTCCACTCCTAATATAAGATTATTTATTATCTTTTTCTCTTTCTCTTGGTTTCTTATCTCTGTGGTTTTCTTTTTCTGTCTCATTTTATAAGAAATCGGTGTCTCTCTTCTCTAGAAGAGAGGCTAGAGTATTAGGAAAACAAAAAATTAACTTGCAAGACCAATTCTTGGGTTTGAGCCTTTTGCATTTTGACATTCAAAATTATTAGATGCTATTTGTTTGATATAGCTCATATATCTTTTTACGAGAGAGTAGTCTTTGAAAGGGGGCGGTTAAGCAGCTAAAAGAAGAATATTTTTTAAAGTTGCCCATACAACTTGTTCCTATCGCGCTACATTCCTGATTTGAAATCATATCCCTTCTTCTTTAATGGTTATATGGAAATTTTGATACATTTAGAATAGGCAAAAACGTAAATATATTGGCAAATATTTTGAATGGGTTATCGTATAATGCAATTGCAATTGCAACAACTTTCTTGTCAAGGACTGATTATTCAATGTAATCAAGCAAAGATAACATTCCATATAATGATCATTAAGGGAGTTTTTTTTCCCTTTAAATAGGCATGCTTTTTAATGGATGTTTAGTATTGTTAATGTACAAAAGTCCAATATACAGGTGCCTCTCATGTGTTTTTCTTGTGCGGCTGAAGAAAGTTGAAGGATAAAACTCGCTTAACAGCTTTTGTTGCCGACCACTCACGGCATGCGGCTCCTCTAAAGAAAATAGAAAAGGGCAAGCAGCCTTCCTTATCTTGGTTATACGCGAACACCATGAAGACTCCATCAGTCGAGGATTCAGTCAAGAATTCCGATGGACATTATACAATTCTTTTCGGGTTTCAAACATGATCTCAAACTCTAAATATAATTTAACAATCTTTCACCTTAACTCGACATTTGCAATTAGGGAATAGTGCTTATCAACCAAGTCAGCTCTTCTAACTTTCTGGCAAGCACTCATTCTTTAAATATGCCAATTGAACCCTAGCAAAGCTCGTGCTTCATCAAAAGAACGTGCTTCGTGATCATGTCTATCAAGATTGTTGCAATTTTCTTCACAACAACATCACCTTTCACTGCAACATCTCAAAGGAATACTTGATGTTGATATGCTTTGGTTGCTTTGGAAAAATTAGATTATAAACTAGATATAATATTGCACCTTGTTTTTTTTTTTTTTTTTTTTGGGTAAAGGATTTTATTGCACCTTGTTTGTCACAATATATAGCAACGTTTTTCTACTCCAATTCGAAGGGAGGAAAACTCTTATCCATATTATCTCCTTCGCATGTCATGTACTTTACCTCAATCGAAGACAATACAACATCATCATATAAGGATGCTTTCTAACTCGCCACACCATATGCTAGCCTAAACATGTGCCATGCTAAAGATACACTTATCCAAGTCACTAGCATGATCCAAATTTATGTAACCTAAATTCTCATTGCCATTATGGTCCTCCGGTACACTATATGAACATCTTTTGTCCACTTTAAATAAATGATGATCTACTTCACAGTTTTTCAATGAGCTTTACCTACACACTTCATGTAACAGCTAATAATGCTTATAGCTTGTGAAATATCAGGCCTAATGCATACTATAACATACATAATACTATCCGCTACACTAGAATGACGAACTGAGGACATGCTTCTCCTCCTCCTCAATCTGTAGTGATAACTTATGAGTTTAACGTGTTTGGTTAAAGGTATACTCACAAATTTCGCTAACTACATGTAAAGACGTGCCACAATTTCCCAAATACATTTCTTTTGCGATAGATGCAAAACTCTTGTAACCTTATGATGCAAAATCTCTAAACCTAATATCATTTTTACAGCACCTAAATCTTTCAACTCAAACTCAACACTGAACATTTTTATACTTTTATCACTAGTTAGGACTATTCAAAAAGTCAGTGAGATAGTTGTGTTTACTTTAGAAAATATGATTTTTCTATTTTTATAATTTGATGACACATTTATAACATCTCTAGAGCAGCCTCATGCAAATTCACTGCTACAACTCATTGTGAATAAACATCATTTTCACACCTACTTGCTCCGACTTGAGATCTTAGGAAGCAACTAGGAGAAATAATACTCAAATAAAAGTATGCCTTACCATAAGATAAAACACCACGTTAGTCAATATCATCCCACTATGTGTTAACATCTGCAACAAGTCTTGCCTTAGACCTTGTTGCCTCAATATTTGAATGCCTTCCTTCCATTTGTAGACCCATTTGCATCAAACAAATTTCTGCCCTTGGGTACTCTAGCCAACTACCATGTCTAATTCTAGTGTGGCATCCCAAACTTTCATGACAACCCTTGGATATACCATGAACCATGAATAGGTGATGGAAGTGTTCTTGATTTATGTTATGGCCTTTAGACCAAAGAATTGTAATAGATTAATGCCGAGTATTTTAATGGAGAATAGTTTGGATAGAAATATATCGTATGTTAATGGATGATCAAGGTTGGTGCTATAAGACAATTTGATAAGGAAGATTTTGTTCTTGACTATGCACTTTACAGATTTGATTTTTATGGATTAATGTCACAAAGTCTTTTGGCCATTTTATTTTGCAATTAGGTATTTATTTAAGTGGGGATTAAGATGGATTATTAAAAGTAAACATGGGCCATTTAAGTTTGGACTTTAGGCCCAAGAGTGTTGGGCCTAAAGTGGGCCAAAAGGCCCGGCCCATGAAGCCCATTGGGCTGTCGACCGCATGGAAAGGGGAGAGAGGAGCCGGATGGGCCTCCTCCATGTGTCTTCAACAAGAAGACACTTGTCTCCTTCTTAAGGACAAGTGTCCCTCCATGCAAAAATTTGGAGACAAATGCCCCTCCATGCAAAAGTAGAAGCATGCAAGGATTTTATTCAACCAAAAGGAAAAGGGGAAGGGGGTGGTCGGAGCTAGGTGCCAAGAGAGAGTGAGAGAGAGAGAGAGAGAGGTTGACGCTGAGAGAGGAAGAAGAAGGCTTGCCCCGCCGTGCGTCCACCTAGCTGCCGCCATCGAGCCCGCCTCGCCCCGCCATTGTCTTGCTGTGTTTTCTTTGGATTAGAGGCAAGTGAAGTACTTAAACCTACCCTTTGCTTGCAGTGATGTGTGTGTAGAAGATGGTAAATTTTGGTTGTGGTAGATGTGATGAAAGGTCGAAGCTATGGAGAGAAATTCGTTGGCCTAGCATGCTGTTTCTGGAAAGACCAGTCCGACCATCCATGAGATTGTGTGCTGCATGCGACTTTTTAGTTGGAATCTTGTTTCAATTTCTTCATGAAAGTTGTAGAGAACACCTTGAGGAACAACATACTAAAATTTGAGGCAAAACGAACAAGTAATGGTTAGTTAAATTATTTTTCCTTGGAGAAATTAGATCTGGAATTCATTGTGCTGACCTTTAGAGTTCGTGGTCCGTAAAGTAACTTTCTTGTGAAAATCTCACTTTGATCTCTTAATGAAAGTTGTAGTGTACTTCTTGAGGTAGAACATATCAAGTCGGTGAAATCGTTGTTCTATGAAGAAACTGGATCTGGGAAAAACGCTACCTCGACCTAGTATGATTTCGTGACTTTTATAAAATCATACAGTTAAAATTTGATCATATGTCCTTAATAAAAGTTGTAGGTAACATTCTGAGGAATAACATACTGAAAATTTAGAAGAAATGAACATATGTAGGTCGGTGAAATGAGTTTCTTTTGAAAGATGATAATCTGGGAAAAGATGACACCGAGAACAGGGGGAATTAATCATCTATATCTATTAATCTAGAAATATTTGGGTTTCGATTTCTTCATGAGATATTTACCTTTAGGAATTTTCTATAATATATCAAAATTTCAGAATTTTTGGAGTTCATTTGGATATTTAATTTAAATTACTTCCGAAACTGTGCAAGCTGAAGTGTTAAAATTTAGAAGACTGTGATGCATGGACCGTAATGTTTTGTGTGAGATTATTTTGGTATGATGTTCTTCACGAAATATTTTCCTCTATATCTTTTATATAACATGTCTAATTTTTATAATTTATTAATGCTGTTTACTAATTTTTCAAGAATTATGACCAAAGGAGTGCAATCTGCTTTTATCCAAAAATTGCTGCACTTTCAAAAATAAGTGAATTTGCTCCATGTGATATAATGTCTTGAGTGGTTGATTATGTTGCATATATGGTGATGTTTGGCATATCATGTGACATCAAAAGATGGTTTAGATCTTTGATATTGTTGCTTCAAATGCCATGATGAAAATGAGATATATATGAGATTATATATATTGTGATAATAACGAGACCGTCGGAGGTGTGAGCCGACGATGCCCCGGGAGTGTTGGGATGCCCGGAGTGTGGGTGCTGGATGCCCGGAGTGTATGTCCCGGATGTCCTCGAGAGTTTCGAGATACCCGGGTAGTATACGGTACGTAATGTCCAGGGGGAATGCCTAATGGTATGGCGGTACGTAATTCCAGAAGCCCTGGAGGAGTGTGCCGGGAGGGATTCCTCGTGATGCTAGTTGGGATACGAGATGCCCGGAGTGTGTGTTCCAAATGCCCGGAGTGTGTGTGCCGGAGGCTCTCGCAATGCTAGGTTGGATGCGAGCGATAAATTATGGGATGTAAACATTAGTCCTTGGATGAAAAATAATGAGATCTTTGTGAAAGATAAGAACTGAAATTGAATCATGTGCATGGGTGTATGCATATGGCATGATGCATGATCTGCTTATGAAAGTAAATTGATGCTATTTGATGTTGAAAATGCGATCATGAAGGCATGAATGGATCTCATGGTGATGTATGCTTGATAACATGGATGATACGAATCATGGTGGTATATGCACATATGGCATGGTGATATATGCATGAATGCTTGATGATAAGTGCACGGTGGTATATGCACATATGGCATGGTGATATATGCATAAATGCTTGATGATAAGTGCATGGTAGTATATGCACATATGACATGGTGATATATGCATGGCTGCAAGGTAAGGTATGCTTGAATGCACGGATGTTATGTGCTTTGTTCATGATACATTGATTGTTCTGTTTGACGCATTGAGTAGTTTGGTGGATCTTTATTGCTGAGTGGTTGTACTCACCCATTTTGGGGATTAACATTTCAGACTAGATAAGATACCTCTACTGCCACTGCTACCGGTAGATGGATCAAGTGGTTGGATATGACCACGAGGAGGAGGATTAAAAAAGAAAGGAACTTTTGGACGCCAACACTGATTGATGGACTTTAAGTATACAACTGTTGGAAGAGATGTCGGTCATCTTTTGAAGTATAGTCGAGTATAGAAGACTCTGGAATTTTGATATACCGATGAATGATATCCATCTGGTTTAAGTAAATAAGAGTGTTTGGCTTTTACCTATAAATGTTTAGTTGGTGTGCATCGTTTTCTGAAAATAAGAAAGGGAGTTGATAGATGTGCTTCCGCCATATAAATTACGTAGGGACCGATCTAAAAGTGTAAACCCCCAGGATTGATAGACCTTCAGGTCAAGCAAGAGAATGATAATCGAGCTGTGGTGACCCTAACGGTTCGAGGGCTGTCGAGGGGTGCCACATCTAGAGTGATCCATCTCTTCACTAAATAGTCGCTAGCCTTTAAGCAACTCAACGCTAGCTTTGCCATAGAGTAAGATGAAGGCTCATTTGTTTCCATCTTATCACCTACAGTCCATGTATAAGTAACATTTGTTCAATCATATCGTGCTAGTAGTTTGATTTGCTTCTCTGTTTGCCCACGACTATAGTATGCTACGGTTCCATTGGTTGTTCCATGCCATTGTCTTCAAGGAATTGCGACCTCATTAGCAATCTCAACTGATGTTACCTAGGACACCTACGAAGGCTCAACTTGAAGCTCCATCTCACTCTTGCATTGTGATTTGTTTACTCCACTAGTTGTGTCTTAAGACTCCTCTACCAAAGCATAATAGTCTCATAAAAAATCATGTCTCTACTAACTAAAAAACTAAGCAATCTGGAATCAATGCACCACAAGTGGTAGCTTTCTATATAATGTGCATAGCATAGAAATATGCACTTGTTCACCTAGGCTCAAACTTACCATCACTTCCATGAACATATAGATGACATTTGACTACTCCAAATCTAAAGTAGTTGATGGGTTTTTCCAACCATATATCCTCTAGAGTATTCTTCTTTTTTTTTGGGGGGGGGGTCAAATCCTTAGTATCCTACTTTATAACATATGATGGAAATAAATTAATTAGGTAATAGGCCATTGTCATTGTTTCGGCCCAAAATTACTTGCGTAGTCTTGCATGTGAAAGCATCAACCAAGCTCACTTAAGTAATGTTTTGTTCTTATATGAACATCATGAGTTGTCCCGCAATAAAACCCTTGCCATTAATGAATAATCCTAATGTGGGTGGATTTGGTCAAGGAGATGCGGAAATAGTATACAAGATCCATTCCATGTCCAAGGCCTTTGTTTCATGACCACAATGTTCTTTAGTGTCTAAGGCACTATTCAGGGTCTCATAAGTCATTCTTTCTAGTAGAAATTGGTAAACTCCTTGTTGTTATTGGTTCTAAGACACTTGATATTTACATAATTGCTTGTCAATTAGTTCCTTAAGCTTCATAAATGGGTCAAACTCCTTGGATTTGTGCTTCAAAAAGTATATACACACCTTCTTTGGATAATCATCGAGGAATGTCAACATAGATTGGGCACCCCTTTTGAAAAAATCTGAGACGGACCCAGGACATCATAATGGATATAGTTAACTAGTTACTTGGTCAAATGGATATCTTTATGAGTTTAATCCTTGCAACTTGCCAAAATTGGAATGCTCCCATGGTCTTCCGTATTTTTTGACCCTTTGTCAACCCTCTCTCACCCAACATCGTTTGCCCTAGTCACATTTGCCATAATTGAGTCTAATTTGAGTTTGACTAGCTTGATAAAATTGTTGGAGCTCCTATCAAGTCCTGACTCGCTTGAGACGCACGACAATCTGGCCCGTTGTCATTCATTTCATTTAGGTCATTCGATTGCGATGTCCCAGGAGGCATCGCCGACCTAATCAATTTATTCGATTAAATACGCAAGTGGAAGCATAAACAACTCACCCAATCAACAAACAAGGATAGTCTTAACCACACTCATATATATACATATGCATTAGAAGATTTTCATATTATACAATCGGTGATCAAAATAGCTCAAACACACCAAACTATGTTTAGTTGCTCACCACATTCGATGAGTCTACAAGCATGGCCATGACCTCCACCAAAAATGGGTTGGGGTAAACTTAGAACCTCTAGTACTATGAAGGCGGTCCAAAAAGTATTACGAACCCCAATACCACCTAACTATCTATGGGCTCTAGAATGCGGGGCTCCGGCTCGACAATCATATTGGAATCAAGCTCGGGATTGGACACCTCCCCATTGGACACATCCACATCCATGGCATTCCAGCTGATGCCTCCTCCTGATCCTCTAACACTTAGAGGTCCATCAAAACCGCGGGTGGGACCATGTCTCTCATATCCTACCCAAAAATACCAAACTACAAAATGATGAGCCACTAGATGAGGAGGTCCCTCATTGACCCAAATGGTCGTGACGTAGCGCGTTTAACGCCAACGGTCTCCCCTATCGGATACTCAGTAACCTCCTAGCTATGCATTACGGGGAGTTTGAATCGGATCTAGCGAAAAGGCTCAGTCATTCTTAGGGCCTGTAAACATTCAACAAACAACAGTGAGATTAAACTCAATGAGTGAATTTCCTAGACCTTGCACAGGGAAGTTGTTCATCTTAGAGATGCCCTAAACATGCAATTCCTCTATTGATAGTAGATCAATAGCAAAGTTTCTCTTGTTTTGCCCTGACTATTTACGTGAAAGCATATCCACTTATTCAAGGCCATCATCGACAATACATAAGCTATTCCCATAACATTTCCATGCTCTTGATCCAATCATACAAATGCGCCACATAGTATAGTTATGCGCCCATGTCATGTAATAACCTAGACATGATCACAAATACATCTCATGCACTTTTCTCACAACCATGTCAAGATTATTATGGCCACTCAAGACCCAAGGCCAACTTGAAAGTTTGCTATCGTCTAGCATAACTGGGCATCATCTCGCCGCATCGAGCATGGCATCGTCCCACATAAATGCATCAAGACGGTACTCCTATAAGGAGCTTCATTCCAAAATCCATCCGCGAATAGCATCCTGTTGACTTGGGGCATTCGAACTTAATCAGGCATTGTCTCGCGTAAATGCATCAGGACGGGTTCTCTACCCCGCATAAACGCATTAGGGTCTTTAGGTGATCACATGGGCATACCATCACACGATTCATTTCCTATCTTTCTCGTTAACCAATGTGATGTCCATGCAATATGCAACAACCTATGCCATATGCCATCATATCACCCACGTGCGTCTCATATTATATCATATAAAAGTACCACACAACTTTACAAGTCCATGGCATATAAGTCACTCATCAAAGTAGGATAAGTCATTGCAACTCAACATAATTCATCTCTTGTTAACATAACACATCACACTTCACATATCACACTTTAATAGCTTATCGCATAACTACTTATCGATAAACTGTGATAAGCTATCGGCTTAAAACATGATAAGCTATCGATGAAAACATTATAAGCTGTCGAGATAACCTATCGGGACCCTATGATAACCTATCATACAAGACCCACTTATCAAATCAACAAAACATCATTTAGCCTTAATCTAGCCCTAAACTAACTCCAAATTGCAACAACAACCTTATTCAATGGCTAGAAAGCCACTCACACTCAAGTCCTAGCTTTAAAAAGCATTGGGGGAGGAACGGCAAGACCGAACAATGGTTGGGGCTGCTGGTCATGCCTCCAAAGCTCCTTTGAGTGGGCTAGACAGCTTCTTGGGCAGCTGCACGTCGACGGTGGGTGGTGGTCGGTTGCCGGTGAGGGAAATATGAGGAAAAGTGAAGAAGATGGCTTGAAAATTAGATGCAAATGGACAAGGAGTGGTTTGGCTATGGCAAGGAGGGAGAGAAAGATGAACTTGAGAGCCAAAGTGTGAAAATGAGAGTAAGGGAGAGATATGGACGAATTTAGGAAGAGAGGAAGAGCAGCCCATGCTTGGGCTATTGGATGGCCAAGATTACATCTTGCCATGTCCCATCCAAGATCAAGGGCTTGGATCACTCCTCACTTTACTTCTTGCCCAAGTCTCATTAATGCCATTTAATGAACCACTCATGGCTAGGCTAGAAGATAGGCTAGGTAGGCTTAGACTAGGCTAGGGGATTACATCACCTCCTTCATCTTCAGCACATGGGTGCCCTTCTCTAGCTCCTTTCGCAACTTGTCCTTTTGTCCTTAGTTGAATGAGAGGGCAATTTGGTCATTTCACCAAGATTAGGTACTGTTCACGCACATGGGGGTGCATTAAAGTCAAGATCTTGCAATGAAGGCTTGATGGACTTGGAGGACCCACAGCCCCACCATGGCAGCCCACCTCTTGGGCGTATGGGCCTTAGGCCACCCACTTGGGCTAGGCCCATTTGGGCCATCCATGATGGGCTTCGGCCCATTGGGTTGCCTAATCATGGGCTTGGGCCCTCGCCATGGCCCATTTCCACTTTTCCGAAATTTTGCATCTTGCCGAGGAAAAATTGAGTTTTTGTCTCAAGGTGGCATTTTCGGGGTTTTTGGGGTCTACCAATCCTTATTGTAATCCTGTTTGAAGATTGGATGCCCGTGTAGTTACGTTCTGAAAATCGGGGTCGGTTTGCGGATGTCACAGCTCCCATCACAGTCTCCCCCAATAGATGATAGAGAGAATTCATCTTCTTCCCCTTAATTAGTGTCATGGCGCTTCAAGAGATCTTTAGCACTCCACCTTGAATTGTGTCTTTGCACCCGATGTCATTGAGTATCTCCACAGAAATGAGGATTTTTTTTTCTAAGCTTTCATACGTGTCTCTCATATGTCAGTGTACCCTATTGTGCATCTGAATCTAAATTGTTCCTATCCTCGCAGCCTTATGGGTTACTTTATTCACCATTAGAATGCTACCACTATCTTCAAACTATTAAATAATGAACCGGTTCCTATGATGCGTCATATGATTAGAATGCCCCGAATCTATCATTCATTTGTGACGAACTGGTAGTCAAACACAAAATGGCATCTTCATCCGTGGTGCCCCTCCTTGGCAACGTGGGATGCAATACTTGTGGCATTCTACCTATGACCTTTGTTTCTCATCTTCTAGGTAATTTCTCCTCATGTATTTTTCATCTTGACACTCAAAGCACCTCACGCAACCTTTGGACTTTTTTTGGCATGATTTCAACTTGGTTTTACCTCGATGACTAGACCTTCGATGTGATCTTAACCTCGAATCACTAGTCCCCACGTAAGCGCCAAATTATTGTCTCACACCTTCCTCAGTCACTTCTTAGAGAACAAAATAGATTTTATCTCTTTTGAGGTAATTTTAATATGCCTGCATAACGGTGAATTGATACAGTGATCCCATGAATTTAGTAAAGATGCCAACAACCTCATGCCTCGATTTTCATCACTTAGGATCTCTTTGACATTCTTCAAATCCATCATGAGTTTGTTAAGCACATCAAAGTGAGCTCTAATGGGTGTACTTTCTACAAATCAATAATAAGACTATGAAGTTTTTCCCACAAAGTTGCAACATCCTTCAACTCACATCTCATCCAATAGGTTCAACAGGATTATACTCTTTTCCATCTCCATTATTTTATCCTTATTCGCATCTTTCACTGTTTCTTGAAACTTAGCCTTGCTCTTCCATGCTTTGGCCAAACCTTGAGTTTTTTTTATAATGTACGCATCCTAATGCTTCACAATCCAAACTTGTTTCTATCGTTAAACTTCTCAATTTCTACTTTGCTCTAAACATAAAGGGAATGACAGAATTTCCAAAGAAAGATCAAGCAAGTAAAAACCTCAAAACAAATCCAAAAAATCTTAGCCTAAGCTCGATGCCAATTGTTGTAGCAAAAGTTAGCGGATCTTGCATTTTAAGCAACATGAGAGAATGAGATCACCAGAGAAAGGAACAATAAAAAACATGAGGGATTTGCGTGGTTTATGTTGCGATGGGGCAAGCGATCGAACAAAATATAGACGGAAGAAGAAAAATAAATCGGACACCAGATTTACGTGATTCGATCGTAAAGACCTACGTCCACGGGGAGAGCGGCGAGCGAATTTCACTATAGATCAAGCGATACAAGGAGATTACACACTTGAGTCACTCAAACACTCTCTCGCTGTTTCCCAAACCCCAATTACACCAAATACACCAATTTTTTTTGGATGTAAATTACAAATAAACTTTGCCGCACGAGAAACACGAAGACCCACTATCAAGCACCCAGCGCCTATGGATGTCTCTCACAAACAGAGAAAACCATGGCACTCAAAATAAGAACGGCGCTTCGATCAACAACCAACACTTCGGTGGCATGCAGCTTCTCCTTTTATACGTAGGTCTTTGGCCGCTTCGTAGGGTTTCTTTTTCACCGACTTCGTACAAGCGCACACCAAAGAAAAGGAAATTCGTGTGCCCAAGGTCAAATAGTTGACCTGGGCCCACCAATTCCTTAATTCGGCTCACTTCACGTGCAGAGGGCTCCTTCACGCAAAAAAAGGAATTCTTCTTCGTGTATGTTGACTTTTGGGCCCCACCTGGTAAAAAGAATTCGGCTACTCCTCTGAAACGGAAATAAAACTTTGCTGCCCTTTTATTTTAATTTATATTTCAAAATTCAGCAATTCGTTTCGGGCTTAAACTCGAGTCATAAATTTAACAGTTTAGTTAAAGAGTTAAAACTTACTCCATGAGGAGTGCCAACCACAAATGATTCACTAATCAATCGGAGAACTACATAGTTATAATTGCTCATCTGTTTCAGCGTTTCCTAGTCTAGATTACACCCATTCCCATAGTCTTTAGCCCCACGTCATTGCTCAATAAGTAAATCACCGACAATTACCTTGTGGCTTGAAACCCCCTTGTCTCCACAAAGTAAACGCCTCAATTGGATTGGAATACTCTGCACAAAATTCATAGCTCTATGTTCGGCCAAAGAGAGAGTCCATTACTCGGCCAAATCAAAACTCTATTTTGTGCGACCGAAGAAGTCACATTTTGTCCCATAGTATATACACATTAGTAGTGGGTTTTTATAGTTGACGATCAACTATTGAGTGCAGTTCCCCCTCTTTCCCCTCTTTTCTACCATCTATACGTACGGTTTATTAATAAATAGATTATTTGGCCCTTCACATTCTTTGTATTTTCGGTTACCTCACCTTTTAAAATTCGTAGCATTGACAGCTGATGTTTCATGGGCGAGTTGATTAACAGTTTTTATATTTCTCTTCCATATGATTTTTTTTAATAACTTTTCGACGTGTTCTGTAGGCTTATTCACATGTTCTATAGGTCTTTTAAAAGCCATCATGGATCATCCTTTAATTATACAACCATCACACGTAACCTCATCTATATAATTTTCGCCAATAGAGATAACAACAGAACATTGCTTATTTACTTTAACCTCATTCCCTTTCTCATGCCAAAAAGGCTTGTAGGGATGCCTGATGGGCCTCCACCTTGAGATGCGATTTGTCAACCATGGCGGTGGCAACAACATCCTCACAACTTCCACTGCCACGAGAAAGTGCACTGAGTATGAAATACATCGTTATGAAGTCAATTGTTGTCCTCTTAAAAGAATGGCATCCAAGTTCCTTTGAGTGACGAGATTTTCCTTAATCTTGTAAGTGATTTCTTCTTCAATCGTTAAGTCTACTTGGAGCAAAGAGTCATATTGTGGCTCGTCTGTTCAACCTCCACAAGAGTAGTGATTTCCCTTTAAGACACTGAAGAAATTTGACTGTTACGATGGACAGTTTGAGATATTATTCAATGGTTTCAAGGAGGTCACCTTTGATGTAAGGTCGAATTTCCCTGGTTAGAAGATCTCTCTTTGGTCAACGACTTACGACTTCTCTTGCTTTTCCTATTGAGTTGCTTTCCACCTTCATGGCTGATTTCAAAACATCATTAAAGGTTCATCGATAGGGTATAAATTGGACAAGGTCAGCAATCTGCCAAGGTAAAGAGCGATAGTTTACTCCTCAGCCTCAACTTTATGACATCAAAGCATGACATGTTCACATTCGGCAGTGTATTCTTCAACAGACAGCTTCTCATTTTGCAGACTAGGCACGAAACTGGTTCGATAAAATGGGTCTGAGGTTTGGCTGTGCAATGCTCTTTACTGTTGTTCAATCTGAAGATGTGTTTTAATACGATTTGCATGGCATAAGTTGATGTACTAGCTATTAAACCCATAATGAGAATACCAAGAGTTTTATTGACTTCATGTCCTCTTTGTCTGATGCATGGTGTCTTCAAGGATGGCCTTCTCATGGGGGTTATTGATGAGGAACTGAGCATGAGTCATGGATATTCATATTGAGGAATCTTTGGCCAGTGAAGGTCCGGTGGCCTTTGACATGGTGGTGGCGGTGTAGGTCCGATGGAGGGGGTCATGCATCCTCTGGAAGGGAATATTTATGGAAGAGAGGAGAATTCGCTCTAGAGTTCTCCCCGCTCATTGTTTTCATCGACTTGCGGCTAGCGGCAACTCTTCCTTAGCACGGCCAATAGTGCACTAACGCCAAATGGGTTAGCATCCTCTCCTCAATCCATGCTTGCCATATGTTCAAGGAAATGCCTGAATTAAATCCGTTTGAGTTAGTCTGGAACTTATTTATTTTTCCTGAGGTTACATGAAGGTGTTTTGTATGGTATAAGGTTTCCATTATGTGTTTATTTTTGGTCAGGTTTCATTCTTAACAAGCTCATAACTCCCCAAGTTTTTTGGCTGCCTTCTGTTTCCTTTTGCCTTGTTCTTGTCGGTATGTCTCTGTGAATGTTTTCTGGATATTGCAATGTGACTGCGAGCATAAGTCTTGGGCGGATGGTGGTGGTTGATTGAGGTAGCAGCAGCACCAGCACCAGCGCGGTGACTGGGGATAGCCAAAGACGAGCCGCTATAGAACTACTCATCGCCGTTCTTCTCTGGCCGTCCCGATGTGGGCGATGGTGGACGGCTAGCTTGGAGGAGACGACACCATGAGGGGTAGTGACCAAAAGAGTCGACTAAATTGGCCTAGTTAGGGTGGGTGGAGGAGGGTCTGGGGCAGATGGTGGCATCATGACCATAACGAAAAGCAATCGAATCATTACAGATGCTCATTTTGGGATACTACTATTGCAGCAGTCATGGTTGTCCCTTTTTCGATCTCATGGATTTGGTTCCACTGTTTTGAGTTTTCTTTCCTTTCATTATCCTAGGCACTCATTAAAATATTTAGTTGCATATCTTGATTTTTTTTTTTTTTGTCTGGTCTTTATTAAACTTCTCCCTTTATTTCTACATCCACTCTAGAAGAAGCTTTGCGAAGCAAATACATGGTTGAGATCAGGGCTTGCAACTGATGTATCTCTTTTATTCGAGATAAGGATTGCAACCGAAATGGATGACTATGGGACTAGCATGCGAACTGCAAACATGCCTTCAGTCATGGCAGCTGTTGCAGCAGGGGGGAAATCATTGACATGAGAAATTTATTTGACCGCATTGGTGGATTTCAAACAGGCAATATAGCTTAAGGTTTTAGATTGAGCATTTATTTTCAGAGATTGAAGTCAAAGTGTTTACTCAGTAGATGTCGGCCGAGAATGATTCATTTGACAAGATGTTTTAAAACATCCATTTATAAAAAAGCAAAAAAATATAAAATAAAATAAAAATTATAAAAAATGATGATTCAGTCCTCTAAGCCCGTTCGCCCGTCCTATCTTCGTTTCTTTCTTTTTAGGCCCATGTTCATTACTTTTGTTTTGAGCCCATGAAAGCCTAAAAGGGGACCGGCCTAATATCTCTTCTTCCCTTTGTTTGCACGAACCAGCATCTGTGAGGAAAAAACGCCACAAGAGTGACGCGAGAAAAGCTGGGGCAGAGGGAGGGCTGGCTGGCGTTAGTGCTAAGGACGCGTAACGGAAAAGATTCGCAAAGGGGGGAGGAGACGAGTTTTTTGCGGAGGGGCTGGTTTTGAGAGGAGGAGAGATATACGGAGAGAAAGCTGGAGACGAAGATAGAGGAAGAGATACGAGCGCGTTGATATTGGAGCACATTGACTGAAGAACTTGAAATTGTTGCTGAGAAAGGTGGGGAAGTGAACAGGACCTTGTTAGACGCAAATTGCGTAACCTCAAAATCTCCATAACTAGAACAAGAACATGCATGATTGAGAATAAAGATTAACGCACCTGTTTTGGGATCCATTGTTCTTGAAGTAGAAGCGGAAACACAATGTTCCACGCGCAAGTCCTTCTCCTCTATTGCCCTCCGTATCACTGGCTCAATGAGGCGGCCCCCTCACGTGTAGCGTTAGGTAAACGCCCCTTATGTGAGGATACAGGTGAGAATTAGGGTTAGAGGAGAGACTTGAGCACTATTTATAGAGTTTTCAACCAATCCCTCTCATTACGGGCCGGCTCAACTCGGCCCACACTAGCCTTACCCATATTAGACTAATTAAGAAACCTACTATCTCACCTTAGACCAAACCCCGTAAAACGATAAACGTTAAACGGTAAATTACAATATCAATTAATGTAGTCCACAATTAGAAAAACTCTTACATTCTCCCACTTGGACTATATTAATTGAAATCGTACTGTATATGCGCACATTGGTCCAGAGATAATTCTTAATAGTCAATAATATCCCATAAAGTTTTAAACACCGAATCATGGCGGTAACTGCATGTATACACACAAAGCCTTCCATGGTCACGAGTGCTCTCAACTTTATTGATATGGATTCAATATGGTAGTGTGGCAAATGGATAACATCTCTCATAGAGAGATCCCATTTGTCAGTCACTATTCTCTTAACTTTAGGCTTCACAAAAACTTGTGCTACTAGAGAATGCTTTATGGTTCCAATGAACTCACATATGTCTTGTCCTTATGGTTAACATTTCTTTATGTATCACAAGACATATACACAAGGCTAATAACCGGATGCCCGGATGCCCCTAGCCTTCACTCAAGGTTTAAGTAATACCTTGAGACTTTTAACAATATATATATTCAACATAATAATAATCCATTCAAAAAAAATATATTATTGAATGCAAAAGTTGACATATATATATCGAAGTGTTACTAAATTGTAACAAAACAGATGTAAACTTTATTCAAAGAAAAATAAAACACAGCTCCCACTAAATAACAGCATCCCAAGATGCTCCTAGGCCCATACTAATGACATGTCGATCAAAAACACATGGGCGTAGGCCTTTAGTTAGTGGATCTACAATCATATCATCTGTAGGAATATAATTTACTGCAACGTCACAATTCTGCACTGATTCCTTTATAGTCAAAAACTTGACCTCCGTGTGTTTAGACCTCTTGAGACTTCTGTTACAAAACCTTCAGGCTGCACCATATAAACATCCTCATCAAGGTCTCCATTTAGAAAAGCAGTCTTAACATCCATCTGGTGTAACTCCATATCGTAATAAGCTACCAATGCCAAGATCACTCTAAAGGAATCTTTAGAAGAAACTGGAGAAAATGTTGCTTCATAATCTATTCCTTCTCTTTGAGTGAAACCCTTAGTTACCAGTCTAGCTTTAAACTTTTCAATCTTTCCTTTAGAATCCCTTTTAGTCTTGAATACCCATTTGCAACCAATAGGTTTACAACCTTCAGGCAATTCAACAAGCTCCCAAACACCATTGTGTTTCATAGATTGCATCTCATCCTTCATCGCATCTAACCACAAATCTGATTGAGGACATTAGATGGCATCAGTATAAGTCACGGGATCAACAACACAGCCTATATCATAATCAAGCTCTCCTAGGTAGACTAGATAGTCTGGTGGTATAGCTGAACATCTTTCCCTAGTTGATCTTCTGAGTGGAGCTACTTCAACCTCATTTTGAATTTTATCAGGAATTGTCTCAACAATAGGATCATGTGCCACAACAGGCTCAGTTTGTTGCGCAAGAGGCTCCATTATTGTCTGCACAGGATGAGACAGGGGATCCAAAGAATCCCACCATACTATCATCTTCGATAGCTTGTGAGCAGCTACCCTTTTCAGTTACATCAAATTCCAGAAATTTTGCAGTCTGAGATTCCACAATTCTTGTACCTCCATTAGGATTATAAAATCGATACCCCTTTGAATGATCTGGGTAAGACACAAAGTAACATCGAGTAGTTTTGGAATCCAATTTACTCAATGTTGAATTATATAACTTCACTTCTGCTGGACATCCCCAAACTTTAAGATGATTCAAGTTAGGTTTACGTCCAGTCCACAACTCAAAAGGGGTCAATGGAACTACTTTAGTAGGAACACGATTTAGAATATAAAGAGCTATTTTCAAAGCTTCACCCCACAGAAAATTAGGTAAATTGGTCCTACTATTCATACTTCTCATCATGTCCATAAGAGTACGATTGCGTCTTTCAGCTACACCATTTTGTTCAGGACTTCCGGGCATAGTAAACTGACCTATTATCCCAGAATCCTCTAAGTATTTAGCAAACCACCCTTTAAGTTGGCCAGCATCACCGTGCTTACCAAAATACTCACCATCACGATCAAATCTGACAATCTTAATAACTTTTCCCAATTGTTTCTCCACTTCAGTCCGAAAAATCTTGAATTTGTCAAGAGACTCAGATTTTTCTTTAATCAAGTACAAGTATCCATACCGAGAAAAGTCATCAATAAATGTAATGAAATAAAAATTTCTGCACAAGGTAGCCGTATACGGTCCACTAATATCAGTGTGAATAACATCCAACAAGTCTGAACTTTGTACAGCAGATTTCTTCTTTATCTTAGTCATCTTACCTCTGCAACAGTCTACGCAAGTCTCTTTATCGCCTTTAAGAGTAGGCAAGATATCAGCCTTTATAAGCCTTTCTACTCTATCTTTAGAGATGTGACCAAGACGTTTATGCCACAATGCATAAGACTGTTCCTTAGGTAGAGGTCTTTTGGAAACAACCTTTTCAGCTGAATAAGCAACGTATATGTCGTTGGGAGATAAGTTCAATTGATATAATCGATCGGATAAATTGCAACACCTAATCTTATTTGAATCATAAAACATGGAAATAGTATTACTCTTTATTTCAAAAGAATATCCACACATGTCCAAACAAGACACAGAAATTAAATTCCGCCTAAAAGAAGGTATGTAAAAAGTATTTCTTAACACCATCCCAAAACTAGAATCTAAAATCAAAATAACATCTCCCACGAATTCAACGTCAACTCCAACGCTGTTTCCAACAGTGAGCTTTGATTCATCCTGAGTTGGTGTCCTTCGGTTTATGAACCCCTTTAGGCTCTCTCTTATTTCTCTTAGACAACCAAGCCTCAAACTTGCTGCAACGTTTCTTCACATGTCCTCTATCCCTATAAAAGTAGCAAAGAACACCATCCTTCTTGGTAAATGCTTTCTTAGGACCCAGAGTGTTAGAAGGACCTGCACCTTCAGAATTTCCTTTGTTGTTGGAAGGACAGGCAACTTCTGAATTGCCTTTATGGGTATAGTTCTTCAACTTCTTACCCTTGTCACTAGCAGAACTAGAAGCATAAAGAGCTATATGTCCTTTATATTTCTTCAATTTCTCTTCCTCTGCCACCAACCTTGCAATCAGGTCATTAACAGACCGGGTTTCATCTTGGGAACTATAATTGGTCTTGATAATCCCAAAATCAGGAGGAAGAGTATTTAGAGCTTGATGGATAATGCAAGCAATAGGAATTTCAACATTGAGAGCCTGAAGCTTTGTTTGTAAATCAACCATCCTCGTAACATAATCTCTAACTCCACCCGAACCATCATACGTCATAGTAAAAAGTGTTTGCATGTGTGTTCCTATCTCAGCATTAGGTGAGACACGATTTCTGGCCATCAAGGCTTCCATCATCTGCCTAGCATTGCAGTTTGCAGGCAAACCACTTTTCAAGTGTTCCTGAATGGAACGCTTCATGGACAGCAAGCAAATTCTATTACTCTTTTCCCATGCAGCAAAATTTGCTTTTGAGCCTCGTACTCTCGGCAGTCAAATCTGCCGGCCGATCAGTAGTAAGAGCCATATGAACATCTGCCATCAACATAGCAAATAGAAAATCCTCTCTCCATCTCATAAAATTCGAACCAGCAAGAACCTCAATGGTGACGGAGTTACCATTTACAGAAAAGGTGACTGAAAAACAAGCAGTGTATATAATCAGCATCATGTGAGTATTGTGTAACTTGACGTACAAGTACACATCCAGAGAGTTACTTGCAAAATCACATGATCACCTTTGGGCAGAATACATGACATGCAATTGTACACTCCCCACATGATAAGGGTTATGAGAATATATTCCAATCTTCGTGAATTCATCACCTTTGGACATATGAACCATTAGGATCGGTCACTCCTCCACCACACTATCATGTATCCCTCCATGAACTAATAAACAATCACCTCCTTTGGGAATATGACTATGCATTAGACCAGGAGACATCCCAATTAATATACGAGATCGAAATTTCTCAAACTCAACTAAGTGTGCCACTTTGACGGTCACAACTCAATTGAATCCTTGAAACTCTCTCATATCAGGGATATAATCTTTACATCTCACATACATCATATACATGTGATTTAACTTTAGTGACATCATATCACTCAAATCACATGCCATGCTAATTACATTGCCTTATTCATTAATAAAATACAATAAAGTTTTAATTTTTATTAATGAATCACACTTTTATAATGTTAATGTGATAACATACCAGTAATCCAACACATGTATTTCCAAGAACACAGAAAATACAAGAAAAATACGCGAAAATATACTAAAAATTCACGTATTTAGGGCTTTGTATGTATTTTCACATCCATAAAATCATCAAATATATAAAATAAATATACCATAACGTAGGAAATAATCATACGAGTCCATCGCTGCTGGCCACGCGCGAATTGGAGCCTCCACGCGCCCACACGCGCCGCCTGAGTGCGCGGCGCGTGGAGCACACGCGCGGCACGTGTTCGACGCGCAGGAGGCGCGTAGCCGTGCGTGGGGGCGCGTGCGACCTCCTCCGGCGACGTGGCGCCCACGGTTTTCTTCGTCTTGTCGAGTCCGAATATACAATTTAATTTAATTTTTATTGAACGAAAAGTCTCGAAAATCACAAATTATGGCAAGATCCGCACTAATTAGGGCTAATCCGTACAAATTAGGGCAAAATCAATTGCGTTCAAGTTCTAAGATTATGGAGGCTCTGATACCACATGTTAGATGCAAATTGCGTAACCCCAAGATCTCCATAACTAGAACAAGAACATGCATGATTGAGAAGAAAGATTAACGCACTTGTTTTGGGATCCATTGTTCTTGAAGCAGAAGCGGAAACACAATGTTCCACGCGCAAGTCTTTCTCCTCTATTGCCCTCCGTATCACTGGCTCAATGAGGCGGCCCCCTCACGTGTAGCGTTAGGTAAACGCCCCTTAGGTGAGGATACAGGTGAGAATTAGGGTTAGAGGAGAGACTTGAACACTATTTATAGAGTTTTCAGCCGTCCTCTCATTACGGGCGGGCTCAACTCGGCCCACACTAGCCAGCCCATATTAGACTAATTAAGAAACCTACTATCTCACCTTAGACCAAACCCCGTAAAACGATAAACGTTAAACGGTAAATTACAATATCAATTAATGTAGTCCACAATTAGAAAAACTCTTATAGACCTCGATTCGCAAACTTATTCACAGGCAACAGCCTTCCTGTTGTCAAATATGATATAGATATACTCCTCATTTTTATCTTGATTTTTGCGTAACCTACTTCTGCTAATAATATTTAAGAGAAGAGAATAAGTGATTTCAGAGACGAGGAGAAGAAGTAATGAGATAGCTTTAATTGTTTCATTTTTGTCTACAGGATCTTCACTCAAAATCAAGCATAGACCGTTTTTCTCAACTTTTGTGCTTTCTCTGCTGGTGTCCTGCCTATATCTCAACTGCGGATGCCATGGAGACCGGTGTTTTTATCTGGATTCATTTGGTCTTTGCTGCACCTCAACTTGTATCTCTTGTTTTAGCTGGATTTGTTGATGCAAAACGTGGTCTTTTTTGCATCTGAAGCAAGGTACAGTGGAGTGCTGCCAGACTTAGGCCTCACCTGGCCTTGGGGAAACTAGGAGTGCAGCCTGAAAGTGATCTTGTTGAACAGATTGTTGCTCACAGACTGGCTCGGATTCTTTCTTGACCGCTTTGAGGTAAGGATGGTTAACTAGATTTTTGTGGAAATATTGACGATGATGGCAGCACTTTAAATTGTTAGAGAGGTCAGAGTTAAATGCATGGTGATGCTCATTGTACTTGTATTACATATACTCAAGATGCATAAAAAAAAAAAAAAGGAGTACTGGAATACTTGATTAGGTTTGCAACTTACATAAGTCATGCATCAGCAAACTCAAACTTGGCTAATATAGGATGAGTCATTGATGGGTCATGACTTAGTTGCCTCTGAGTTTTCTGGCTCATCTATAATGGACATGAGAGGGCTGGCTACATGGGTCCATTTTTGATAGTTGAGTCTAATTAGGACATACCTTGTTTGATGATTGTGTTAGGCAGTTCCTCATGTTTTTGACATAAGCACGACTAGCATGAACTCAACGTACTAATTCGCATTGTTTTATTGTATCGCTTTAGAAATTGCCATTCCTAACTCTATTTCAGAAACCCAACTGTGGACATGGGTTCTGACGGTTGAAACATTGTCCTTGTTATGGTCTTTTAGAAACTCCAGAAACTTACAACTTCTCATTAAGGGGTCCTTGTACGTTTACCCTCTTGATCATTGCCAATCAAAACATATTTTGAAAAACCTACAAATCACGTGTATTATGTTTTCTACAGTGGTGTCACTATTACAATGGGTATTGGTTCAGATGGATATAGTTTCTGTAAAAGAGAAAGAATGATGATAGAGAGAACAAAGACCAATTAAGAAGAGAGGGAGCGGTAAAGTTATTCATGAGCAGTCTGTTTTCTTAACAATAAATCGACCAAAAGCATTAGTAATATTAAACATTAATCAGTTCATGAGTTACTCAACGATGTCCTCATAGAAGAACTTCTTGAAATCTTCCATGTGCTCTATTTGCAAGCCCACGGCAACCACCAAGCCACCTGCTTCCTCAGAACTTGGAAGAACCAGACAATCGCCGTCGAAATCGTGGTTCCCAGGCCCCATGTGAATCTCTCTCCCCCACCCAAAGTCAAGGCCGTACAACGGCATCGTCAACCAGCTCACCACCCCGAGATTAGGGTTTCCAAAGAAAAGCCCTTGTGTGCTTCCTAGCGCATGCAGATCCTGAAACATGGTCAGGTCCGGTTGTCTCCGGATGTGCTCAATGGTTGACTTTACATGTTCGTAGGTCACTGCCTCGATGGCCTCTCGAATCTTGCTTGAGGTGCACCTGAGCGGGCTGGACACCAGCTCGCCGGACGTGCCAGCTGCGATGACGTCAAAGGTCGCATTGCCAAAGTATCCGGGCTTTAGGGGTGGCTGCAGGCGGCTGCGGGCATCAACGCAAATGCACAGCACGGTCGGTTGCTCAGGCTTGTGCTTGCGTGCCTTGCATGCACACCGCCATATGTGTGCGGCCATCGTCTCGTATCGGGTGTAGGGGCGAGGGTTGTTGCAGGCCCGTTCCTTGTTCGCCGCCTTCTTTAGGGATTCAACCTGGGTCTTCGTCAACTTTAGCAAGGCCATGGTGGTCTTCTTCATGCGCTGTTCTAGGTTTTTAGTGTGGCCGATTAGCAATGGCGGGTGGTTAAACTCGGAGTGCTCCAAGTTTGGCGGTGGCAGCAGTACGCCGGATGGATCTTCACCCACCCATAAAACCTTGTTGAATACAAAAAATCATGCAAAAGATTACACTCATTGAAGTTATGAAATAAGAGACTGTATGCTTCGAGCTTTATGTACTTACATGCAAGATGTCAATATCTATGTTTTGGCACAGAAAAGTGACGACTAGAGAAAATATTCGTTACTAGCACTCACACCTACTCTACGCGCTTGCACACTTGCTTTTTGGATGAACTAGTACTTCGAGTATTAACAATGCAAATAGAGGCCTGTCATGGATGAAATCATGTTTTTGGTGTTTATGTAGAAAGTATTTGACTATATTGGAAGCGAGCAAGAAAGATATCAAGCATCGATAAGGAAGATTCCAAGTGTGTTATTTAAGAATCCAAAATTGAAAAAAAAAATAAAAAATTGAAAGTTAAAAACAATATTTTAAAATTATCTGATCGGTAATCTTGGAAATTAGCTTGAAATACAAGTTGATATAGAAACACATTCGAGAACATGTAAAGTATATAGATTTACAATGTATAAATTTACAATCGTACGGCTGGATAATCAAGCAATAACACGTTGCCATTAGGAGCGAAGTAAACAGGGCACAATAAAAATATGAAATGAGTTTAATAGTTCTCAACTAAGCATGATAATATAATGGCTTTGAAGAAACAGACGCCTCCTTTGCTCGGTGACGACAAAAGCAAAACTCCATAATTAAAGAGAAAAAACAACCATTCGGAAATAGAAAAAAGCGGAGAAGGTGAAACGAGACACAAAACTCACAAAATTTAATTGCATAGACGTAAAATGTTCTCAAAAGGAGCTTCATTGTTGCTTGTAAAGCCAAAAGGCAGAGGCTTCAATGATAAATTATTCTCTTGTAACGGGGAAAGTACCAAATTTTTTTTAAACTTAGTGCATTTGTACCAATTTAGTTATAAGTTTTTTCACTAAACTAATTTAATTCTAAATCTTTCCACATTGGTACAATTGAGCCCATCTAGTCAATTTAAGTAGGAAATTACTAACGTCGATGCTGGCTATCCTTTATAGCACGATCGGCGTTGACGTAAATGTTTTTATTTAATAATTTTTTTAAATTTTTTTCTTTATATTTTGCTTTTCATTTACTTCTCTTTTCCTTCTTTCTTTTTTTCTTTCCTTTCTTTTTTCTTCCTTGTTTTCCTTTGCCAGCCTTTATGATGGCTAGCGAGTAAGAGGGCCGAAACGCCCTTGTTGGCCCCAAGAGAGAAGGCCATTGCCGGTCTTTGGTGAGGGCTGGGCAAGTTCGTCTCTCGCCAAATCCGATGAGGGGACCTTCACTCAGCCCTTGCTTGAGGTAGGCAAGGGCTGGCAAGCACTAGGAAACCCTCTCGAACCTTGCCTAGACAAGGCCCCTAGCCATCTGGGCAAGGCCGCCACCACAAGGTCCCCTCACTAACCTCTAGCGAGCCTCATCCAAGCAAGGTTGTCCCTTGCCAGGGGCAGGGTGTCCTGGTGCTCACCAACCCTTGCCAACCTCTAGCAAAGGTTGGGTGAGGTTTCCCTCGTTAGATCTAGTGAGGGGCAGCCTCCCCTAGTCCTTGTTGGTCCTCGCCAAAAGGCCAACCAAGGCTATAGTCTCCACTAGGGCTAGTGAGAGTGTCACAAACCTCTCTCTCATCGGTAGCCGATGCCTCCATTGGCCATCACAGACGTTGGCGGAGGAAATAAGGAAGAAAAAAAAGAAAGGGAAAAAAAGAAGAAGGAAAAGAGACGTAAAAAAAAAAGGGAAAAGGAAAAGAAAAAGAAAAAATTAATAGAAAATTTAAAAAAATTAAATATTAAATGAAAAAATTCACATCTATACTGATTGTGCCACATAGGACG
Source organism: Eucalyptus virginea (assembly GCA_014182375.1). Taxonomy (NCBI): domain Eukaryota; kingdom Viridiplantae; phylum Streptophyta; class Magnoliopsida; order Myrtales; family Myrtaceae; genus Eucalyptus; species Eucalyptus virginea. The sequence goes on along the minus strand of CM024516.1, from coordinate 33,550,762 downwards.
ATAAGTGTTCACATCAGTAATTTCGGCCTAAATTAGCCGTATGGACTCAATTGGTACTAATATAAAAATGTTTAGAACTAAATTGATCAAATTGAAAAGTTTATGATTGAATTAATACTAATATAATAGGTTTAGACTTCTTGGGTACTTTTCCCTCTTGTAATGGGTAGTGGGGAGTTAACTTAAACTGAAAAAAAAAAAAAAAAGTCCAATTATTGCAAATTATATGGTCAACCCAGATTTTTTGAATTGGTACTTTGGTTGTCATTTATATGCAAGCAAGGGTAATAAATCGTATGATTCCAAAGAGTGTTAACTTAATTCATTAGAAAAATTTAGTGCGTCCTCTTAGTAGCCAAAATATTCGTTTACATGATTTTTTCAAAAAAATTTCATGTTAACAGTGTTAAAAGGTTATAATTCACTTGCTTGGTCTTTCATGTTTCTTCGGCTAACCAAGTCTCTATTTTGTGCTCTAAATTATGAAAAAAAAAAGAGGATTCGCATGCTGTGTTATCGAAAAGAAAAATCTTTCAATCAATGACTGACCTTTCTATCATAATACGGCTCAACACTCAGTGGCTCGCCACGGGCGAGCCGGGCCCACTCGTTCATGAAATGAGTAGCACTTGGCCCATCAGCAACCGCATGAGATATAGTGGTGCTCAAAGCGAGCCCACCACACTTGAACTTGGTGACTTGAACTAGCAATAGCGGCAGCTCATGGATCGGCGTCGTGTAGTCCACGCTTGGCACAATCTGTTCAAACTCCTGAGATGGACAAAAATCGCCCAAGTCATTGAGCGTGCCTTCGGATTCGGCCTCGATGAGCCAAACGCCCATGGCATTGCAATCAAGTCGAAGCCGTCCCCTGTCGAGCCGCTCGAGTCTTCCAGCGAGCGGATAGAACGGGACCAGCACACGGCTCAGTGAACCCCGGAGAATGTTGAAGATGGCATCGGCTGGGTGGAGCCATTCAAGGGGTAGTTTGTAGAAGTAAATGTTGGGCACATGGGTGATGGTGCCAATTTGGTCCAGCTCTGAGAGCGGTAGGTGGCCACCCCATGTCGCCGTCTCAGGCTTTATGGTGTAAGTACCTTGGTACCTCACAGTGATGGACATTTCATTGGATTGTGTTAGAGAAACAAGTGTTGTAATGGGAGGACAACTTTTCGTGGGGATGACAAGTGAGCCCTTGACTTTGCATCTAAATTGAGGACAATTTGAGAGAGGTGATCTTGGAGACGCATCACAATTGATGAAGAAAAAGGGAGGAAAAGAAAGAAAGGCCAAAATTTGGAAGCTTCAAGTGACGTACTATTTCTTCCGTCTCACAATGACAAAATATTAAAGTTACCATTTGAACCGGTCAGAAATTGGGAAGTTTCATGTGTATAGTGCTAGATAAGACGTCAAATAAGAGGGTTGGTGACAATTAATGATATGCTGCCAGAAAAGATGTCAAAAGGGGGTTGTTGACAATTAATGAGGTACAATGAATATGTATACTACCAGAACTAACGGAGGGGAAGTTTCTCTCTCTTGCCCCCTCTTTTCTACTCTCTAAATGTAAGGTTTATTAATAAGCAGGTCATTTGATTATTTCCTCTATGACTAAGTTTCGATGCTGCAATTAATTAATAAGCGTAAGGTCTATTTTTTTGCCCTTCCTGTTACACTAATATTATTCAATTCCACCGGAAGCTCTATTTTTTTTTCCCATTTGGCTTATTAATAAATAGTTCATCACATTGGCTATTTTTTATTTCTAGAAAGGAAAAGCTTCAACGCATTATTGTTTTCACATGCTTTGTGTTTTCTCTCACCTCAACTTTTGAATTAGGAAATCATTTTCATTATGTAAGGAAAAACAAAGCAATGGCTTCTTCTTTACTATGCTTACAAGTACTGTTGTTTAATTTGGAGCAATAACATATGATGTTTCAAGTGCAGAGGATGTGGAAATGAATAATAATAATAATAATAATAATAATAATAATAATAATAATAATAATAATAATAATAATAATAATAATAATAATAATAATAATAATAATAATAATAAAACAGAATGTCTTCCGCGCATGAGGCGATACATGATGCTTTCGGACTTTCATGTGAGAAATATACTGTTCGTATTCTTAAAATATTATCGTTCTCCTCTTCCATTTGTATCTAATGACTTTTCGACGTGTTCTCATTGGCTTATTCACATGAGCACCTGCACTAGTATCACCTTAATTCGAGCACACACCTGTGCAAGAGGAGTAAAATGTTGTTGTATATTTAAATAGTTTTGAGATATTGAAAATTATTAATTTTGTAAACATTTTTTGAGCATAGATGATTTGCAACAAATTTGTCCGCTATTAGTATGAAACGGTTTTGTAATGCTCATATAAAATTTTTGTAACATTTGATTGATTTCTTCGTAAACCCTTCACCATTTTGTAAACTCGATTATACACATAACGTTGTTCTTTATTATTATTATTATTATTATTATTATTATTATTATTATTATTATTCATTGCTGAATAAAGAAAAATATACATTGTATCTTGGGAGAATAGCCACTTGAGTCTTAGGGCCTATATGGTAACATTGTTATTACTTTTTTTTTTTTTCTCTTTTGCTCATTAGAATAGAAAAAGAACATAATTCAATTTTGTAAGGTCAGTTAGGGGGTGCATGGCAACACTTCTACTCTTTTCAATTTCCATTCTTTTGCTCCTCAGAATAAAAAAGAATAAAATCCGTTTAGTGATGTCAATTAATTTTTCTATTCAAGGAAAGTGTCCGGAGAATAGATGTGGAACAAAAATAAGAAGTAAAAAAAAAAAAAAAAAAAAAGCTTATTATTCTTAGGAATAATTTCTAGAAATAAGCCTTTTCTTTCTCTTTTTTTTTAAAAAAAAAAAAAAAAAATCTTCTTCTTCCTCTTCTAATCAGCTGGTGGAAACTTGTCATCACTAGCCATCAATCGTCAGGCATTGCCGGTCGCCCGCCACTACCCATTGCCATCTGCTGGTCGTAGCCACTAGCCCACTGCCCACTGTTGTCGTTGGCAGCTAAAGGAGGAGAAAAAAGAGAGGAAAAAGAGAAAAGAAAGAAAATTCTAAAAAGGTTATTAAAGAATTAAAAGAAATTCTACCGCACAAAAAATTTGCAAATTGTACCAAATGTATTCTTGTTCTTTTTCTATTTTCGGAATAGAAATTTTATGTAGTTACTAAACATGTTGTTTTACTTAGAAATTGTTCCAAAGAATAGAAATAGAAAAAAACTATTTTTTAAAAGAAATTATTCCTCAGAACAAAAATGTTACTAAACAGTTTAATTTTTCTATTCCCTAGAATAGAAAAGTAATGAGAGAATAAATTTGAAATAGAAATAAGAAGAAGAAAAAAAGTAACTTCTTATTCCAATGAATAATTTATAGAAATAAGTCATTTTCTTTTTTCTTTTTTTATTTTTTATTTTCTTCTTCTTCCTCTTCTAATGGAGACTCACCACCCGCCACTGCCGGTCACCGACTTATTCTGCTACCACCAATGGCCACCGCCGTGAACTAGAAGAGGAGAAAAAAAAAGAGAGGAAAAAAAGAGAAAAAGTATTAAAATATTAAAAGAAATTCTATGGCACAAAAATTTTGTGATTCATACCAAACGTATTCCTATTTTTTTTTCTATTCTAAAAACAGAAATTTTGTATAGATATCAAACGCATTGTTTTGTTCATAATTGTTTTGGGGAATAGAAAAAAAATCTCTAAAAATAAAATGTTCCCCGTAATAGAAATATTACCAAATAGACCTTTAACTTTTCTATTCCATGAAATAAAAAAGTGGTGAGGGAATACATTTGGAATATAAACAAGAAGTAGAGATAAGTAATTTCTTGTTCCCGGAAATATTTTCTAGAAATAAGTCTTTTTTCTTTTTTTCTTTTATTCTTCTTTCTCTTCTAATGGAGACTTGCCGCTTGCTATCGTTGGTTGCCCGCCACTGCCGCTGCCATTGATCGTTTGCTGCTGCCAACTAAAGGAGGAGAAAGAAGAGAGAAAAAAAAAAAAAAGAGAAAAAGTATTAAAATATTAAAAGAAATTCTATAGCACAAAGAAATTTGTGATTTGTACCAAACACATTTCTTTTTTTCATTTTTTCTATTTTGGAAATAAAAATTTTGTATAGACCCTAAATACGTTGTTTTATTAAGAAATTGTTTTAGGGAATAAAATTAGAAAAAAACTATTTCTGAAAAGAAATTTTTTCCCGAAATAGAAATTTTATCAATAACACTATAATTGTCCATTTCTTCTCTGATTTTGACACTTGAATATCCAACCGTATCAAGTTTGATATTTGGGGTGTCCAGCACTAAAAAAATGACGGTTCCTAAAAGTTAAAACCTTAAATTACTTCTTTCTTCTTTTCTTCTGTCTTGTAGTCGTTGTTCTCCATCTTCAAGAAGCTCGTGAGCCTTCGCAACTCTCTGGAGATGTTACTGCACATGGACAAGTCACTAATGACCTGAGAGAGCTCCGGTAGCTCCACTTTCGATGCGCTTGACTTGAACTACTTGGCTGCAGTGATGGCGACGACGCTATTGTAGTGAGTTGCGAGCTCACCGAGGCACACATTAATGAGCCAATGGAGATGAACTATGGCCTGTCAATCGCGGAGCTCGAGAATGGCCACGTGCTCTCCCTCCGGTACAAGTTGGAGCGCACTGTGGCGGTGGATTTTTGAGGTGGAAAGAGAGAAGCGTTGGAGAAACATTCCCATGAACTTGGGTAATCCCAAAACTATCATTGAGTGTAAGTGCTCGTGATGATTATAAAGACCACGTGATCTTCATGATGTGTTTTCATTGGAACTAAATCACCGTGATCAACATTATTCACTTATAATTGACACATGATGATATCTGTATGACATACGAGGATATCAAGTCACTTACGATTATGAGATAATGATCATGTGAGCTGCTTGTAGAGACGTTAAAATAGTGGGTTGGCAACTGGAACAACACAACAGGAGAACTGAAAGTTGTCGAAGAATAGGAAACAATTTTTGTCAAATGTGTTAAAGTGTTAACACCTAAATTTTGGTTAAGTATTTATGATAAAAATTACATAGAAAATTGGGGACTAATTTGACCCTAACGAAAATGATTTTTCCAATAAGTTCTATTTCCTATTTTATTTTCCCTTTTTAACCTTATTTTTGAATAAATTAATTATATTAAAAGAAGAAAAAAAGAAAGAGGGCCCATAGGGGCTAGGATTTCACGCCCAACCCCTTCTTCTTCTTTTTCCTTGTGTAGGCCCAGGGCTCATTCCCATCTATTCTTTCCCTTAGCCCAGCCCCCTCCACCTTATCTTCTTCCTTCTTCCTTCCTTTGCAACCCACACATGCAAGAGACATAGGCAAAGGAACGAGGGTAGACCAACGATGGAGGAGACATCTCGTAGGCACCTTTAATGCTTGTCTTCAATGCCGAGATAGGACGTTGGTTTGGCCAAGGGGAGGCCGATCGGCACGCTAAGGACCAACAGCTGAAGCCTCCGTCAACCAGCTTCCTCAACCTATAAATAGGGCATCGAGCGGAGGCCAAAGAAGACACGAAGAGGGGTAGCGAGCTCAAAAGACTTCTCCCGAGAGACTTCAGGCGAGGCCTGAGAGTGACTAAGCTTGAGAGGAGAGAGATTGGAGAAAAGCGAGTGAGATCAGAAGGCAATGAGTTGATAGTTGGGAAGATACGATCTCCATTGTTAGATCAAGGAGAGATCTACAAATACGATTCATCCTATACTTATATATAAGGGTCTCCTCCTCTTCATTATAATGACTTGTTCACAATTGAAATATAAATTCAGAGCTTTTCTCTCTAGAATTTCTCTCTCTAAGATCTTTGTGAATCGAGTGTGAGTAAGGCTACTTAGGAGAAATCCTAAGGTCGCACGGGTTAGGGAATGCTGGATCGATCTGCCCGTGATAAGTGGCATCAGAGCAAGTTTGTTCCAAGCACAATGGTTGATCCATGTTCTGATGAAGCGCTCTTCATGGGTGTCGACCGTGATGATCGTGGGAGGAACGTTGAGAAGGCTACCACCAAGGGAAAGAAGAACCAAGGTGTTTCAAGTTCAAGGGATCCTATGGGGGGCTTGAACCATCGGATGTCAAAGATAGAGACATTCACCATCGATGTCCAAGGATCAATCGATGACTTTACCTAGGCTATCAATGGAGTAGAGGCCGGAAAGGAAGAGCTTGTGGCCAAGATGCAAGAGCTCAAGGTCAGCACGGGTGAAATTTGACACGAGTTGTTGGAGACCCTGAGAAAAGAACTCCAACAATGGGATGAGTCCTTGGAGGCCATGATGGTGGCAATGTGCGCGGAAATAGATGAGTTCAAGGCGAAGCTCGTTAGATTGAAAGCGGCACGTGTGAATGGGTTGATCACCATGCAAGCCAATTCATGAACGGATGCGCCCAAGCCAAAGGAGTTCAAAGGCTCACGGGTGGCTAAAGACGTGAACAATTTCCTATGATACATGGAATGATACTTCCAAGTCATGGGGATCAATGATGACCAACTACGGGTAAACACTACATCCATATACTTAATTGATAATGCACTATTGTGGTGGCATCATTGGTTAGATGATAGGTGTAAAATCTTATCATGACTTAGGGTAGGTTTGTTAAAGAGTTTCGACAGACTACTATCTCTCTTATATAGAGGAGGATGATCGTGATGAGCTAAAGCGCCTTGAGTAGAAGGGTGGGGTGTGTGACTATGTGAAATGGTTTTCAGAATTACTATTTCAAATCCCTTCAATGAACGAGATGGAGGAGTACCACCAATTCATGAGTGGTCTCAAGCTTTGGATCAAATAGGAGCTTAAGCGGTTCAATGTGGGAGATCTCACAACGGCTATAATCGTGGCCAAATTCTTCATAGAATAAAGGCGCCTCCCATATTTAAGTCAAATTTTTGTCTGAAGGACAAAGTCAAATGGTGGGGAAGAGCGGGGAAGATCTTGGGATTGGCTTTGGGCCTTTCCTCACCCGAATGGAGGCAAACCACTGGCTGGCCCTCCTAAAGCTCACGCGAATTTGAGTGGTGGGGGACAAAGGAAGGTACATACTTATAAATACTTCTTTTGAAATGCTCCACACTTGGCATGAGATTGCCCGAATAGTGCAAAATTGGCGGCCCTTTGCAAAGAAGAAGAACCAAAAGAGGAGTTGCGGTTCGGTTTGTTGCAAATTCTAAGCACAATCAAGTCTAAGGAGGTGAAAGAGCCTGAGGGACTTATGTTCACAAACTTGAAGGTTAGAGAAACCATGATGAGTACACTCGTGGACATAAAGGTATCTGATCTCTTTATATCGAAAGAAGCCATGAAGAAACTCAATCTTTAGATTGAGAAAGGAGTCGAGTGGCTCAAAAATGTGAACTCCAGGAGGTCCTACCATTGGTTTTGCAAGGGAAGTGGAGCTTCAAATTGGGCAATGGAAGAGCAATGAGACTATTGAGGTCATTCCACTTGACGATTATGACTTTGTCATTAGATTGAAGTTCCTAAATAAGATCCATGCTATTCTACTACCCTTTGCTAAGTGTACATGGATCCTAGATAAACGGTGCCAATGTATGATTCCGATCCATCAAGAGTCAGACCGTGATCATATGATAATCTCGGCAATGAAACTCACCAAGGGAGTAAGGAAGGGTGAGGTGACCATACTAGCGGCCTTGAAGGCCAAGGACGACAAGCGTGAAGGAAGCTGTAACATTCGCGATTCCAACCCAGAAAGGATTGGCCATAAGGTCCTAAATGGATCAACCATGGGTCACTGGCCATGGATAGATCAATTCAATCAGTAAGGAATCGAGGATCAATCATGGTCTGACCAACCGACCAATCGACTAACCGATCGACCGGCCACGAACTGGTCTAGGTGTCGGCCGTGAATTATCTATCAACCATTTTGGTGAGATAGGATCACCAATTCATAAAATAACTTTTGGATCATGGAGATTGGTCATGGGATGATTTTGGATCGGTGGATGGTCATGGGTCAATCCGACTGGTCATGGTGCTTGGCTATGTAGAGACGGTGGATGGTCATGGGTAAAGGGTGAGGTGATTCCGCCTAGTTATGTGCCGATACACGAATGATCCGACTTGATTAAATTTGATCATCTTCTGATAAAAAATGCATCATTCCCTATTTCATTCTTACTGATCAGAAATGAATCTTGAATTGGTGATGTCCGATTGTAGATTGGTAATGCACCGGCCATGTACCATATTGATGGATCGGGTGCCGACCGGGATGAGCTCGGGATAGACCTAGCTATTCCGTCACTAATTCTATGGTCCATGAGTGCTTTGGCTTAGTGCTAGGCCATGGGTATCCTTAGGATTGGCCTTGAACCGACCGAAGGACAACCGACTCTTTAGGCTGGTTAATCATCCAAAGGAACAATCTTGGCGAGCATGAGGTATGATGGCTGAACCTTAGGTATATGTGATTCGATTTTTCGAGGTTTACCTAATGATCCATTTCCCGACTCCGAAACCAATGTAGACAACGAAATTCTCTAGACCACATTCTTGATGAAGAAAATGACAAAATAGAAGAAAACTCTCGAACACTTTCATTAATGAAGGGGGGTGATGTGTCCTTTGACTTTCCAAAAGTAATGATGAAGTTGTAGATATCCTTGATGGGCAAGAAAAGGATGGCGTACACATGGACCGATCAAGATAAGACATATAGAAGATTCTAAAACGCTTCATTAAATGCAAGGATGAATCATCCCATTTAGGTGTCCCTTGAAGATTTGGTAATAATGGCTTGAGATTTTCCTTAGGGAAGAAGCAAATTGTAACATCCTCAACTTCGAGCCCTTTACGTGGTAAAAGAGAAGTCCAAACTTGGTTTTACTGGTTAATCCCAGTTGTGTCTACTTCCTCCGACCATGCCTTAGGCATGAACCCCAAGCCAAATAAGATAGTCGATTGCGGTCAAAATTTGATTAATCCAGGATGACAAGGCCTTTAGAACTTAGGTATTTTCCAAGTTGCATTTAATGCCTTCGTCATATAGTAAATTAAGGAGCACGGGCACTTGGCACATTAGATGATAAGATTAGATTTGGATTTAAAGCCATTAATGAAGGGGACACCTCAGCCTTCGATAATCAAAATTTCTTGGAAAAACAAGTGTGAACAAGTGTGAACAAATGTGAACAAATGTGAATGTATTAAATTAAGTAGGGAAAAATATATCCCTATAGCCTAGGCCCATTAATATCCTAGGATCTAAGTGGGAATGGTAGACTTTGGAGCCTACAAAGGAGAGGCCACATGCATAGAGAGAGAGGAGAAGGCCAAGACAAGTCCAACTTTGGACCAAGACAAGTCTACCTTATCTCTTTTGAACATTAGCCAATAAATAATCGAGACAAGTGTCCAAGCTAGTATAGAGCCTACTTAGGATCTTGGGAAATAAGATTGTATAGCCATGGATAACCCTTGATTCAAGGTTAAGTGGGAACACTCCTCTTTTCAACTAGAACTTACCTCATTTAACTTTTGAAATTTCTGGATCATTGTTGTTTGCCAATTTTATAGAGCTTTTTATGTTACGAATGTGGAGAAGCTTCCTTCATGAAAGATGTTCAAAACATCTTGATATACAACATGCTTAAATTTAATATTTTTTGAGGTGAAATCATTAGAACAAAGGCCCCATCAATTGTCGTATAGAACTTGTCCAGTATAGTGAAAATGGGGAAAAGTACACTATCAGTGCCATAAGTTGTGTACGGTGCTCACTTTGGTGCCAAAAGTTTCCGTCGGATCACTTAAGTGCCAAATCGGAGGAAAAACGATTACTTTGGTGCCACCGGCAAAAGATTCTGGCCAAAATGATTACGTGGCTTTTTAAAAAAAAAAAAAAAAATCGACAAGGCCTTCAAACGATGTCGTTTTCGGTCTTCCTTAAGAAAACGACATCGTTTTGTCGTCCTACATGGATGGCCTCACAAAAATGACGCCGTTTAACTCATTTGGGGATTTTTCCGACCTAGCTCGCTTGGCCATTGTTGCTCGGCCTCTGCCGTTGCTGGGCCGCTGCCGTCGCTGGGCCGCCGCCGCTCGCTTAGCCTCCATTGCTCGGCGCTATTCGGATGCCCTCGACGGCACACGAGGGAGCACCAGCCCTAGTCACCGGAGCCTAAGTACTGGAAGACGTAGGCCAAGCACTCATTGGGGAGATCGGAGATGGAGAAGGAGACATCAATGGTGACACACTCGTCGGCGGCCTCCTCGAGCATTAGCTAGATCACGGCCTTCGACTTGGCCGCTGAGTGGCCGTCGTTGAGGTTGGGGTCGGGGTTGGGGTCGGGGTCGAGGTCGAGGCAGCGGCCGCCGAGTGGCCATCGTTGGGGTCAGGGTTAGAGCCACGGCCGCCGAGTGTGGGGGTCATCAAAATTTAGGGTTTAAATTGGGGGAGACACCAAACGGCGTCATTTTGGTGTTAGGATGCTAAAACGACGTCGTTTGAAGGCCTAAGTGATCCAAGGAAACTCCGGCGAGCCACATCAGCATAAGAAATTAATAAAAAAAGGCCACGTTGGATTTCCGGCCGATCAGATCGGCGTTGGCACCAAAGTGAGCGTTTTTCAAATTTTTTGGCACTTAAGTGATCCGACAAAAACTTTTGGCACCAAAGTGAGCGCCGTACACAAATTATGGCACCAATAGTGTACTTCTCCCAGTGAAAATGATAACCAAGTTGCTTTCTCAAATTTTTATAAAATATTCTCTTTCGAATTTAGACATTCTTCCTTTACAAAAATTTTAAATGACATTCATATCTACAACATATTAAAATTTCAAAGAGTTTTATAAAGATTTGGATTTCGAAATGAGTCTCTCTCTTTGACCGTTGAATCTGCTCGACGGATGAATTTTTGGATTGTGTCCAATGATTTTCTTCTCTTTCTACAGAATGAATTTAGCTTGGATTCCTTCATGAAAAATGTTTTCCAAGGTCTTCTCTACAACATAGTAAAATTTTATATTTTTTCGAGTTCGTTTGATAGGGTAATGGTACTAATTTCGAAAGTTGCTCAAAACTATTTTTGCCTTAGAATGGGAGAACCACACGCCCAACTTGGAGGGGAAGGGAGCTACACGCCTAACTAGAGGAAGAAGCCAATTTAGAGTTTTCTTAACTTGAAGAGAAGAATTTATTATATGCTTTTGGAAGCTAGCTAATTAATGAGCTTAATGAGTCACATGCTCATGTGTTTAACTTGGAAAACAAGTTGTCCAAAGTCCAAGTTTCTTGATGACCAAATCTTGGATAAATCTTTGGGTATGATGGCCCTAGATTATAGCCTTGATGAGAAAGGCAAAAACCAACCGATTAGAAGAAGACATTAGGAATTAAATGGGCTTATGTGTCCCTTAGGCGCCATGGGCAAAAATAAGCATAAAGTGAGCCTTGGATGATAAGCAAATAAGTGGACCAATCATAAGCCAACACCAAAGGACCTAGGCATCAACTCCAAAAGATAGGTAGGCCTACTCGTCATTTAGGGATCATCATGAATTTGCAATAAAAATCTAAGAGGAAGAAGCCTATGAATAGGATGAGCCATCCTCACATTTTAAGCCTTCACCTTTCTCTCTTTTCCTCTCCCTTCCTCCCTTCTCTTTCACGCCCTTCTCTTTCAAGTCACCCTAGATGCCAACCGACCACCAAAGAAAGCATCTTGGAGCTAGGTCTAAAAAAATAGTAAGTAGATTTTTCTAACTCTTCGATAGGGCGATATGTTATGCTTAGTGATTTTAGGATCATGTCATTGTTTACTTGTGTTGGCTTTGTATTGTTATGCTTGTTGTGTTTCTATTGCTTGTTATTGCATTAAGTAAGTTCATGATCCCGCATGAGTGTCGAGCTCACTCGAATGTCGAGGAGAGGTCTCAGTGACTATGGACAATGCTAAAGCCTGAGTGAATGGTTCCAAGTCAAGGTCACGAGTCTAAATTGCATTCAGCATGAGTTTGATTTAATAAAATACAAGGGTTGTTCATTAGTTCACCTTGCATGGCATGCTTTTGGGCCTTTCATTTAGCCAAAAGTTAAGCATAACATAAATCGGTTAATGCTTGAAATACATTGACACACGATGGACTTATATGCTAACACTAGGGGATGCCAAGTCATTGCCTGGGGTAAAGTCTCGAATGCCGTCCCAATATTGAGATCGTGGACGATGCCGGCCTAGGTGAGGCCAATGTCGAGGGGCCGCCCTGGATGCCGTCCTGATAATGAGATTAAGATGATGCCGGTTGCCAAGACTAATGCCCGGTTGTTATTGAAAGAATCAATTGATTTTGGCTAATATGATATTGAAAATGAAAAATTATTGTCCATGTGTGGTCTATGACTAATACATGTGTGATGCTTACAAAAGCTGGGTTTGTTTAATATATATTGTTAAGTCCTTGCATCAATTTGAGCATATATTTGAATTGGGTCACTTAGTACTTGAATGAGTTTCATGAGATGCGAGCATCACTTTTTATGTCCGAAATTATCATAAGCCACGAATCCTTGGAAAGTTTGTTCATATGCACTAACTCATTGTCTTTGATTCTTAAAAGCACATAGACCGTTGAGAGCCTTTCATATGCATAAGCAAGCAAGGCACAAACCTTGCTATTGATTTGCCATCAACAAGTGGGTAGTGATCTTGTATTCGATGATTGATGGCGAGATGTCCTCCTATAGGAGAACTAGGGATTTCTACTTACTGAGTCGATGACTCACTCTGGTTGTTCTCACCATTTTAGGTGTGTGATGGGTGAACCAGGGTCCAAGAAGAGAATGAATCTAGCATGGGGGCCGCTTTTGGGAGCAGCTCAATAGAGGAGCTAGGCTACCCCAGCCCTTTTGATTGATTATATATGGAAACGAAAATAAGTAGCCCGAGACTATGATGAGCATGTAATCAAAACAGCTTTTGATGTGTGAATATGTATATGTATATGTTGCTTTTATTTGCTTGGCCTTCATATGTTTTGCCCGGCTTCCATGTTTGTTTGTACGAGAATTGTTTATGACTATTTCCGCATGTGCTTAACTAAAGATAAAAGACTTTTGGGACGTTCAACATTGCCTAGGGCGTCAATGCTAACTTGCAAGATCATACTCTTGTGCCAAAGGTGGAGTGAGTGTAACATTCTCAATTTCGATTATTTTGGCCCAACTAGTAGGCCAAAGATAGGTATGCCAATGGCGGGACTAGGCCATGAGCGAGCCTAAGAGTTGGTCATGAGCCAAGTAGCCTGTTTGGGGATTGGCAACCAAAGGATTGGTTATAGCGTATTTGACCATGGAAAGGTTATTCGACTATAAGGATCAGTTGTGGGACGATTCCGCACCAATATGAATTGGTGGACGGTCATGGCTCGACCTTGCCCGATCATTGTACCGGTCGCGGGTGATTCCACTCGGTCGTTGTACCGCTCATGGATGATCATGGACCAATCCAATTCGATCGTGAGTTGAGGCGGATCGATTGATCCTACACGATTATATGACAATCGAGAACTAACCATGGATCAAATAAACACAACGTGGTTTAGTGTCAAATTGGCTATAAATTGTGGCGCAGGACCACGGATTGACCCACGAACCAACTAGAGGACCAGTCGACCAATCCAAGGCTTGGCCCTTGGACCCCGTTGTGAGCCTTTTCCTGATAGAGGGGAATTCCGAACTTGGTTTCACCGGTTAAGCCCAATTGCATTCGGCTTTATCCGATCATGGCTTAGGCACAAACTTCAAGCCAAATAAGGTAATCAATTGTGATTGGACTCGATTGACTCTCGCCCAAAAAGATGGCCTTCTAACTTGATATTTCCCATGGTGCATTTAATGTTCTTGGAATGTTGCTTATTAATACATGATGATTAAGTAGGACACTTGGCCCCATTAGCTTTACTCTTGAAATGTAATCATTAAAATTTTGGATGGTTATATGTTAAGAGGGGGGTGAGTCATAAACTCATTAATGGTAGGGAGTGATTCATAGCCTAGAAAAATGAGGACAAGGGATCTTGAAGATCAAGTAGGGCGCCACCCCTTCTCCTTAGGCTTGCCACTTAAGGTTCCATAGGTTTTGACTCTTCAGATTCTCGAAATCCCTAGACCTTTGTCGTTTTCCAATTTAAAGAGCTCTTTGTACTTTGGATTTGGAGAAACTTCCTTCATGAATGTTGTTCAAAACATCTTAATATATAACATAATTAAATTTCATATTGTTTTGAGGTGAAATGGTTGGGACAATGGCTTAATCAATTACCATACAAAACTTGCCTAGCGTAGTAAAAATAGCGACCCGATTGCCTTCTCGATTTTTTTTACAAAATTTTCCCTTTTTAATTTGAACATTGTTCCTACACATAAGTTTTAAAGGACATCCATGTATACAACATATAGAAATTTCAAAGAGTTTGTGAAGATTCAGACTTCGAAATGAGTCTTTCTCTCGAACCGTTAAATCTGCTTGACAAATGAATTTTTGGGTTGTGTTCAGTGATTTACTGCTCTTTCCACAGAACGAATTGGACTTGGCTTTCTTCATGAAAAATGTCATTTAGGATCTTATCTACAACATATTAAATTTTTATAATTTTTCAAGCCCATTTGATAAGGTATTGACGCTAATTTCAAAAATTACTTGAAACTATTTTCACCCGGGATAAGAGGGCCACACGCCCAACTTGAAAGGGAGGGGGCTGCACACCCAACTTGGATAGTAATTATTAGGGGAGATAAGGAGGATCACTTCATTTACTAAGAGCCATCAATAGAAATCTAGATGGACCAATTAGGAGTTTGCCACTTGGAGCTCAGAAGCCTTTGGAAGAATCTATAGACTTGCCACATTGTTTTTAGACTTTCCACCTAAGCTATTGACATCAAATGCCTTATCAAGACCATTAATGAAGGGTATTCTATAATTAGGGGGAAGGCTCCCAAATTTCTCCTCCTTTCTTCTTCTTCTTCCTTGGCCGCTCACACCGACCCCTCCATCTTTCTCTCCTTGGCTCTCTCTTTAGGTGTCCTTGCTGCCGTTCGCCATCACTTCAGACCGCCGGTCTAGAAAGTTGTAAGTAGACTTACTAACGTTTGGTTAGGATGTTATGTTGCATCCATCCAAGCTTGTAACAAGTCCATGCTTGATTTGTTGTTCCAATTCAAGTTTTCTTCATGCTTGCTTGAGTTGATTTTAGATTAATGTTGGGCCTTGGTTTAGCCTTTGGTTTGTGAATTTAAAGTGTCCCAGTTCTTGTGCTTGTTCTACTATGCCTTTGTTTTACTTTGATCCTAATAGTTTTGAAAGGTATTTGAAGAAAACCCAATGTGTTTTATAAACTATTCTAAATTACTTTTGTAAATGTATATTCACAACTCAAGTTCTGAATAAGGGTTTTGTTGGCTTTGGACGAACGCAAGATCACAACGGATTGGTCCCTTTCATGGTCTCGGTATGATATTGAGGAGTATTGTTCCCGACCAAGTTTGGTACTAAATCGGTGTAGCAAGAGAATCGAACCAAGCCACAAATCCTAATTCATGCTTAGCATGCTCAAGGACTTGAAATCGATAAGACATTCCACATATTTATACATGGCACGCCTTCGGGCCTTGGACTAAGATGAAGATAAGAACTGGATTATGATGCTTGATGATGGATACACAAGAGACTAAACTCTAGCCGTTGACCAATGGATTCGGTGACGTTGCTTGAATAGGTTTGAATGCCCGACAGACTCATTGTCGGAGGATAGCTGTCACCCTTGGATTAGGGGACGTTGGCTGTGGATTTTGGATGCCTGGAGGATTTCAAAAGAGTTGACGGATTTCAACTATTAATAAATGAACCCTGTGTGCATGAGTTTCTGACATTATGAAATGGATCCTTGGTGCATGCTTGCATTTAAATGTTTGAGGGTCGCTGATGACTTTACTAAAGGCATGATTTTCATCTTGCTATTGATCTATCATCGACAAGTGTTTGGGATAAGTTATGTGCTTGTGGAAAGATAGGGCATCATCCTACCTAGATTTTAGTAAGTTTTACTTACTAAGTTATACTCACCCATTGTCTCTTTTCAAACTTGTAGGATGGCCGCACAACTTGTGAGGTTCAGCGTTCCCACAAAGATGATCGTGTTAGAAATGTTACTCTACTTTGCTAGTACTAATAAATACTATTGGATGGTCACTACGATCGTTTGGGTGGATGAAAGGCTAAATGAACTTGTTCCCCACAAGTATTGAGCTTGGTACGAGTGTTTCGATGGGGATTTTGTTGGTTCGCTTTGTGGTTTCGATGGTCTGCTAGGGTTGATGGAGATGCTCCACCCGATAGTGCCATAGATGACTACTAGTTAGTTGGTCCTTATAGGGGAATCGTTTTTGGTTAGAATCTCATTAGAGGAGATATGGTTACCCCGAAGTTGATGAACTTTTGGAAAGGACTGTATGCTTTTGTAGTGTAAAGCTTAGCTCAAGTAGAAGGGCTTGTAATATTAAAAGAAAAGACATGTAATAATATGTAGTATGCCATGTATATGTAAATATATGGTTGCATGTGTGTTTTCCTACTACTTTTGATGTTGCAATTCTATGGTGATTGGATATTGATTTATTGCTTCCGTGTGTGCATAACTCAAAAACTTATAAAAAGAAAGAAGTACGGGTCGGCCACACACCTGGGATGTTGCGAAAAATATAACGCATACCGCTTGTGACCCTGGAGATGAGGTCGGGGTAGTTACAACGGGGGTGTGACACAAAAAACTCAAGGGCTTAAGTGGACTAATAAGAATAGAACTTGATGGAATATTCTATAACGCCAAAGCTTAAAAAGCAAGTTCTTGAATTGCATGTGCTAAATATCCAAACCCCATGATTAACTAAATCGAAGCATTTAATGAGAATGGTGAGTCATTGGCTTAGGTGTCCATGAAAGATATGGTCATCATTACCATAAGTTTTTCTTTAGAGAACAAGTAGGCCAAGTCATAATGGCATTGTATAAATGGTCCAATAGGAATGAAATAAGAAAGCCTCCAATCATCACATTAGACCTTTGAGTATGCCACCTTCTAAAAATAGGCCTGACACCTTGCAACTTAGGCTTGCCACACGTCAATGTCATAGCCGTGCCATTCCGAGAAATATGATTGGACCATTTAGATGAGTAATGATGAGGTTGGTTCCTATAAATAGGAGGAACCCCATTCATTTCCATCGTTGGAACCCCTTGCCATTCACGCCTACCCTCCTCCCCCTTCTCCTTTCTCTCGGCCTCGCATCCTCAACTTACGAAGCTATCTAGATTGGTTCTCAAGTTTGCCGAGGTAAGTAAGGTTCCTCTTTCTCCTCTTTGAAGTTGGATTTCATTGTTGAGGCTAGCTAAGTGCTCACCCGTCAAGCCGTGGGTGGTGTGTGATGTCTTTTGTTTAGTTTTACTTGCAAATGTGTTTGGTCATGTACTTGTGTCATGTACCATTAGAAATGAAGCTGAGGTTCGCTCAAATTGAGTTCATCGCAAGGCAAGGCCGTCCAAACCATAGGGCCTTGAATCGGCATAAAGAGTGTACTAGTTCCGAATCTCTCTTGGTGTGGAGATTTCCCAAAGCCACAAGGTCCTAGATTGACATTGAGGCATGCTGATTCTAAACCTTGATTGGTATGGGAATCGCCTAAGCTCACGAGATCTTGGTAAGGCACAATAGGGTGCCGATTCTAGGGTTCATTTTGGAGCGGAGACCTTGTGCTTGATGTTGAATCAAACCAAGAGCCAAGGATCATTCACGGTACATGGTATGTTCACATCGGGTCGAACCAAGGTCACTCAAGCTTAAGATCTTCACTTAAGCGAGGTGTAACCAAGCCTCAAGGTCACGGATCGGCATTGAGGCATGCCATTTCCAAGCCTTGTCCAATGTGGGGATTGGCGCTAAGTGACTAATTCAAGTTATAGATCAAAGATCGTTCCCAACATATGTATTAGTGAAGTATAAGAATTCATGACACACACAAACGGATGAACATGCCTTCGGACCATACATGTGTCAGATAAGAGAGATTATAAGAACTGACTTGTGTGATGCACTTGTGTGTGTGCACTTAAAGAGGAAAAAGCGCCCATCATCACATAATGTTGGCGGTGATGCCTCGTTCATTAAACGGGATGCCGGTTGAGCTAGAAAACCCTTGAAAGCATGGGAAGAACCTAAAAGTATGTGATGCCTAGCTTGATGGCCGGATGCCTTGGTTGACCCAGGAAGCCCCTGAAAGTATGAGAAGCCCTTGAAAGTATGTGATGCTTGGCTTGATGGCCGAATGCCCTAGTTGAGCCAGGAAGCCTCTAAAAGTATGGGATGCCATTGAGAGTATAAGATGCCTGGCTTGAGGCAGGATGCCCAACCCACGATTGGAAGCCCTTGAAAGTATGGGAAGAACTGTTTATGTGGTTAATGAACTTATTGAACATGTTACTAAGTGATGTAAATAAGCTTGTTTAGTGCAATAGCTTAATTGGTAAGTTGAAAGTAGATCACATACAGATAGTTGAGAGGTGACAATGGACTTGCAATTGATCTGCCATCGACATTGTTTGCAAGTGTTGTACTTATTAAGCTTTAATGATATGATGCTTTCCTAGTAGAGAACTAGGAATTTTACGTACTATGTTTACCCAAAACTCACTCCTTCATATTTCAGTCTTGTAGGCATAGAAGTCTCACGTTAGTTTTTGAAGTTGTAGTCATGCTAGAGGAGATAGGATTTCCCTTGGGCTATATGATAAACTTATATTGTGATGTAAAAAGAAAAGAGGGCCCGTAGAGAAATGGCTTGTAAAAGTACTATTATAATATAAATTAGTGTGTTTTGCTTGAGGTAGGTCCCAGTCTTTTAGCTATTGTTTGTCCAGGGAGTTGTTTATTCACATTTCAACATGTGCATAATAACAAGATAAAAAGAATCGGGATGGCGACGAACCTGGAATGTTGCAAAAATAACCCTTGTCACTCATAACCTTGGAGATGGGATTGGGGTCGTGACAGAAGCAATGTCCCGATGGAGGTGGCCTAAGTCCTTGATTCATTTAAGGATGTGATGCCTCCCGAGTTGCCCAAGAAACTTCTGCCTCGAAAAAACGTGGATCGTTGAATTGAGCTAGTGTTTAAAGTTTGGCCGACCAACCATGGCACCGTACCGCATGGCGCCTCCTGAATTAGAAGAATTGAGGAAGCAACTAAAGGAGCTACTCGATGCGGGCTATATTCGATTGTCCAAGGCTGCACCATTCCTATTCCCAAAGGAGCATGATGGGTCATTCCGAATGTGCATAGACTATTGTGTGTTGAACAAACTAACTATCAAGAACAAGTATCTAATCTCATTCATTGTGGATCTTTTCGATCAACTTGGAGGAGCTCAGTGGTTTACTAAGCTTGATCTCTAATCAACTTACTATCAAGTTTGAATTGCCGAAGGGAACGAGCTGAAGATCACATACATAATGCGATATGGATCATACGAGTTCCTTGTCATGCCATGCGGCCTGATTAATTCTCTCACTACTTTATGCACCCTCATAAAGAAGGTACTATCCTTGAAATTTGTTTATCTTGATGATATTGTTATATATATTTGGATGCTGAAGGAGGACGTCGATGATAACTCTATTTTAGATTCAGTATTTTTTACTAATTTAAGCTTGATATATGCTAAGTTTTGATGAATTTTGGGTGAATTTATTTGCTACTCATGTAATTTTATTGAATTTTATTGGAAGCACGACTTTAAGATTTATAAGAGATCGTGCGCGGCATTTGCAAAAGACATGAGGACCAATTCATAATTTTCCCATGTGTCTATGTCAGATTTGCAGATCAATCCCTACATCTCAATATTTTCCAGAATGTCCCAATATCTCTAAGAATATTTCAATAACTTTATGGATATCTTTATATTTATAAGAATATTCAAGTATCTTTCAGAATATCTTTTGTTGAAGAAAAAGCCAGCCAAGACCAATAGATTTGATCATGATTGAGGCTAGGTTCAAAGAAAATCAAGGTTATGAATCTTAAGAAGATAAACTCCTAATTTGCCAAGGAGTCCTATCCAAGACTAATGGGAGGCTAACCTAGGGCAGATTTTTGGAGGCTCTATAAACCTCTCTTGTGTTGCATATATCAGGGGGGGAGAAGGAGCTTTAGAACTACCACCGGATTTTAGGTTTTCTTAGTTTTTATGTTTCTATTTTATTAGCGGAATTGGCATGTGTCAAGGAGAGGAGAAGGAGGAAAATCTGAATCTATTTGCGACTCAAATTGGTGAATTTGTTTTAATTTAGTATTATATTTTCTTCAATTTTTGTTGTTAATTTAACTTTAATTATGTTCTATATTTCTTTTGTTAGACCTACAATGGATCTTAACTATAATTGATTAATTTTCAAGACTTGTTCATGCAATATGATTGTTTTGAGTGTGGCTTCTCTATCATGATCTTAATGATTTTAGAAGTTTGGCCAACTTTTAAATGATCTTTGATGTATGCATGATACGGAGTGGAGATTGTATGCATGAAAACTAGTGATATTGATCCATAAATTAAATCTAGGTCAAGGTACACTAGATTATTTGTGTGGTTGCGGTAGTAGATCTAGGTTGGGAATTTCTAATTAGGAATTATTAGGCCGAGGTTGACTTGTAATCAATTTAGATTAAATTCAGGAATTTCCATAAGAACTTAATGCTTTTGGGTAGTTTAAATTCACCTAAGGTTAGTGTGGGTTAACATACCTAATTAGGGATTATTAGACCAAGGTCGGCTTGTAATCTAATTTAGGATAATTTCACCAACACAATTGGAAATTGATTTATCGCATGACAAGTTAAGAGAATTGATTATGAGTGGTTAAGTAGAGTTGGATGCTCTAACGCTTTGTGATCTTGGTTAAAATCTTGAAATTTACTTTGTTAATTTTCGGTTTACTTTAGATTAGGTTTATGTTGCAATTTTAATTAACTTTTGAATTCTCTAAGTTTTGACTCTTTTATAGTTCAATCCTTTAATTAATTTAATTCACTTTTTACTTGCATTTTTGACTTGGTTACCTAAATTTTTGGATTAATCACCTTCAGTAAGTTATTGGATAATTAGAGACAATCCTTTGTAGGAACGATACTCACTCGTCACTTTATTACTTGTAAATATTGTGTGCTTGCATTCACTTAACAGTCGAGCACTTAAGACAAGTCTTCCAAGTCTTGCGTGAGAATGACTTATTCGTGAAGCGTGAGAAATGTGCCTTTGCTCAAAAGAAAGTTCCATTTTTGACGCACATTGTTGTGGGTGGACGAGTTTGAATAAAAGGGACAAGATCTGAGCCATCCTCGAATGGGAGCCGCCAACAAAAGTGACAAAGTTGAGGTTGTTCCTTGGCCTCACCAACTACTATTGGCGCTTCGCTGAGAACTACTTGAGCATCATCGTGCCACTCACGGACATGTTGAAGAAGCAGACATTGTGGGAGTGGATGGACCGATGCTAAAAGGCATTTGATTAGTTAAAGCAAGCCATGACTAGGGAACCGATGCCGGTGTTACCCGATGACACCAAACCTTATGTTGTAGAAACTGGCACATTGGATTATGCTATGGGTAGTGTTCCTATTTAGGATGGACACTCGGTGGCGTTCGAGTCTCAGAAGCTAAATCATAGCGAGTGTCGGTACACCATTTAAGAGAGGGAGATAACCGTGGTGGTCTATTGCCTTCAGACATGGAGGCATTATCTCATGGGGTTTAAGTTCATCATGAGGACGAACAACGTGACCACGAGCTACTTTCAAACTCAAAAGAAGCTGAGTCCGAAGTAAGCTCGATGGCAAGATTTTCTAGCATAATTCGATTACATATTAGTGTACAAGTTAAAGAAGGCTAACTTTGTGGCTAATGCACTTAGTCGAAAGATGGAGTTGGTAAGTATTGTGTGGCACCCCTCGACGGCCCCCGATCTGTTAGGGTCGCCACAGTTCGCTTACCTTTTACTTTCCCTAATAACATGTCACTTTGATACCATTTCAATTGTAGCGGGTCCATACAACCATGGGGGTTTACATATTTTATTATCGGTCCCTTGCGCAGTTCATATGGCGGAAGCACATCCATCAACTCCCTTCCCTATATTCAAAAAAACGATGCACACCAACTAAACATTTATAGGTAAAAGTCGAGCCACTTTTATTTACTTAAACCAGATGGACATCATTCATCTGTACATCAAAATGCCGTGGTTTTCTATACTTGGCTATACTTCAAAAGATGACTGACATCTCCTCCAACAGTCGTATACTTAAAGTCCATCGATCAGTGTCGGCATCCAAAAGTTCCTTCCTTTGCTATCCTCCTCCTCGCGGTCATATCCAACCACTTGATCCATCTATCGATGGCAATAGCAGCAGAGGTATCTTATCTAGTCTGAAATGTTATTCCCCAAAAGGGGTGAGTACAACCACTCAGCAGTAAAGATCCACCACACTACTCAATGCGTCAAACAAAACAATCAAGAATAAAACACATATCATTCATGCATATCAAGCATACCTCATCTTGCAACCATACATATATCACCATGCCATCATCATCAAGTATTCATGCATACCCATACCATATGTGCATATACCACCATGCACTCATCATCAAGCATTCATGCATACTCATGCCATATGTGCATATACCACCATGCACTCATCATCAAGCATTCATGCATATATCACCATGCAACGTGCATATACCACCATGCACTCATATCATCCATGCTATCAAGCACACATCACCATGCAGTCGTGCATATATTACCATGCAATCATGCATATCTTGCCATGCCATCGTGCATATATCACCATGATTTATATCATCCATGCTATCAAGCATGCATCACCATGAGATCCATTCAAGCCTTCATGATCGTATTCTCAATGTCAAATAGCATCAATTTATTTTCATAAGCAGATCATGCATCATGCCATATGCATACACCCATGCACATGATTCATTTTCAATTCTTATATTTCACAAGGATCTCATCAGTTTTCCTTTCTAGGGACCAATGTTTGCATCCCACAATTTATCGCTCGCAACCAGGCATCGCAAGGAACCTCCGGGCATGTATTCAAAATACAACCGGGCATCCGGCACCCCACATTCCAAGCATCTCGCATCCTAACTAGCATCACGAGGAATCCCCCCGGGCACACACCTCCAGGGCTTCCGGGATTACGTACCGACATACCACTAGGCATTTCCCTTGGAATTACGTACCGTATACCACCAGGCATCTCGAAACTCCCGAGGACCCTCCCGAATTACGCCACTAGACCACCGGGCATCCGGCACCCCCACATTCCGGGCATCCTGACACTCCCAGGGCATTGTTCGCTTACACCTTCGACGGTCTTGTTTCTATCCCAATTAACATTTATACATGTATCTCAATTTCAACATGGCATTTGATGCAATAATGCCAATGATTGAAATCAGCCTTTTCAAAATCTTATAATAAGCATTGGGAAAAATATTATTTGATGCAATGGTTTTGAGAAACTTCATTGAATTCATGAAAATCCATAAATCTTTTGATATCATATGATATGCATGAATGTCACCACATCATTGCATGAATGATAATCCAAGATATCACAATTTATCTAGCAAATCAATAACCTGTAAATAGAACAGTTTTTCAGCTTAAACAGAATGCGTGCTGTTTATGAAAAATTCTGGAAAATTAGTAAATGATGAAAATTAATTCTGAAAATTTAACACATTGTAGATAAGATCTAAGAAAACACATTTTGTGAAGAACACCATATCAAACAAGGCTTCACAGAAAACGTACAGGTTCATGCATCACCGAAAAAAGGATTTTAACATCATCCATGCACAGTTTTGAAAACAATTTCGATTAAACCCTTAAATAAACTCAGAAAATTCTGAAATTTTGACATGCTGTATTTAAGACCTAGTGGTACAAGTTTCATGAAGAAATCGTAGTCCAATCCATTCTGGATTAAAAGATAAAATCGATTTACTTTTCCTATTCTTGGTATTGTTTTCCAGATCTACCCATGTTGAAGAAAAAAATCATTTCCCTGGTCATTACGGATCCATTTACTCTGAAATTTCAGTATGTTGTTCCTCAGAATATTATCTACAACTTTTATTAAGGACACACGATCAAATTTTAACTGTATGATTTTATAAAAATCCCGAAATCATACTAGGTCGAAGCAGTGTTTTTCCCAGATCCAGTTTCTTCAAAAGACAACGATTTCACCGAGCTATTTTTGTTCATTTCCTCTAAATTTTTTTAAATGTTCTACCTCAAGAAGTACACTGCAACTTTCGTTAAGAGATCAAATTGAGATTTTCACAAGAAGGTTACTTTACAGACCACGAAACCACTGAAGGTCAGCACAACGAATTCCAGATCTAGTCTCTCCAAAGAAAAATCATTTCACTGACCATTTCTTGTTTTTTTTGCCTCAAATTTTAGTATGTTGTTCTTCAAGGTGTTCTCTACAACTTTCATGAAAAAATTGAAGCAAGATTCCAAACTAAAAGTCACATGCAACACACAAACTCGCGGACGGTCAGACTGGTCTTTCCGAAATCAGCATGCATGACCAACGAATCCCTCTTCAAAGCTCCGAAATCTCATCCCATCTACCACAACCAAGACTTACCATCTACTACACATACACACAGCAATGTAAAGAGTAGGTTTTAGGACTTCACTTGCCTCAAATCAAAGGAAAACACAGCAAGAACGACGGCGGGACTAGGCGGGCTCGACGGCGTCTCCTCTTCCTCTCTTCCTCTCTTCCTCTCTTTCTCTCTTCCTTCTTTGGACGGTACTCTTTCTCTCTTCTTTCTCTTCTGGTCGAAATCCCCCTCCCCCTTTTCCTTTTAGGTTGAATAAAACCCTTGCATGCTCCCATTTTTGCATGGAGGGACACTTGGTTACAAAGGGGCAACACTTGGCAAGCTTTTCTTGCCACTTGGCATTTTTGCCATGCACATGATGGGCCTTCAATGGGCCGGGCTTGGGCCAGCCTTGGTCGACCACTTCATGGGCTCCTTGGGCCAAACCTCTTGGCCCACTTTAGGCCAACACTCTTGGGCCTAAAGTCCAAACTTAAATGGCCCAAGTTTATTTTTAATAATACATCTTAATCCTTATTTAAATAAATACCTAATTGCATAATAAAATGGCCAAAAGACTTTGTGACATTAATCCATAAAATCAAATCTATAAAGTGCATAGTCAAGAACAAAGTCTTCTTTATCAAATTGTCCTATAGCACCAACCTTGATCATCCATTAACATAAGATGTATTTCTACCCAAATAATTCTCCATTAAAATACTCGGCATTAATCTATTAATATTCTTTGGTCTAAAGGCCATAACATAAATCAATAACACTCCCATCACCTATTCATGGTTCATGGTATATCCAGGGGTTATTATGAAATTTTGGGATGCCACATATTGTGAGTCGATCGGATTGTCCATGGATCGACCATATGAAAGATGGGCTTAAGCATGATCAAAGGGTTCAAGCCCTCATTGAGTATGCATGGGAGAGCAAGACCCATTAGTTCTAGTGTGAAGATGGTCTTCTTTACACCAAAAGGCGGTGAATCTATATGCCACTTCATGGGAAGAAAAGGAAAGAGGTGTTGCGCGAATGCCTCGATTTCAAGTAGGCGGGTCATTTAGGGATTTGCTGCATCTCGACCCTAGTCGAAGACTAATGCTACTAGCCTTAGATGTGAGATGACATTGAAGCTTATGTGAAGATGTGTCTTGTGTGCCAATAAGACAAGCTCTAGCAACATTCGTTGTCGGGGCTCCTAGAGCCACTCCTCATTTCAACACGTCCATAGGAGAGTGTCTCCATGGACTTCATTGTGAATATGCCGAAGTCCAAAGGATGTCGAACTCTCATGGTCATAGTGGACCAATTCTCCAAGTATGCGACTTTCATACTTGTGACAAAGGATTGTTCGGTTGAGGAATTGAGCAAATTATTCATAAAGCATAAGATTAAATACTGAGAAGTTCAACAAATGATCATGATCCTCAATTTATGGGGCATTTATGGACTAAACTCTTCAAGCTGCTTAGATCCGAGCTAAACTTCTCTACAAGCCTACATCCCCAAACAGACAGTCAAACGAAGTGGGTAAATGTATTGTTGGAGATTTATCTCTAACACTACGTGAGCACAATGCAAGCGAATTGAGTGAAATTGATCAACATAGCCCAGTTCTCATATAGCTTGTAGTGAAGCGACTCCACTAGCTAGAGTCCGTTTGAGATCGTAACTGGACAATAACCGCAAACTCCAAGCATAGTTGCATTGGGTTATCGGTGGAATAGCCCACTTGCATACAACTTCACCAAGGATTAGCAAGAGCAGGTGAATTTGGCACGAGCGTATCTATACAATGCCTTAAAATGTATGAAGAAGTGGGTTGACAAGAAGCAATGGGATGTGTAGTTCTAAGTCAAGGATTTCGTGTTGGCCAGGCTACACGTGGACCTCCAGTACAAGGACGTGCACAAAAGGTTAATATGTCGCTATGAAGAGCTGTTTCGTGTGCTACGATGGGTCAACAAAGTTGCATACAAATTGGAGTTGCTACCAAAACTAAAGGTACACCCAGTTTTACAAGCAAGTATGCTTAAGCCTTTTGTGACATTCTAGATTTTTGACTCTGCTTTCAATTGAATAAATCGGGCATTTCATCGATGCGCCTATAGTGCTATTCTCAAAGCTAATCACTCATGAGATAACTAGATTATCTAGGGACGTCATTAAAGAAGGCAAATAGACTTGAGGATTCGACCAAGAATCAATTGCTCGACTGTGCTCATCTACCGAGATCATTATGGCACAGATATAAATCGATTAGAGATCAGAGATAGGTCAGTTCGACTGAAATGAGTGGTTAAATGTGGGTGATCCCACTAAATTGCAAAATTCTCATCGACCGGCACTAGTTTGATTTTTCTATTGTTTTGGTACCCTGCGTCCGTATTTGAAATCTCAAGATTTTCACAACCACTAAGAGTCGCCAATGTGTCAAAGAAGTTCATTGTGGCTCGAAGAAAATCGATCACAAATCATTTGCACTAAAAAGTTTTGAAAACTATCCTATTGCCTAGGTCACGATAAAAACGCGCTAGAGTGAAATTAACCGCAAATTTGAATTTGATTTCAAAAATTGAAAGTTTTGTCATGTCACAAATATTTTTAAGAACATTGACTCAGTCTTCAAAGATTTTTCTGCAAACCAAGACTTTTTGGAAAAAAGTCATCGTAGGACTGTTTTTGTCCAGAAAAAGTCAGGGACCGTTTTTGATCGTGCAATTGAGATGCAAGATGGATTAATTGGTGAGGAAAAATACCAATTGGATTGGTGAGGTGTTGATTGATTTTATAGAGGCCAATTTGTGTTGATTTAAGAGGGAATTGGTGTCTAATTGAGGGAGAAACCTATGAAATTCGTATGCCCCCACCACCCTCAACATTTGGACCAATTCAAGCTTCTAGAATGGAGCATTGGTGACTAAATTGTTGCCATGGAAGCCAGCTAGTGAAGGGATGAGGTCAAGGGGACAAAGGAAGAGAAAATGTGACCAAGGTGGCCCCCCATCCTTGACCAGTTGCTTCTTCTTCCTCAGTCCACTTGCTTTCTCCATTGTTGTGTGACTTTTGAAGCTTCAAAGAACCAGAGAAAACCCCAGCTCATCCCCCTTGGCCGTCATACGTACGCTGGAACTACCACTGAACCTTCTTCCTCCTCTGTTTTCTTTTTTGGTAGTTTCTGCTCCTGCTGACCTTTCACCAAACATTTGAGTTAAAAGTGATCTTCCCAGAAAAATCAGCCTTTGTGACACCCACCGTTGTGATTAGCACATCCAAATCATTTAAAGGAGCCCGACCTTGCGCTGAACGGAGCCGCCGGCTGTCCTGTACGCCAGCGAGAAGAAACTGGTCCCCGAACTGTCTAAAGCCACCCGCCTGCACTGTTTCACCCGTTTCGTGACTTTCAACCGTTTTCTCCCCATTTCAACCTTACCTCCACCCATACCAACCACCATCAAGTCCCCCTTGACCCTCAGGAGCCACCGATTGCCTACCACCCGCTCGCCGGAGCTCCGATCAGCCTGTTTCTTCGTTATTCAACCTTGGTTCTCCTCTGTCCAGCAAAGGCAGAAGCAAAAACCAAACCAGCAAGGAGTCTAGGACTTCGTGGCCCGTTTCCGAGCCCTTCTCGGCCTCCGTTGGTGTCGTCGCTTGGAGGATTATCGCTCACCTCCGCATTGTGGTCACTGTGGACTCATCGGCTCGCAAATCCAGTGAGTTTAACTCACTAATCCTCACTTAGTAGGTTAACTATGCTTAAGGATTGATTAGTTTAGGCTAAGATGGATTATGTGGTTTGATTAAATTAAAATAGAGAATTTAATTAATTGCCGATGCATGTTAGGTGGATACTTAGTGCAATTAGCGAGTAAATAGACTCTAGTATTTATTAAACAAGTCTAAAAAATTGGATTTATTGGCATTTATTTATTATTTTTCGTAATTATTTTATTAATTATTTATGTTTCGAAAATTCAACCGGGATGGTCGGTGACCAGAATTTTATGCTAATTGCTGTGATGCTATCTGTTTATTTATTTGAATGCTGGGTTGTGAAAATTGAGTGAAATTGGTGATTATGGAGATTTATCCTAAAAATTGGATAATGTGGGTAATTGTCTAGAAAATTGCTCGGTGGGGCCGTGATTACCACCAAATATAGAAAATTGCCGAGTGGGGCCGTGATATCACTAAATTTAGATTATGCTAATGGGGCCGTGATTACCACTTAATCTAGGTTATGCCTGTTGGGTCGTGACTAAGAGTTGAGAATGAATAATCGAAATGACCGTGTGATGGTCTCGATGACATGTAATCGACTAAGTCTATTAATTGATGATTCGATCTAATTGGATTGAGCAATATAATTGTCAGTGTTTATTTATTGAACTGACCTGCAGGAAGGAACTGAGGCTCAGGTAAGTTCTCTTATGCCTGATTGTGCTTAGGCAGCCCTTAGGGCATAATTTTCTTCCTAATTGGGTCTTAGGGGGTTGAACTTGCTGAAACATAGTCTCACCTCGTTGTGGGATCACATTTTCAGGTCTCTAGGTGACAACCGTGGAGAGCCGGGAGTCCCGGAGTTTGGGAAGGTGAAAGAAGCATAATCGGCGAACCTATATGGCTAGTTAGTCATAGGACAGTTCCTTTTTGATGAGTTGATATTTTTGTAACTAGTCTGGTCTTGTGTATAAACCCGTTTGGTTATAAAAGACTTGTTGTGGTTTTAAAAGTTTGGTTTTACTTTCCTATCCCATTGTTTTATTGTATGGGGATTTATATATGCTTCCGCATGCGTATATTAATTGAATAGGTCGGTTATGCGTCTTGGGACATCACTATTATATCAACCAAGTAAGGATGGACACGTGCTCAGAGGATCGGGACGTGACATTCTTTCCATGTAGACGAGGAAGATTCGGATCGAGTCATATGAAGGCAATATTATGCATCAAAGTGAGAGTGTTTAGTCCAATGATAGGGTCTTTTGGAGAGTAAAGCTAGTTGGGAACCTGCAGAAGCTCTTTGGCAATTCAAGAAGTAGATTGACTCCTTCCATGCTGAAGACACAACGAGGACATCGCCCAATTAGGTTGGGGAGAATATCATGGCCCGAAGAAAAGCATGATCCAAGAGGTTTTTGTACAATGGCCATTACTGATCCGTGGAACGAGCAACCCTCAATCAGTATCCCTAAGTCTTAAGGTTTTTTGGAGTATTCTAGAATACTCTTGAGGGCAAGCGATACGATAAATGTACGAGTATGTAATAAATGTGGGTGGTTAGTAGTTGGGGAGATACAATTTCCATCATTACATCAAAGAGAGATCTATAGATACGGTTCGTCCTGTACTTTCATAAATGGGGTTCTCCTCCTCTTTGTTGTAACATCTCATTCATAAGTAAAATTAAATTCAGAGCTTCTCACTCTAAGTTTCTCTCTTTAAGTTCCTTGCGAGTCGAGTGTGAGTATGGCTACTTGGGAGAAATCCTAAAGCCGCATGGGTTAGAGAATGCTAGATTGATTGGCCCACGACAACGTGTCGACTGCTGTGGATCTCAGCTTGAACTCATGCTTAAGCATTCTCGTTCCTCACCCCCTAGGTTTAAGTACGCCTCATGCTTGACAAAATGCCTAAGTCAGAGGCTTATTTGTGTTCTTCATGGTTTAGATTTGCTACTTTTCACTCATGCTTACGAGGATTAATCGGTTCTTGATTCTTCCGGTTCCAAGGTGGAATCGGGAACTAGATCGGGAGGATCGGTTCCCAAATTACAAGATTGAGAACTAGACCAACCGGTCCTGAAATCAGGAATTGGACCAACCGATTGGTCTAGTTTGGTTCGAAGGAACAGGTAAATTTATTGTTTTTAGCCAAAACTAAAATGAAAAATGGGAGAAATTTGGAGGAATTAGGGATTTTTCTTAGGAAATTTAAAAATATTTATTATATATATAAAATTAACCGGACCGACCGGCCACCAGTTCCAAAAGCTGGAATTGGGAACTGGACCACTCTCTTTAAGAATTGCCCAAAACCAGCCGGTCTGGTCCGGTCTGGGTTGTTCCCGATTTGGGTAGTTCTTAGTACACACCCCTAATCCTTACATTAATTGAAACCAAGTTCCGCTTGTTCATTATTGCTTGGTTTTGGTCTGAGTTGGAGTCTGGGAAGGTGTAAAGCCCCTTTCTCAATCGGCGCTTCATGTGTTGGATGAAATGCTCGCATGAGGTTCGAGCAAATGCTTTTAGTTTTCTGGCCGATGTGGGTGCTCGCGTCCTACTCCCTGCCGTATGAGGTTCGAGCATGTGCTCTTTTTTGTGTGCATCACGTTCCTAGGTGTCCGATTCTTGGCCAGTGTAGCTGAAGGGTTAGTGGTGGTGACCGAGACTATGGATGATGGCCGCGTGATGGACAAACGAGACTCTAATTGTGCCCGAGTCTTTAAAAATTTGTTTTCTGGCACTTAAAATAGCAGATGTCTTCAATCCATCGGAAAAGAGGGTCGACGTTCGATCTAGCGTTCTTCATGCGCTGCGGGCAGAAGAGACTAGGGGAGAGGGGACACTAAAAGGTTTTTCTTTATTTAAAAAAAAAAAAAAAAAGAGAAAAGAGAAGATGATAAAAGACAAAATGGGTCTCTCCCTCTTTTGCTAAGTCTGACATGTGCAGATAGATGGGTCTTCAAGAAGAAGACCATGTGAAGAAGCAGAAAAAAAAAATAAAAATAAGGAAAAGACAAAAGAAAATTGAGGAAAAAGTTGAAAGCGGGGCAAGAAGGTGTGCTTGGCACCAAGCCCGATTTGGATCTGGCCCGACCGATCGGGGTTGCGGGGTATTAGTGATTAACTAGTGTAATCAAGTCACCGATTCTAGTTTCTCTAATTGTATAGGAATGAAGTATTTCTCCCAATGTTTTACTTTGATTTCTAACCGACCTAGTCCAAATTAATTAGTGACAACTCCTATTAAAAATTGACTTGTAGGTTAACAACTCGAATCATAAGTTATGAATTAATGGGTTTGGAGAGCCCGAGTTAAGTTTAATAATACTCGGTGCCAGCTAAGGGCGCCGAAAAGAGAGGTCACGACACAAAGTAACTAGTGACTTGACGATAGTGGTAGAACCTATTTTAGAAAAGCTTGTTGATGTCCGTGAAAAAGGACGATATGGACAGTCTAGCTTCAAAATAGCTAACGAAGAATCCTAACGATTACTTGTTTCTTATGACAATCTCCAATGGGAAGATTGAAGCAAAAAAGAGAAGATCATTGAAGTCAAAAGGGCTGGACAAAATCTAGAACAGGCTGAAAGTGTTTAGTGTTGTATTCTAAGCAAATAGTGTTTCATTCTTTTAAGATTTCCAGTGTAGTGTTCTTGCTGGTCTGTAATCATGAAAAAATTAAGTCGGACATGGAATCCGCCAGTCGGCAGAATGGCAAGAGAAGCCCCTCAAACTCAAACGCCTCAACCCTTTGAAAACAACTTAACCAAGGCCCAAGAAGTTTTCTGCACGGTCCCACGGTCAGCTGTGTCCAGTGGATGGCACAAGTCCACCTAACAACGCACGAACTAGGCAAAACCCATCTGATTAGGCTTGGTCCAAGAAGTATAAAGCAAAGCCCATTATGAAAAGCTAACCACCCAATGAACATACCAAACGAATTGGCCGAATAGGAATATAGCCTGGACGTTCTAGTGCTAAATTCTACCAATGTAGCACTTTTGTACTTAAGATTTCTCGTTGGTGAGCTTTATTTAAGCAAAGTTCGTAATTTAGCCCCCCAACTAATCACAAAGGTGAAAGTTAAGGACTAAAAAAGCTATTTTCAAACATTAAACACTTTGATGTTCATTATTAACTTCATTGACCCATAGTACAATATTTTTTGGGATATGTGCACTATAAGTCTTAAAACTTATCGCGAAAGTACAATTAAGTCATAAAATTTATCAAATTAGTGCAATCAAGTCATTCCATTAACACCGTCACTTTGTCTAACGGAAAATGTTGACATTACAATTTTAAATTAATTTATTTTTCTTATTGGCATTTTTTTTTGCTTTAAATCTTATTTAAATAATAGTAAAATAATAAATAACTTTGAAAAATGGAAAAAAAAAAAACAAACAAACAAGTGTAGGATCATGGTTGGGCACTTCCACTACTACCTATCATCGGAAGGACCCGCAAAGGTTGCTAGCCCTAGGTGATCAAGGGGGTAGTCCTTGTCAACCCAAGCAAGGCCCAACAAGGCTTGCCCAAATTTGGGTGACGCCTCCGCTAGGGCTAGCGTAGCTTGCCCAAATCTGGGTGATGCCAGCCCTCATCTAGGGGTTGGAAACTCAGTTGGGCAATGTTGGCTACCCTCCAATGTTGGACGGTAGTTGCAATGCCTAGTCACAATCCTTGTCCTTTTTTTTTTTTTTTTTTTTCCAATTTTTTAAAATTATTTTATCATTTTTTAGTTTTTTACTATTATTTAAATAATATTTAAAGAAAAAAGTTATAAAAAAAGCCACGTATAAAAAATAAATTAATTCAAAAATGTCATGTCAGTATTTTACATTAAATAAATTGATGATGTTAACAAAAGGGCTTGATTATAACAATTTAACAAAATTTTTGATTTAATTGTACTCTTTCAAAGTTTTAAGACTCAATTATATTTTTGCAATAAATTTTAGGATTTGAAGTGTACATACCCCAAAATTTTCCTCTAATGTGCCTTTCAATTGGGATAATGACACTGTAAGTCACTATGCATTTTTTTCAACGTGCCTTGAACTTTCAATTGTTTAAAATCACGTCCTTGATTTTTTTTTTTAAATATACAATATCATCCTTGGATCTCATCTCATGTTAAAATTCTTGTTTGTTCTTTTTGTTTTAGTCTCTACACATAGAAGCTCTCATTGAAGCTTTCCCTACTTAGCGATGATTTTAGAGATACTTATTCCACAAAAATTCCATAGAGACAAGTAGAATGAAAGCAACACGGACAATAGTAATAAGGATGAAAATTTTGGTGACAGCCTTTTGGTTGAAATTCACTAAAATATCAATAGAGAAGTATAATGTTTCGAGTGCAAACACTCAGTGGAAGATTTCTCTTTCCCTCACTAAGTCACTTTTCTTGTGATTTTCTCTCTTAAATACAATCCGTAAGTATTGTCGTAAAGAGCAAGTGGTTGGAAATGTTTCATAATTTGGAATTTCAATTTTCACGCGCTATCTCAAATAGATTGAATGATCTCCTTAAATACTTCTCTATACCTTACTAGATGTTGGCATTCTCCAGAGGAATTTCTTTCAATCAGATTGGACATAATCGATTAAGAAAATCTTGTAATCTTTTGAAGATTGAGATGAAAATCCATTAATTATGATTGCTCATACAATCAAAATCTAGGTTTCCATAAGTAGATACTTCCCAAAAAAGAAACTTGTCTTCAAGATTGATTTCATTAATTCATGATTGATTCCATCAATTTATCTATAAAGAGTAAGTGAGATCCTTCACTGGATATTAAAGATAAATTTCTATAATGTTCATACTAAATTCTCGTTGCAAGATCAATAATCCTGAGTCTGATTATATCTTCGTTCTAGACTTGGTTTTAGTTTGGATTTTGTCAAAGTGGGAAAGACTTCTAGTACGAATAGATTTTGACAAAAGTCCGTGATATGACTTTAGAAGTCTACTATTCTTCAGAATAATAACAACAATAAGAACAAGAAAATTTTGTCAACTTTAGAACCTGGTAGGAGTTTTCTCGACATCACAAAAAAAATTGTTAGGGTAAATGCGTAACATTATACAATTTTAGGGTAAATGTGTGATATAAGTACAAGTTTGGATTTTTCGATATCACCAAAAAAAAAAAAAAAAAGGTTCCCAATAAATGTGTCATAATTAACAAAGTTTAGGGTTTTTGGTAACTTTTACCCTTGTTATAATCTAAGTAGGAGCTAATAATATATTCGAGTCAAGAAAGGTTACTTTTATTTGCAAATTGTTAACTATATTTACCTAGGTTATCTTCATGATAGTGAATTTTTCGATTTTGATTTTTCATACAAATTTACAAGAATTTTCTTAAAGATTGAATATTGTGGTTGATTAATACTTATCCGCAATTTACTCATCTTTGATCGTATTATTTTTTGTAGCACAATCACTATGGAAAACAATATTGTTTTATACTTAAATATATCTATTGATGATGAAACTGAAAATGGAGAAAATAACAATCAATCATCTTTACAAGTTCATTTGAAACTTTACTAGGTAATTTTCTAATGCAAGATGATCTTTGAATAGTGTGTGAATGTACATTCTTGCTCAAGATTATTTTGTCTCTATAAAAAGTCAAAGAAAGACGAATAGGTTTTTCTTATGGAAGGTAACCATTGTGATTGACATAATATCTCTATTGTGAGTCAAAGAAGAAAGACCGGATCTCATTTGATTGAATGTCCTTTTCAAGTGTTTAGTTATAAAAGAAGAACCGATTATGTCACTCAAAATATTGAGCACATCACACAATAAATATTTAAAAAGGGAATATTAGGTTTACCGAATAAAACAAAAGTTGGGCAATTAAAATACACGAAAGACAACATGATGACACATACTAATGTAATAATCAAGTGAAATGAGTACTAAAACTAGGAGATGGCTTTTCTTTTTTTTTTTCCCACTCTTACTTGTGCTTAAGTTATTTTTTGAATAATTGTTTCCTAGTTCGAAAGAAGAAGAAGAAGAAGCATAAATATAAAACTCATTAACAAAATTTTGTCTAAAACACAATAATTAGTTACTATCTACCAAATAAACTATTTTTTGGAAAACAATAAACCAATTTTGTTCTAAATGAAGAAAGAAAAAGAAAAAGAAAACCAAAAAAGAAGAAAAGAAGGCAAGCAATAATCTTAAATAAAAAATGGGCCCCACATTTAACTTAAATTGAAAGAGAAGACAAAGAAGAAAAGAAGTAAGAAATAATTTTAAATTAAGAGTAGAACTTGCAAAGGATAATGTGATTTGTTCAAGGGCTTTTCTAGTATAACAGTCTTTAGAGTACCGTGAGAATAACAGTTTATTATGAGTTACAAATTCTTAAAGAAGTAGGTCCGACAATAATTTATAATTATTTGTGATTTGATTTTTTAATAGTCCAGAATAGACTATTATTCTCACAGTACATTAGAGACTATCACTTAATTATTTTTCTTTGTTCAGTATAAAAGGGAGGGTCAAGAATCAATAAAAGGGTGGAAATAAGTTGAGCTTATTTTCTTCCTCCAGAATTTTACTATAGAGACTTTATAAGGAGGCCATTTATCAACACTTACCTAACTAACTTGTTTTTCTTCCGTTCAATTATGTTTTCATTACTTTCATTCCCCCATTCATGATAAAACATCTGGGGTTTTATAGACCGCGTAAGCTAAATTTATCTTCACCATTAATCATGAGGGACCTACAGTGGGTTCTGCAAAACTGATAATGGAGATAGACATGATTTACATGATTTAGAAACCATGCAATAACTTCTCTCTGATCATGCAGACATCAAACAAAAAGCAGAAACAGACATAATTTTTGCGATAAAGGCATTGTTGCATAAAACTAACAAGGGTTTCTCAATGGCACTTGAAGGATTGATCCCTCATCATACCCTACCATATTTAAGTTCATTTTTATTATAACTCCTATAAAAGTTTCGTACCACAAAAAAATACATTGATATTTCCAACGGTATGTGGTATAACCGAAAATAGGTTCCTCCGATGATCATAGAAGGGCCAACTAACACATCAACTTTTCCTTTAAAGCAGTACAGAACAAGAATATATATTAACTATGGCCAAGAAATTATACAAAAGACTGTGGGCAAAAAAGAAGTATTGATATTGGCTGAGCAGCCCTGGTGCGGCTGCAAGTGTTTAGTAGAAATACTGTCCTTTTCTCATCTTAGGCCAAAGATGTTAGTGCACTCGCGGAAATAGGAGCATCTTTTTGCGATGGTTATGGGGCAATAAATTAACAAATGATAAACCAAGTTAAATGGACAAATACAGTGAGGTATCAATTCCTACAGAAAAGCCATCTGGTGAAGATCAGCATCTGCCTTTTGCATTACACTTGATTCGAAGAACCATCTACCTAAGATATCATTTCCTAGAATGATAAATTATTATAATGGAAATGAATCGTGAATCGTGAATCGAGAGGTCGTTTGACCAATCTCTCAAGTGGAAAAACAACAGCCACAAGTAATGCATTTTAAGTTTTTAAGGAATAATAAAACGATGGTCCCGTAATCAACGTGCATGTTTGAAGAGATAGAGATGAATGGAAATCGCTAGTGCATACACGACAAGAACCTGAAGTTGATAACAAAGCTGCACTATCGTGTATTACATTAGTTTTTTCAAGAGAAAGATAGTTTAGGGCTAAAAGAGACAAGATATGGTTAAAAGAGACTAAAGTGCCTTATACCTTTCCCATTTTGATGATAAGCAATTGGGCTTCTCCACTGTTATCTGGTAATGCGCAAACTCTAAGATCACTGTACCGTCATTGGCGGGGACCACCTTATATACAATAACTAAGAGTTTTGTTTTTGTGGACATATAAATTATCTATAGAGTTACGTGAAGGGTTTGGATTGACGATGCATGATGTGACTTTGTTTCATGTGATCTAGCCTCTGTAATTTTTCGAATGTTGGATGCAACAACAAGGTTGCCAGAGCCAATATCTACGGACCCGCCCAGATGCGACA
Organism: Eucalyptus virginea; assembly: GCA_014182375.1. Taxonomy (NCBI): domain Eukaryota; kingdom Viridiplantae; phylum Streptophyta; class Magnoliopsida; order Myrtales; family Myrtaceae; genus Eucalyptus; species Eucalyptus virginea. The sequence goes on along the minus strand of CM024516.1, from coordinate 33,513,109 downwards.
AAATTCAAACAAGATATTGTTGTAGCTGCACTCTAGTACTTGGGTGATGAATGCATTGCATTCGAAGAGATTTCTCTCCCTAACCATAGTTGTGAGGGAGCCGCAACGATACGCGATGGGTTGCCTAAGATAAGCCAGACTAATGATTTTCATGGTCTCTCGATCTAGGTTGAATCATTGTTGAGTTCGAGCCACCAACTGGGCGATTTGATGCCAGGTACTCGCTCTCGGTTGTGGGTGCAATCAGGTCGTCGAAAGTTTTCTACTTCCATAACCTTGGTGCCCTTCCTCGTTCGACAGTGAGGATTTTCTCTCTAGATTAAAAAATGATCGTGGATTCACTCTAGTATTATGTCTTTCGATTATTTATACTCTTCACAAATTTCAAGTACTTATAACTCTCACTTAATCTTGGGTTGATTTCTAATTTAGTCATAAATATGTCATACGAATGCCAATTTAATCCTAAACTTTTTAATTTTACCAATTTCTTCAACCTTTTTGTAAAATTTATGTAGTTCTTCTTGCCCACTATTATCGAAAATTGCAAATGTGGCATTTAGTCATTGCCAATAGTCCTATGTGGACTTACTTGAGATGGTGTCCCACATGAACTATTACATTAGTAATTTTTAATGGCAACTAATCGAAATGACTCCATAGGAAGTTCGTGAAAAGGCTTAGAACTACATTGGCAAAATTGAAAAGTATAAGACAAAATTGACATCCATATAATATGTTTAGGATTGAAATGGTAAATTCCCCTTTAATCCTTAGGTACACTAGGACAACTAGATCAAATCAGTGAACCCAAAATGGAGAATCAGTTGTAGTCAAATCACAATGTCTCTCACTCCAACGTGATAGGCTAAGTATTGGTCCCGATTAGTACTGTGATTTTCAACATAACATTACCATGAAAATCAGTCATACGAGCAAATGGGTCCAGTGGCAAGCGAGAAAACCCTCACTTTGTGAGCTTGGACAATGAATTAATTAGGGATACATACATGCTCAATCTTTTGACAAAGCAGTTTTCACATACCATAAATCTAACATGTATTTTGGGGAAAATTGTCTAAAAAGTCCTAAACCCATTGCACTTTTGCCAATTCAATTCTAAATCTTTTAATTTTGTCAATTCAATCATAAATCTTTTTACTTATTATCAATTGAGTACATCCGGTCAATTTGGCTAGAAATAGTTGACGTAGACATCGGTAGTGCCATGTAGGACTGTCAGCACTCACATGGACCATTTTTAATAATATTTTAATATTTTGAATTTTTATTATTTTTTTCCTTTTTTGTTTCTTTTCTTTTTGGCTTTATACTTTTCCTATTGCTGGTGGTCGGCCACCAACCATAGGTGACAACCGGCCACCAACCATGCCAGTTGGCTTCACCCACCAAAGGGAAGGCCTAGCTAGGTGAGGGCGAGCCATGGCAAGGTCTCCCCCTTCCAGATTTGGTGAGGGTTCCCCCACTAGATCTAGCGAGGCCGATTCTCACGCATGCTAGGGCAGCCTCTCTTGGCATCACTATTGCCCCACCAATGCCCTACAAGGCCGCCTTGGCTTAGGCAAAGGCCGGCTTAACCTGGTTTGGATGAGGGTTGGTCTCACCTAGTGGAGGTGAGGGCTCCTCTCTCCAAGGCTCGCCCTCACCTAGCCAAGCCTCACCCATGGTTGGCAAGGCCAGCCGGTGGCTAGCCATCAACAATAGGAATAGAAGAAAGCAAAAAAGGAAAGAAAGAAAGAAAAAAGAGAAAACATAAAAAATAATATAAATTCAAAAATATTAAAATATTATTAAAAATTATCCATGTCAATACGGGCAATCCTACGTGGCACCACCGGCATCCACATTAACAATTTTTGGTCAATATTGGCAAGAAATGAAAATGTTTAGAACTAAATTGCCAAAATTAAAAGGCTAAAGACTGAATTAGCGAAAGTGCAGTAGGTTTTAGGACTGGATTGGCGAAAGTGCAATAGATTTAAGATTTTTTGAACAATTTTCTGTCATAATATTTTTAATGTGATCTTGCATTCGGTTTAAAAATTGTTCACATTAGATTTCATTGATGTTTTATGGGAGCCGGATACTTGGAGTGTCAAAACTTGGCACGGGCGACACTTAAGTGCCAAAAATTTGGAAATGTATATTTAAATGCCAAAATTGAAGTAAATGGATCAGTTGAGTGCCAATGGTGAGAAAATCCGGCAAAAAATGTTGACGTGTCATTTTTTCAGTGAGACAAGTGCAAAACGACGTTGTTTTGCGTGCTAATGTGGAAAGAAAATCCAAAAACAACGCGGTTTTGCCTTGAATTTGAATTTTAATATAACTATTAATTAAATTAAATTAAATTTAAAAATAAATTTGTGTATTTTTTTTAAAGAAAAAGTATAAGCAAATCGCATAAGGCGAGGGCTTGCCCTCACCGCCGTCTCCCCATCGTCGTCATCCTCACCCCGTTCTGGGTGAGGGCTAGTGGGCCCTTGCTATCGGTCGGCCAAGGTCACCAACCCTTGGCCAAGGCCTAGTGACACCGGCCAACCCTTCCCCCTCCGTTGTTGGCCCTTCCTAGCGACGGTGGGAAGGCTGAGCCCTTGCCTCCGATCTCCTCCCTTTTTTTAATAAATATATAAATATTTTAATTTAATTAATATTTATATTAAATTTTTAAAAAAGATAAAATGACAATATTTTGGTTATTCATTACTGAGTTAGCTCTCTGGCGTGCCACGTAAGTGAGTTATATTATTAAAAAATTGCGACATAGAATTTTGGTCACCTTAACCAGACTTGACACTCAAGTATTCAATTTTTGAAAAAAAAAAAAAAGTGGCACTTAAGTATGTCTTTCAAAACTTTTGGTACTCAAGTATCCCTCCGTGCCAACTTTTGGCACTCCAGGTGTAGTTTTGCCGATGTTTTATTATCCAAATCTAATTACTGATAAATATGGAGATTGCCCGTATTTATTACGATTTGTCTTGATAGAAGACTATATCATTTAAGATTTGTATGGGCATATAAATAGGTCATTTAAGCCAAACCCTCTCGATATTCTCATTATCTTGATTATTTGATAATCGAAGAACAGACCATCAACGTCAAGAGGGCAATTGACTAGAAGTGCTTATTGTTCACAGCTCAAGCTCCGTGTATCTATTTGTGACTCATCCATGGTTAGAGGTTAGTATAGAATTTTACATATTTCCACATTTGCTCTTGATAATCAGGATCTTGGTTTTCCGCAAATTTCGAATAGTTTGTATTAGAGCTTTTTCATATTTCTACCTTGATGATTTTTGTGGAGCCTTTTGATTGAAGAAAGATTGGTGATTTCGGCAAAATTCAAGTGACCACCACCCATTTCTGGACTCGTACAATCGCACTGCCATGGGCAACAAAAGCCCTATGTTAATTCGGCATTATGTTGATCGTCAGAAGCAGATTGAGCAAAGGATGTCATGGTGATCAGGTTTGCGTTTTGGGGAATTTTGCTTGATTTCAAGCAATTTCTTGGTCAACTTCACCAAATCTTGGACTTGTATGTGGTCTTCAAAACCCACCACTTATTTTGGTTAAAGTTGGGTTGCCAAAGAAGACCCAAGCGGCAAAAGTCGTGGTGGAATTGAAACCACAAAATCACGTGATAAAGTCCTCGTGTGTGTGGCTTACGCATCCGCGCAAGCCTTGGGCACGTGAGGCTCATGCACTACGCACACATGATGAGGCGCATGTATTACATATGCCTGCGCGTTGGTGAGGCGCATGTACGGCATGCGCCTGCTGCTTCCCTTCGCTGATTTACAGTTTTGCCTTCTCTGCTTATTTTATTGATTTGCCCCTGGTCGTTGCATGAATTCTTGATTTTGCCCCTACTTTGCTTGTTTCACTATATTTCCCCTCATTTGTTAATTTATGATTCTGCCCTTGGACGAATTAATTTATTGTTTTCCTCTTTCTAGCATTGATTTTATATTTTGTCCTTACATAGAATTTAGCGAATGTGTTATGCATGTAATTAAATGTCTAGTGATTCGTATATATTTAATTAATTGAAGATTAGCCTTAGCATCTCTGATCATATTAAATTATATACATTAAAAGCCTTTTGATCACATATAGTCGAATACATTTATTGTGATTAGCCACCTTAATATTATAAATTTTGTCCCATAGGAATTTTCAATATATTAATGTGACCAATTAGGATGAAATATTAATTTATCTTTCTTAATTTACCCACATGGATTGAGGAAGAAAATATAATTTGATAGTTTTATCATGAAGTAACTATGAATCTATTTAAATTAGAAACTTAGCTAACAAGTAGTTTTTGATGTTATGTAATTCATATTTTATAACATGTTTACATTCGTAAAACATAATTTAAATTTATTTGCCTCAAATATATGATACATAAGTTTTCCTTTTGATTATAATGCAGGTTTACCACCTACGATTGGTTTTGGTATAATTGTTCTTGAGTTGAACAGTTATAACTATAAAGAATTGAGGGAATTAATTCTTCTCCAATTGGGGTGCATAGTTAATGATTATGCTATACGGTCAAACAACCAATCTACTCCTATTGAGGCTAGCACTACAGCTAAAGTTGCTCTTTATGTACAATGGGAGAGGTCCAACTGCCTCAGTGTAATGTACATAAAGACAAAACTTTTTGTTGGCATTCGTGGTTTAGCCATTCAACATAACAATACTAAGGAATTGCTGGAGGCTATTGATGTGCAATTTAAATCTTTAGAGAAAGTACATGCCATGACTCTAACTATGAAGTTCTCATGTCATGACTCTGACTATGAAGTTCTCATCATTGAAACTTACCGGTGTAAGAGCTATACGTGAGCACATCATGAAAATGAGAGATATTGTAGCTTAGTTGAAAAATCTTAAGGTTGGGATATCAAAATCATTTTTGTATACTATATCCTGAACACTCTCCCACAAGAGTATGTCCCTTTCAAGATCTCTTACGACACACATATTACTAAATGGTCAATCAATAAACTCATGACCACATATGTTCAAGAGGAAGATAGGCCGCTCATGAAAAAAGGAGAAAGTGCTCATATGGTGATAGATGGTAAGTATAAAGGGCGAGGCATGGAAAAAGGAAAAGGTAAAATACCTCCCCAAGCTGGTATTAAGAAGGAATCCAACTACTTCTTCTATAAAAGAAAAGAGACTCATGAAAATGGATTGCGCCAAATTTAAGGTCTGGCCCAAGAAGAAAGGTAATCCATTCTCATATGTTTGTTATGAGTCTAAAATTGTTGATGTGAGTCACGACACTTGGTGGATTGATTCTAGTTCTACAATCCACATCTCGAATTCCTTATAGGGCTTTTAGAACCAACGGAAAACTAGAAATAAGTGAACAAAGCACTATTCAGAAAACAATATGTGTTTGCATGTGGAAGTTATTAGGATATGTAGATTAGTTCTTAGTAGTGGTTTTGTTTTGAATTTTTAAAAAACCTTTAATATTCCTAACTTCTTTAGGAATTTAATTTTAGTTTCAAGATTTATACCATTGGGATATTCTTTTGGATTTTAAGGTTCAATATTTAGTTTATCATACAAATCTAAAATTGTTGGGAGTGGTATTTTGTCAGATGGTCTCTTTCAAATTAATTTACAAAACAATGCCATTTATAATGTATTACACCTTCATGATAATGCAAGCATAAAGTGATGTGTTGTGAATGATAATTTCTTTATATTGTGACATCGAAGATTATGACATATCTTCATAGATAGAATTAAGCAACTAATAAATGATGGAGTACTTAGTACTCTAGATTTTACTACTTATGACATTTGTGTGGACTGCATAAAAGGAAAGCAAACCAACAAGTTAAAAATAAAAAGTGCTTAGAGGAGTACACAAATATTAGAAATCATGCATACAGATTTTTGTAGTCCAGATTTGGACTCAAATGATCAAAGATACTTCATAGTCACGATTCATGTATTTATACTTACTTCATAATAAGCACGGAATGCTAGATGCCTTTAAGGTATTTATAACCAAAGTAGAGAAATAAGATCATGAGATCAGATAAAGGTGGAGAATACTATGATAGATACATTAAAGATGGACAAGCACCAAGTCCATTTGTGAAGTTTCTTGAAGAGCATGGAAATTATTGCCTAATACATTATGCATGGTTCTCTAAATCAGAATGGTGTAGCAGAAAGTAGAAATTGAACTTTTTGGATAAGAGAATATTATGGTATGCTTAGCAGTTTCAAACTTTCTCAATCCTTGTGGATTGAGGCTCTTAAAATGACAATGTACATATTAAATCGAGTTCCGACCAAAGCTGTCCCAAAGACACCTTTTGAGTTATTCAAAGGTTGGAAATTGAGTTTACGACATGTACACATTTGGGGATGCCTATCTAAAGTAAGAGTCTGTAATCCACAGGAAAATAACTTAGATCCAAGAACTAAAAGTAGGTATTTTGTTGGATATGCCAAAACGTCCAAGGGATACATGTTTGTTATTGTCCATGTCACACCACTATGTTTGTGAAATCGAGAAATGCTAACTTACTTGGGAATGACTTGATTAATGGGAGCAATCAATTCAAGGACCTTATCCTTGAAAAAGATCATTTAGATACTCAAATTTCTACTTCAAGTACTGGATTGGTTGTTGTTTACAACTCCCCTTTAGTTCAACGGTCATTGAACAACCAATCATTGAAGATCCACAACCTGTTTATATTGATATGATAGACCCAACTATTCAGCAATTACTAGAAATTGTTGAGCATCTAGTTGAACAATAGACTCCTCAGAAGATTGTTGATGCAACATTAAGAAGGTCTACTAGAATGAAAAAATCAACAATCCCTAATGATTACAATGTGTATCTACAGGAATCTAACAATAATGTTGGAGTTGAAAATGATTCCAAAATATTTTCACAGGCCATGAGTTGTGATAAATCTAATTTGTGGTACAATGCTATAAAGGAAGAGATGAGTTATGACATCCGCAAATTTCAACCTATGAGAAATGGCTATAAGTCCGGCATGCCAGTGGTAAGGATCGACTATCAGTTATTCCAAGAATTGGCCATGGATTGATCAGCCTAATTGGAAGGGTAATCGAGAGATTAACCATGTACCGATCAAAGAATCGGCCATAGATTGATTAAGGGATCAGCCGTGGACCAATCTAATAACCACACAAGTGGAACCAAGTCGTTCGGTCGATGGACAATAGCCTGACCATAAGGATTGATCGAGGGCTGGTCAAGCTCCTCCATAAGTTGATGGGCGATCATGAATCGATAATGAATGGTAGTGTTTTTGTCGCAGGTGATTCCGCTTGATCATGCACCAACTGTGGATGACCATGAGTCAACCCGGTATGATCGTGTATCGGTTATGGATTGATTGATCTCAAACAGTCACATGACATTTAGGAGTTAGCCTAGGCTAGGCTTGGGGTTAGTCCACGAACTAGTCCACTTTGCCAAAGTTGATCCAATGGCCAACCATTGAACCTACGCCCAGGGCCACTGACCTAGCCGAAAAGGCAAATTTTGCTTATGACAACCACACCGAGGGTGGCTTTGCCATGAACCTCGAGTGTGTTGAAATGGTTGATAGGAGATGTACACAAAAAGCCCTTACTTGATCCCGGTTGCACTTCAAATGATCTATTTCCCATGTTTGCCATAATCTTTGAAAATTGACAAAAGAGAACATTTTAGAACCCCCTAGGTCATTCATGAAGGGGGATGACTCATCACATTAGGTGGACACTTCTAGATTTGGTAATGATTACCACATATTTTCCTTGGGAATTAAGCAAAGGACTCTTGACAAATGTACCCAATAAGAATGAGACACCATAGGTAATTATTGCTATCCTATGGCCTAAGTGCCACCTTATCCTTCTTAGAGTGTCACCTAATTATGATGACTTGTGCTTCAATAATGAATCGAGGACTTATGTGGTTCAATGGAAATGAGACAAATGAACCTTCAAATAATTACATTAGGCCATTAGATTTCCACCTCATAAACTTAGAGTTGTCACCTTTCCAAATAGGTGTGTGACCTTGCGAATTAAACTTGTCACCTCCATTTTGTAGCCATGCCACTTCAAGAAAGATAATTAGGTCATTTGGATAAGTAATGATGAGGATGGCACTTATAAATAGGATGAACCCCTCATTTATTTCCACCATTTGAGCTCTCTTGCCATTCATGAGCCATTCTGCCTTTTCTTTCTTTTCTATTGACCTTGCACTGTCGCTCCTCACTAAGCTGCTTGCCTTTACTTTCTCAAGATTCATCCAGGTAAGTAAAATCCCTAATTCTCCTATAGGGTGGTAGACTCCATCTTTTAGTCTAGTTAGGTGCTCACCTGTTTAGGCCGTGGCTAGATGTAAGATCTTTTGTATGGTTTGCTTATGTTTGTGTTTGAATGTGTACTTAAGTTGTTCACACTTGGAATGAATGTGAGGTTCACTTAGGTTGAGTTCAATGTGAGGCAAGGTCACCCAAGATCATGAGACCTTGGATCAGTATTAAAACATGCTGGTTCCAAGTCTCATTCGATGTGGGGATCGCCTAATGCCGTGAGGTCTTGGATTAAATTGAGGCATGCCAATTCCAAGTCTTGATTGGTATGGGAATAGCTCAAGCCCATTAGGTTTTGGTAAAACATTAAGGCGTGCCGATTTTATGCCTTGGTTGGTGCGGAGACTTTGTGCTTGGCGTTTGAATGAAGCCACGAACCAATGACCACTCACGACATGAGGTATGTTCACACCAGCTAAATGCTAAGGTATGTTGAGCTTAAAATCTTCATGAAGTGAGGTATACTTAAGCCTCAAGGACTTAGATTGGCATTTAAACATGCCGTTTCTAAGCCTTGTCCGATGCGGGCATCGATGCTTAGTATTCGGTTCAAGTCACGGATCAAAGATCATTCCCGATAGGTTGTATAGTGCAATATAAGAAGTCATGGCACACAAGTATGAATGAGCATGTCTTTGGACCATGTATGAGTCGGCTGAGAAAAAAGATAAGAACTACTTGTGTGATGCATTTATGTCTAGGCTTAAAGAGGAAAAATCACCTGTCACCACATAATGTTGGCAACGATGCCTTGTTCATGAAACAGAATGCTTTAGTTGAGTCAAGATGCCTAGGTCTTGAGCATGAAAACCTTAGGAAGCTAGTCCCGAAAAGTCTCGGTCAAGCCAAGATACCCTAGTTGAGCTAGGAAACAAGAAACCCTAGTCAAGCCCAAAGGGCCTGGTCATGCCAAAATGATGGTAAACGAATCATTTTATGTGTGTCGGTATATGCATAAGCATGACATATTGATGTGCTCATTATTAAGTTGATGGTAGTTTTACATGGACATCATATATCTAGTCAAGGCATGGAAATTAAATGCTATTGATCTGCCATTGACGCTATTTGCAAATGTAATACTTGCTGGGTTTCAATGATGAAATGTTTTTGTAGTAGAGAATCGGGAATTCTAGTTACTGAATTTCTCGACTCACTTCTTTATCTTTCAAACTTGTAGATGTGGAAGTCTTACGTTAGTTTTGGGAGCTATGGTTAGCTAGAAGGATATAGGAATTCCCCTAGCCTATGTGGAAACTTGTAGTGTGATGTAAAAAAGAAAAAGGCCCATAAAAAGGGTTTGTAAATGTATTAATGTAAAGTAATGTGTCCTATGTCATATATGTACCGGTCTTCTAGCTATTGTTTGTCTAGCGAGTTTGTTTGTTCATGCTTCCACATGTGTTTATTAACAAGATAAAAAGAATCGGGATGACAACAAGCCTAGGATGTTGCAAAAATAATCCTTATTGCTCAAGACCTGAAGATGGAGTTGGGGTCATTACATGAGTTCTATGGTATCTAAAAAGGTCTAGGGTTTAATTGAGTTGTATGATGGTACGAAGGCCATTGGTTATAAATGAATCTTCAAAATTAAGAAAGATTCATTACGCAATATTGAGAAATATAAAGCTAGACTCATTACTAAGCGATTCACTCAAAAGGAAGGAATTGATTACATTGAGACATTTTATCCTGTATCTAAGAAAGATTCTCTTCATATTATTTTGGCATTAGTTGCTCATTTTAATATGATGGATGTGAAAATGGCATTCCTCAATGGAAAACTAAAAGCAATTTATATGAAACAACCAGAAGAATTCTTCTATATGGCTGGTGAGCATTTGTGTGCAAGCTTAAGAAGTCTTTATATGGCTTGAAACAAGCATCCCGCCAATGGTACTGGAGATTTCATGATGTCATTTTTTCATTCAATTTTATAGAGAATATTATGGATTAATGTATATACTAGAGATTAGTAAGAGCAATATTTGTTATTTTGTCCTATATGTGAATGACATATTTTACTTGCAACCAAAAATTAAGGGTTGTTATATAAGATGAAAAAAATTTTTCTCTATGAGTTTTGACATGAAAGATATGGGTGAGGCATCTTATATCATTGGTAAAAAGATCCATAGGGATAGACTTCAAGATATATTAGGATTATCTCAAGAATATATATTAATAAGGTCTTAGAGAGATTTTGGATGACAGATCGTTCACCAAATATAGCACCTATTGTGAAGAGTGACAAGTTTAATTTGAATCGGTGCCTTAAGAGTGATTTGAAATGGAACAAATGAAGAAAATCGCATATGTTTCTAATGTCGAAAGCTTGATATATGCTCGGGTTTCCACTTGACTTGATATTGCCTTTGCTGTGGGAATGTTAGGAAGATACTAAAAATATCTACGTATGGACCACTGAAGAGCTATAAAGAAGGTGATGAGGAACCTTTAAGGTATAAAGGGATACATGCTTAAGCATAAGTGAGCTGACAGCCCAAATGTAGTTGGTTACTCACATTCAAACTTTGCTGGCAACATTGATTCTTGTAAATCTACATCAAGATACATTTTTATGTTTGCTAGCAGAGTTACATCCCAAAGGAGTGCGAAATAAACCTTAGTTGCCACTTTCACTATGAAGGTAGAGTTTGTATCTTGTTTTGAGGCCACTTCATATGGTGTGTGGTTGAAAAGTTTCATATCGGAGCTTAGAGTTATGGATTACATTGCTAGGCCATTGAGAATGTTTGGCGATAATTTAGCTATAGTTTTCATGACTAAAAACCATAAAATTTGTAGTCAAAACAAGCACATTGACATCAAGTATTTAGCCATCAGAGAATATGTTAAAGAGAAGAAATTATAGAACACATAAGCACTGAATTGATGATGATAGTTGATCATTTAATTAAAGACATGCCACTAATGAGTTATAAAGATCATGTAGTCATAATGGGTATTGGTCCAATCATATAAATTTTTCTTTATATTGAAGAATTATGAGTTTTTCTTTTTTATTTGTGATGTTTTTCTCAATACAATTATATACATTTAGTTATTCTAAGGAAAAAAAATCATGTTTGACCTAGAATAGACATAAGGTTTATTCATTATGTTAGGTTATCACATATGGGCTGGTGAGACATATTGTGATACATGGAAGATAATACTCATTTTAAGAGGACTTATCGTCATGATTCATGTGTTTTATTTGCAGCATGAAATTTTATGGATTTAGTTCACAATTTTGTTCAATGAAATGTTAGGATCAAGTGGAAGAATGTCATAATTTTTTAATGTGATCCCACATTCAATTTAAAAATTTCCCACATTAGATTTCATTGAGGTTTTATTATAAAAATCTAATTGCTGATAACTATGGAGATTGCCCATATCCATTGGATTTATCTTGATGGAAGACTATATCTATGAGGATTTGTATTGGCATACAAATAGGTCATCTAAGCCAAACATTCTTATTATTCTCATTATTCTGATTATCCAATAATAAGAGAACACTCTATCAATGTCGATAGAACAATTGGCTAGAAGTACCTATTTTTGACAATTCAAGCTCCTACGTATGTATTTGTGACTTCATCAATGGCTGGAGGTAACTCCCACTTCCTCTTTGTGGTCGACTTTGCTCAAGTAATATGAATCGGTGCTACAATGCTACCCTCTCCTAGGAAGCATACACGCTGTGGTCATCAAAAGGTTGTTTTTGTAGGGAAGTTCAATTATGATTAGTACAATATTTTTGAACTTTTCTCCCCAAGTTGGAGGCTGCTTTATTTGGGCATCAATCCTTCGTTGTTTGAATGCTTCTACACTAAGTGAATTTAATTCCTCATGCTCGCCCCCAACACACACTAGATTGGGATCCTTTACATTTAATCGGAATAAAAATATTATGAATGCCATAACATTCATACAGCATTCATTTGAAAGTCAATACCTTTCTTTTTTGCTCACTTGATTGAAAGAAATTTTAAAAATCAATTGCTTGAATGCCATCATCCCTTGCTATAAAATCTAATGTGGCACCAATTAAGAATATATTATCCAACATGGCCCGGTGGTAAGTTGAAGCCGGCAATTGAGAAGGCAAAAGACGTCGTTTATGCAACTAATTGAACAACCCTAACCAATTTAAAAGAAAGTTGGGCAAAATTCAGCTTCCTTTTTCAAGAACCCCAATGGAACCTCAATTCTTCAAATTGGGGAGAATCAACTTATCAAATTCGCAACAAGGGGTAGAAGTAGGAGAAGTGGTTCATGATTGTATCAACCAACCATCTTGTGAGGAGGAGGGAGGGGTTTTTGTAACGACCCCAACCACATCTCTAGGGGTCATGAGCAACAAGGGTTATTTTCACGAAGTCCCAAGCTTATCGCCATCTTGATTCTCTTTATCTTGTTATCATGCACATGTGGTCACGAGCAACAAGGGTTATTTTCATGAACTCCCCGGACAAACAACAGCTGGAAGATTGGGACATACATCACACAGAATACACTGATTTATATTATACTAAGACTTTTACAAGCCCTTTCTCTATGAGCCCTCTTTTCTTTTTACATCACAATACAAGTTTTTCACATAGGCTAAGGGAAATCCTATCTCATCTAGCGTGACTACAGCTCTTAAAACTGACGTGAGACTCCCATATCTACAAGATTGAAAGATGAGGGGTGAGTTTTGGGGAAACTTAGTAAGCAAAATTCCTAGTTATCTACTAGGAAAGTATCTCATCATCAAAACCTAACAAGTACGGCACGTAAACACTATCGATAGCAGATCAATCGCAAATCTATTGTCATCTCTCGACTATCTGTATGTGATCCACTTTCAACTTACCAAATAAGTCATTTCACCAAACAAGATTATCGGCAACACATAGTAGCATGTTCAATAAGTTCATTAGCCATATCAATGGTTCTTCCCATACTTTTAAGGGCTTCTAGCCACAAGCTGGGCATCTAGCCTTAGGCTAGGCATCCCATACTCACGAGGGCTTCCCATACTTTCAGAAGCTTCCTAGCTCAACCAGGAAATCCCATTCAATGCAAGATATCGCCACCAACGCTATGTGACAACGGACGTTTTTCCCTCTTTAAGTGCACACACACACAAGTGTATCACACAAGTCGGTTCTTATATTTTCTCTTAACCAACACATGCATGGCCTGAAGGCATGCTCATTCGGTCATGTGTGCCATGAGTTCTTGCACTACTCTAATAAACATGCCAGGAATGATCCTTGGTCCATAACTTGAACCAATCACTTAGCGTCAATCCCCACATCGGACAAGGCTCGGAAACGGCACACTTCAATGCCGATCTGTGACCTTAAGGCTTGGGTACACCTCGCTTAGGTGAAGATCCTAAGATTGAGGGACCTTGATTCAACCTGATGTGAACATACCATGTGCCTTGAATGATCCTCGGCTCCTAGTTTGATTCAACATCAAATGCAAGGTCTCCGCACCAAACCGAACCCTAGAATCGGCACCCTTTTGTGTCTTACCAAGATCTCGTGGATTTGGGCGATTCCTGTACCGATCACGGTTTAGAATCGACACGTCTCAATGTCGATCTAGGACCTTGCGACCTTGGGCGATCCCCACACCAAGTGAGATTCGGAACCGATACACTATTTATGCTGATTCAAGGCCTTATGGTTTGGACGGCCATGCCTTGCGATGAATTCAATCCAAGCGAACCTCAGCTTCATTTTCGGACATACATGACACGAGCACATGACCAAACACAATTGCAAGTAAAACCAAACAAAAGACATTAGACACCACCCACGACTTGATGGGTGAGCACTTAGCTAGCCTCAACAATGAAATCTACCTTCCAAGAGGAGAAAGAGGAAACTTACTTACCTTGGTAAACCTAGAGGACCAACTTATATAGCTTGATGGATTGAGGATGCAAGGCTGAGAGAAAGGAGGATGAGGAGGAGGGTAGGCATGAATGGCAAAATGGGCTAAAGTGATGGAAATGAATAGGAGCTCCTCCTATTTATAGGTACCAAGCTAATCATCACTCATCTAAGCAGTCCAATCATGTTTCTTAGAGTGGCACGACTATGGTATCAAGGTGGCAAGCCTAGTTTGCAAGGTGGCATGCCTAGGGTCCTAAGAGAACACTTGCTATCTTTTTATTGAACCGCCTATTGGCTTGCTCTCCAAGGTTCAACTTAGGTTCATGATGTGTCTATGGTCCTAAGGGACACATAAACCCCTTTGATGTCTAATGTCCTCTTCAATTGGTTGGCTCTTGCCTTGTTTTCCAAGGCTATCCTTTAGGCTCATCATAACCTAAGATTCTAAAGGATGCCTAACCTAAGATTCTAAAGTATGCCTAAGCATGAATTACTAACTTCTTCTCCAAGGCAAATCTCAAGCCATCATTACCAAGCCAAATGGTCCACTCTAATTTTTTCAAGTGTCCCACCTAAAATCCTTGGGTGACAAGTCTACTTGCCTCATGATTACACCTAAAAAGTGAGTTGTCATGGCTAAAAGGCTTTGCTTGGCAATCTAGCTTCTAGGCATCATCGATGATGGCCCGCTTTTCTCTCTTCCATTGGTCCACCTATACCCCACATTTAATGAGCATTTAATGAAGTTTGACAATAATGGTGCCATAGTTGCTCACTCGGCAATTCTAGAATCTTTGGTCATTAATGAGAGCTCGTGTATCATTCTTTGATTGGTCCACGTGTGTGCCACTTTTTCTAGAACTTCCAAGATATTTTGGCCCACAATCATGACACAATCATGACCTTTGAAAAATAAAGGGACACCTCATCTCCTTCATTTAATGAAGAGATTCTAGAATTCTCGTTTTACTTTATCCTTTCCTTCCTCAAGAAGGCGGTCTAGAGAATTCTATCATCCAAGTTGATTCCGGGGCGAGAAATAGATCATTAGGTACACCTCAAAGAACCAAATTACATGCACCTGAGGTTCGGCCATCACATCCCATGCTTGCCCAAACCATTTCTTTGGACAGTCGATCGGCCTAAATGGTGGTCCTTGGTCCTTCGATCGGTCAAGGTCAATCCTAAGGCTACCCATGGCCTAGTACTAAACCAAGGCACTCATGGACCTTAGAATCTAGTGATGAAATAGCCGAGTCTATCCCTGAGCTCATTTTGGTTGGCACCCGATCCATTCATATGTCTCATGGTCGGTACATTACCAATACACAATCGAACATCACCAATTCAAGATTCATTTTTGATCACTAAGAATTAAATAGAAAATGGTGTATTTTTTATCGGAAGACAATCGCATTTGATCGAGTCAGAACATTTGTGTATTGGTGCATAACCAGGCCAAATCACCCGTAGCCATGCACTATGGCCAATCATGACCATCCACCAATCCAAAATCATCCCATGACCAATCTTTGTGATCAAAAGATCATCTTATGAGCTGGTGATCCTATCCCATTGATAGCTTGATAGAAAATTCATGGTCGACAACTCGACCATCTCGTGACCGGTCAATTGGTTGGTTGGTCGGACCATGACCGATCCTTGATTCCTTATTGATTGAAATGATTGATCCATGGCCAATGGCCCATGGTCAATCCATTTAGGACCTTATGGCCAATACTTAGGGGCTCGAAATCGAGGATGTTACAGTTTTGGTAGTGGTGGGAGTGAGAGGAGAGAGATGAGATAGTCAAGGGAGAAGGAGGTTAAGTGGAAGTGGGATTCAAGGAGTCTAGGAATGGAGGAGATTGTAGGTCGTCGTGGAGGGGGAATGAGCGGGTGGCTGAGGTGGTGGCAAAAAGGAGAGATATAGCAACTTTAGGTAGTCGTTCCAGCGTTTCTTGGTCTTGGGCCGGGTGGTGGCAGTAGAGGAAGCTATGGCTGAGTTTTCACTATCATTGCTGTTGACATCTATTTGGTGGCAGCACAATGGAGGAGAGCTTATTAAGGATCTGTTTAGCAATCGACCAAACAAAAACCAATTTTATTCTCTTGTTTTTGGGAACAAAACAAGAATAGAAATCCATTTGATAAATATTTTGTTCCTAAAAACAATTTTGAAATAAAATCAATAAGTAAAAAAAAAAAAAAATCACTGCTTTATTCTTGGGAATAACTCCATAATCAAGCCAACCCAAATTTCTTTTTTCTCTTATGTCTTCTTCTTTTCTTCTTTTTCTCCTTCCTTCTCTCTTATTCTTCCACCGCCACTATTGTCAACCACTAGCGATTGCCGTCGACTAGTTGGCGAGATCCGACGAACTTGCCAGAGGCTCGCTTAGCCACTGACGAGTCTTGCATAGCTAGGCGAGCCTCAACCAATGAGGCACGACCCTATCGAGAGCCGGCGATGCTCCGATGAGGTCGCTAACTCTTGTCTAGCTGGTTGCCGATCATCTCAAGGCTAGTGACTAGCTAAAGCTTGAAGAAGAATAGAAGGAAAATAAAAAAAATAACAAAAATAATAACAATAAAATTATTAAAAATTTAAAAGATAATGCTTTGGAATAGAATTTTTTAGAGTGATGCCAAATGCAATTCTATTCCAAGAATAAATATTTTGAGCAATTATCAAACACATTTAAATGCTTAGAAATTCAACTGGGAACATAATTATTTCTAATCAAAAATTGTTCCAGAAACATAATAGTTATCAAACAAGCCATTAGCTTCCCATTTCGATGCTTCCAAGGACTCAACCGAGAAGCAAAGTCTACAACTCCAAGCATTCTTCATATTACTAAAATTAGCTAGAAATTCTTCTTTTAAATATTTTCTATTTATTTAATGCTCCTGCCACATTGGATGAAGATTTTATATGTTGGATTTAATTTCATTTAAAAAAGCCATAGAATGAAAAATTAAGTAAAAAATCTACATGGGACGAATTGTTGAAATAGGCACTCAAGTGAACAATTTTAATCAAATACGACACTTAAGTAAGTGTCATACAAAAGTTATGATACTTCTAGTCTTATTATCTCCATATAGATATTTAGCTCGAATTGTCAATTTATTTGTTTCCCAATTTCAAGTTGAATGGATATCTTTCATGAATTTTGAGCTTATCTTATTGCTCAACTTTCATGTTTAAAAAATACAAAAAGATTGCAATCCTTCGTAGATGAGATTGCTTTTCTAGATAAGATTGCATGTTAATACTATCTAGTAATTTAAAATAAGTTTCCAAATTGTAATAGGATTTAACTTAGACAATTTTTTTAATTCAAGTTGGATGTTTAGGTGGTTTATCCCTATTATTTATTTATTCCGAGATTTAATAGAAAAATAATAAAAAAATAGCAAGTGCATATCATATAGAATTAGTTGGAATGCCCATGCATCACTACTTGCCATGTTATCTTGCCATGTCATGCCATGTCGCATGCTTGTCATATGCCATGTCATCTATATGTGCCATGTCATCATGCCATGTAATCATGCCTGCTATGTTATTGTGCCATGTCGTCATGTTTCCCATGTTATTGTCATGTCACCATCTATGCCATGTCATCAATTCCATGTCATCTAGTGATTGCATATTTATGGTAATTTTTTTTTTGGTAAAGATTTATGGTAATTTATTTTGTAATGCATGTCATATTAAAATAGTTTAGATTAATTTTTGCCCATCACTAGAATTAGGTCCCATCACATGTCATTTGAGTAACAAATTATGCATGTTAAACCTAAGTTAGAAACTCATAGGAATAGTTTTTATAAATAAAAGAAAAAACCAAAAAAGAGAATTAATTAGGTTTGGTTAATTAGTTGATAAAATTATGGCTAGATAAGGTATAGTATTTTAGTGTTTTTGTAACATCCTCAATTTTGACCATTATTTTGGTCTCAACTAGGAGGCTAAGCTAGATAGGCATTGGATTAGTCAAACCTTTCTAGAAAATAAATGTAAACAAGTGTAAACAAGTGTGAAAAAGTGTGAAAAGCATTAAATGAAGATGATGAGTGTGGAGGCTTATGTGTCCAAAGTTATTAATGAAGGAAGGGTGACTCATGACCTAAGGAAATGATAGCAAGTGATCTTGCAAGCCAAGTAGAGCACCGCCTCTCCTCCATAGATTTGCCATCTTGACTTTCATAGGTTTTGACTTCCTAGTTTTTCGAAACTACTAAACCTTTCATACTTTCCAATTTTATAGAGCTCTTTGTGTTTTGAATTTGGAGAAACTTCCTTAATAAAATTTGTTCAAAACATCATATCCTATAGCATACTTAAATTCAGATTTTTCTGAGATGAAAAGATTGGGGCGAAGGCCCAGTCAATTACCGTATAGAACCTGCCCAATATAGTGAAAACGGTAACCAAGTTGCTTCCTCGAATTTTTAGAAAATATTTCCTTTTGAATTTAGACATGCTTTCTTCACAAAATTTTTAAATAACATTTATATCTACAACATATTAAAATTTCAAAAAGTTTTGTGAATATTTGGATTTCGAAATGAGTCTCTCTCTATGACCGTCGAATCTGCTCAACAAACGAATTTTTGGGTTGTGTTCAATAATTTGTTGCTCTTCCCACATAATGAATTTGACTTGGATTTCTCATGAAAAATTTTTCTAAGGTCTTCTCTACAACATAATAAAATTTTATAATTTTCCAAGCCTGTTTAATAAGGTAACGGTACTGATTTCAAAAGTTACTCAAAACTGTTTTCGCCTTAGAATGGGAAAACCACATGCCCAACTTGGAGGGGAAGGGAGCTGTACGCCTAACTTGTGGAGGAAGCCTTATCAACATCTTAGGTGTCCATCTTAAGATTATGTAATAATGCCAAAAGATTTATCTTGGTAAATAAGTTAGTGATTTATGGCTTAAGTGAACCATACCTCGAAGGTTTTAGAATGCTTGGCTTAATGAGCAAGAAAAGCCATGGAAAATGTGCCAAAATCTAAGACTTATGATGGCCATATCTTAGGCATTAAATGAAGGGATGAATCACTAGCTTTGGTGGCCATTTGAGGATTTGATTATCATTGCACAAGATTTTCCTTAGAGATTAAGTTAGGCCAAGTTATGATGAAATGATGACTCACAAGCTTAGGTGGACCAATTAGGAGTGGCTTGGAGAATAAGTAGCATGTGTTCCTTGGAGGTTAGTCCTTAAATGAAGGTATGACTCACTAACTTAGGTGACAACGAGAATATTTAGTAATCATGACGATAGATAGGAGAAGTTATGGTCATTAATGAAGCTTGGTCTATAAATAGGAGAAGCTCCCATTCATTTCCACCACCTTACACCCATTGCCATTCACCAATCTTCATCATCCATTTCTTCTCTCGGCCTTGCTCGCCCACTACCTCACAAGATGATCCTCTCTTGGTAAAACCACTTATAGTTCATCGAGATTCATCGAAGGTAAGTAGAACCCCTAACTCTTGGCTAGGGCGACATGTTAAATTATTGAATTGAACATGAACTCACTCATGTTCTACCATGTGTATGATATCGTTGAGTGTCTTTTGTATGATTTACTCATGTTATAATTATCCACGTGTGAATACACCCCAAGTCACGATGGATTTCTGCTTGGTTGTGAGACTAGCATTGACGCGTGATGATACGGGCCTTGCTTAGTCTTGGGTCGTTATTGAGATGTGCCAACTCCGAGCCTTGTGTGGTTCCAAGCTAGCACTAACATGGGTCAGCTCAAGCCACGAGTAATGTATGCGCTTGGTTTTTATCATTCGGTTTATTTTTGCTAGGTCATGACACACACTTGCATAAGCATGCCTTTGGGTTTTTCTTGCAAGGGCTAACAATCAAAGATAAGATTTGAACTTGTGTAAATGCTTGCTTGTGTGGTCACACAAAGAAACTAGCTGTCACCGATGGATTTCAGGACATTGCCGTCACCAATGGATTTCGGGACGTTGCCGTCACCAATGGATTTCGTGACGTTGCCGCCACCAATGGATTTCAGGATGTTGCCACCACCGATGGATTTTGGTGCAATGCCATCACCGATGGATTTTGGGATGTTGCCGCCACCAATGGATTTCGGGACGATGCCGTCATTAATGGATTTCAAGACGATGCCCAATGGATTCCGAAAGAACTTATGCATTTCAATTGATTAATAAATAAATCCCGTATATTTGATCCTATAATATTCATGTGCATATGTTATTTTCCCTTGCCTTGACCTTGAAAGTCACATGCATATTTTATAAGCTTCTATTTGGGTCTTAAAAGTCATGTGCAAATTATATATGCTATTATTCGTGTCTTGAGAGTCACGTGCATGTCTTGTATGCTATTATATGTTCTTGGCCATGTCTGTTTTATAAGAATTCGAGGACTCTTGCTTGTTTTAGGCAAGGTAAAATGTGTGTTATACTGTTGATTTGTCATCGGCACTTATTCGAAGTCGAGACTTGCATGTTTCGGTCTGGTGATGAGGTGCCATCCTAACCATAATTTAGTGGTTTTACTTACTGAGTCCATGACTCACCCTACTGTTTTTTCAAAATTGTAGGCATGGAAGAGTTACAGTCTTGCTAGAAGAGCTGAGGTTTATCCCGGCCTTTTCAAGATGTAGTGATTATAAATATATCAACCTGAAATAGAAGGGTTTGTAAATATAACTGATGTAATTATATGTTTATAAATGGTTGTCTTTCTGGCTGTTTGTTGTTGTCTGGGTGTTGTTTGTAATGCTTTTGCATGTGCTTAATGAAAATATAAAAAGGAAATTGAATAGTGGCGCGCTTGGGACATCGCGAAAATAACCCCCGTCGCTCGTGACCCTGGGAATGGAGTCAGGGTCGTTACAGTTTTACTTATACTTAGAAATTTAATTAATTTGTGGTGTTTGAATTCTTGTTTTTCTACCAACTTAGTTGTTCAATGCTTTGATTATTGAGTGTTACTTTAATGGTTGAGCACTCATATGAACATTCATCACATATTATTGGTCTATGATTAAAATTAATCAAAATTACCTACAAAATATTTTTGAGATAAAGAGAGAAGGTTTCCAAAAGATGTTAGATTTATATAGTATAATTAAGTCCCCACATAAATGGGGTTGTAGAAAGAAAGTGCACCCCCATACTGTACTTAAGTGTTGAATCAACTTATCAATAACTTATTAGGGGCAACTCCTAAATAAATTGATTGATATGTTCAATCGATTAAATAGGGTATCAAGTTGCGGTTGAGGGGCTTGGGAGAACCTATACCAAGTTTTCAGGCTTAATAATCCATTAGCTTTTCTTCAAGTGGTTCACCTTAGTGGTTCTCCTTTGGAAAGGTTGCGATATATGTGCCTCTTTGTTGCCATCTAGCTCGTGGTCGCAGCCCCTACTTCATAGTTTGTCCTTGCCTTCCCTATTCCTGGCTTGGTGGTTACCACCTCACAATGATCGAGATTGCGATTACCTCGACGGTGGCGGTGAGGGCTCTCTGCCTTTTCCCCTGTCCTTGTCGAGGATAGAGGAAAGCTCGTGGTCTGACCTAGTGACCACTGAGGTCGCCAACCCCTCACCATTGATGCCCAGGCTTGAGCTTGGGCTCGGCGAGATTGGGTTCGGCGTTGCAAACCCTTACTTGACCCCAGTGTGTGCACGGGCACAATGCAGAGGTAGTGATGGCACATTGAGTGCATCGGAATGGGTGATGGAGACAGTGACTGTGGCAGGGGTGCGGCTAGAGTCTCGGTCGTAGCTAGTGGGCTTGGCGTACTCGAGCATCGTGGCTAGTGGGCTTGGGTGAGAAGGACAAGGGCAAAATTAGAAAGAAGAAAGAGGGGACAAAAAGAATTAAGGAAAAAGGGATAATTATAATCGATCCAAACCGTTGAATTTATTCATTGTGGATGTGTTGAGATCTCAAAGGGGGTGAGTACAACTAAATGCAGAGATATATAAACGTAGAGGATCTTGATCGGTATATGTTCGCTCAATTGTTAATAAACAAGTAGACTAGTCGTCATCAATGATGTCTTTCCATGGATGGCCGGAATCACACAAGTAGACTAGTTACCCAACATGCCGATCCAATGTTTGGCTGGGTTCCTTTTCACTACAAACGAGTGGCCTAGTCACTTAGTAAGCACAACGCCTGCTCGTTAATATGAAACCTAGCTAGTGGTTCAAAAAGTCTCTCCACGTGGCCTCGCCGCTAAAAACGAGTGCACCGACCCCCCACCAGAATAAAAATATATATATAAGAACATGCAAGCTGGATATTATCCTTTCTTAGTTGCCTAACAAAAGTCCAAAATAAGCACTAGAGCCGTTTTCAGTCCATTAAAAAAACCCACATGAAAGCAATTGATGCCCATAACCAGCGCCTAATATTTAGTAAGTGGGAGAACCACGTCCTTTTGCTTGCCTTATTTTACGCCTTAGTTTTGCTTGATGAAAGTCGACACCAACTACCACAATAGACACTATCGTCCCAGAACGATGTAACAGCCTCACGCATCTTTTTTCCCCCCACTTTGTGTGGTTAAAAAACACATTTTCTCATGTCCTTTCCCACGATGTGCTATAGGCATTGAAAGATTTTGAATCCCATAAGGATTCAGGCTAAAAGTGGGCTACTTTATCTCGTAGAAAATTGGTTGTTAGAAGGTACCTTTTCTTTTATTTTAATATGTAGTAAAGGAGAATTGTTTAACTGGATTTCTTTCTGGAAAATGGCACTATGTTTCAGAGCGGAAGGTCAAAATGCCAAACCACCCTCCCTCTCCTCTTCTCCGCCAAAATAATAAGAAAAGCAGCTTCCTGAGCACCATCGATGATTTCACCACCGTTGGCCATCGCCACGGTCGACCATCGCCACCACTGGCCTACCAGTGATGCCACTATAGCCACCACAGTGTCAGCCACCCTAGCTAGCTAGCACCACCACTGTGACCATCGCCATTACGGCCAATGACGGCAATTAGGACCATCGTTACGATCACCATCACTAGTTTCCGTCTCAGTTGCGTTCTTGTTAACCACCTTTTCATTATTAAAACCTATTTAACAGAAATTTGATATGGTAAACAATTAACAAAAGCAAATTTATTCATCCATATTGTCTTGCATTAAACATTTCCCATTAAGACGTTGCTGCTACTACCCCCAACCCCCCAAAAAAGGGTTTTTTCATTGAAAAATACGGATTCATTGGCAACAATGGCACAAAATTTATTTCAACTAATATATATGGGCAGCACTATTTCCACTCCTAAATTACTATATCCACACCTTTTTTTCCTAAAAATACAAACCTGCCCTCAATCTTTCAATTGCTATTTAAAAATTATGGCCCCGCTCCTTTTTTTCCTCATTTTCCCTATCTATTTAGGATAATTACCACAATTAAACATTTCATATGTCTTTTTTTTAGCATATTAAAGAAAGGGGCATGCTTAGGTATTCCTATAACATTTTACATGTATCATGTAAAATTATCTCGCTAACAGTAAGGAAAAAAAGACATTTTTTTTTTTATAGTATAAACTAAAAAAACTCTTCTTCATCATTGATCTTATAACAACAACTTACTTTTTTTTTTTTTATTCCTCTTATTTCAAAAGCTCACTTACTTGGTGAACTTTTCATTATTTGATTAGTATTAAATATATATATATATATATATATATATATATATATATATCAAATCTCTTCATTTATTATATCAAAAATTTATCTTTTTACTTTATTATATTGGCAAGATACTTTTATATAGAGAATCGAAAACATTAGAGAAATATCTAGGAATACACTAAACATGTGGTGCACAATAAGGTATCTTCATAGATTTTTGTAAGTTGTTCATAAATGACATTAACTTTTGTCAATCCAAAATAATGATCTTTCACTAAAATTTTCAAAAAAAAAAAAATTCTTACTCATGAATGTTTAATTTAATTAAATTTCATCTACCTAACAATATTTCCATAATTTTGATTGCCAACGTAGAAAAACATTAGATTTCTTGAAAATTTCTCTTTTCGACAAGCAAATTCTTATGGAAGTAATATCAAACAATAGAAAAAAATCATACTACCTTTAATATATATGGACTTTTTACTTTTGCTCTTCTTTTTACAATGAAAATGTGTAAGAGTGTGGTCGTGGGATGAAATCGACGAACCACATAAAATACGGTCCCCATGAATTTATTATTTGGAACGGACGGCATATACTTACG
Source organism: Eucalyptus virginea (assembly GCA_014182375.1). NCBI lineage: Eukaryota > Viridiplantae > Streptophyta > Magnoliopsida > Myrtales > Myrtaceae > Eucalyptus > Eucalyptus virginea. The sequence goes on along the minus strand of CM024516.1, from coordinate 33,488,481 downwards.
GGACCCTCCCAACCCAAATCACCATTCCACCATATATTTTCCTACAAAGTGCCCCTCTAGTTGTTTTTAATACTCATTTTCCTATCACCCAATACTCTTTTGGCAGAGTACGAGTGACCAAAGTGCACCTTTTTTATTCTAATAATTCAGCGTGTGTGGGCGGGTAGATTGTTCTATGTGCGACAGAGAAATTTATCGTGTTAGCAATATTAAATGATTTACTTAATTATAAATATCTCTTAGCATTATGTATATGTCTCATTTAACAGTGCACATCCCAGATTAATATGTTACCTTCAATAGCCATCTCATGAAACTTATAAATAGACTGATGTATCCTCATTATAAAAATATCAAAACATACACAATTACTCTTTTTCGCATATTTTTATTTATTCTCAACTGTCCTAGGTTCTAATTTGCTAAAGGTTATGGTTACGGATTAGATATCATCAGTGTTGTAGCCCCCAAGGTGATGAACTTAGCCTGTACGGATGGAATTAATTTCGTCGTCTTTGATTTTTTTTTTCTCACCTTTGAGAATTCCCTGATTTTAATCTTTAATTTTAGCATATTATTTTGTCAATTTTTAAATTGCTCACAAATTCAATGATAATGCGTACGAAGATATTCAATCCATCGCCTTTAATACACAGACATATGATCAACAATTGCGAAAAAAACGAAAACCTTCTATCACATAACTTTTCAAATTGCTCCAGCAAGAAAAACATAATCATACTTCCACGCACAAGGGAAAACAAAAGCTACTCGATAGACTCAAGGTTCACATTCTCATCCACATCAACTTGTTCGAGCTGCTCGAAGAACTATTTGAGGAAAAATTACTCAATTGGTCCTAAATCAATTATATAGATGCCGATTTAGTCATAAACTATTAATTTTATTTACTGTTAATTATTTGCATGAAAATCCAATGTAGTCATTCCAATCAATTTTTCTTGAATATTGCTGATGTGTCAAGACAAGATTCGTTTCTTGACCAAGAAAACATTTAGATAAAATGTCTATAGTATCACTATTGCATGCGGTAATCAGGAGCATTGCATTCCATAAGTAATTAGGCATGATTTTCTCAGTAAATCAAGAGTTAACTTTTTGGTCAAAGTTAAAAAGTTAATTATAAGTCCAAACTCAATAAAAAAAAAATCAAAATTCCACAAAACATATCAAAATTGCACATAAGTGTCAATTTAACATAGGCACATCAAATTACGATTTTATATTTCAAATTTTCATAAAATGGTCGAAGGTTGACTTCTTTGGTCAAATTGAAGAATTTGACTTATGACCAACAAATTAAAAATTCATTAGCTTATAATATAATTTTTTTTATATTTGATTTTATCGACACATAAATTTTGGTGACTCTATTTAGTCATCAACTACATAAGAAAATTAGGAGTCGACCCTAACTTCTAAAACAAAAATAATTTTACATTGAATTATAGCTATTAGGAACATTTAATAGTTATAGGCCTATATAAATTATATTTTAATTAGTTTGGTGCTGAAAGGGTTTGAGTAGGAAGGCCCTAAACTCAATTTAATTATCAAAATTGAACCCATAAGAATATGAAATTTGACTACACCCATTGAATATCCCATATGGCCAATAAATCACATGTGCAGAGCACAAGGGGAAGTCAAACTTGGAAACATTGCATTATTTAATCAAATTTGGAGGAAATAAAGTTGTGATCCTCGGACATTTCAATTATATGAAAATAAGAGAGAGTGATATCTTAATTTCCTAGGATGAGAGGGTCAACATTTTTTTTTTTTTTTTTTAGGTCTAAAATAGTAAAGTTATAAATTCATTATTATCTTGAAAAAACCCGAATCCCTGGCCTATGCAAAGGCTCTTTTCTTTGATGATGTGGGAGCATTGGGAACTATCAATCAACCCTCAAGTTCCACTCATATTTTGTCGATTGAACTAACCCATTTGCTATTCATGCAAACAAAAGCCAATTTTTGCCACAATTTAATCATGTGGGTTTAAGGAAGAAGTTGCATATTATGTGACGAAGTTGTCAATTTACCAAACTTATTGCAGATTTTGAGATTCCCTATTGACAAACTAATGACACGAAGCTATTTTGGTCGATTTCTACCGTTTACATTAACTATTTGCCTTTCGAGATTGATGCATGAATTTAGAGTCTTATCGAGTTTCAATGCATGTACTAATTAGTCATACACATTTAAGTCTATTTATTCACAGCTTTTTATGAGCCTTTATTTAGGTGTTGCTTTTAAGAGTCATAATTAGGTCATTTCCCCAAGAGTTTATTCGGTTTTGAGAATTTAAAGAGTCTTCTCTTTTTCTTAGCAATATCTCCATAAATTGAGGTGTAATCTCATTGTAAGGATAGAACACTTAAGAATATATGAAATTTTCCTCTATGTGAGTATATATCTTTGGAGAGTGGATTACTCTTATCCCAGTTTCTTTATCCTTAGAGAGTGAATTACTCATTGGTGGTAAGCCAAGAAGCCCTTTATTATTAGCTACTGGTTTGTCCTTTAGGCCTTGGTGATGAGCTTCTTCTATTTCAAGATCCCTTATCCTTGGCAGATGGTTTATCCTTTAAGCCTTGGTGGTGGTCTTCATCGATCTCAATCTTCTTCTTTCGCTGGTGCTTCGTCCTTTATGCCTTGGTGGTGATCGTAATCTATCCTACAACTACATTTATCCATGAATTTTCATTCAATACACTCTAACCTATACGTAATTCCATTGACAACACTCAAAACATAACTTGCCAGCCCTTGCAACCGCATCAGATTGGTATCAAAGCTCCAAATTGAACTCATTTTGAGTGATTCATTCTCTTACTTATATCCCACATCATCTCATATTTTCGTACAATCTGATTCCAAAAGGCTTAACTTTGGAGTGAGTACACAATGAAAGGTGTGACCGTAACATAACACAGCTTTAATAATAGATGGAATGAGCCCTCAGCCTCTTGGAGAATTATGCGATGTAGAAGCCACCACCGACACACAACCATGCTATGCTGATCTAGATACTCATCAAAATAATGGTGATGTATCTAGCGACACTAGAAGTAACTTTAGTGATTCAAATAACCGAGTTCGAGAAGAAGAAGGCATGTGGAGAATGATCATGTAAAAGTGGAAGCTCCAGAATTTAAGGGAAAACTCAATTCATATGACTTTATCAATTGGCTTCATGATATCGAATGAGTATCAACTTCCACTCAATAGTCGGATGAAAAACGTTGCAAGGTTGTCATTCTCCAAATGAAGAAATACGCCTCACTTCGAGGGAAAACTTAAAGAACTAGAGAGTTCGAGATGAAAAGAGTTGAATCAAATCTTAGGAAGAACTCAAGAAACTTATGAAGAAGAGTTTCTTGCCCAAGAACTCAAGTAAGACCTATTCCTAAAGACGAATTCCCTCCAGTAGTGCAAAATAAATGTTGAAGAATACATTAGGGAGTTTGAACAACTCCTTATGAGACACGGCATTCTAGAATTGCCGGAGTAGACCATCGCTCGTTTCTTTGGTAGTTTGAATAGAGAAATCATCAATTTAGTTGAGCTTCCATCATATTAATCTTTCGAAGATGTTTGTAAACTAACCAAGAAGGTGGAGAAACAACCGAATTTTGGCAAGGGATTGTCGACTGAATCATCGACAAGATGGACAGCCTTCTTTAAGGGTATTTCTTCTAGTAAGGTAGAGAGTACGTTGACAAAAACAAAGGCAAAGCGAAAGCCATGGAGTCTATGAAAGAACTCCCCAAAGAGACCAACAAAGGAAGTGTTCAAAAATGTTTCAAGTGCCAAGGTTATGGAAACTTTCAAGCCGATTATCCTAATTGAAGAGTTGTAACTCTTCAAAAAATCAAAAATATCAACTTTGAGAATCAATACAAGACAGACTAGGTTGACTCCAAATCTAAGGAGGAAAATGAAATCATCCAGTAGCCAGAGGAAGGAGAATCGCTCATTATCAGGAGAGCTTTGCACTCTGTATAATTAATCTAAACGTGGACCGGCAAAGGGAGAATATTTTCTAGACCTGTTGCACTATTAATAGGAAGGTGTGTAATTTGATCATTGATGGCGAGAGTTGTATCAATGCAGCGTCTATTGGTGTTTGTTTTGATAACAAGCATACGTGCATAAGTAAATTATGACCAAAAGTTTGATCGCAGCAGAAGTAAAAAAACTTATACACGTGTTTCCATAGCATTTACATGCATTTTAACAAAAATGCATAGAAGAGCTAAATGGGGTTATCATATTAACCTTGTATCGTGCTCCAAAATTTGGTTCAGAAGTTTCTTTGGGTTTCGAACATGAACGTCTGAGGTCCTCACAACAATAGTTCTGACGTTCTTTAGACTCTAACCGCGAACATCTAACACCTTCTGGTAACACCGGTTCTGATGTTCTTGGATTCTTGACCACGAACGTCTGATGTCTTCCAATATTACTAGTTTTGACATTCTTCATATGCAGACATTTGATCTATTCATAGGCTCTGACATTCTTCAGATCCAACCCCATAAGTGTTGGGCCTCTAGTTCAGACACACCACTAATTCTCACGTTGAACAGAAGAGAGAAATCGATAGACCTCACAACTACAATTGTGCTAGCAATTGCTCTCGTGTGAGTGTTTTGTTTATCAATATCAGCACTCTCAATTATCGATTGTCGATTGTCGATCGTCCATCATCTAGTGATCCGCTCTCTGTATTATCTTTTATAGATAGTGCAGATCACATTTAAATCAGCACATTAACTCTAAACTATTTTAGAATTAATTCAATCGTAACTCCTGATGAACGTAAGTTCTAATACCGTTACAAATACTAATTCAGGCATTAACTCTATAACTATTACAAAGCATTATTCCATACATTTATTTGTAACCGTTACAAGCCTTTATTATGTGTATTAACTTTGTAACTGTCATAAATACTTAATTTGGCCGTTACTTTTGAAACTGTTTTAGAACATTAATTGGTCATTAATTTGAAACCGTTTCAGATCATTAAACTGTCCATTTATTCTGAAACCATTTCAGATGATTAATGTGACCATTAAGTTCTGAAACCGTTTCAGAACTTCATGTGACCTCTACATCTGAATAACGTTTCAAATCTTTAATTTAGCCATTAAGTCTAAAACTATTTCAGATCATTGATTTGGCTATTGATTCTGAATTCACTTTAGATCATTAATGATGTGATTAACTCTAAACTCACTTCAAATCATTAACGCAGCTATTAATTCTAAACTCACTTTAGATTATTAATTTAGTGATTGAATCTAAACATGCTTCAGAGCTTTGATTCGTCCATAAAGTCTGAAACCCGCTTCAGAGTTTGTAAACTCTAATAACCCTTCATCAGAACTTTTATTTCTAACCTGACTCAATCTGATTAGCTCAATTGCAAACACATTTGCAATATTCTCTCTCTCGTTCAAACGTCATTCTAATTGGTTATGATATGTGACTTCCCTAGGTTCATCATTGAATTGGCAGCAGGACTTGTACTAACACATTAGCACAACCAAGAGAACTGATTGTCCAGATTAATCTCCTATTCCTGCAAACCATGAGTGACATCTAGTAATATATCATGGCTACCTAGATAGTGTGAAATTTTTTCAGAACATAATGAACCTGTCAGCTTTAGCGACTGTGTAATTTGATCCTTCTATCTCACCATGTCCCGATGGAACAAAGGTCATGGAACTATTGGTCAAGCCATCAATTCGATCATATGCACAAATCTAATTGACATTTATTTCTTCGAGAATGAATTCGAGACATGAACCATTCATTCTCGATTACAACCCCGGCCGAAGATTTCAATATAACGTCACAATTAGATCGCATAGGACATCAATCTTGTATATCTATATATAACAAGAAGACAGATTCCATATTGTCCACGCATGTGCCTTTGTATGTGAACAAACTATGACCATCAAGTATAGAGATGGTTCGATGAAGCGTCAATATGCACACTTGTGAACCACGACCATTTAACATACAAGTCATCATCAAGCCAAAAGGTCTAAGGATCTTACACCTAACCAAAGCATGAACGATTAGACATTGACCCTACTAAAAAGCTTCCATGTCGCCAATCGTTTTTTGTATGTCACGTTCAGTGAACTTGTCCAAGACAAACTATGACATCTTGAAATTCGAGCCCTCTAAGGGATGAATGAATGCGAATTTCGTCAATGCATTGTTGGTTGATCTCACTCGAAATTGGTAACTCCCAAGATACTGACCTTGAGGGGAAAGGTTAATGAGGACAGAACTCGTGCAACTAAAGAACTTAACCTGGAAAAATGACTTGACTGTGAGACTTGCGTGAGGATGATCTTGTAGATAGGCAGGCTGATTTCAGAGATGACTAGAAGTTGATTCGTAGACAGAATATAATGGAACGACGGGTGATTCCATTTACTATTATCGAGCCCACGAACGACCCTATGTCGATCCTCGATAATCGTGTACTTTGAAATAAGAATCAAACCTCCACAATCTCATGTAGTCAAGGACATCCATGTGTCAAGATGTCTTGAACGTGGTTTGGCACGAGTCGGTCACGCTTGAATCCTTGAAGTCGCCTATTAGTCTGAGATGTACCAAAATGGCATTCTGGCGAAATTGACATGGTATGAGAATCCAAGATTGGACTTCAAATGTTTCGGAATGTCTGGGACGGACTTTGGATGATGCTACTTCGACAGTCAGCAGTGCCAATCAAGCCGAGTGCTGGGAAAAAGGACTTACAAACCGAGGAATCAAGCCTATGAAGAGGTGGGCTAAGCAAGGCCAGTGTGGGTCTTAAGCCCAAGGTGGGACAAACACCATGGTAGGCTCAAGGCAAGCAAGTGAGCCCAATGGGGCCAACCAACCATTTTATCTTCCAAGCAAATTATCTAGCCTTGAGCCATTTTGAGCCTAATCAATTCCCAAGCCCGTTCCTTAGGCCCACCCTTCATTTTCAGCCCAAGGGCAGTTTGGTAAATGTGCAAGGTGGAAACTACCATTTTGCCCCTAGATATTATGTGGATAAAGGCAAAAGGAGAGAGAGAAGATGATGTCACTTGTATGGGAAGTTGAAGCAAGCATTGAAGGGCCATAATGAAGAAGACAACCAGCTCTCTCTTCTCTCTCTCCCCCCTTCTTCAACCCAGAAATTCGCAGGCCCCTCTCTCCTCGGTTTCCTTCCTTCCTCCTTCTTCTTCTGCTGACCTTCCTTCATAAACCTGAGTTAATTGTTGCCTTCATGTGCGAATCAGCACCCATGCTACCCACCACCGTGCTCAAGACATCCAATCCGTACGGCCTGAGGCGGACGTTCGCCGGTCGAAGCCGTCGGCTAACTCGCCTGCCGACCAGAAGCCAACGCTAGTCTAACCGCCTAGTCCCTGCACTACTCCGCCTGTTTCACCTTTGCAATTATTTTCCTCTTGTTCTGACCTAACCTCCACCCAACCCAACCACTAACAAGTCCCTCTTGATCCTCAGGTGCCACCAATCGCCGGCTAGCCGCTTGTCGGAGCTTTAGCCAACCCATTTAGCTCATTTCCCACCTCTACAATCCAATTTTCCAGAGTTGTAGTGAGAGGTAGAGTTTGTGGCTGTTGTTTCAGCCTTGGGACCATCTTGGATCATCGTGGTTGAGGTTCTTGTGTGTCGCCTTCGTCGCCGCCGCTGCATCTGTGTCTCTGACCCGCTTAACGGGTGAGTTTAGCTTTTAATCTGTCAATTAGTGCCTAAACTTGCTTAAGGTTGGTTTAATTAGGACTAATCCTGGTTTAGGAGGTTTAATTGAGTTATATTAGCTCTAAGATAGGTGGTTAGATAGATGGTTAAGATTAGTTTAGGTTAATCTTGCTTAATGTTTTCTAATTGCGATTTATGTGTTATTAAGCATGTTTAGCTTTAATTGATTGATTGTTTCCTTTAATTAATGTTTTGCTCAATTTCTGAACTTAATTTAGTACTTATTTAATTCCAGATCAGAGGACTCCTCGGAAGAGGATTGTCTCATTCGTTTCTCGGGGTAGGACGCCGATTAGGGTCGGTACCCAAGGTAGAGCGCCAGCTCAGGCTTGCGAGAGAGAGAGAGAGTACCACCACAGGCCGGTACTAGTGTAGCCACTCGGCAATCCTAGAATAGATGAGATCGTCCAGGCGCTTGAGACGTTGGGTAACCTAATGGAATGGTTAGTACAGAATCAAGTCGCCGCTACAGTCGCCGCTGCCACAGCCGCACCTGCTGAAGTCCAGCCTGGGAATATAATCGAGGCGCAATCGAGATACCAGTTAGTGGAGTAGTTTCTGAAGCCGAGACCACCAAGGTTTGCTGGATTAGACGATCTCGAGACCTTCGCGTTGTTGAGATGCACGGAGGAAGGTAAGGTGGTCCTTGCAATTTATTAGTTATAGGGTGATTCAAGTATCTGGTGGAGGGCCACCAGAGAAAGAGTGTTCCCTGAAGGCATGGTTCCAGCATGGGATGCCTTCGTTGAAGTCTTTAATGGAAAGTACTTTTTTGACTATGCTAGAGAGTAGAAGATGGCAGAGTTTCAACGTCTTCATCAAGGTCTAATGTCGGTAAATCAGTATGAGGTGAAGTTTGCCGAGCTATCACAGTACACTCTCAAACTAATTAAGGATCTAGTAGACAAAGCAAGGAGGCTCCGAGATGGACTGAGACCGGAGATAAAGAATTCGCCGGTGCCGTTTAATCTAAAGGATTACAACGATCTGTATGAGAGAGCACAACTGATCAAGAGGAACTTGAATGAACGAACCACTGCACTAGGGTCATGATTCAGGTCAAGCCAAAATGGTAATCGGTTCGGGAAAAGGCCGATGTCTGGAGTAGAGTATTCCATTCCTCCCAACAGGAAGGGTAGGATCGAAAAGCCGACATCCATTCCGAACGGCAGGTGCCAAATTTGTAAAAGGAAGCATGGACTAAAACTGTGTCCTGGTAGAACGGGAGCGTGTTACGGATGTGGTCAGCATGACCACCAGGTGAAGGACTGTCCGCATAGGTCCAAAGGAGCATAGGCACCACTACTGCAAATAGGGCACTACTAGGATGATGAAGAAGACGAGAATGAACCGAGCTATGCACCAAACGGGAAGGGCAGTGTTTTTGGGATAATTTGATCAGAGTGGCACAATAGGAAATATGGTCAAGTTGGTATAACTTCGATTTGTGAATGAGGTTGTAGAAGGAAGAATCACTGGTCAGGATTGTACTTGACTATTTTGCCTAAGTATAACTTTGATGTCTTATATAAAAAGGGTTGACTCAAGGAGTACCTTGTTGTAATGGATCATTGTTATGTAATAATCCAGTTTGACCCGTTAGCATGTGGAAGTTTCGAGTTTATTGGAAGTCGAGGGAGATTTTCGATTACTTGAACTTCATCGCTTAAGACAACTCAATTACTGGATGTGGGTTGCCGAGGTTATTTGGCAACCATAGTTAGTGTGTCAGTTGAGGAGCCAAGAATGGGAGACATTGTTGTACGAAAGGACGACCCAAACTCTTGAGGACATGTTACAAGGCTGTGATAGATTTTAAAGGCAGTTGGGAAAAGCAACTTCACTTGGTTGAATTTGCCTACAACAACAGCCATCGGCAGAGCATTAAAATGGCACCATTTGAGGCTTTATATAGGAGACCCTATAGAACTCCGCTTTGTTGGGATAAGGTTGGTGAGCAAAAAATCATGGGCTAGGGTTAGTACAGCAATCCTTGAATGCAGTTCATATTATTCGAGACAGACTAAAGACCACTTAGAGTCGTTAGAACAGCTATGCAAACAAACGTCGTAGACCGTTGGAATTTAAGGTGGGCGATCATGCGTTTTTGAAAGTATCGTTGAGGAGGGGTACTTCCAAATTCGGCAAGAAAATAAAGTTGAGACCGAGGTTGAGAAAGTATGGACCAGATCTAACTCACGTATTGAGCTTGAAGAACCGGACGTAGACAACAAAGTGCCATACATGGAGAGGCCATTACGAATAGAGGACCGTAAAGAACAAGTGCTTTGAATCAAGACTACCACCAGAGTTAAGGTGATCTGGCAATATTACGAGACAAAGGAAGCTATGTGGGAAAGTGACGAAGCAATGAAACGACAATGCCCCGATCTTTGTGAGAAGTTACCGATAATTGCAAATTTCGAAGACGAAATTTTTGTAAGGGGAGAGGAGTTATGACATCCTGAAATTCGAGCCCTCTAAGGGATGAATGAATGTGAATTTTGTCAATGCATTATTGGTTGATCTCACTAGGAATTGATCACTCTCGATATATTGACCTCAAGGGGAAAGGCTAATGAGAACAAAAATCGTGCGACTAAAGAACTTGACCTGGGAAAACGACTTGACTGTGAGACTTGTGTGAGGATGATCCTGTAGATAGGCAGGCCGATTTCATGGATGACTAGAAGTTGATTTGTGGACAAAACGTAATGGAAAAACAGGTGATTCCGTTTACTATTATCGAGCCCGCAAATGACCCTATGTCGATCCTCGGTAATTGTGTACTCTGAAATAAGAATCAAACCTCCACAATTTTATGTAGTCAAGGATGTTCATGTGTCGAGATATCTTGAATGTGGTTTGGCACGAGTTGGTCACGCATGAATCCTCGAAGTCGCTTGTCAGTTTGAGTTGTATCAAAATGGCTTTCTGGCGAAATTGACATGGCATGAGAACCAAAAATTGGACTTCAAATGTTTGGAAACGTCCAAGACGGACTTTGGATGATGCTACTTCGATAGTCAGTAGTGCCAATCAAGCTGAGTGTTGGGAAAAAGGACTTATAGGCTGAGGAATCAAGCCTGTGAGCACTTGGGCCGAGCAAGGCCAGTGTGGGCCTTAGGCCCAAGGTGGGATAGCCACCATGGTAGCCCAAGGCAAGCAAGTGAGCCCATTGGGCCCAACCAACTATTTTATCTTCCTGGCCCATTATCTAGCCTTGAGCCATTTTGAGCCCAATCAATTCTCGAGCCCATTCATATTCATTTCATAGCCCATTTCTTAGGCTCACCCTTCATTTTCAGCCCAAGTGCAGTTTGGTAAATGTGCAAGGTGAAAATGACCATTTTGCCCCTAGATATTATGTGGATAAAGGCAAAAGAAGAGAGAGAAGATGATGTCACTTGCATAGGGAGTTGAAGCAAGCATTGAAGGGCCATAATGAGGAAGACAACCAGCTCTCTCTTCTCTCTCTCTCCTCCTCTTCAGCCAAGAAATTCGCAGCCCCCTTTCTCCCTAGTTTCCTTCCTTCCTCATTCTTCTCCTGCTGACCTTCCTTCATAAACCTGAGTTAATTGTTGTCTTCCCATGCGAATTAGCACCCGTGCCACCCGCCATCGTGCTTAAGACATCCAGTCCGTACGGCCTGAGGCGGACATTTGTCAATCAAAGCTGCCAGCTGACCCGCCGGTCGACCAGAAGCCAGCACTGGTCTGACCATCTGGTCCCTGCATTGCTCCGCCTGTTTTGCCTTTGCAGCCATTTTCCTCCTGTTCCAACCTAGCCTCCACTGAGCCCAGCCACCAATAAGTCCCCCTTGACCCTCAGGTGCCGCCGGTCGCCGGCCAGCCGCTTGCCGAATCTTCGGCCAACCCGTTCAGCTCATTTCCCGCCTCTGCAATCCAGTTTCCAGAGTTGCAGTGAGAGGTCGAGTTTGTGGCTGCCGTTTCAGCCTTGGGACTATCTTGGATCGTTGTTCTTAAGGTTCCCGTGCTTCACCTTCGTTGCCACCGCCGCGTCCATGTCTCTAACCCGCTTAATGGGTGAGTTTAGCTCATAATCCGTCGATTAGTGTCTAAACTTGCTTAGGGTTTGTTTAGTTAGGACTAATCCTGGTTTAGGAGGTTTAATTAAGTTATATTAGCTCTAAGATAGGTGGTTAGATAGATGGTTAAGATTAGTTTAGGTTAATCTTGCTTAATGTTGCTTAATTGCGGTTTATGTGTTATTAAGCATGTTTAGCTTTAATTGATTGATTGTTTGCTTTAATTAATGTTTTGCTCAATTTCTGGACTTAATTTATTACTTATTTAATTTTGGAATTTTACTGTGCACACGCCCGTTCACAAGTTACTATTCACGCGCACTATTCACGTGCATTGTTCATCTGAGAGTGAAAAATTGTCTAATTTCATGTGTTTTGATCTTATAAGGTGAATTGAATTTGTAAATGCATGGACATCCGCATGAATCGTATGATTTTCACAAAAAAAGGGGAAAATGAATTGTGCGATGGACATTGGAAATAGACCGCTTTTATGGGAAAATGATTTGTGGATATATACGCAAGCACGTGTGCATTGACTGATACTCAAAAACAATAGTGAGTTGTGGTGGTATGCTTGCGTAATCAATAAGTGGAAACCGTCACCCAACGAGAGTTTGGGGGCAATGCTCAATTTATATCAAATGTCCGACGGGAATTCAGATGCGGAGTTGCGGTAAAGGCCGGGCCCATGCTCCTTCGAGATTGTTGTCTAGGCAGGAGTTCTAGACGATGCCGTGCCCTACGGGGCGGGACAATGCCCGATTTATAATGGATGCCCGGCAGGGGTCCGAATGATCGTCGACTGAGAAGTTGGGCGAGGCCAATGGGCCGTGATAATTGGAACGTGTCCGAGTGATTGAGATAGTTAGGCCTTATTATGAGGTAAAATTGTGTGGCACGGTATGAGACGTGTCATAACGATTTTACCTTATAATCGAGACCCATATGATTGATCGATATGTGTTATGTGGTACACTAATGTGCAAAAGCATATGAGAATCATGACATCATTGGTTTTGACTATGCATGAGTGATCACATTGTTTATGATACGCACGCATGAATCGATAACATGCAGGGTGTGGCAATGGCTAGGTGAAATTGCTTGTGATGCAACTCGTATGCGATTGTTGAATTGCATCATCTAATGGCCACGTGCATTGCGTGTATTAAGCTGAGATATAACGTGCAGGGTATAGCATACCAGGTAAGGTTGCATGCAAACCGACTATATGATTAATGGTGGACGTTGACTGTTGTTATTTGTTGGTTGTTGGTTGTTGGTTGTTAGTCGTTGCGTTGCTTGAGGGGTGGTTTTGGAGAGATACCCCGAGATAAGTTACTGTTCTAACTGGGGGCTTAGGGGAGGACTCGTTGAGATTTTATCTCACTGATTATTGTATAACCACTTTCAGGACCTTAGAATGACGCTTTCGCCAATGAGATTTGGTATCCCTAAGGACTGGGATACTGTCGTGACGCACCACCACTTCTCTGGTCGAGCGCATCTGTCAAACCTCGAACCTCGAGCGCACGCACATCCCTCGGTAGTCGATAAAATTGCGACGTCTCAGGATGCGTCGCCGACCCTTTCATTTTATTGCACATGCGGAAGCGTATAATAAATCCTCAGACAACACAAATATGGGATAGAAAAGTAGGATACCATTTTCACATAACACTTTTCATAAACAAGCTGAGTTTATTGACAACACTAGACTATAAACAAAGGTCTACTCCAAAAAAAAGAGCCACCTAGCTGACTAGGCACAAGACTCTTCAGCCGAGACCTTTGAGACCTCCGGGGGATCATCAGGGATGTCAGTGTCAAGGGAGCCAACCATCTCCTCACCCTCAATAGCGGGTGCGTCAAAGCCATCCAGGGGACCTTCCTATTCTCCGTTAGGCCCATGACAATACCACGCTCTGAATCGATGAGGTACAAACTTACGTAGGCCCTCATCGACCAAGATCGTAGACACCACAAGTTCATGGAGCCAGGAAGTCCCAGGGATAGGGAAAAACGTACTCTACTCACTGAACCCCCCTTAGCTACCCAAAATGCACTGGTGGGACCGCCATCTACGAACTTAAAAAGAATTGAGCCCACGACGGGGTGAGACAACGTCTCAGCAAGTCTACCCCCTAAAGCCCAATTAGAAAGGAAATACACCCAGGGGCGTCCTAACCACACAGCCACACAACCACAAAGACTCACCTCGTCTCATATCCTCCCTACATGTCAGTATAGTTCATATCACAAACATAAGCAGTAATCAAACTCAATCAATTGGAATGCCACATCTCATATCTCACACAACCACAAGGGTCCTAATTATAAGGCCAAATCGTTATGACACGTCTCATACCGTGCCACAATTTTGTCCCATACTCAACGTTCGACGGTCTTCTGGCATAACCAGGCATCGTCTCACCCCATTGTGTATGGCAATCCCGAAGGAGCATTGGTCCAGAATCTACTACGACCGGCATCCGTTGACAGGGGTATCCAATATAGGGGCAACGTCCACCCAACTCACATCGGGGACGGGTTCTTATAACCATTAATGCACCCATCCAATCCTGGCCAAGACATTGTGCTTTGACTCAAATGTCCCAATTAAAATAACGTACTTGACCCATTTTCGTCATATTAAAAACACATGATAAAAATAATCGTGTGTGAGTACACGGTCAATTAGAACCAGAAAGACTGATATCCTCCCTTTTAAAATCTCACTGTTTGATATATTTAAAACCATTTTTGATGTCAAAACCCAACACCCGGTAATTTCTAAATAATTACCAAAATTTCCAAATTTTGAATTAAATACTCAAAATTACAATCACCAATCAATTTGTACAATTTAACACTCAATTGCAAAAATTAAGCATACTACTGCAATCAACACGAAATTTCAATCACTTGCTATCTCGGTATAATTTCCGGAAAACAGTAAATAATTAAATAAATAGAAAAATTAATTAAATAAATACCAAAAAAAGTCCAATAAATGCAAACCTACGCTGGAAACGCTAATTTAACCACCTAAATGGGCCTAGAAAATTTGTGCACTTATCTAGATAAATAGTATAATCTATCTAGCCTTAATTAGTCTATTCTAACCACCTAACATGCATATTAAATAATTAAATCACTAATTTAAACTAACTAACCACCTAACCTCATTTTAAACAAAGCTAATTATCTACCAAGCATCATTAACTCCCTAAGCAAAGTTTAGTAAGTAAACTTACCAGTTTAGCAAGCTGGTGAGTTCATGGTGACGACGACGCGAAGGCGAGTGACAAACAAGCCTACAGCGACACCAAGCGAGGTTCAGATGAGCCTGGAAAAGCCTCATGAAGCCCACAGCCCACTGTGAGGCTTGGCTTTTTTCCTTGGGCTAAAGGAGGTTTCTCGAGTGGCTGGTTGGTGTGGAAAAGGTCACAGCGGGTCTAGGCGGCTGCAGTGGGTGACGACGGTGGCTCCGACGGTTGACGACGACCAAGGCAAGCTCAGGACGGCGGCTGGGCTCGTGGGAACGAGGACCAAGAGATCTCGATGGCACAGGACCACAGGACGAGCAGGGATGGACAAACGTGTGCACAGGCTTGCAACGGTAGCGACGGTGCTCGAGCAACTTCGGCAAGCAGTCGACGGCAAGGGGGAGAGAGTGCTAGCTATTCTCTAGTTTTCTAAGTTCACAAAACCCACAAAAATGGAGAAAGGAAACCAAGGGAAGAAGAAGCTGCTGAAGATGAGGAGGGGCCTCAAAATATCCAAAATGCTTGTACAATTTGTAGCCAATTTGCAGCCTTCAAGCTTCCTTAGCAAGCCATCCAAGGGTCCAAATGTTGCACACCCCAAAGACCTACGAATTTTGAACAATTTCCCTCCAATTCCACTCAATTCTTCTCCAATACTTCTCCAATTGAGCTCAATTTGGCCCCCATAAAATCAGCCAAGGTGCCATCGTCCATCTCATGATTTTTCCTTGTCAATTGAACCAACTTGAAAGCCAAAAATGCAACAAATATAGCCCTCTAATTTTCCCGATCTAAAATAGCCTTACTTTGAATTTTCACCGAAATCTCAGGTTTGCAGAAAAACCTTTGAAAGATGAGTTGACTTTTCTAAAATGAATCATGACATGACAGAAGTTTCGATTTTTGAAATCAAGTTTAAATTCGCAGTTAATTTCAACTAGGCGCGATTTTAGCGTGACCTAACCTACTGGGTAGCTTTCAAGAATTTTTAATACAATTGACTCGTGGTCAATTATTTTCGAGTCACATTGTACATCTTCGGCTCATTGGCAACTTTTGGTTGTCATGAAAATCTAAAGGTTTCAAATACGGACATAGGGTACAAAAATGATAGAAAAATCGATCTAGTGTCGTTCGATAAGAATTTTGCAATTAAGTGGAATCACCCACACATTAATCACATGCCTCAGTCAAACCGACCTATCTTCAGTCTCCGATTGATTTTGACAGTGTCGTATTGACCCTTGAATATTAGCACGGTCAAGTAGTCGATTTCTGGTCGAATTCTCAAGTCTATAGCATTAAAATCCGTTAACGGCTTCACCTGATAGATTAGTATCTCATGAGTGATCAGCTCAGAGAAAAGAACTATGGGCACGTCGATGAAAAGCTCAACTCATTCAATTGAAAACAGAATTGGAAAATCAGGATGTCACAGCATCTGTACGAAAAGTATCTCTCCACCATCTGGGTACCGGGGCAGTGGATACCCCATAAGTTCCTGGCATGGTTCATTAAGGGTGGCAATTTGCTGATCGGTCCCTTGAGGGGTTTTGACGGGCCGCTCGGTAGGGGCCCGAAGGACGCCGATTGGGATCATATGGAGCTAGACCCTCCTGATAGTGTAGTGGAAAATCCTGACCTCGCTTCACTAGTATTTGACCTGTACGCCTCCAACTATGACTCGACGAGGTCTGAGTCTGCTGGATCCGAGTGACTATAGTGTCGAGCCCAAAGTTTCTTTTTGTGTGTAGTTGGATTAGCCTAGCCTAGTTTCCTTTAGGTCTAGCTTAGAGGATGGATTGGCCCTCTATTGGGCTTGTAGATTGGAAACGATCCTCCGTAGGTTAATCCAATATAAAAATGTATATACGAGTAGATGTTGTTGTTGTTGTTGTTGTTGTTGTTGTTGTTGTTGTTGTTGTTGTTGTTGTTGTTGTATATACGAGTATCTCTCTATTCCTGTTTGGTTGCATGATTGTCTGTTAGACGAGAAGATGGTTCGTTTTCCGCTCGCGCATAATGAAAGATTAAAATGAATGGTCGTCGACGAGTCCTGGGACGTCACTTTCTATCGACCAAGGAAGGGGTTGTTGCGTGCCCAAGGTTTGGGATGTGACACAAACACTTGTGTTCTAGCTCAGAAATCACAATACCCAATGACTTGTGACTCATCATCCCCTCAAGTATCAAATACTAAAGTGAAGCTAGATAACACACCAGTCTCAATAAGATCATCAATGTCTTCTCAATGATCCATCTATCGGGAACTGTTTAAAGATACAATAACTATAAACCTATTACACATATTTTTGACACCTTAAGAATAGGTTCAATCATAGCTAATCTTATGGACTTCATTCATATAAATTGGACGATGAATGAATAAAACTTATTTGCCATTAAATAATCCATAACATATAACTATTACATGGTTGCTTTAGGGCATACAACTAACAACGTCAACAACCCTATTCGATAAGTTGAATTTTTTTACTTCCAAACATTCCTAATCGTATAAGTTGTAGTGGTTGAACAAAGAGAACAATTGCCACGCAGCTAAACAAGCCTTGATTTTTATTTTTATTTCAATTGGTTCAATGTCATATCAATCTCATGGATCTAGGTCAATTATTATTTGAAGGCCTTGGTAATTTGATAGGAAAGCTGTATGGACTTATTTGGACCAATGAGGACAACCAATCTGGGTAGAAGGAAATACTACTTAGTGATCCTTGATGATTCATGATTCACATGGGAATGTTTCTATCTCACAAGAATGAAGCATTTCATTCATTTGCAAAATTTGTTAGAAGGACCCAAAATGAAGAATGATACAATATCACAACAATCATGACCGATGATGTTTGACAAATAAAGTTTTGCCAATTATTGTGAGGAAAATGAAGTGTAACATAATTTCTCCACAACATATAGTCCCTAGTAAAATGGTGTCTTTTAAAGAGAAAATGGCTAAAACCATAGTGATTGAGAGTCGAAAGTAATTGATTCCACCTGAGATTGAACATGTTACTACTAAGACCTTGGTCAAAAATACTCAATATGAGATTTTCAGAGGAAGAAAGCCTACTATGTCTTACTTCCATATGTTTGAATGAAAAAGTTTCATTCTCAAGAATGCAAATGACAACATTGAGAAGTTTGATGCAAGAGCAAGTGAAGGTATTTTCCTCATATACTCAGTTGCTAGTAAAATTGATCATGTGTTCAATAAAGATTCACAAGCAGTAGATGAATCCATGAATGTGAGGTTTAAAGATGATCAATGAGGAACACAAGCTGATGATTGCGAAGATATTATGCAAATATCTCCACAAATTCTGGTAAACAACAACAACCACAACCAATAGCTAGGAAAGTAAACAAAGGAATCAAGACTAGATCATCTCCAAAACATTTGATGAATTCCTTGGCCCTAACATCTCAATTGGAACACAAAGGAGTTGAGAAAACCATTTTAGATGAAAGTTGGATTGAAACTATGCAAGATGAGCTACATAAACAATGTTTGAGAATTAGTTTCAAGACTTGCAAATTATCCTATCATATGAACCAAATGGGTATTTTGAAACAAATTTGATGAAAAATGTAATGTGACCCGTAACAAAGTAAGATTAGTTGCAAAAGTATATTTACAAGAGGAAGGTATTGAATTTGATGAAACATATGCTCCCGTTGCTACATCAAAAGCTATACAAATCCTGCTAGCCTATACTTGTTTTCATGACTTCAAACGATATCAAATGGATGTGAAAAGTGCATTTCTAAATGGGATATCAAAGAAAAGGTTTTTGTCGAGCAACCACCAGGTTTTGAAGCTCTAGGAAGATGTGAAGATGTTCATCAACTGAAGAAAGGTAAAAAAAAAAAAAACACCATAAGTGCCATAACTTGGCATGGAGAGATACACAAATGCTAAAACTTCAAAGAGGTATACTTAAGTGCCACTTTTTTAAAAAAATTGGACACTTAAGTGCCAATTTCAGTGAGCTTACCGAAAATCTGACATGGTGTTATTTGATTAGTAAAACCAGTCTACGTGTGTCATTACCCTATCAAAAATGTCACAACCCTAACTCCATATCTAGGGTCTCAAGCGACAAGGGTTATTTTCGCAACGTCCCAGGCACATCACCGTCCCGTTTCTTTTTATCTTTTCATTAAGCACATGCAGAAGCATACATAAACACCCTAACGACAACATGCAACTAGGAAAACAACCACTTGCAAACACACAATTATATTAGTTATATTTACAAGCCCTTTTTATCACGGGCCATTATATTTACAACCACTACATGCTTTATGCTCAAAAAGGCTAGGGTAAATCTTAGTTCCTCTATCAAGACTGTAACTCCTCCATACCTACAATTTAAAAAAAAAAAACAACAGGGTAAGTCATGGACTTAGTAAGTAAAACCCCTAATTCTCTACTAGGAGGACATCTCATCATCAAAATCTAGTAGGTACAACACTCGCAATACAATATCAATAACATATTAATAACAAACTTATTACTATCCTCAATTACATGTAGAGGTCCATCACAACATGCTTCAATGCATATTTACCTTTGGCTTATCAAGAAACATATCGACCTATCATACTTATGCATAACCGGCACTCATGCAAATTTATTTACCGTCGTCCTCGCTCGACTAGGCCCTCTCGGCTCGACTAGGGCTTTTAACTTTTGCTGGGCTTCCTTAAGCACATGTGAAAGCATACATACAACACCCACACGACAACAAGCAATTAAGAAGACAATCACTTGCAAACACACCGGTATATTAGTTATATTTACAAGCCCTTTTATCATGGGTCGTTGTATTTACAACCATTATATGCTCTATGCTAAAAAAAGGTTTGGGTAAATCTTAGTTCCTTTATCGAGACCGCAACTCCTCCATACCTACAATTTTGAAAAAAACAACGGAGTGAGTCATGGACTTAGTAAGTAAAACCCATAATTCTCTACTAGGAGAACATCTTATCATCAAAATCTAGATCGATGACATATCAATAACAAAATTATTACTATCATCAACTACACGCAGATGTCTATAACAACATGTTTTAATGCATACTTACCTTTGCTTATCAAGAAACATATCAACCTCTCGTACTTATGCAAAATCGGCACTCATGCAAGTTCATTTACCGTCATCCCACCTCAACTAGGCTCTCCCAGCTCGACCAGGGCTTATAATGTCACGCCCCAATCCTCCGAGCGCATGCCCATCCCTCGATGGTTGATTAAATTGCGACATTCCCAGGACGCGTCACCGACCCATTCTTTTTAATATGCATGCGGAAGCGAATTACTAATCCCCTGACTATAATAAACATGGGATAAAAAAAGCAAGACAACAAATTTCAAATCAACACATTATTAAAAACCACAATCTAGTTTACAAACAGAGGCCAACTCTAAGGTCTAAGTATAGGAAATCTATCTTCAAAAAGAACTTCTGAGCTATCCATGCTCCTGACCCTTCCGCCTCAAGCTTCGGGATTCTTCCCCTAGGGACCTAAAAATGTTATCCCACAACGGGGTGAGACAACGTCTCAGCAAGTTCTCCCTAAGACCCGACTGAGGAGAAAATACACCCCTAGGGCTACCTAAGTACAAGCACAAGTCAAAGGACTTACCTTTGCCTCCGTTCCTCCCTGCAAGTCAATATAATTTATAAATTCAACAAATCACTTCGGAACATCAAAATACCAAATCAGATCAAGTCATCGATCAATCAACTTAGCCGATTCCATGTCATCACGACCATTTCCTGGTCAATCCATTCAATACTATCTATAAAGTCCAATTATATCAAGGACTACTCACTCTAAGCTAAAAATGGATAGTATAGCTCGCGCTAAGCTGATAAATAGTATACTGCTCTCACTAAATTGATATATCAAACTATCGGACTGATAAAGTATACTAATAATGCTCACTAGGAGCCGCTAAGGTATACTGCTCTCGCTAAGCTGACATATCAAACCATCAAGTTGATATAGTATACCCATGATGCTTACTCTAAGTTGATAAAGTATACTGCTCGCGCTAAGCTGACATATTAGAGCCCTCTAGCTGATATAGTATACCATCCTCACCATCTAACGTTTTCACCATTTTTATCAATACCCGATAAAAATAATCATATGTGGGTATACGGTCGGCCTTAGCCAAAATACAATATTTTCCCTTTTGAAAATCCCACTAATCTCCACAGTCCACTAACACATTTTTGGCATTGTAAACCGACGCCCGATAATTTCTAATTAATTACCGAAAATATTAAATTTTGGGACCATTTTCCTAAAATTACAAATCACACTCAATTTGCATAATCTAGCACTCAATTAATTAAACAAATCACACCACTGCGATCCGCATAAAATTCCGGTCACCAGTTACCCCGGTCTTATTTCCCAAAAATAATAATTAATTAAATAATTACGAAAATTAATTAATAATTACCAATAAATAGCAAAAAAATGCACACTTAGGCTAGAAAAGCCTAATTAAAAGCCGAGACGGGTTCGGAAAAATTCCGAGACTTGTTAGATAAATACTATGATCTATCTACTCGCTAATTGCACTATTCTAACCATCTAACATGCAATATCGAACAATTAAATTGCTAATCTATTCTAACTATCCACCTAAACCATACTTAACTTAAACTAATCAATCCTTAAGCGTCATTATCTTACTAAGTAGGGATTAGTGAGTTAAACCCACTGGATTAATGCGAAAACTGGTTCACGGTGACAACGGCGTGACGGCAGCTAATAAACTCCAAAGCAACGGCACCAACGGAGCCCAAACCAGGCCGATATCGGCCACAAAGCCCACGATTAGGCTGCTAGTCTAGTTTGAAAGGGGGCTTAGCTGCTACTAGGGCTGCTAATGGTGCAGCCAAGGAGTCCCGATGGTCTTAGTGAGGCGAAGAGCTAGTGAGGGGTTGGCCCTTGGGTGGGTGGACATGCAGGTTGAGCTGGGGCTATTCACAGCTGAAGATGGGAGAGGCGTGGGTTGCTGGGCTCGATGACGCAGAGACGGCGCTGATTCGGTGGAAGAGGAAAGTAAGGAGTCAACGTGGGGGACTTTTCTAGAAGTTGTAGTTGACTTGGTTGGACGAGGGGAGGAAATCATCAATGGTGGAATAGCTATGGCGTGTGGGTTGGTTGCAGAGCGCGGGACAGAACCGAAATAGTTTCAGTGAAGTTGAACGTGCGAAGAAGAAGAAGGAGGGAGGAGAGAGAAAAAGACGACGGTAGGGAGAGAGGGAAGGACAAGAGAACAGGGGGGTTTGTCGGCCAGGGGGGAAACGTGAGAAATTAGGAAAGAGGGAGAGGCGTGGGCGTGATGTAGTCCAGCGTGGGGGAGAGAGAGTTCAAAGTCAAAGAAGTAAAGGAATAGAAGACTGCAGAAGGGGGATTGTCGGCTGAAGCTATCCTAAGACAAGCTAGCCAAACACATTCGACAATCCATCGGTCTCAACAGGCTCCAGGGGCGTCGGGTCCTCCACCACACCATCAAGAGGGTTAGCTGCACTCTCACCTAGAATGGCATCGACCACCACAACAGGGATTTCAAAACCCCTGAGGGTACCCACCTTGAATCCATTGGATTAGTAGCGAAACCACGCTCTGAATCGATGAGGTACTCTTTGAGGTATGCCCTCTTCAACCCAGACGGTAGTTACCACAAGTTCATAGACCCAGTGACTTCCGGGATCGAGGTAGTTGAATACCCGCTCGATAACCCTCATGAGCCGGCCAAAATGTTCCGGAGGAACTGCCATCTAAGGACCTAAAAAGGTTGAGCCCACGACGGGGTGAGACAATGTCTCAACAAGTTCACCCTATAAACTCCGACTAGGAAGGAAATACGCCTAGAGACAGCTATACACACAAGTCAGAAGACTTACCTTGCCTCAATTCCCTCCTATACGTCAGTACACAGTACAGTTCATAATCTCAACCAATCAATTCAACCCAAACCATCAATTTATCGATCTATTCAATCAATCGACTCAATTTGATCACTACTCACCCAAGCTGAGATTTATTATTATTGCTCACCAAAGCTGATATATATATATATATTATTGCTCACCAAAGCTAATACACGATAAATCAATTCTGGTCAAAGACCTTGTGCTTTGCACACCAATTCCTTAATTAAAATAATGAACTTGGCCTAATATCATCGTGATAAAAATACTCAATAAAAATAGTCGTGTGTGGGTACACGGTCGGTCTGAGTCAAAATGATATATCTTTCTTTTCAAAAATCTCACTATTTAATATAGTGCCTAAAAACATTTTTGGCATTAAAACTGACGCCCCGGTATTAACTGATTAAATACTGAAATTACACTATTTTGGGATAAATACCCAAAATTACAATTACCACTCAATTAGCACAAAATAGTATTCAATTGTATAAATGAAACACACCATTACAATCAGCATGAAATTCCGGTCGCCGGCTATCTCGGTATAATTTTCAGAAAATAATAAATAATTAAATAAATGCAATTAAATGCCAAAATATAAACTTAGGCCGAAAATGCTTAATTAACCGGCCGAACGGGCTGTGAAAATTTTCGAACCTATCTAGATAAATAGTACAATTTATCTAGTCTATAATATATCCGTTCTAACCACCTAACATGCACAAACGAATAATTAAATCGCTAATCCATTATAACTAACCACATAAACCGTACTTAGCCTAAACTAATCACCATTTAAACGTTATTAACTCCCTAAGCAGAGTTTAGCAAGTAAACTCACCGGTTTAGTGATCTGGTGAGTCCACAGCAACGGCAATGTGGAGACAGTCAACAAACCTCTTGGTGGCAAAGCCAAGCAAGGCCCGGAAGAGGTCCAAAACGGCCCACAAAGGCTCACAGCTGGCTAGGCTTCTTGGTTCTGTCCAAGGACTGAGCAAGTTGGAACGAGGCTGGAAACAGCAAAGGATGGGCGGACCAAGCTGCAGCGAGCGAGCAAGGGCGACGGCGGGCGATGGCAACTGCTGGACGGCAGCCAGGGGGCTTTGGCTGAGCTCCTACGGCAACTGGGAAGGCTCGGGGGCATGGCTGGGGTCACGGGACAAGCAGGAGCAAGTGGATGGGCAAACGCAGAAGACGGGCTAGTGCGAGGGCGCGATGGCAACACAGCGGTCTTAGCGACTCGACGAGCGACTTGCGACGGCAGGGGGAGGCTAGTGGTTTCCTCTGGTTTTTTGTGTGCTCAAAATGGTCTACAGTGGGGAAAGCAAGCTTGCTAGAGAAGAAGGGGATAGCAGAAGGTTGGAGGGTCCCTCAAGGCCTCCAAAGCCTTTTATTCTATCTTCAAACACTCATTGGCAATGCCCTACTTGCCTTGGCTGTCATCCAAGCCAATTTGCAGCCCAAGACTTCCGTTAGAAGCTTCACCAAGTGGTCCAAATGTTGTACACCAAGGGACCTAGGAATTTTTGAACAAAATCCTCCAAATCCACTTCAATATTCTCCTTCAATTGAATCTAAATCGGTCCCCATAAATCCAACCAAGGTGTCCTCGACCAAATTAACATTTTTTCTTACCAATTGAACCAACTTGAATCCACTAAAATGTGATCAAAAACGGCCCTCTGATTTTTTCGGTAAAAAACGGCCCTACTTTGAAATTTCGCCAAAAATCTCCGTTTGCAAAAAATTCTTTAGAGGATGAATCGACGGTCTTAAAATAAATCATGACATGACAGAACTTTCAATTTTTGAAATCGGGTTCAAATTCGCAGTTAATTTCAATCTAGTGTGATTTTAGCGTGACCTATCCTACCGGGTAGTTTTTAGAAATTTTTAGTGCAATTAACCCATGGTCGATTATTTTCGAGCCACATTGTACATCTTCAACACATTGACGACTCTCGGTTGTCGTGAAAATCTCGAGATTTCAAATACGAACACAGGGTACCAAAACGACAGAAAAATCGGTCTAGTGCCAATCGACAAGTATTTTGCAATTAGGTGGAATCACCCACTATTAATCACATGGCTCAATCGAGTCGACCTATCTTCGATCTCTAATCGATTTTTAACTATGCCGTAACGACCCTTGCAGATTAGCACGGTCGAGCGGTCGATTTCTAGTCGAATTCTCAAATCTATTACGTTAAAATCTCTTAACGCCTTCACCTGATATACTAGTTATATTGTGAGTGATCAGCTCAGAAAATAGAACTATAGGCACGTTGATGAAAAGCCCAATTCATTCAATTGAAAATAGAACTGAAAATTCAAGATGTCGCGGATACTATGGCAACAACATTTGTTTGATAATGTTTGTTGTCTCAATAAAATTGCCATTGTGGAAGTGGATATGCACTAAAATAGAATCCAAATGCTAACAGAGAAAGAGTTGCTAGGTTTTTTGATAGGTTTGTTAGAAGTTGCGGTGAAGGGACATCAACATAAGTTATTTTTAAGTAGTTTATAAATGTTTAAGAAAGGATTGTATGGCTATTAATTCATCAGACTCCAAATTTCCATAACACACTCATCGTGCAATAATTAATCACCAATCAACTTCCTATTATATCTACACATGATTTGCTAAACATACATTAATATAAGCCTATACTCTAATTGAAGAATCGAGTAAGGTCATGCTAGAAATTAAAATTACAGAAACTAAATCAAACTTTCCAAATTTGGCTTCTAGATTTCGAAACCAATTTCACATATAAAATGAACTTTAATTTTGACATGCAACCTATCGATTTGAAACTTAAGAATTAAAATCATTTCATTAGTTGAACTTTTTTCCTAATTTTGACATTTACTTATTTAAATCAATCAATTAAGCTTACGGACTCATCAAACTCCAAATTTTCATAACAGACTCATCATGCAACAATCAATCACCAATCAACTTCCTAATAATATCTACACATGATTTGCTAAACATACATCAATATAAGCCTATACTCTAATTGAATAATTGAATAAGGTCATGCTAGAAATTGAAATTACAGAAACCAAATCAAATTTTCCAAATTTGGATTCTAGATTTCGAAACCAATTTCACATAAAGAATGAACTCTAATTTTGACATGCAGCTTATCAATTCAAAGCTTAAGAAGTTAAAGTTATTTTATTGGTTGAACATTTTTCTTAATTTTGACATTTACTTAATTAAATGAGTCAATTAAGCTTATCAACTCATTAGACTATAAATTTCCATAACAAACTCATCATGCAACAATCAATCACTTATCAACTTCTTATTAATATCGACACATGATTTGCTAGACATACATCAATATAAGCCTATACTCTAATTGAAGAATTGAGTAAGGTCCTGCTAGAAATTGAAATTGTAACAACTAAATCAAATTTTCCAAATTTGGATTCTAGATTTTGAAACCAATTTCACATAAAAAAAAAATGAACTCTAATTTTGACATGTGACCTATCAATTTGAAGCTTAAGAAGTTTGAATTATTTCATTAGTTGAAAATTTTTCCTAATTTGGACATTTACTTAATTAAATCGATCAATTAAACTTATTGACTCATTAGACTCCAAAAATCCATAACAGACTCATCATGCAACAATCAATCACCAAATCAATCACTAATCAACTTCTTATCAATGTCTACACATGATTTGCTAAACATCAATATTAGCCTATACTTAGCAATAACAACATCAATAACAACCTCCATCAACTTCACATATAGTTGGTCTCATCATTTGTCCTCTATTATCCTAAGCTAGGTTGAAATGAAGCAGCCTAGATATTGGACTTCACGAAGCTCAATCAAACGATCAGCCTCTATATTCACCTTGACTATACCACGGAATAGCCGAGGATGCTCGGCATAATCAAGAATTAATGAGCAAAGATTGAAGTGAGGAATCGACTCAATAAGCTCTAATGAACAATCAATCTAAATCAAAAGGTTTAAGGAAATCTAATGGTTGTTTCATCAAATTTCGACCATGCAGACTTCATGGACATGTTGAGAGATGTTGTTGCAAACTCAAGATTGCCAATGGTCGTCAAAAGTCAGAATAGTGGCATGAACCCTTCATGCAACGCATTAGCATGGAGCTTGAGTTGAAGACCAAGAAGGAAATTAACATGATCAGCAGTCTTTCGACGACATATTGGTGCTATATTGATCACAATCTACTCAAGGACAGCTTGGAGGATGTTAGTGTTGCGGTGGCTTGTTGAAATTTGGCCGAAGATGGTGGCAAAGTGTTTTGGCTAGAGAGGAGAGAGAATTTTCTGAATTATGTGCCTGAACTCCCCAAATTTTGGAGGGAAAATTTGACAAATGCCTCCCTCAACTTTGAATTTTGGCCCTTAGATCAATGCAGGGGCTTAGAATGTTTGCTTCTTGATTAAGCAAACTCTTATTGGTGGATGTCACATGCATTGTGACATCTCAAGATGGATGGCTAGGATCTAAGGATAGTGGATGGCTTGGATTGAATCCTTAATGATTAAGGAATTACCCCTATTGGCTAATTTTTAAATGACATAGATTAATGACATGGCCTAAGGGCAATTTTTTAATTCCCATAATGATAATTTCTAGGTAAAGGAGAAAATGGCTATGTTGATCAATTGGCCTTGGCTAATAAATGTCGATTGGAACAGTTAGACCTGGTTGGACTGGCTTGACCTGGGCTTTGGTTGGTTCAGTCCATAGGAAAAGTTCTTCCAATTTTGCTATACCAATGTGTACAAATTAGGCTCAATTAGCCAAATTGAACTTTTATTGATGTAGTTGAATGATAATCTAGAATGGGTCAAAGTGAATTGTGTTAACTAGATCAATCCTTCACGATTTTGTTAATTATTGATTGGCTAGAATGAGTCAATTAAGTCCAATTGATGTGAATTTATCAAAATTGATTTTAGTTGAGTTTCCTTTAATGAATCGGACTCAATTTTGACTAAATTGAACCATGGAATTCTAAAATCGGATGAACTATGACCAGAAATGAAACTATCTCAAAATTGGATGAACTATACGACCTACTAATCAAATGTCACAAATGAAACTATCTCAAAAGACAATTAAAAATTAACTAATTTTGATTTTGGCCAACTAGAAATTGAAATTTCAAATTGGGAAAAAGTCTATTCCTAATTGACTTTTGTAAAATTGATGATGCATAAATCAAATTGAAGTAAAACTAAGTTGATTTGTGATTCTTTCCCATTTTTTTTTCAATTTTCTGGGAAAAGTGTTTGACCAAAAGTAAACTTTTTTTTATGATTTGCTACTAAAAAGTCAATTAGTGAACTGAACTTCGAATCTAAAAAAAAAAAAATGAAAGTACATAAGTGAAATTGGCACTATTCTTAGACTACTAAAAAAAAAAAAATTTTGATCAAGACTCAAAAATTAACTTTTTGACTTTTTGAGATTGAAGTACAAAAGACTCATAAATGAAAGGCCAATGTTAATTTAAATGTTGAATGACTCTTTTTGGCGAGAAATCGGCTTTGTAGCAATCAAGCTTCCCTATTCTTAAGTTTTTACCCTATATGACTCATTAACTAGAAATCAAGTTATCACCAAATTCTAGTTTTGTTGTGGCTGTTAGTGGTGGAGAGTGGATATATGCTTGGTTAGGGTCTTGGTAACCATTATACTCCCGGGCAAAATTTCTACTCAAAAATAGTTTTTTCTAATTCCATATCTCGGACTAGTTTTTGAGCATTTGAATGCGTTTGATAATTGCACAAAATTTCTATTCTCGGAATGGAAAAATACCATGAATGTGTTTGATATGACCTCAAATTTTTTATGGCATAAAATTTCTTTTATTTTTTTCATAATTTTATGAGTTTTTTTCTTTTTCTTTCTTCCTTCTCTTGTTCTTCCTCCTCTAGACGATTGTCAGCCTCAATAACGGCTAGTGACCAACCAAACGAGAGCCAGCGACCTCACCATGGCTAGGCAATGCTTAGCCACGCCTTAGCTGGGCGAGGTTGAGCCTCACCAATCGTGAAAGGCTAGCGAGGCTTTAGTGAGGTTGTCAACCGTTGTCAAGGCCGATGATCAACGAGAGGAGGAAAAAGAAGAGAAGAAAAGAGAAAAAAAAAAAGAAATTAGCTTGATTTAGAATTGTTTCCGAGAACAAAGAAGTAATTTTTTTCTATTTTTTATTCTGTTCCAAATCTATTCTTAGAAATATTTATTCCCCAGAGAAGAAAAATTAGCTAACGTTGCCAAATGAATTTATGTTCTTTTTTTGTTATGGGAAATAAAACAACAAAAATAGCCAAGAATTGACTGGTTATCAAACAAGCCTTTATACGCCGAACCACTATCTATTTTTACACAATATTTTCTTTGTGTTTAATATTGGTTATAATTGTTTCATAGAAGCAAATGTATATCATATTATCAATTTTGTTTTGCTTTTAGGAAGGCTTAACTTGTTATATTTCGTGAAAAAATTGATCATCTAATTCACCACCCTTTAAGTTGTATAGTTAACCTCAAAAAAGCTAGAGAGAGAGAGAGAGAGAGAGAGAGAGAGGCTTAGTTAGGGATGCTTGATCATGGTGGTGCGGCAGTGGGCTCACAATTAAGATGGGTAGTGAAAGTGACATGAGCGAGTGTCGGAGAAGGTGTGGATGTGGCAATGAGGTAAACATTGGCATTGTAGCCATGTTTTGGCATGGCTCATGGCTTGAACCTTGGAAAGGGAAAGGATGAGCGGGAGAGTAAGTTTCAAACTCCCTTTATTTTACGGAAAATGAATGTTTTGAAAAATATTTTTAATTTTATATTTCGAAATAATTAATTAATAAAAAATTCATTATTGATAATAATTAATGCATAAACCTTTTCATGAACAATGAAATTTTTCTTCATTCATTCATTTTTGCAAGAGAAAAAAATGATAACTTCTAGAAAATATTTTCCAAATAATTGATTTTATGCAGAACAAGCGCACCCTCAGACATTTGTTATGCTATCTTCATTATGATCTAATTTTTGTTTTATAGATTACTTTTAAAGTTATACGTGGGTGATATTGAATCATTGTAACTATTAATCAGGGCCCGAGGTGAGAAAATTTCATCTGGTCGGGGTTTTGGATGCCACTAGAAGAGATGAAGAGCCAGACATCTCACGTCCTTCTAATCAGAACCTACTCCTACATCAGTGATCCTTTTGTCAATTTTCACGATAAACATATCCATCAAAAGAATGGCGAGAATATTGTGACCCAGCATTCAAATGACCTTTTATCGAGAGCCCCTCATATATTCTATCCTTATATTCTCCAATATAACGATCCTATTGCCACTTGATTCCATACGAAAACGGATATCGATCTCCGCAAAAAGTTAGGAATCAAATTAATTCCAACATTAGGAGTTTTATTCTATGGCTATCAAATGGCTTCTTTCTATCCGCGTAAATTCCTTGAGCGGATTTAATAAAAATCCATATTCCAAATGCGCATTGCCTACTGTTGATAAATGAAGAGATTGAACCTGGTCAAAGAGAAAAGATGAGAAAAAGCAGTAAAATATGGGTGAAATTTCAAAGTTGCCTTTGTTCAAGGGTTCTATGGGCAATTTAAATCCAAATAATGTTTAGGTTGTGCATGTAGATAATGTTTTCTGATGGTAAATTTCACCTAGATTTTTTATTTAGGAAAATCATTGATCTGTTTATTTCTATTTACCTTTAATCCACATTTGGTAGTCAGGATAAAATTCAAATTAAAATAAAATTTATCTTATCACGTATTTGATACTTAGTCAAGATAGGATAAAGTTAGATATGAAGGGGATATAGACCAAATAAAATTATTTATGGGGGTGGGATAAAGGTGGATAGGATTTCTAATATTCATATTAGAAGAGTTTTTTTTTTCCGAATAATAAACTTCTCAAGTTAACAAAACTGATAAAATTAAAATTATATGACCAAAAAAATAACAAAATTAAAAATATATTTCAATATATAAATAATATTTGAATTCTAATATAAGAAATTAAAATAAAAATAAAAAATAGATATCTTAATTTAATCGATTTTGATTTATATATTTGAATTTAATTCTATTTTAGAATGTAGATTCAATATATTTCTTACATATTTTTGGTATTTTACTATTTTGGTATATTAGTATAATTTACTATTTAATGAAATTTTATTAGAGAGTGATGGAAAGGGAAGAAAGAAATGACAAAGAAATTAATTAAAAAAGAGAGGAAAAAATAAAAAAGGAAATAAAAATAAAGTAGGCAAAAGTGTCACCATAGACTTTTATCATTTCTGTTTGTAAAATTTTTGGTTTATTTATACTAATATGTTATTTATACCAAATAATGTACATAATATGATATAAATATATTACTGTTAACAATCCTTACCCATATATATATATATATATATATATATATATATATATATATATATATATATTTTACTGCAATCACCAATTAATGAATAAGATATAGTAAAATTCCTAGATTTCATATTATATTCTATTTGGTCTTATTCTAATTAGAAATTTAGATGACTAAACGTAGCCTCAAGAGTTACTTAAGTGATAAGCGTGTTTGTCTTACTTATTTATTGCTGGTTCCAAGTCAAACAAAAATGTGCATGCATCATAGTTTCCTCCATTGCCGATAAGGAAATTTCTCTTAATTATGCCTCTAATTGGTGGATATCAAATATGTACACTACCCATTTCTAATTAGTTGAGTTCGTATATGATTGGTTCGACTCATAACTTGCAACCCAATAATCAAAGGTGTAGTTCGGCGAAATTTCCTCCATCTACAGTTGGAAAAAAAAAATCTTTTTGTATTCAGTTCGGATCATCCCAAGAACATGTCCCTGTCAATGATGATTAGCCATTAATTTTTATATTGACTCTCTTCCTTTAATTTATAGTTTCACTTTTTTTAACCTTCCATTATATATTTGCTTCTCTTGCCCCTAAAGAAACAAAACTTAAAACCACTGGCCATGCTTCTCTGTCAATATCTTTTAACACATGCTCTTAATCAAGCTCTACCAAATGAAATTAATGGTTAGATGAGTAGCGAAAATTATTATTAATGTACATATGCTGTGATATAGCTAGAAAAGGATGGGCTATTTAGGTTCCACTTTGGATTTTGCATATACTTTTAACACAACTTGACAACTGATCAAGCAAATACATGTTTGGTGTCAAGCATTTGACAGTCGTACTTTTCTATTTACCTTATTTACGAGCTGCAACCTTCTTATTGGATTGTGATCCCCCAAATTTGTCATCCTCTCAATTTAAATGAAGTTAATCCTTTAATCAAAATATCATGAGATGCCAATAGAGCTCAAGCAGAGCTTGAGCTCCGCCAAAGGAATAGACTTAGTCATCATGTCTGCCAAGTTATCTGTTGTAGCAATCATTTTGACAATAACATTACCATTAGTTAAAACATCTCAAATGAAGTGGTACCTGATGTTGATATACTTCGTTCGCTCATGATAAACTGGATTATACGCCAAATATATCACACATTGGTTATCATAGTGTATATCCACACTTTTCTATTCTAATCCAAAGTCTGAAAGCAAACTTTGTAACTATATCACCTCCTTCGCTACAAAAGTTAGTGCCATGTACTCTACCTCAGTCGAAGACAATACAATGTGATCCTGTAAGGACGATTTCCAACTAACTGCACTACCTGTTAACGTAAACACATACCCTACTAAAGATCTACGATTATCCAAGTCATCAACGTGATCCGAATCCACAAAACTAGTGGTCTCACTGCCATTGTTGTCCCTCCAGTACACTATACCCACGTCCGTTATTCCCTTAAAATATCTGAGGATCCACTTCACAGCTTCCCAATGAGTTTTACTAAGACACTTCATATAGCGACTAACCACGCTCACAGCTTGTGAAATATTAAACCTAGTGCACACCATAGCATACATAATACTACCCACGGCACTAGAATAAAGAACATGGGAAATATGCTCCTCCTACCTTAATCTGCAATAATAATTTATCTGAAAGTTTAAAGTGCTTCGCTAAAGGTGTACTTACAGATTTTGCCGACTGCATATTAAAATGTACCACAATCTTCTCAATATATCTCTTTTGAGATAGATGTAAAACTCCTGCAACCCTGTCACGCAAACTCTCCATACCCAAAATTTTCTTTGCAGCACCTAAATCTTTCATCTCAAATTCAACATTTAACCACCTCTTTAACACATCAATATCAGACATATTCTTAGCTGTTATCAGCATATCATCAACATATAAGAGCGGATAAATCAAAGAACCATTCTCCAATCTCCTATAGCAAACGCAGATATCCATCTGACTTTTTAAATAGCCTTGACTAGCCATGAAAGCATCAAAACGTTTATACCACTGCCTATGAGATTATTTCAGCCCATACAAAGATTTCTTCAACAAACAAACATGATCTTCCTTACTCGGAATAGCAAATCTCTCTAGTTGCCTCATGTAAATCTGTTCCTCCAACTCACCATGAAGGAACTTAGTTTTCACATCTAGTTGCTCTAACTCGAGATCCCGCGAAGCAACTAAAGCAAGTAAAACATGAATAGAAGTATGTCTTACCACAGGAGAGAATACCTCATTGTAGTCAATGCCCTCACGCTGTGTATATCTCTTTGCCACAAGTCTCGCCTTATACCTTGCTGCCTTAACACCAGGAATGCCCTATTTCCATTTAAAGACCCATTTACTTCCGACAATCTTTTGGCTCTTGGGTACTTTGACCAGCTTCTATATCTGATTTCGATGGAGTGATTTCATCTCTTCACTCATAACCCCTAGCCACCACGACAACTCCAAACTAGCCATCGCCTGCTAGTAAGACAAAGGCTCATCTATCTCCACCTCATCACCTATAGTCAATGCATAAGCAATATCTGTATAACCATAACGTATCGGTAATTTAATTTGTCTTCTCTATTTATCGGCGGCTATAGTGTGTTGCGGCTTTACTGGTTGTTCACTATCATCGACTTCAGAAACTGCGGCTTCATCTACAATCTCAACTTCTATTACCTTCGAGGTTTCCAGAGTCTCCACCTCAAGCTCCACCTCACTAATGACACCATGATCTATCTTCTCTACTGGTTATGTCTCAGAACTCTTCTGTTGAAGTATTGCAGTCTTGTCGAATATTGGGTGATCTGGGATCGGTGCACCACAGTCGGTAGCCTTTCACCCCATGTGCATAACCTAGAAATATGCACTTCTTCGCCCTCGGCTCAAGCTTACCATTACTCGCATGAGCATACATAGGACATCCGAATATACGTAATCCGAAGTAGTTAACAGGTTTCCTAGACCATACTTCCTCAAGAGTCTTCCACTCAATAACAGATGATGGAGATCGATTAACTAGGTAACATGTCATGTTTACCGCTTCAGCCCAAAATTCTTTGCCAAGTTCTACATGCGAAAGCATGCATCAAGCTAGCTCAAGCAAAATTATATTCTTTCGTTCTACCACACCATTCTACTGTGGTGTCCTAGATACTGTGCGGTGTCTTACAATACCTTTTTTCTCGAAGAACTCAGTAAAATCATTACCACAGAACTCCATGCCATTATCGGTTCTCAGGCACTTGATTTATTTATCTTACTGCTTCTCAATCAATGCCTTAAATTTCTTGAACCGATCAAACAATCATATTTGTGCCTCAAAAAGTATACACATACCTTCCTCAAATAGTCGTCGATAAATGTCAACATATATCGAGCACCTCCTTTCAAAGGAACCGAAGACAGGCCCCAAACGTTTGAATGAATATATTCAACTGGTCGCCTGGTCGAATGAATAGCTGTAGTAAACTTAACTCGGTGCTACTTCCCAAAGATGTGGTGCTCACATAAGTCTAGCTTTCCCTGTCTTTTGATCCTTCAACAACCTCCTTTCACTCAGTATCATCATACCTGCCTCACTCATGTGCCCTAAATGCATATGCCATAACTGAGTTAAGTTAGAGTCTGACTGACCTGATGAAACAGCAGCGGTTCCGGTCACGATCTCTCCTAGTAGATAATAAAAAGTATTCACTTTCTTCTCCTTCATCACTGTCATGGCACCTTGAGAGATCTTCAGTACTCCTCCTTCAACGGTGTACCTACACTCGATGTCATCGAGTGTCCCCAAAGAAATAAGGTTCTTCTTGAGCTTCGATACATGCCTCACATCTGTCAATGTATGCACCACCCCATCATGCATCCGAATTCAAATTGTCCATATCCCCACAACCTTACAAACTGCATTATTCCCTAAAAGAACCCTACCACCATTTGCAGTCTGATAAGTAATAAACCAATTCTTATGAGGTGTCATGTGATAAGAACACCTCGAATCGAGCACCCATTCATCTCTTGACGAAGTAGCAGTCACACATAAAACAGCTTCTGCATCACTATTGCTCCCCTCGGCAACGTTTGCCACACTACTTGTGGCATTCTACCTATCAACTTTATTTCTCTACTTTGGACAATCTCTCTTAATGTGCCTCTCCTCGTGACACTCAAAACACTTCACGTGTCCCTTAGACTTTCTATGGCGTGATTTTGATCTGTTTTTACCTCTGCTGCTACTAGGCCCTCAATGTTGTTCTCTACCTCAAATCATCAGTGCTTGCGTTACTCCTTGCGCCAGACCATCATCTCGCAACTTTCTCTACCACTCTTTAGAGAATAAGGCGGACTTTACCTCTTCTGAGGTAATTGTAGTATGCCCCTACAACAGTGAATCAGTAAAGTGCTCCCATGACTTTGGTAAAGAAGCTAACAACATCATGCTATGTTCTTCATCATCAAGTATCTTACCGACGTTTTTTAGATCCATCATGAGTTTACTAAATTCATCTGGGTGGGTTCTGATAGACGTACCTCCAGTATATCTAAATTGAAATATCTTCTTCAACATGTACAAGCGATTGTTCAAACCTTTCTTCACATAGAGCGCTTGAAATTTTGCTTATAATACTGCGGCATCCTTCTCCTCAACAACCTCTATTAAGACCTTATCCGACAAATTTAATAGGATTGTGCTCTTTGCTCTTTCCATTAGCTTTACCCTCTCTTAGGCTTTCATTATAATAGGCAACTCATCTTCACCATCCAATGCCTTGGCCAAACTTTGGGTTATCAATAAAGCTCGCATCTTGATACTTCATAACACAAAGTTGTTGCTCCTGTTAAACTTCTCAATTTCAGATTTTCTCTCAAACATAATTGCAACAACAGAATTTCCAGATAATAATCAGACAAGCAAAAGCTCTAAATCACAATCAAGAAATCTGATCCAAGCTCTGAGACCAATTGTTGGAATATAATATACGGAAACGATAGGATCTAGCAATTTACGTCAAAATCACCAGAAAAATAATCGAGAAATAATAAGGACACTAGAAATTTACACGGTTTGGTCTGAGTACCGATAGTTACGTCTACAGGGAGAGAGCCAACAGCAAATAATCCACTATAATCAGAGAATCAAAGTTTACAATTGTTCACACACTCAAGTGTTTTCCACACCTAGATTTAACCACAAACCCAAAGTGTTTGTAAATAAATAATTCACTTAGACATAAACTCACGGCATAAAATTACTGCACGTTAAAAATGCTCTACGTACGCTGAAACAAAGAATTCACATGCGGCTCTCTCAACTTGACATGTGCGGCTTCTGCGTGCAGCTCCTTTTCTTCTTCTCTCGTAGGGCTTCAGCAAACGTATGGTTCAGCGGCTCCTTCTTATCTTTTTAATTTTTTTGGCTCCACGTGCAGAGACATCTTTCCTTTTATTTCCATCAGCTAAAAGATAAAAACCCATGGTGTGGAATATTGTGTGCCCAAAGTCATATATTTGACTTTGGGCCCCACCTAGATGAATATAACTTGGAGAGGGATTCGACTCCTCCTGTAGATAAAGGAAGTGAGAGGGATTCGACTCCTTTTTTTTTCCTCTTTTGTAATCTTTCATGGAGTCCAACGAAGTTTCTTCTACTTGGGAAATCTTTATCAATAAAATTCGATTTAACAAATCGTCATCCGAATTCAAACTCGAAACATTAATTTAACACGAATAAAAGATAGAAGCAATCAGAGGATAGACTTACTAAACTCTAGCATTGGGAATTTCCTTTCTTGTCACCATTAGCTTGTGCATGGGATGTGTTGGGCAGTCTTAGGCCTCTCTTATTCCAAAAGCTAGCTCAAATGATGAAACTTTTCCTCACACTTATAAATTGACCATCAACTCCTTCCACAATCGATGTAAGACAACATTAACAATCTGCCCCTCATATATCAGACCTGGATTGAAGACGCAATAATCCATCTCTCCCATCAACAATCTACACATCAAACCTGGATCGAAGACGCAACAATCCATAACTCTCCCATCAACAATCAAATCTCCCCCTCACACATCAGACCTAGATTGAAGACGCATCAACCCATAAATCTCCCATGTGACCTTTTTTGGGTTCGGACTTGTTGACCTTTCTCACCTCAAAAGTTAGCTCAAGGGATAAAGCATTTCCTCACACTTATATACCAACCACCAGCACCTTTCACAATTGATGTGGGACAATTTCAACAAATGTTATTGATACACACCAAAATATCAATAATTGTTTCGTAACACGTAATCTAACATTTTTCTTTGATAAGTGACTCGTTGGACACGATTTAATGAAAGAATATTGAAATCCTTATTCTAAAGCGGCATCAAGTACCTAGGCATCTTGTTCAATGACGGGTGATTCAATAACAGAAAGCAATTCGCATGCTATCTACATAAGTTCAAATTTCCGCTAACTTTTGTGTGGACTCCCAGAATGGTGGTTCATGATCTAAGACCCACTCATGTACTAGACTGTACTAATCTTTCGATAGTAATATGATGTTGCCGTGGGAGTTGATAGGACAAAGAATATTAAATATAGGAGATATGGCCAGTATAATTAGATAATAATAAATATGAACAGTTGTCACATTTTGAGGAGTCAGTGGACGAATATGGAATATATCAAACAAATTTGTGGTAAATGATTTGAGAAGGAAGAATTTTTTTCTTGTCATGAAAAGCTAAAATATAGATAGTGCTTGGAGATCATTTTCTAAAGTCTATTCCAACACATCTCCCTTTAGCTTTTGATTGGAAAACGGGTTTTGCGTCGATTAGGTTACAAATATACGCACCTTTAACAGGGTAAACCCCACAAGTAAGTGGAACTTCTGGAGAGACGGTGCTGGTGGTCAACAAATTAGAATTGTTATAATGAGAAACTGGACTTCTTTTAACATCATTAAATCTCCTTCATTTGGCTCTCATTAAGTTTGTAGCATAATCTAGCTTTTCACTTAATAATAGTATTGAGTTCCTTGTTCAAATGTGCATGCACGTCATCTGTCTGCAAAAAAAAAAAAAAATGGTATTTAAAAGATTGTGCTAAGTCGAGATATTTGAATATTTAATGGTCGAACAATAATTATGAGCACAATTAAAGAACATTTTTGTACACACATGTAAAAAAAAAGAGTTTCATAATTTGAGTTCTTTTATATGATAGAGAATATTCAAGTTTTTAAATTGAAGTACGTTAAATATAATGACATTTCAAAATATAAGTTCTTTTCTGAGGTTGCTGATAAGATAGAAAATATTCAAATTTCTCAAATGACAAATGTGAAAGACAAAAAGAAACTATTAATTTACACATTTTTTTATTGATTTTCTTTTCATCTAAAGAAAATTTCATTTATTACAAAAGTGATACATGAAAAGAGCCATAGGAAAAAAGTCATAATAACAAGACAAGCCTGTAGAGCTCCAAAACAAATCAAAAACGAAAATCAAGGTATATCATCAAAGCTTAGTTGGCAAAGATAATAATCTGCTCGTCCTTCAAGAACAAATATGTGACTCTATCCAAGCAAAAGGATGGGCAGCCAATCACTGAATTTGTAATGAGCAAGATTTCTATCTATAGTTACGGTTTTGCCCTTCAATAGTGTGTGCCTAGGTTAAGCATCCCTAATACCATCATTTTATGGAGATAATATGAAACTGTTGAATAAGTTCATATCTGACATCTATGAGAGAGGAGCCTTTAAGCCAATATAAGGCACCAAAACTTCAAACAAAAGTACATTGAATGAGCATAGATTTGTACCAAAAATACTGTAAACACCGTTCGAACAAGAGACGTAATCTTGTTCATTAAAACTCCTAAATCAAAAATTAGATCGAAGAGAAAAACTTACAGATCTAGGATTAGGAGAGAAAAAATTCCCAAATCTAAAACTAGATTGGAAGAGTAAGAAAGAAATAAAAAGAAAAAAAAGAAAAGCAACTAGAGAGGGAAGAAGAGATTAAGGTCAAATCCCTCCCCTCCAGAAATTGAAGAGACCAAGAAAGGCTAGAGAGAGAGAGAGAGAGACGGAACAACGCTTTCAACTCTATTTTTTTTTCCACCAATTGATTGAGGATGTTATTGAAAGAAAAATTGATTGTGATCTCTTACAATAGAATATGTATCTATTTTGGTACTGATGTTTACCTTTTTTCTTCTTTTTTTGTGTTATGTTTCAAAATTGATTTTAAATTCAATTTGAACACTTCTTATATTTTTAAATATAAATATAACATAAAATCATTCCAGTTTCATGCTTTAAAATACTAAGATTGTTTTTTACTTTCAGAATTTAAGACAAAAAATAAGTTTTGTTTTTTTAAGAAAGGTTGCCAAATGCACCCTAATTTTTCCACAAAAGAAGAAGTAATGATATTATGTAATTAGGTTTTGTATACATTTTTCTTTTTAGGTCGAGTGGTTTTGTATACATTGACTCACTTTTTACCTACACCGCATCTTTATGAGGTGCATGGCTCTTTTAATGCAAACATTTAAGCAAAAGCTAAAAAACATTCATTTGATCGTCCGAAACAATCATCCTCGTACACGTGAATTTCTGAACTTTAAATCCTTTCGCTTGATCTCTATATCATACTCTTGAACGTCACACCCAACTTACTTTGTGAACTTTCACTCTCTTGTAGATCCTCAACCTTGATCCATACACTTTACTATGCCAAACTTACAAATTATTTCATCAATCTTCACCATCTTTTTTTTTGTTTCTTTGGCCAAAATATGCAATGCAAGTACTTCTCAAGTCATAAGGAAGGATTTCCCCTATAGGGAATTGTTGTTCATAATAAAAGAATTTAGGCCGCGTTTGGTAGTTGTGATGAAATTCAAGATAGGACCTACGTTTAGTGCCTACTCAAGACAAAATAAAGTTAGGTATAAGAAAAATATAGGTTGGATTAAAATATCTCATAGGAGAGGTGGGATAAAGATAGATAGGATTGCCAATATTTATGATAGGAAATTTGTTTTCCTCGAATAACAAACTTCTTAAATTAACAAAATTAAAATTATATTTCAATATAAATATTATTTAATTTCTAAGGTAAGAAATTCAAAATAACAAAAAATAACAATTTAGTTTTTATTTAATCTTATTTTTATTTATATATTCGCATTTAATAATAAATTCAATATATAAATATATATTTGTTACATACTTTAGGTATATTAGTATAGTTTACTATTAAATAAAATTTTATTAGAGAGTGATGGAAGGGGAAAAAAGAAATAACAAAGAAAATAATTAAAAAGAGAGGAAAAATAAAATAAAAAAGCAAATAAAAATAAAGTAGGGTAAAGTGTCGCGAGAGATTTTTACCAATTTCGTTTGTGAACTTTAAGGTTCATTTACACTAATATGCCATTTATACCAAAAAAAAATGTATATAATATGATGTAAATATATCTAACTTTATTATTGTAATTCACCAAACAGTGAATAGGATATAATTAAAATCCTGGATTTCATATCCTATCATGGTCAAAAATGTGACATCCAAATTTTTGGATCTACTCAGTCAGTGAGCTAACTAACGATGATTAGGTTATTTTAATTGGCACTAATCGGAGATGTGTCAATATTAGGTTTTCGAAACAACGGTACTTGGCTCGTTGATGAGGGAGCATCCGACTTAGCTCCATCAACTAACTCGGCACCATTAATGCTCATTCAAGCCAAGATAGGATTTGGGCATAACATGTTTCGATGGTCGATACTGAAGTTTCCAAATAAAGAGGTACTGATCTATTCCCTACCAAGTTACCAATAAGATGACACTACCAAGAAGGCAGCTATTGATGTGTTACCAAGTAAAGAGTTACCTAGAAATACAGTGTTACTGACGACTGAAGAGTTACCAAATTCTCAATTCACTATATTAGTTGTTGATTTTGAAGTTTATCAACAACATGTCTATGGGAGGTTATTCTGGACAACTTCCTTAGGTATTTGATAATATCTTGAGATGGTTATTTTCTAGTCAAGTTCGGTGGACGAATTTTGAAGATAAGGCAAAAAGGTTGAAGAGTCAATAATACAAGTTCCTATGTTATTAATGGTATCTCTAAGTTCTTAGGAGTATTTATTGTTATGTAAGTTTCAAGAGTCAAAGTTTTAAGCTCCTAGGTCTTTCTTATGCTTCTAGTTCACAAGTCCTTTAATGCTTCAGCGGTTCTCTAGATGTCATCTCTCCTATGAATAGAGAAAGACTCTCCATTGTAATGAGACTGCAATTTGATGAATGAAAATACTTATTCTTTGGTTAAGTAATTATCTTTGGAGAGTGGATGTCTCTTATTTCGGTCTTTTTATCCTTGCAGAGTGGATTACTCCTCAGTGGTAAGCCAAGAAGCGCTTTATCCTTAGCTGCTGGTTTTCCTTTAGGCCTTAGTAGTGAGCTTTTCGGTCTCGAAGTCATTTATTCTGGGCAAGTGGTTCGTCCTTTAAGCCTTGGAGGTGAACTTTGTCAATCCTAGTCCTCATCCTTGGTTGGTGGCATGTCCTTTACACCTTAGTGGTGAATATTTTCTATCCCCGCCTTTGCACTTTATCCTTCTAAAACCATCCTCATACAAACCATTCCCATACACTTAACCACAAACATCCTTATAGCTCAGAATCATTCGCCCATGCATGCATCACCCATACATTAGCCGAGAAATTTTTGAGCTAATTGCATGAATTATAGATATAGTTCTAGGTTCTCGGTGTCCAATATAAGTGAAAATTAAACACAACTAATACTATTCTTCCCCAAATAGTTGTGCCTCCTCTCTCTTCTCTCTCCCGGTCACTTGGCATTTAGGCTGTGACACTAGGCATGCTGCCCACATGAGCCAAAAGGATTTCATGCAAGGGAGATCCAAGGAGAATAAAAAGCTACTCTCTCTCTCTCTCTCTCTCTCTCTCTCTCTCTCTCTCTCTCTCTCTCATCTCCTGACCTGACCCTCTCTCTCACTCTGTCATCTCTCGCCGATCACTCTCTCTTTCCGTCTCGATTGCTCGCCACCCCCAATTCTCAATATTTGCTCATGGATTCGACTACGAGAAGCTATACCGTCATGCCCCGAACCTCGAGCACACGTATATCCCTCGGTGGTCGATGAAATTGTGACATCCCAGGACGCATTGACGACCCATTCATGTTAATGCACATACGGAAGCGAACAAATAAATCCCCTAACAGCAAATAGCATGGGATAGAAAAGCAAGACAATAAATTCACATCAAAACACTTTTATAAACACACTGGTTTATATACCAAACTAGGCTATAACTAAAAGCCTACTCTAAAAAGAGTCAACAAGCCATCTAGGCACACGAATCCTCATACGAAATCTCTAAGGCCTATGGGGATTCTGGGCCCACCACAGCACCGTTAGGAGGGTCAGCTGCGCCCTCGCCTAGAGCGGCGTTGACCATCATGGCGGGGATCTCAAAACCCTGGAGGGGACCATTCCTGTATCCATTGAGCCCGTGTGGCACCCCCGACTCGCCTGAGGTCGCCACAGGTGATCTCTCTTAACTACTCGATCCCATATAACTTCACTTGACTGATACCCTTTTGACTAGGGATTTTTTTTTGTTTTTTTGAAAAGCGGTCCCAGCGCAACTTATTAGCGGAAGCATAAACAAGTCTCACCATCTCTCCCTCCAATAGCCATAATGCAATACACACC
Organism: Eucalyptus virginea; assembly: GCA_014182375.1. Lineage (NCBI taxonomy): Eukaryota > Viridiplantae > Streptophyta > Magnoliopsida > Myrtales > Myrtaceae > Eucalyptus > Eucalyptus virginea. The sequence continues at coordinate 33,445,131 of CM024516.1, read as the reverse complement.
AACTACGCACCATAAGAAAAGATAATGCCGATTCACTCTTATTTATATTTTCATGATGAACATCAAGGTCGATACAACAAAAAACCAAGATTTTAACTATACTCGGCTACCATCCCAAAAGGACTCGATTCTACATCGATCATGTACCACTCTCCATCTACGAGCGTCGGCTATATCCAAAAAGTGTCAACTCCCAACAGCTATACGTGCCATCATACCCAATCCGGTGCATCGGGTGGTGGCGGCGGTAACATCCCTAACATAACTCCATGGCGTCGGACATGGACAGATATAAACTCTTGGATGACCGGGCCCCCAGCCAGGCCCACGTCATACATCACCAGCACACGAACCCGTATGAACACCAAGTCAGGGATGGTGACACAATTATGCTCCATACACTCGACCTCCACGTCATATGGAAGGCCATAAAAGGTACCGCGCGTATCCAGAGGGAGAGGCATCTTTCTAACTGAAATGTTGGTCCCAAAGGGGTGAGTACAACCACTCAGCAGGTACAAGATCCATTAAACTACTAAATGCATCAAACAAAACAATCATGACATCATAGAGTACATATAGTTCATACATATCAAACATATCTCCCCTTTCAGTCATGCATATTACATCAAAATAGCCATATATATATATATATATAGGTCACCATGTCATGTGCATATACCACCAATGCACTTGTACATATAACATCATACAATCATGCATACATGTCACCATACCATGTGCACATACCACCATGCACTTATACATGTTACACCATACAGCCATGCATACATGTCACCATACCATGTGCACATACCACCATGCACTTATACATGTTACACCATACAGCCATGCATACATGTCACCATACCATGTGCACATACCACCATACACTTATACATATTACACCATACAGCCATGCATACATGTCACCATACCATGTGCACATACCATCATGCACTTATACATATTACATCATACAGCCATGCATACATGTCACCACACTATGCATGATTCAATTTCAGCTCTTGTTTTTCAATTGGATCGCCACATTTTTTTTTCTTTCCCGGGACCAGTAATTGCATCCCACATTTCTATCGCTCGCACCCAACCTGGCATCTCGAGAAACCTCCGGCACACACCTCCGGGCATCCGGCACACACACTCCGGGCATCTCGAAACTCCCAAGGACATCCGGCACACACCTCCGGGCATCCGGCACTCACCTCCGGGCATCTCGAAACTCCCGAGGCATCGTCGGCTCACACCTCCAACAGCATCCTCATTTATCACAATTCATGTTTACAATTGTGTCTCGATATTAACATGGTACATGATGTGATGGCAACAAGGTCAATTTCATCTTTTGATTTTATATGTAATGCCATATATCATTACATATGCAGCAAGATCAATTACTATTATTTTAGAAAACAGAATGCATTCTTTTTAATTTACATTTCCTAAAATTTAGTAATTATCTCTAATAATTTCTAAGAATTTAGTACATCATAGACAAACGCTAGGGGCATTTATCTCATGAAGAACACAACACCACCAGAGTTTCATACAAAACAGGATAGTCCATACATCACAGCTTGTGAAATTTGCACAATCCAGCTAGTACAGTTTTAGAAAACATTTTCATTAAATACCCAAATGACATTCAAAAACTATGAAATTCGAACATGTGATAGTCAAGACATAAAGGCAGATACTTCATGAAGAACACTACAGCAAAAGATCCCCATATAGTTCAATACAGACCACGCATCACAGCACTACTAATTCTGTCTGTTCTACTTGCACATTTTTTGAAACATTTTTGGTTAAATAGGTAAATGAACTTCAAAAATTACAAAATTTGAATATATTAAACCTCAGGATGTCCTTTACATCTTTTGTTAAGAAATCGAAGTGAAATTTCAACAAAAAGATTGCCTTACAGTCCATACATTCATCACGGGTGGGTACCAAAATCTCCAGATCCAGTCTTTCCAAATAATAACAATTTCACCCACTTATACTTGTTTTTTTTGTCCCAAATTTGAGTATGTTATACTCCAAGAAGTCCTTTACAACTTTCATTTATAGATCAAAGCCAAAATTCAACCAGAACATCACATGCAAGTCACTAGAACATCCAAGGTCGAGCTGTTTTTCTCAAGAACAGTACACTAGACTAGAGCACCACTCTTATAACTTCAATTTTTCACATTCTATACATCCGAAATTGTTACCATTCAACCGCACACACTAATCACAGCATGCAAGAGTAGATCAAAGGATCCCACTTACCTCTAGACCGAACAAACGGCTAGCACAATGGCGAGACACGGCGGAGACGAACAACAGTGAGCAAGGCGGACGATCAACGGACGGCCCTCCTCCTTCCTCTCTTCCTTTCTTTCTTTCTTCCTTTCTTCCTTCTCTTTCTCTCCTCTCTCTCTCTCGGACGAACCCTCCTCTCTCTCTCCCTCTCTCTCGCTTAAGCCGGCCACTTTTCCCTTCTAATTTTCCTTCCCTCCATCATTAGCCATCATTAGATTTGCATGGCTTGACACTTGGCTAACTTCAAGGGACAAATGGGGAGGCGTGCAAACCGGACTCCCCCCCCCCCCTCTCCTTCGTGCGACAACAACCCTTCATGGGTTTATGGGCCGGCCATTAAGGCCCATCTTAGGCCCAACACTCTTGGGCCTAAGACCCAAGCTTAAATAAATCCAAAATTGACCCTTAAAAAAAAAACTAACTAAATCCCTATTAAATCAAAGTACTTAAATTACAAATTTAAATGGCTATAATACTTTGTAACATAGATTAATAAAGTCCAACTTATAAAATTCATGGCCAAAAGACATAATTTCCTCATCAAATAAATCTGGATCTCACATGGGCATGGAACATGTTTCCAACAAAATATTCACCCATTAGGTGCTCGGCCATTAATTCTATTACACTTCTTTGGTCTAGAGACCATAACATAGATCAATGATGCGTCCATCGCCCTTCCAAAGGTTGTAAGGCATCTAGTGGTTGCCACGGAGTTTTAGGATGCCACAGCCCGTGGCAAAACCATGCTCTAAATCGATGAGATACCCTCTGAGGTAAGCCCTCATCAACCCAGATGATGGTCACCACAAGTTCATAGACCTAGTGACTTCCGAGGACAGGGAAGTCAGTACTTAGTTCAGTAACCCTCTGAGGCTAACCAAAACGTACTAGAGGGGTCACCATCTAAGGACCTGAAAAGATGAGCCCCCGACGGGGTGAGACAATGTCTCAGCAACTTCACCCCCTAAATCCTGACTGGGAAGGAAATATGCCTAGAGGCAATCTATACACATAATACAGAGGACTTACCTCGCCTAAGTTCCCTTCTACATGTTAGCACAATTCATATATCACATAAGTACAATAATAACACTCAAGCATTTGGAACGTCTCAATTCAATCTCAGTCAATCAATTAATCAATTAATTCAATCAATACAATCAATCTAATCAATTCTATCATTCAATCAATCAATCAATCAGTTCATCAATCAATCGATCGATCACAAGGGTCCCGATTATAAGGTCAAATCATTATGACACGTCACATAATGTGTCACACAATTTCGTCCCATAATTAGGCGCAAGCAAATCATATCGGTGGTTCCATCTACATCCAATATTTACTCTTAATATTCAAATTCCTAATTCAACCTCAACATCCCCACTCAATATTCTGACTCAATACTCAATACCAGGCTCAAGGTTCTAGAGGTGCCCCCTCCCCACGAAATTCCGACATCGTGTGGCACTTAGTCCCTAACCACAATCAGCTATAGTACGAGGTACTAAAGGTGGCTCCCACGAAATTACGCCGTCGTATAGCACTTAATTCTCAACTATAATCAACAATAGCTCAAAGTACTAGAGGTGGCTCTCACGAAGTCACGCTATTGTGTTGCACTTAGTTCTTAACTATAATAAGCAATAACTCAAGGTACTAGAGGTAGCTCCCACGAAATCACGCTATCGTGTAGCACTTAGTTCTTGACTATGCATAACAATACTGCAAAGCTTCTAGTGGAGGCTCCCATGTGACTCAAGTCACCATGTAGCAGTTAGACCTTGACTACACTTAAGCAACGGTATAAGATACTAGAGGTGGTGCACACAAGATTTCATTATCGTGTAGCACTTAATTCTTTACCAACTTACAACCCATTGGGTTCCCTCAACACCACATATGTCACCTCGCCATGACAATAAACCATCACACGATCATTCAATCATGGCCAAGGGCATTGTGCTTTGCACTTAAATGCCTCAATTAAGATAATGATCTTGGCCTATTTTCTTCATATTAAAAACACCTAGTGAAAATAATCATGTGTATGTACACGATCAGTTTGAGCCAAAAATACTATATCTTCCTTTTTTTTTTAAAAAAAACTCCACTATTTAATAAAGCACCTAAAGACATTTTTGGCATTAAAAACCAACGCCCGGTATTTTTTGATTAAAATACCAAAATTTCACAATTTTGAAATAAATACTCAAATTCACAATCACCACTCAATTTGCACAAATTAACATTCAATTGCATAAACTAAGCACATCATTACAATTAGCACGAAATTCCGGTCACCGACTATCCTGGTATAATTTGTGGAAAATATTAAATAATTAAATAAATTACAAAAATAATTCAATAATGCAAATTAAATCCAATAAATGCTAACCTAGGCCGGAAATGCTAATCTAACCACCTAAACGGGCCTAGAAAAATAATGCACCTATCTAGATAAATAGTACAATCTAATTAGCCCCTAATCAATCTATTTTAACCACCTAACATGCATAATTAAACAATTAAATCACTAATCTAAACTAACTAACCACATAATCCCTAATTAGCCTAAACTATTTACCCATTAAGCATAATTAACTCCCTAAGTAGAGTTTAGCAAGTAAACTCACCAGTTTTGCGGGTCGATGAGTTCATGACGACGGCGACGCGGAGGCGAGCGAGAACCAAGCCTGTGGTGACACCAACGAAGGTCCGGACAGGTCCAGATAACAGCCCGCAAGTCTTAACTTGGGCTGAGACTCAATTTTTGCTTTAGGCCGAAGGATGGCTAGTCGAACAGTTGGGCTTGCATGGGAAAGGGGCACGGCAGGGCACGATGGTAGCGGCGAGAGCAGGGGGACCAGGCAGTGGCTCTGGCAGCTTGGACAGCTCCGACGGTGACCAGGGCAAGCTTGGGATGGCAGGGGATGACGGCCTGGGCATGAATGACGGCGCGGGACTGCAAAACAGTTGCAACAAGCGGACGGCTCGTGGTGGCGGCAACGATGCTCAGGCGGCTTCAGCAGGCGATTGACGAGCTGGCTGGTCTCTTGGCTGGCTTGCTATGGTTCTTTGAGCTCTCAAACACTTCAAAAACGGAGAAAGCAAGCTAAGGGAAGAAGAAGGAGTGAGCTGCTGAAGAGGGGGGGCCACCAAGCCACAAAGTCAAGCTAAATATCCTATTTCACTCAAGTTCATGCCCCACCACCCTTGACTATCATCCTCAGCCAATTTCCACCCTCAAGCTTCCCCAACAAGCTTCCCAAATGGTCCAAAATGTTGCTGCCCCCTTGGCCTATGAATTTTCGACAATTTCCATCCAATTTGATTCAATTTCTTTCTCCAATTGAGCTCAATTGATGCCCGAAAATTCAGCCAAAGTACCCACACTTCAATTCACATTTTTCCTCACTAGTTGAACCAACTTGAACCCCAAAAATCCACCCAAAAACGGTTCCTCGAATTTCCCGGTCCAAAATAGCCTTACTTTGAATTTTTGCCGAAAGTCCCGACTTGCCAAAAAATCTTCGGAGGATGAGCGATGTTCCTAAAATGAATCATGACATGACAGAACTTTCAATTTCTGAAATTGGGTTCAATTTCACGGTTAATTTCAATCGGCGCGATTTTAGCGTGACCTAACCTACCAAGTAGCTTTTAGGAATTTTTAGTACAATTGACCCGTGGTCGATTATTTTCGATCCACATTGTGCATCTTCGACACATTGGCGACTCTCAATTATCATAAAAATCTCAAAATTTTAACTACAAACACAGAGTACCAAAATGACAGAAAATTGGTTTAGTGTCAATCGACAAGAATTTTGAAATTAGGTGGAATCACCCACACTTAAGCACATGGCTCTGTCGAATTGACCCATCTCCGATCTCTAATCGATTTTTAACTGTGCTGTAATGACCCTTGCAGGTTAGCACGGTCGAACAGTCGATTCTTGGTCGAATTCTCAAGTCTATTACGTTTATATTCTTAACGGCTTCACCTAATAGGCTAGTTATCTCGTGAGTAGCCAACTCAGAGAAAAGAACTATAGGCGCGTCGATGAAAAGCCCAACTTATTCAATCGAAAACAGAACCTGAAAATCAGAATGTCACACACACCGTGCAAGCCAAAGAAGTCAAGGATCGTTTGTCCCCGAGTCATTGATCAGTTTTGTCGTTGACGTGTCCTAGGCAAGTGGAATTCCATTGCTCTATGCTAATCGTCTTTCTTGTTGCGCGGCACAGAAAATTCTGCTTGGATGTTTTTGTAGTGCTATGTTCTTGTTGATCTTGGGTTCGGTTTCAAGTGGTATAGTGCCATGAGTTATACCGTGACCATTGTAAGTCATTAGAGTCATTTTTGGGATGATTTGAGCTCGAAATTATGTTTTCATGTGGCGGTGGTGTTAAATGGAGGTTGCGGTGGTCGGTGGTGTTGTGGGTTGTACCGTAAGACCGTGAGGGTTGTTAATTTCCTTAATTAGATGGTTTTGAGCTGAATTTTGGTCATGTGTGTAGTGGTGAGAACCTAAATTGGTTCGGCTAGGGTGAATTGAGTGCACCGTCATTTTAGATTTGAGTTTGTATCACGGCAAGGAAGTGGTGAGGTTCGGCTAAGGTAGTGATGTGTCCTATGTAGAGCTGCAAATGATTTCGTGTTCTACGTTTGAAATAGTGTGATAATAAAGCCTCGGAAGACGTTCGGCTAGTGCATGGTTTGATTAGGTCATTGGTGGCATCAAATTTCGATGATTTTAGACTTAAAATTGTGGCAACAAAGTGCCAAGTAGCTTTGGCTAGGTGCGGTGTGTGGTGTAACCAAATTGTGTCTTTGATAGTCATCAATTTTGGGTTGATTTAGTTTTGGATCATCGGCAGAATGTAGACATGCATTAGGCCTGAGGTTTTTGTGATTCATCGATCCTATTTTTATTTTTATTTTTTGGTCAACATTCGTAGATCCTAGTTAAGAGTCATCTTTGTGGTGAAGTCTGCATGTTTAACGATACGATAATTGTGCATAAACTGTGTGTTGAAGATAATCTGTAGTGAATACCATCGAAGAGTGCATCGACGATGCCCCATGAAGTCGGAGAGAAATTTGGGATGCCTAGGGAGAGCACACCCAAGAAGCCTAGGGAGAGCGTACCCTAGATGCTCTGCAGATTGGGATACCATGATCAATGGACCATGAAGCCTAAGCGGGCTGAAGAGCGTACCAATGTACACCGTAGCATAGCAAAGAGCGCACTGGAATTCCACTACATTGGAGTTATTCCTCCTTGCATGCTTCAGTGAGTGCACCGGCCACATGTCTTGGATTGAAAACAAAAGGTGAGAACAAAGAATAGTGCGAAACTTATGTGCGTGTATGGTTGAGTCATATGTCGAGTCATTAGGTTCTTTTGTCATGAGTGTACGATACTTATATTAGTTATTTTGTCATTATAGTCTCTATGAGTTTAATTATTCCAGTCGCATGTCTAAGCAAGATGTTTTTCGTGAGCGTGTGATAGGTGGATTGCTTAGTATAGGGCTTTGGATATTTCATTTGCTGGGCTTTAGCTCACCCTTAATGATGTTTATATTTTATAGATTCATGGTTATGGCTAACATTCCTCCTACCCCCATCTCTCGTTACGGTGTCCCAATAGACTTTGAGGGGCAGCTGTATGAGTTCACATACCCTTACTTCCCTTATGTGATCTTTGTGTGTTACACATCTACACTTTGGATGGCGATCTACGCCTAGATTAGAGGACTTTTGGTAGGTCCTCTACCATTCCCGAAAGACAACAGCGGCGGCAATGAGGCCGGCAGCAATAAGGAGCCATAGGCGAGGAAGCTGGTGATGGTGGTACAAATTCATTTTTTTTGGAGGCACGGTCTTGACACTTTTTGGGATTGAACTGTGTAGATGGGGGGTATTTTATGGATAGTTTGAGGGCGTCGACGATAGCTGAGTGGATAGCCTGTGGGAGTAGTATATCCTTTTGAACTCCTAGTGTAGCCCTGTTATCACCCATGTATGTAAATAAAAGATAAGAAAATGAAATGGGAAAGCACATGACATTTGCTTCACTCTTTGCATTCGTCATTTTTGTGATGTTTGTTTAATTTACACTTTTGGTTCCGCTTGTGCTATAAGTGAAAAGATATGTAACTTGCGTTAGTAAGGTGGTGGACCGGGACGTCACAAGAGATCTAGATGACCAAACATAGTTTTAATGTGTAATAGCTGGTTCACTTACATTGCATGATTTAATCCAAAGAGTTTGACGATGCTGACAATTGGAATGATTTTCATATTCAAGAGGGTAAAATGCAAGGATTAAAAGTGTAAATAGGAATTTACGTATGATTGGGTGAATATTATGAAGGGTGAGCTCTTAATGATTGAAGGTTAAAGAGGGTGAGTGCTCGTGGAGGAAGGGGGACAGAGGTAAATCGAAGGATTTAAAGTTTAAACTCTAATGCCAGAGAGAGAGATACTGTCCAAAAAGTTTTAAATCTATTGCAGTTTTACCACTTTAGTCTTAAATCCTTTAATTATATCAATTGAGTCGTAATATTTTCACGTTTTGCTAATTAAATCCATCCCACCAATTTTGGCCAAAAAATTACTGAAATGGATGTCAATTGTCCTATGTGGCATGAATGACTCTAATGTGGACAATTTTAAAATATTTTGACTTTTTTCGAATTTATATATTTGTCTTTTCTTTTTCATTTATTTCCTTTTTCTTTTCTTTATTTCTTTATTTCTTTCCCTTTTTTCATTTAGTCAATCACCAAGTCTTGATGATGGTCAACGATTGACTAGAGATGAGGCATGCCCAACACAGATTTGGCAAGGGTTGAGCCTCACCAAGGGTGGGCGAGGCTCGCCCTTACTAGGCACTAGTGAGGCCCTCGCCTTTGGCCATTCATCAATGCCCGACAACAGATTGGAAGAAGAAGGGAAAAAAAAAAAGATAAAAAGAAGAAAATAAATAAATAAATGAAAATTTTGAAAAAATATTAAATATCATTAAAAATTATCTATGTTAGTGTCAACCATGTCACTTAGAACGGTCAATGTCCATGTTAGCAATTTTCGGTTAAAATTAGCTAAACGGACATAATTGGTCAAAATGTTAAATGATTTAGGACTCAATTAGCATAATTAAAAGTTTAACGTTGAACTAGGCAAAATGTAACAGGTTTATTAATTTTTGGGCAATTTTCTTGAGTTTGAGAGGACAATGAAACTTTACCAAAAGCTATTTAAACCATCCGGTATTTTTCATAATAAGCCTCTGCACAATGGATACTCGAACACACAGTAGAGATGGAAATTTAAAGAGGGATGTTAAGGATAACTAAAATAAATTAAGAACTAATTTTTAAATAATATGATCCATCCTACAGGAATATTAAAACTGTTGGACCATAGTGCACACCCAATAAAAAATTGTTGCATCACCTATTTTATATATAAAGCAAATTTACAAGTATTAATATCCATCCCAAATTTACAATTATACTCACATATATAATTAACTCTAAGTTACTGATGTAGTTAAGGGGCAATGTTAACTTTTACCATTTTGTGGTTACACTTGCAATTGAAAGATCTTGATTACACTATGCAGAAACAGTTTTAGATTAAACAGCATTAAGAGATAAAGGAAAGGGGAACAGTTATATTTAGAAAATCATAAGAAAATTATGTTCGTATTTGTTTTAAATTGTTAACCAACCTATTAACAGCTCTCACCTTGCCAAAAAAGAAAAGAAGAAGATTCGTTACCAACTTGCATTAATTAACCATCCACTTCATCCGTTTTTTTTTTTTTTTTTTTTTGGTCAGTAGCTACCCACATTTTTGGCTTCTTAACAAATTTTCTTTTCTTGAGGACTCATCCACTTCATCAATATTATTTTAGAAAGTACACACTTTTTTTTTTTTTTTACTTCTTCACAAATATCCTTTTCTTTTGAACTGATTACAGGCTTCAGATATAACTTATGATTAGTACTAGAATCTTTGAAATATCCCAATCCAACTGAGAAATTTTAAGGAGTTTTGACTTGATCGGCTTGGAGCATGTGATAAATTGGCCTATTTTAATCCTTTTAAGTGGGCTAGTGACAGTCCATGTCCTCCTTATACGTGGCAACCTGTTGCTAACCCGTGTCCTGATGACATGCAGTAAACCATCATTGCATGTTTTGGTCGTGACATGCACAAACCTAATATGGATTGTCATATGACACTATCCTATTTGTTGACCATTCAAGCCTTCCCACTATAAATACCATATTAACTCATTTCTCACTTAGTGATTTTTGGATGAATGGACTTCTCTCTTTGGAGCGTTACACTTTTGAATTTCTGGCATTTCAGAACTTTAACACTTTGATCTTCTTGACTTTTTTTTGCTTCGTATCACAACCCCAACTCCATCTCTAGGGTCTCGAGCAACAAGGATTATTTTCACAACGTCTCAAGCGCGTCGCCGTCCCATTTCTTTTTATCTTTTCATTATGCACATGTAGAAGCATACATATAACATCCAGATAACAAGTAGCCAGGAAAACAATCATTTGCACGCAAACAATTACATCAGTTATATTTACAAGTGCTTCTATCATGGGCCGTTATAATTACAACCACTACATGTTCTATACTCAAAAAGGCCAAAGTAAACCTTAACTCCTCTAGCGAGAATGTAACTCCTCAATGCCTAAAATTCTGGGGGAACGGGTGAGTCATGAACTCAATAAGTAAAACCTCTAATTCTCTATTAGAAAGACATCTCATCATCAAAATCCAATAGATATAACACTCACAATATGATGTAAATAACATATCAATAGCAAACTTATTGCTATCCTTGACTACATGCAGATGTCCATCACAACATGCTTTAATGCATACTTACCTTTGACTTATCAAGAAATATATCGACCTATTATACTTATGCATAACCAGCATTCATGCAAATTCATTTACTGTCGTCTTGGCTCAACCACACCCTCTCAGCTCGACCGGGGCTTTGTAGCTTCTCGCTAGGCTTCCTAGCTCAATCAAGGCATCCCAGCTCAACCGAAGCATCCTGGTGCTAACTCACCAAGGTATCCAAACTCAACCCAAGCATCTTGGCTCAACCAGGGCATCTCGTGGCTAGCTTACCCAAGGCATCTAAGCTCAAACCCAAGCATCCTAGCTCAACCAAGGCATCATGTTCAATGAACGAGACATCGCTGCCAACGTTTTGTGGTGATAGGCGCTTTTTCCTCTTTAAGTGCATCATAAAAGTACATCACACAAGTCTATTCTTACTTTTCTTCTTAGTCCACTCATACATGGCCTGAAGGCGTGCTCATTCAAGTAAGTGTGCCATGACTCTTAACGTCATATTATATGATAAGCCAGGCACGATTCTTGGTTTGTGACTTGATTTGCACGCTTAAGTCAATGTTTGCACCAAGCAAGACTTGAAACTAACACGCTTCAATGCCAATCTAAGGCCTAGCGGCTTAAGCCATTGCGACTTAATGTCGATTCCAAGCCAAGTGAACCTCGACTTCGTCTTGGGGTGTGAACACATTCAAGCATGCAAACATGAGGAAACCATACAAAAGAACATTACAAAATATACATGGTTTACACAAGTGAGCACACTATTTAATTCAACTACGTAAGCTATCACCCTAGTCAAGAGTTAGATATTCTACTTACCTTCAATGAACCTCGATAAACTATAGGTGGCTTTACTAAGAGATAGCTGTCTTGTGAGGTGGTGGGCAAGTAAGGCCAAGAGAGTGAGAGGGGCGATAGTAAAAGGGTGTGAGAGAAAAAGAGAGAATAAGTGAGGGAAAGAGATGGGGTGGTGTGTGGTGTGGAATTGAGGAGAGGAATGCCTCTATTTATAGACAAACCCTCATAATTTTCCTTCCAAGTGGACTAATCACATTTCTTTGGGTGGACAACCTAGGATAAAGAGGTGGCAAGCTAAAGAGATGGGTGGCAAGTCTAGTTCCAAGGGGGGACACTTGCTCCTCCTTCCATTGGTCCACTTAAAGGATTAAGTCGTCATGGAATTATTTCATGTAATGATTGTGGGGACACTTAAACTATATGACTACCTCTTCATTAAATATATATAATCATTAGGGGGACACCTAAACATATGACTTGCATCTCTCATTAATTGCCAAGATTTCATGCAATCATTAGGCTTAAATGTGTTCACATTATCCAACTTGCTCTCCAAGTTTCTTCTCTTTAACACATTAAGGTCCAAGAGCATTTAATGCATTCTTATCTTCAAGCCAAGAAGTCTTTAGATTGGCTTGCTTCTCAAGTTGGGCGTGCAGCCCTCTTTCCTTCTAAGTTGGGCGTGTGACCCTCTTATCCTAGAGTGAAAAACAATTTCAAGCAATTCCCAAAATCAGCACTGTTACCTTATCAAACGAGCTCGAAAAATAATAAAATTTTAATATGTTGTAGAGAAGATCTTAAAAAACATTTTTCATGAAGGAAACCTAGCAAAATTCGTTTTGTGGAAAGAGCAGCAAATCATTGAACACACCCCAAAAATTCATCCATCGAGTAGGTTTAATGGTCGGAGAGAAAGACCCATTTTGAAATCCAAACTTTCACAAAACTCTTTGAAATTTTATATGTTTTAGACATAGATGCCCTTTAAAACTTTTATAAAAGTATGCCCAAATTCAAAGGGAAAAAATTTATAAAAATTCGAGAAGACAAAGATGTCGCCATTTTTACTGCATGGATAGTGTTAACATGGTAAGTAATTGGGATTTTGCACAACCATTTCGCCTCATAAAAATATGAAATTAAAGTACGTTATGGTGAAAATGTTTTGAATAACTTTCATGAGAAAGTTTCTCCAAATTCGAACCACAAAGATCTCTATAAAATTGGAAAATAGGAAAGGCTCGGCAGTTTCGAAAAACTGGAAAGTTAAAACCTATGAAACTCAAGGTGACAAGTCTATGGAGGAGAGGCGGCACTCTACTAGGCTTGTAAGATCACTTGCCATCATCTTTTTAGGCCATGAGTCACCCCATTTCATTAATTACTTAAGACACCTAAGCCTACGTACTCATTATTCTCATTCAATGAATTTGACTCTTATTTTTCAAGAATATTGACCTATCTAGCTTAGCCTTCTAGTTGGGACCAAAAGACGGGTCGAAATCAAAGATGTTGCACCTTGACTCCTCGACAGCCATGGTTTAAACTATTGAACACACTCTACAACTGACTTCAACTGATTTCAAGCAATTCGACACTTCTCATAGGCCACTAGGCATTCGACCTTACTAGAATATCATATTTCTCATCTCGTGCCCTCTTTATTTCATCATAGTTATAGTGTTACTTTTGTACAATACCGCTCCTTCTGCAAAGTTAATGAACTTAAGAAGAAAACTCCTCAACAGATATATACATAACAATATTCATCCATGAGCTTTGAGCTTTTAAAAGAACACGAGGCACTTAAAAAATGGATATGTTTTTCTCCATTCCATATTGAAAGAAATTTCTCCCAACCATCGTCCTATTAGCAGTTTGCAAGATATGAATTTCAACCACATGCAAATTTAGCTAAATTTAACCGGAGCCAATGTTCATACTCGTAATTCACCAATCGGAGGTATTAATAAGAGAAATTTCTTCCAACTAGGAACGAAGGAAAACATGGCTCCTTTGAAACATCAACCACACTGTTAGGAGTGAATTTTTCCTAGACCAGGGTCATGTGGATCAAAGCCGTCTAAACATCATGAGGGTAAAAATACTTGATCGGCTTATTCTATAAAGGCCATAGAGTTCCTCCAACTTGTTTTCATGCTGGATTAGAAGAAATTTCTTTTGACTATTCTTTTAATTGGTAGATTACGAACTATGGACACTTGCATGTAGGCAATATCCATGTTTGTAATTCACCAATTGGAGGCATAGTTAAAAAAGTTTCTTCGAACCTAGAATTGAGGAAAATATACTATTTCATTATTATTTAGTTAAGTTTGCAAGTGGATCATGTCTCTGTATGTGACCATCAATTAGATGTGTTTCTTTTAACTTGGGGATGAGGAAAAATGTAACCCTTCTATAAATTACATAGTTTACAGAGCCTACTACGATAGAGAAAACTACATCACAACTTACCTTTTTAGAGTAAGAACTAATGTGAATACCACTATTTTGCGATAAATTATTGATATAGCTTATCAAACAAAATCACTTCTCTAACAATTTTCAACAGAACCTAATTATACGACCTGGGTACATATGTAATTAAACATATCATGTCAAGCCTAATTGCGTTCGCTCCATAAATGTGTCAATTTGTTTATGCACGAATAAAAAAAAGTGTCGTGTGTGGATTTAGCTTTTTAACCCACTCCCGGCATACCTATACAGCTTACCATGTTATTTGTGTTAGCCAGACATCGAAATATAATTTGACACATTTGGTCACATTCACATTTCAAATTTAAAATTTGTTTATATGTGTCGTGCCCTTTGTCATTGTCAGTGAGAGTCCACGTGAACCTTAACTACAGGGAGCAAGTCGCGATTATAAAACCACGGCCCTGTCTACCTCTTAATGGAAACTAAAACCTCCCCTGCTGCATAAAGAATCTCAAAAGGATGAAGAAGCTTTCTTTGTTCGGTAACAAGGTGGAGCTCAGCCTGCACTCTTGCCACCCTGTGGCATCTTCCCTCCTCCGCAACCTGGCTCGCCGAGCCAACTCTTTCTGGACTCAGCTAACTTACTTCGTCCTCGTCTCCGCGGTCGGCTATTGGGCACTAAAGCTTTGCGAGCCCAAATCGTCCTCCTACAAGCCTTGTGACCTCGACATATTCTTCACCTCTGTCTCTGCAAACACAGTCTCAAGCATGTCCACTGTGGAAATGGAGACTTTCTCCAACTCCCAGCTCGTCATCATTACCCTCCTTATGCTCTTCGGTGGGGAGGTCTTCACTTCCATGCTCGGGCTTTATCTCTCAAGATCCGAATTTGCAGGACGCGATCATCGCGAGGCGAATTCCGTCACCTCTGACCACACCGACAACAATATCAAACTCGAACTTCCTCCTCTCCACCCGGTCACTGAGGCCAATACCTTCAAATTCGACCCCGAAATGAAAGGGATGCCGTTGAAGCCAGCTCCGTCTGGTGAGGGACTCCTCAAGCGCAGGGCAACTAAGTACTTGAGCTACGTAGTCCTAGGTTACCACTTCATAGTCCACGCAGGCGGCTCAACTTTGCTTTCTGCGTACATAAGCCTTGTTCCAAGCGCGAGGAAAGTCCTTCGGGACAAAGGCCTCGCCGTGCAGATGTTCTCTGTGTTCATGACAGTGTCAACGTTCGCCAACTGCGGCTTTGTCCCCACGAACGAGAACATGTTGGCCTTTAAGCACAACCCGGGCCTCCTGTGGCTGCTCCTTCCACAGGTCCTCCTCGGTAACACGCTCTACCCCCCGTGTCTCAGGGCGGCAATCTGGCTCCTTGAGCGTGTAACGGGGCGGGCCGAGTTTGACTACATGCTGAGGAATTCCGGGGCGATGGGGTACGCGTACTTGCTTCCGGGCTTTCACTGCCTCTGCTTGGTCGCCACGGTGGGGAAGTTCGTGTTGGTGCAGTTCGTGGCTCTGTGCTGCATGGAGTGGGACTCACCGGCCATGGAGGGCCTAAGTCCGTACGAGAAGCTCGTCGGGGCACTGTTTGAGGCGGTGAACACGAGACATGCCGGCGAGTCCGTCTTCGATCTCTCCATCATTTCTCCGGCAATTTTGGTGCTCTTCGTCCTGATGATGTAAGTCTCCCTCTCTGCCTCATTTTCACACCTGCCCGCGAGCGTGCACGCATATAAAATCCTATTCCCCATCGAATTCGGATACTAAATAATGCAGACACAAATTAAATAAGTAGATAATATTCAATACTTAATTAACTCTAAACCATAACAACTTACTCAATATTCAATTTCATAAATCCACATTAGTATTGAATATTAACCGTTGTATTTTTATGGATAAACATTTTTCTATTTTCTTACAGCAGTCAATGGCCTAGAAAAGTAAGATATATACGTTAAATGGCTTAATCAGTTGAACTTATAAAATACGGGTTAATGCTAGATTACAGAGAGTCATATATGCTTTATTAAATTTACTTCCTAGAAATGAGGAAAATGTTTCACTTTCATCCAATATGATAAATAAGTATAGTTTCGTGTCTCCTGCCCCCAATGGAATTTCATGAAACTTCGTAAAACGCAGAACAGAGGAAAGGCACAACCTGATTTTTCGTTCTTTTCTTGTGTACTTCTATAATTGAGTTAGTTTGCACACCCATCTAAATTTATCATCTTTTCGTAGGTGATGACACGTCATTAGATTTTTGTACTCTGCAATTATCGCTCAATATTAAAGAGGCAGTTTCGAGATTTCATGAATTGATCTCAATTAAAACACATTAAGAGTGTGTATGTTTTGTGAGAATAATTTAGAAAATATTTTCTTAAAAAATGATCACTTAAAATAATTAATCAATGAATAATATTTTTATTATCGAAAACAATTTATATCTAAATATTTTCATGGATGATAAAATATTTTTTGTTTAATAGTAATCAATATGAACTATCATTTTTTAAATTATTTATTTTTCGTGAAGCAAATAGAGCCTAAGTGAATGCAACATTTGCATCCACTCGTGATATCTCTTATAATCTTCCTAGTGGGAACAAAATTTTCTTTCTTCTAAGCTTTGAAGAAGATTCTTGACCCCATATTCATCACATCTCTATTCTTACCTGGCTTTCGTCGAAAAACATTTCAGCTTTAGGATCTCTACTAGTCTAAAACTCAAACGGTTCCACATGTTAGGGATCCACTTTATCGAATAGCAAATCAATTTATCAGGTTAGTGGGTGGTGGCATCCCGTGGAACGAAATTGCATAATGCTAACATGACATTATTGATCTTTTGGTTTGTGCCATATTATATTCTTAGTCTATACTCTTGCAACTGGTCCACTATCTACTTTCAAATCCCAATATCAAATTCAAAACTCCCTTTTCTTCTCCAATGGCACATAATATTTGTCTGTCTGTTTTGTGGAAATTGGACATTGGAGGGTGGTGGTTTCCATAATAAGATACTTTCAAAGAAAATGGTCTTGTTTTTTTGCGTTTCATCGAGCTTATAAAGTGAAAATTAGAAGTTGGTTTTTGATAGTTGTTATCGGAAAACCTGAGCACGTCTTCGAGAAACAGAATCAAGGATAATCTAGTACCCGACCACGAGACCATGGCCATGAGACCTTGAGCCTCTATCTCAAAAACGCGGTCACCAAGACCAAGATCCTTGGGGACCAAGATAATCGGGATGATACTCTGAGACCCGGCCGTCCAGACTCGAGACAACAAGGCCTAGACCTTGGAACCCAAGCACGAGCTCTGAACCTCGCGGTTGAGACTGACCTTAGAGGTCGGACTTAGGAACCCATCGCTTGAACCCGAGAAACCAAGGGCAGGGTCCCAGCTCTAGCCCCGGAGGTGTAGAGTCTAGGTGTCGAAGTCCCGGGCCTATGTTATGGTCCTAAGATCAGCCTCAAGATCCCAAGACTAGCACTCTTGGGTTCTAAACCCCAGAGTTTCAGGTCCAAGTGCAGGGGTCTAAGGGTTCAGAGGACGTGGTCACGAGTGTACCTCTGAAGCCCTCGCGTCGACAGCGATGGCAGCCATGGGTGGGCCTCAAGATTGGACCCATGAGAGAGAAGTGATGAGGTAGAAAGAGACCTAGAACTTGTTTTTTTTTTCTTATAATTTTTTGGATTATTTGTTCAAATTTAAATGTGAGTATAAGAGAATGTGGCCATCATCAATCAATGACCCGGTTGAAGTAAAATAGAATCCATGTGGGATTATTTTATAGGTCATGTGCCATTAATTGTGGGTTACAAGTTATAGGTAATAATTATATTTAGATGAATGATTAAGTGACAGTCTTAAATTTACTATGAAAATAAAAGTTTATTTTGAATCACAAAAAATCAAATAAAAAATAATTTTAAATTGTGTGGGTCTATGCTTTCAATAATTTATAACCCACAACAAACTGTCATCATCATAATAGTCCAAGAACTATTATACTAGTAAAGCCCATTAATTTATATTTAGTTAAGATTGGTTGGTCAATACTCATGATTTATGGCGGCTTATCAAAAAGACGATTGTTTTGGGGTATGGATTTTCTTAAGCAATTTCCTCACGTGAGGGCAATGTAGTCACCTCCCTAATTGTGGAGGAGCGATCTTCAACTTCACTTTTTTAAAGGAACGAAAAGAAAAGATTTGGCCTTCGACTAGTCAGCTCATAGAAGCTTTTTATTCCATCTTGTTCCAGCATTTGTTCCTCGGAACCGCACCAAACTCTCTTTCTCCATATTCATTCCAGCTTTGTTCTTGCCATTTATTCCTTGGAATGTTCTTGCCACTGGTTCCTCAGAACCGCCCCTTGTTCCTCAGAACCGCGCCCCACACTCATTCCAGCTTTGTTGCTGCCATTTGTGTACGATCAGTCTCGTGTGTTTTCTTATGTAGACAGAAGAAACAGGGAACATAATACTAGAATCAAATATACAGAGGATAACTGTCGAATGCAGTCAATGCGACAACCAGAAAACATGCACAACCTTGACTTATTTCTCTGCAACCACCTTTTTTTCCAAGGGAAAAGAACTCTCAAAGTTAAGAGTGAATCGACCAGCTTCTAACAAACATAGTGATTTTACAGGTATCTTCCGCCACATACCTCATTTCTTCCGGTAAGAAATGGCGAGACAGCACCAAAAATTCAAAGAGATGAGCCTAGGAGGCACTTGTTGACAAGCTTGATGTTTTCGCAGCTGTCATATTTAGTGATCTTCATCATTCTCATCTGCATCACCGAGAGAGAGAATTTGAAGAATGACCCGCTCAACTTCAATGTCTTGAACATCACGATAGAAACTATAAGGTACATTGCAATTATTCTAGCCGAGTTTCTAGATTCTGTTCTTGTGGATGTATAAAATTCCGAAAGATTTTAACGATGATTATTACTGAACCAATGCAGCGCCTATGGCAATGTTGGATTTTCAGTCGGCTACAGCTGCAAAAGGAGGCTAAACAGAGACAGCCCCTGCAGGGACGCTGAGTACGGATTTGTAGGAAGATGGAGCAACAGAGGCAAGTTCATTCTGATAATAGTCATGTTCTTTGGGAGGTTGAAGAAATTTAACATGAAAGGTGGTGCTGCTTGGAGCTTGTCTTAGCATATTATGACAAACGAACGTTCCTCAAGTTAGAACGAAAGGTCGGGTCAAAAATGTAATATAGTCTCGTATCCGCGTAGAATCCACAAATTTTGGTGCATGTTCTGTACCTCAAGTGGTTACAAATTGACCGTCCGTTATCTTACTTGGGAAGAGAAAGCAAGGGGTTGTAATGTCCGTTTTGGGTTTGCTGTGACTTACTACTGGTTTAAATAATTGGTATGTTGAATGATGCGTCAGTCTGTTATTAGTTCTTGAATATGCCCCATTTATTTAAAGAGCCACTCTCAATCAAACACATTATTTTATAATTTAATTTTGTAAACGAGGAAGTAATATTGTGGATTGCCTTACGTTTAACATC
This sequence comes from Eucalyptus virginea, assembly GCA_014182375.1. NCBI lineage: Eukaryota > Viridiplantae > Streptophyta > Magnoliopsida > Myrtales > Myrtaceae > Eucalyptus > Eucalyptus virginea. The sequence continues at coordinate 33,425,078 of CM024516.1, read as the reverse complement.
ATTTATGTTTGAAATCTATCGAGTAACACAAACAAAAAGGAATACTTTAACTTGAGGTTTGACTCCTTTTGCACCCCCTTATTTTCGTTTATCAGTGAGTTTCATACTCTGAGGGATATAATTTACCTTGAAGACAGTGTTTGCACACCTAAGACCAGGGATATAATTATCCTTAGAGACATGCTTAAGATATAATAATCCTTAAAGACAGTGTTTGCACGACTGAGATGATTGATTTCTTTCTCTTCTTTTTCAATAGATTTTCAACAATTTTCATATTTTTCATCAATTGTACAACAATTTTAAGGATAATTGCCTTATGGATTCTCAACCCAGACTTGCCGTTTGGTACCACCACTTTTGGAATTGGATAAAAAAACAGAAATGGTAAAGGACAAGGATCGCATATTGTGGACGGTTGTCGAGGGACATTACCAAGCATTTAGCACAAGCGAAAATGCTGTTCAAGAGACGTACAGATTGAAGGGTTGCTCTCATTGATAAGCCAGTCTTGTTTCTCATAGCAAGCTTGAAATAAAATATTTTTTCGATGGCTGTGAAGTGTTCCAATTTACAAAAATAATGTTGTCTTCTTTGATGAAATAGATTGTAAGAAAATTGATATATCGTGAGATTTGTTGTGTTCTAATTAGTTGATGATTGAGTTACTTCAGTACTTCCCGTGCATTGCTTCTAATACTGCGCTTTTTTTTGTTATCTATAGTATTGTGATCCTCTCCCACTTTTAAAGCCGCGTTTCACGTAATGAAGTGCCTTTACAGTTGCGAATCTCTGGAAATTTGACGAATTTTCTGTAAGTTTTTAGGGGATTGGTTCTTATTTTGTGTCATTGCATTTTGCGTACAAGAGGGCGTGCAAATGAGTGCGTAACTGTTGGAAACTTGGAAATATGGTTTGATATTGTAGGAGATACTGATTTTAATTGATTCAGTTAAATCAGTAATTAATATTGTTAATCCATAATTGGCTTGGTAGAATAGGAAATGTAATCGTAATGTAATCATGTATATTTCTTTCCTGCTTTTCTCTAGCGCTCTAAATAGAACCATGTACATGTACAATGATATAAGAAATACAGAATTACGATTCATTCAAAATATCCTTCAATTTCTTTCATGGCATCAGAGTCACCCTTCCTGATCTAACTTTCGCAATACTAGAATTGCCCTCTGTTCCTTTTCTTGAGTTGTTATTGCAAACATCCATCCTTCAATACAAATCGGCAAACCAAGTTGGAATTCAACCTTTCTCGATATCATGGCAAAAAACAAGAATGTTGAGAACTCCTCAACAGAGGAAACCTCCCAAAACCAAAATCCAGTAGCATTGGATCAAATTGATCCGTATGAGCAGGAGATTGTTCCCAACCCTAGTGATGGCCAGAATGCAGCCAATGCAGCCGCTCCTCCTCCTACTTTAGTTCATTGGCCCCCATTTTAGTGGTATCCTATCCAAGGCCAATGGGTTGACGGGCCTGGACAGACATGGGCTCAAAATGGCCCATTTGGAGAGGAGAGTCTCAAGTTTTGGAACTCAGCCCAATAGAGGAGGAAATATCTCTCATTCGCACGTGACCGACCCGAATGAGAGGTCGAGTCTATAATAGATTCGGGTCATAAGACTGGATTCATACCGAGTTAAGGCTTTCCACTTGATTTTACACCATCGGGTCATGTGAATTTGAGTCATGGAATCAGATCCTTACTGGTTTCAGGGAGAAATCTCTACCCAACGTTTCCGAGCAGCTTCATGCCGTACATGCTCCCAGTCAATGGTGGCCGCAGCCCCCCTGAGCCCAACGACCCCTTCTTCACATCGTTGGCCAATGGACTAGAATTGCAACTCATCCACTTGTAGCTCAATGGACTGGAAAATTATAATGCTTGGGCATGGGACCTCTAATAAGCCCTTACCACAAAGGACAAGGATGAGTTTCTTAATGGCACAATTCCATTCCTTGCCGAGGAGCGTCTCTAGAGACATTGGTAGAAGTGCAACCAATTGGTTCACACTTGGATCGACGACTGTTTAGCCCTTGAAGTCATGGCTAGGCTACCACCAACCAAAGACCCCGAGAGGTTCTAGGAGAATATCTGCGAAATGTACGGGCATTTGGATCATGCGAAGTTGTTCACCATCACCCAAAGCCTACCGAAGTTGAAGCAAGGGAACCTTTTAGTTGCCGCTTGCTTCAACCACCTTTTAGGCTTATGGAACGAACTTGAAGTTGCAGAGGAGTGGTTCGAGGATCCCGAGAGTACTGTTAAACAGTATAAGGAGATGAAGGAAAGAGAGAAGGGTATGAGATTCTTACTCATCCTCAACGAGTTGTATTTGTCGTTTTGATCGCAAATCCTCGTGATGGACCCCTCACCACAACTCGGCCGAATCTGCCAGGTGGGCATCCAGGATGAGAGCCAATGGCTCATCGCGATTGAGTAGGGTTGAGCCGACGAAGGGATGAGTCTTGCTGCCTATCTCTCCGATGTTGCTTTAGGCAGGACGACCAGTGGTAGAGCCCTCAAAAGATCTAGGAGTCAAGGGGGAGGAGTTGCAATTGCAACGTCCAAGAGGAATCAAGGGATCCCTAGGGTTTTTCACACAAACAACTTGGATCATCCCACAGGATCGTACGGATGGGATCGGTGAGACGGATTGAGCAATTGGGATCAACATGCAAGAATGGACGGCCCTTGATCATCCATCAGCTCTACCAAATCAAATGGCCATTATCAAGTCCTATCAGCTGTTAATTATAAAGGATCCTATAGCTCACAAAATGCCACATCATTAGGGAAGGTTAGTGGGCAAAATTTTAAATTTATAAATAGATATTGTGAAATTGCCAGCGTCCATATCACACTATTGATACACGTTGGAAATTATACAAGAAACCTAATGATAAAGACAAAAAGGAGAACAAATCTATTGCTCATTAGGTTTCTGCACAAAAAGTTGATGGGGCACATCAGACTATTACCTAAGATCAATATCATAACATTATGAAGGCTCTCAGTCAATTATCAAATAATGACAAGGCTGCAAGTTTCTCAAGTACTTTTCTTGGCAAGATAAATTCAATATCAGTTGATGCATGGATAATCGATTCAGGTGCTAGTGACAACATAATTTGCAATGAGCAATTATTTTCTCATATTAAGAAGAGTCCTCACTCATATTCAATGCCTCTTCCAAATGGAAATATAACTCATGTCACCAAAATTGGCACAGTTCATCTCGGTCCAAATATTACTCTAAAAAATGTCTTGTATATCCTTGATTTTGAGTTCAACCTCTTATCCATCTCAAAAACTTGCAAGATAATTCTTGTCATGCCATATTTAATTCAGACAATTGCTTCTTTCAAGTCCTTTTGACTGGCAGACTGATAGACTTGGGTAATGTCGTACAAGGGCTCTATTTTTGAGTTAGTTTCCCAAAAGATTTTGATTAATTGAATAAAGGCATTTCTTGTAATGCCATTATCAGAAATAAAAATCTTATTTATCATCAACGTTTGGATCATAATGCATGGTTTTCATATCCCAAACGTCCAATTTGCCCTTTGGCAAAACAACCTTGAGAGCACACTTTTCCAATTGGCACACTCAAGTTTATAGTGCTTTTTCCTTACTTCATATCGATATCTGGGGTCCCTATCACCCCCTACATCATAATGGCTCACGTTTTTTTCTCACGATTGTTGATGATTATACTCACACCACTTGAGTTTTCTTTATGCAATCCAAGAGTCAAACTTTTTAAAATCTATTGAAATTCTTATCTCTCATCAAAAATCAATTTAACAAATCTATCCAAAGAATTCATAAAGATAATGGACACAAATTTTTTAGTTTAGAATCTGAGTCTTTCCAATCCTCTCAAGGGATATTCCACGGGAGTTCTTGTACTTACACCCTTTAACAAAATTGGATTATTTAGCACAAATATCGACATCTCTCAGGAGTAGCTCAACCTCTCAAGTATCAAGCTTCAATTTCTAAAACTTTTTGGGGAGAGTTTGTAGTTACGGCAGCTCATTTGATTAATCACATGCTAACTTGAATCCTTGATGGACATACTCTTTTTGAGTTGTTTTATGGAAAACAGCCAAGGATTGATCATCTAAGGGTATTTGGATGTTTGTGTTGGGTTCAAACTTGTTAATAAGCTAGGTTCTGATGTCCGTGTTGGGTGATATTGGACCTCTCTCACCAGGTGAGGTTTTCTCTCGTTCTTATAAGCAGACTGCTAGCCTCTTCCACAATTAATATAAGACAATCTCGACAAAATATAGGCTACACAAATTTGCATGATTTAGCTCAAAATCATCCATTTATTTATGGATTAAAGGTTTAACGATGATCACTTAAAAAAGAGCCTCTTTTTTATCGTTTTCTTTTCACTTGAAAGATGGGTTATCTAGATAGATTTTATTATTGTTATTATTATTATTGGAAAACCCACCAATTAAGATTCATGGGAGGAAAACATGACCCTTAGAATTTCAATGTAATATGACAAACATAAAAAATATATATATATAGTTTTAAAAATAACTCAAAAATTAAATTTGATCACTTGTCGAAGAATTGGCCCAAAAATTCAGCCCCAAAAGTCAAGTACGAAAATCACATGGAAATGAAATTTCTCTCTCAAAGCAAACCACTAAACTAGAAGTCTAAAACCTAAGCGAAAATGAGGATGGTTTTCCTTTAACTCAATTTCATTTATAAAAATGATCAAATTCTACTGAAAATTACAAGAAACTGAGTAAATTTAATTGCCAACTAAGTTAACTAATTTAAGACTCTATTCGTTTCGCAGAAAATGTAGCATTTTTAATCATAATATTTTCCATTGTTCAGTTAAAAAGTAAAAATGAATTTGAAATTATTTTCCACCATTTGATAGGGAAAATCTTTTTCTCCATACACTCAATGCAATAAAATTTTTATTATTTTATTTTTTAGAATCGATTTTTAATAATTTTCCTTTTTTTTTTTTTCCTTTTTCTTCCTCAACCGGTCATCGACCACAGGCTAGAGCCTCGTTGACCTCTGACAAGGCCTAACTCACCCAACCAGTCATGAGGAAGCTTGGGTTTTGTCAAATTTGGCGAGTTAGGCAAGGTTCAAGCTCACCTAATTAGGTGAGGCGGAGTGTCACCTGCCTCGCCACAGGCTGGCAAGCACTAGCTAACAAGGCTCGACCTTCCCCGTGGCCAGTCATTGACTAGGGTCATGGCCAGCATTGACTGAGGAAGAAGAAAGAAAAAGAAAGAAAAGGAAAAAAAAGAAAAAAATTATAGATTTGATTTTTTGAAAAATAGAAAGAGAAAGATGTTTGATGAAAAAAAATAAGGTGCAAGAAGATAAGAAAAATGTTTTCCCCTACTTAAAAAGTGAAAGACAATTTCCTCTATTTTGGAAAACTTTTTCCATTGATGATTTTTTTTTTTGCTCTGAAATATTTGATTTTTTTTAAGCTGTTTTCCTAAAAAATGAATGGAGGAGGTTAAGATTAAAAGTTTTATAAAAGGTTAAAAAAAAAAAGTTAATACTCCAAAACACCAAAAATTGGTACAGTTATGACAAATTTACCTAAAAATAATTTTTTGAGCACCAAAAACCTCAAACCGGTACACTATTGATAAATTTACTCTAAATTGGTACATTTATGACAAATTTACTCTATATTAATTTCCGTTAAATTTTACTGTCAACACATGACAGTTGACTGGTATACCAACTTCGTTTGTCATAGTTATACAATTTTTGTGATTTTTGTTATATTAATACATTTTAACAGATGATATATTTATTACAAATATACCGGTTTAAGGTTTTTAAAGGTTGAATAAATTAATTTAGGGCAAATTTGTCTTAATTATACAAGTTTAAGGTTTTTTTATGGTAAGTTGGGATAAATTTATCTAAGATGTATTAGTTTAGGATTTTTCAAATATTAATTAAAAAAAAAAGTTAGTGTGTTTGAGCCAGGAATTACTCTAATCAATGGAGGACAAAACCGTAAATCACCTACAACTAGGGTTTTGCCGCACTCCCCACATATAATCTGCCCCGTCGTCCCATCTCTTCCCCTCTCCCACCATTCGACTCCTCCGATCTCTCTCCCTCCTCCTCCGCCGCCATCTCGCTCGCTTCCTCCGAAGAAGAGACACGATGGGAGTCTTCACCTTCGTCTGCAGGAGCTCCGGCGACGAGTGGACGGCGAAGCAGGTCTCCGGCGACCTCGAGGCCTGCGCCGCCTCCTCCTTCGAGCTCCAGCGGAAGCTCGTCCAGTCCGCCGTCGCCGCCGACTCCTCCGGCGGCGTCCAGTCCTCCTTCTCGCTCGTCACCCCTTCCTCCGCCGTTTTCCAGGTCTCCCGCTGCGCTTGCACTCGATCGGTTCATACGTCGTGTTCGAAACTGCTGCGTTATTCTCGTAGGAAGCGTGCGTCGTGGTCGATCTGGATTTGAAGTGGTGGCCTAAGTATCGAGATAGTATTTGGTAGAGACTCGGGGATTTTCTCTTTAGGGGGAATTTGTGTTTTGATGCTCTTTTCGTGAGTAAGGTCTCGGATTGTTTTGCTTCTTGTTGTTGTTTCTCGATTGTTCGTGAAGGTAGTGCAAATCTTTCCTTTTTCTAGTCGCCTGTTGTTAGATCCTCGTTGATACTCTAGTAATTATCAAAGTGATTACTCGTGTGTATATGCATACTAAACTGTTGTTAAGGAATTTCTTGAGCTTATGTTACGGTTGGGTCGAAATTGGTCGGAAGAGGGAGTGATCTTGGACAGAATGTTAACGTACTGAGATGTTCTGTGATGAAGTTTGTTGATGCGAAGACAGTTCACTGTGGTGTCGAGTTGGATATTTTACGCTTCCTTTCTTGATTTGGAAAGAATGTGAAATGCATTGGAGATATTAGATGCAACATGGAAGTAATCTTTGAAGAACACGGGTTATTGAGTTTATTGTGTTTTACATGTTTATTGGGGCTATGAGATGTCTCTGTGAAATGTCTATGCAATAATTGGCTCATGAATGAAATTGAATGATGTATGTTGGGGATGCTTTGTCGCCATGGGCGATGCTTTTCTGTTTCTCTGTTTCTCTGTTTCCTTTGCTGTGGACTTCTTATGCAGAACTTTTTAAGTATATGTTGGTTAGAATGCCACAACATTCATACAGACATGTGGTGGCTCGTCTCGTGCTGAATGCATCATTTTCCATACTGATTCAAACTTGTTCTTGCCTTAGGTGATCATTGGAGGTGGTGGCGGTGGCGGTTTCATCGGAGGAGGTGCAGCTGCTGCGGCCCCCGCAGGTGGTGCAGCACCGGCTGCCGAAGCAGCTCCAGCAGAGGAGAAGAAGGAAGAGAAAGAGGAGAGTGACGACGACATGGGATTCTCTCTATTTGATTAGGGCAGTTGATTTGTGCTTTGGTCTTTATATTAGTGAGCGCTTCTTTTTCATGTCTTGCTGAAAACCACCCCATGTCGATCATATCCTAAATAGCATGAGAATTTTGTTTGGATACCCAAATTTCTATGAATTTTTTCCTCTTTGGTTGGAACATTGGATTGCTGTGAACATTTGGCAATGTGAGTCATGTTTAATAGCATTTGCTCAGAATTACCTTCACAGCATTTTAGTGCTCTCAAAGTGAGTCTGTCTGATCTTGCATCATATTTGTTCATCTTCTTCTCCACCTAAGTTTGGTTATATTTGTAATCTGTTTCATTCCTGTTTAGTGAGTTCCGGCATGAGTAGTTGATATCCAGTTGCTTGCGTGTTATATAAGGTTCCAAATTTGTGACCATTGCTCTTTACTCGATTAGTAACCATTGGTTGTGAGGACCTAAATAAAGTAATTTGTGGCCAAGTAGACCGGATATCTTGACATAACTTTGGTAAGGCCTTTCGCTGGTGCTAAGATCCAATACGGTATTAACCAATCATCAATAATAGATACATAAATCACTGGATCCGTCCGATCTTCTCTTTTTTCTTCATCAGGTCTTGATATGCTGCTGCAGCATCCTATATTGCAGAGCTTCCTTAATAGTCATGGCTTCGGCGACTTAAGTGCGCAGCCTCTGCTCTTTTCCTCTTTTGACCAATCCCCTGCTGGTTACTTAGGATGACTCCAGCTATAAGATCGTAAGCACCGTCTTTAACTGTCCGGTTTCTTCTGGTGGGACTCTCCATCCCCCCCATTCCCGAGTTTATTGCTTCTTCGAAGCAGTCCGTCTGAGTTGTAGTATTTTGTTAATCAAGCATATTCATCACCCAAAAGCAATGGGAACCAAAAACCTCTTTTCCTAGCCTCTCCCTTTAGATTAGTATCAGCAAAACCATCATTGGGACCATTTGTTCAATGCTACTCACTCCCACATATCACTCCCCGTAAGTGCCTAACTGTTTCTTTCACACCGGCTATCACGAGATGGAGAATTAGCTGTAGACTTCATACCTCTGCCGAGTAAATTTTCATTCGTGGCCAGTGGATTGATTCTACCCTTGGCAAGTAATCATTCAAGAAATCCCAGCAATCCACAAGAAATGTTTGTTACTGCTTTTGCAGTCACAGGCAATGTAACTCTAAGGTGTCGATCTGGAAACCTGAAAAGCTAAGGAAACTTGAACTCACTAGAGTGTGCGAAGCTGAAGACTTTGTCGATCTGCAAGTTTCCCTACTCTAAGCGAGAAGGAAAAACCCCAATTGAGGGAATAGTTGAGAATTATAACATGGACTTATCATGAGGACCGAACCCGAGTCCCTGCACCAAACTTGAATAATAATGTCAATTTAAGCAGACATTCTTCTTCACTCTGACAGTTCTTGAGTACTCCTTTCGGGTCTGGCTCAGGGTTGCTAGGATTATTTTTTTCTTGAATTCCTATATGTTGATTGATAGCCTATGTTTTGTTTTATCTGCTGGCTCTCCTTGGTATGTGATCTAGACAATTTCCGCTGCATAATTACTAGACAAGGATTTCCATCAGTCATGTCCATCTCCATGCTATGTCTAAGTTTGTTTTCGGTACAATTGCCATATAGAGTGAGTCTTAGATCATTCCAAGCTAAGGTTGAGAAGCAACTTAGCTTTCTAGTTACTTTTGGAAATTGTCAAAATTAGTGGGTAGGAAGTAACGCATTCGTGCCTCCACATTTCTCCTGTTATGTCCAACGATGGTCTATTTGAGATTGTTTATTGATTGCTTCAAGAAAGAGATCAAAGCCATCCATATCATATTGAAGGTTTTGACATCGTCCATGCATACACATTTATAAATAGGGTTAAATATCATGAAAAACTCCAAATTGGTATACTTGTAACAAATTTACTCAAAACTAATTTTTTGATCATAAAAAATCACAAATCGGAATAGCTATGAAAAATTTATCCCGAACTAATTTCTTGACCATCATAAACCCCAAACTGGTACATATGTGACAAATTTACCTTCCGTTAGTTTTTTTTAAAGTGGATTAATATACCGAAAAAACACAAACTAGTATTTCTATGACAAATTAAGAGTGAAACTCCAAAATGTACGCCCATCAACTATTACGTGTCATTAAACTCATAAATTTGATGATAAAATTTAACAGAAACTAATAGGGAATAAATTTGTCACATGTGTACTAGTTTAGGGTTTTTTATGGTAAAAACTCAGCTTATGGTAAATTTGTTACAATTGTAACAATTTAAGAATTTTGGTAATATTAACCCTTACAAATGATATTGTAGGCCCCGAAAATCCTGCAAAACATTATCCAGGTGAACTTGTGTTGGTTATAACGTGAGAAATGTCATCAACTGTAATTTATCACACTTGAATTCAATACAATAAGGAAATTTACAGATTGTAGGGCAACTTCTTCTTCCAAGATAAAGATGGAAATACAAGCTGTTCTTCTTTCATTTCGGCCACCTGAGGGCCGGATGTATAAACGATTGCCTTGATGATTTTTTTTTTTTTTTTACAGTATCCTAACCCATTTACAAGACTATTTCAAATAAGATTTTTTACTAGGGTTGGACATTCTTTTCATGATACCCTTTTCTAAGAACATATTCCGTTGATATAGGAAGCAATATTTAATCTTAGATGACATCATTTCAAGTTCCAAATTCTACATAGTTTAATGTTATTGCACACCAATTTCCCATTAGTTGAGGGAGGGAGGGAGGGAGGGAGGGACTAGGGTTGGACATTCTTTCATGATACCCCTTTCTAAGAACAGATTCCTTGATCGTAAGTTCTAATCCTTGCACAGACTAGTTTTGCTTGAGGGAGGAGTGAGGACTTGCATGGCAACATGCTCTCTTTATAGATGATAATGTTTGACCCAATGTCTAGTTTGTTCAACTGGTTTTCATGCAGATTACCAAGTCTTCAGAGGTTTTATCTATTTTCCCCTTCTCAAGTCCACGGATGAATCATCCTATAACAACTACAACGACTTGAAGATTAGTTGCATATTACCTGATATCGAAATGGTCTTTGATGAATTATGAATCCTCATACCGTTCTTCTTCATTTCTTTTACGACTCCTTTACCAACTCAAAGAAGATAACCTAGTGAAGAGCATATCTCGTGCAAGGTTTTATTATCTGAGAAAGACTGAAGATATATAGATTGCAATAGAACACTATCCATAGGTATCTTCATCTTGAAGATATTCATGTTGCTGATGTCTTCCTCTGGAAATAGTAGTGAAAGTCAATCGCGTTTGGTACTGAGTGCCAATTTTTTTGATATTTGCCAGATATGCACTCTCTCGTCGCACAAAAGTTGATGAGCTTAGTATTTCAAATATGATAAGCTCATCACTGATGTTTCGATCATTTAATACCATTTTTTTCATTTGTCAATTAATACTTTTAGCAGGTTTTTCTTTTTCCGGAGAATGGTCTATGGGGAGGTAGGGAATAAGATCCTGCTCTTCTGCCAAGCCACCACTTCTCTTCAGCATGATGAAAAGAAGGTTTTAATTCCACCTTCTTTACAAGACATGAATTACTTAATGATTAGGGGTGCAATCATTTAAAGATTCAGTTTATTGAGGTGCGGCATCTGATATGGAAGTGATCTTCGATAACTTTTACATCCTTGTACGGTTTCTTTTTCACTTTTCTTGTGAAAAAAAGGGTAAAGTCTCTAGTATCATCAAAGCAGCATGATCAAGTAAAGATCATTTCTTCTGCGACAATCAGATATCTCAAAAAGTTTGGATTGGTTTCTATTGCAGAAGGAGAACAATATCTGTGACGGCCCAGGCGACAGTGCGTGGGGAGGAGGGATGGCGATGCGTTCGCACCTCGGTCCCCGGACATGCGCCGGAAGGGGGCACGTCACTTGTCCCTCATCACCTAGGGAGGGAGTCCTGAGCTAATTTATAAGACTTGGTCCCTCTAACTATACATACGCATTTTCTTGGGGGTAGTATGGGCTACCCCGAGAAGAACAAAACCATGAGGACTTACTGTCCAAAGCGAACAATATGTGTACAGTGGAGACCTGAGATGTTATAAGTGGTATCAGAGCTGACTCCCAACCGCATGTGGGGCCACAGCGAGGATGTTGTTCTGACTCCCGACCTCATGTGGGGCCATAGCGAGGACGCTGTGCTCCTAAGGTGGGGAGAGTGTGACAGCCCAGGCGATGTTGCGCATCGCCTAGGGAGGAAGTCCTGGTGTTGAATTTTAGTAAGACAATCAGAAAAGAACACAAGGATTACGAGGTTCAGCAATGTGCCTACTTCCTCGGACAAAACTCTCGACTCTCTTTTTTTTGTCATAACATTCTTCTGCAATTTGTACATAGGGTTCACCGCAACAAAAAAGGGAAATTTCAAAAATAGGAAAACTATCAATGTAGAGATTTGCTCACAATATGTCATTTCCTTGAATAGGAGAGTAAATTTTGCCAATATCGCCAATACTCCCCCTCAAGTTGGAGTGAAGACATCGTCAGAGGTCAACTTGTTCACTATATCCTGAAATACTCCATTGGGTAAAGCTTTGGTAAAGACATCAGCAAGTTGATCCCCACTACAAATATATGGTGTCTCTATTGTCTTATCTTGAACCTTTTCCCTTACAAAGTGACAATCGACCTCTATGTGTTTGGTCCTTTCATGAAAGACTAGATTTGAAGCAATGTGTATTGCCGCCTGATTATCACAAAATAGCTTTGTAGGTTTAGACATGGCATCACAACCCAATTCTTGAAGAGATGAAGCCATATAATCTCACTAGTGGCAGTAGCCATGGCTCGATACTCAGCTTCCGCACTAGATCTAGCCACAACTGTTTGCTTCTTACTTTTCCAAGTAACAATATTTCCACCAACAAAGGTACAAAAACCCGTGGTAGATTTTCTATCCATGGGGTTCCCAGCCCTATCAGCATCAGTAAATCCCACAATATCTGTGTTACTATTATTCTTCAACAATATTCCTCTTCTTGGAGAAGCCTTTAGATATCGAAGGAGCTGGTTTAGCAACTTCATATGTCCTTGTGTAGGTTTTTGCATAAATTGGCTCACATAGCTAACATAATAAGCAATGTCAAGTCAAGTAATTGTTAGGTAAATCAATCTTCATACCAAACGCTGAAATTGCCCAATATCCTATAATGGTGTTTCCTTAGACATAGTCTTATTGTTGTAATCCATAGGGGTGCTAGCAGGTTTAACACCCAGCTTACCAGTCTCCTTCAATAGATCTAGGATATATTTCCTTTGAGTCAAGAACATACCTTTGTTAGAACTTGCTACCTCTATCCCCAAAAAATACCTCAATTTTCCAAGATCTTTAATGTCAAACTCCTTGCTCAACAACTGTTTAAGTTCTGCAATACCTGCTAAGTTACTGCCAGTAATAATAAGATCATCAACATAAATGAGAATAGCAACAATACCTTCATTAGTTACTTTAGTAAACATCTAAGAATCAGCTGCACTCATTTTGAAACCAAATCTAATGAGTGCAAAACTTAGCTTGCCATACCATGCTCTAGATGACTGTTTGAGACCATATATTGCCTTCTTTAATTTGCAAACCATTCTCTTATTATTCTCTAAGGGATGTCATGGAGGATGATCCATATAAACCTCTTCTTCTAAGTCTCCTTGGAGAAAAGCATTCTTCACATCCATCTGAAACAATGGCCAGCTACAGTTAACTGCCACAGATAGAATGACACGAGCAGTGTTCATTTTCACTACAGGAGCAAATGTGTCCTTGTAGTCTATCCCATATGTTTGAGTATACCCTTTTCCAACGAGCCGAGCTTTGTACCTCTCAACCGAACCGTCACTATTGTATATGATTTTGTAAATCCGACATCCAACTGTCTTTTTCCCGTTTGGCAATTTAACAAATTCCCAAGTATGGTTACGGTCCAATGCTTGAAGTTCATCTTTCATGGCATTCATCCACACACTACTTTTACATGCTTCCAAGAAAGTATTGGGTTCCTGTTGATTTTCAATAGTAGATAAGAAACTTAAATAATTATGGGAAATTCTATCATACCCAATAAAATCTTGAATAGGATGCTGAGCCGTATGATATGTTACAAAATCACGGAGCCGTGTTGAAGGCCTTGGAATGCGTGATGACCTGCGGGTTGAGGCTGAGATATTAAGTACCGTATCTGCTGGATCTACTTCTGTTGCATTTTCAACCTCTACTTCCAAATCAGCCCCATCTGTTGTAATGGCAGGTATATCAGGAACGGCATTGACATTAGGGACAAGCTGACTCCCTTGAACAGTCGTTGTTGGAATTTCCTCTTGATCCAACATTGAATCCCCGATAGGTAGGATAGGAAGCAAAAATTCATAATAGTTATTTTGCTCCCCCTGAATTTGATTCCTAGCAAAAAACATGTGAGCCTCATCGAAGACAACATCACGAGAAATATAAACACGTCTAGTACTTGGTTCATAGCATTTGTATCCCTTCTTGACATTTGAGTATCCCACAAACACACACTTTCGAGCCCATGGATCTAGCTTGTCACCAGATTGAGAATGCACATAACACACACATCCAAAAATTCTTAGGTGAGAGATACTAAATTTTTGGCCATATAGACTTTCAATTGGAACTTTATACCCCAACATTTTACTAGGCAAACGATTGATTAAGTAACAGCTAGTAAGGACTACGTCAGCCCAATATGTCTTGGGTAAATTTCCTGAGAATAACAATGCTTGGGTAACCTCAAGCAGATGCCTATTTTTTCTTTCAGCAACTCCATTCTGCTGCGAAGTTCCAACGCAGGAGGTCTGATGAGTGACTCCCAAGCTACGCAGGAACACTTGAAAAGCCCGATTGGTATATTCAGTTCCATTGTTTGTACGAAGAATCTTCACCATAGTATTAAATTGATTTTTCACAATATTGCAAAAATCTTGAAACATAGTCATAACTTCACTCTTGGATTTAAGTAGATAAAGCCATGTAACTTGAGATTTATCATCAATGAATGTAACAAAATACTTGAACCCCTCCTTAGAGTCAATAGGAGAAGCTCCCCAAACATCCGAGTGAACTAAATCAAAAAACTATTCTGATTTATGTGTACTATGTGAAAAAGGTAACCTATGCTGCTTAGCATAATGACAAGGATCACAGCAATTGGAATCATAACTTAAAGTCATATCAATAGCATGTAACACCTGATCAGAGGGATGACCTAGATGCCAATGCCACAACAGGGAAGTGTCAACAGTCTTCCTTTGTGCCATCAACGCTTCGTTGTTGAGGTCCACTATATACAACCCATTCTGCAACTGCCCTTCACCAATCATCCTCCTGGTGATTCGATCTTGAAAAAACACCTTTTGAGGAGTAAAAATAACATTGCAATTCCCCCGATTAGAATATTTGCTATCTGACATTAAATTTGAGGATAATTCAGGTACCAACAATGCTTTAGAATTATTTGAAAAGAAATTAATTTGTCCAACACCACTAGTTGGAACCTGCCCACCATTAGCAATAGTAATAGGTGGATATGACACACCTGAAGTAATATTGGATAGCAAGTTTGGAGAACTACACATGTGGTCTGTAGCACTAGAGTCAACAATAAACTGAGTTTTGGATAAAGCTGAGTAAGCATGGACATTACCAGACGTCATAGCCAAATTTCCGGTTTCGGTGCTAGAAGCGTTCGTTCCATTGCCATGTATCTGAAGTAATTGCTGAACTTGTTGAGACAAAGCCTCCAACTTGGATTGAAAATCGTTTGGATTTTCTTTTATTGCCACCTTAGCTTCCGAACCCCTGTCTTTGGAAAGACGCAAATGCGGATGAAGAACCCAACACCTCTCTTTGGAATGGCCATCGCGATTGCAATGGTCACAATGGAACCGTGCTAGTTTCTTAAATTTTCCTTTGGCAAACGAGCAGTGGAGTCTCCTTGCTTCGTGTTGATAGCACTTTGTGGGCGATTGTTCACCAAGCTCTCTGATGTAATTGGGCCCGAAGGCATGACGCGTCTCCTTGTTTCCTCACTTTGGATTATGGCACAAACTTCATTGAAAGTGGGCAATACATGACTCATAAGAATTTGACGTTTGGTATCCTCAAATTCAGGCCTGATACTTGCTAAAATTGAAAGATTTTATCTTGCTCTTCTCGATTGACATAATCCATCACATTCTAGGTCGCAGGTCTATACTAACGAAGCTCATCCCATTGCTTCTTCATTTTTCCCAAGTGTTCAGTGAAAGATTGTGTTGCGCCTTGCTTAGAAGAAGCAAGTCCTTGTTGCAGTTCAAAGATTCGAGATGCATTCCTGGCTTGACCATACATCTCGTTTATCGAATCCCACAACGCCTTGGCTGACTCTGAGTATGCAAATATCTCGTAGATCTCTAGTTTCATGGAATTGAATATCCAAGACATCACATTGTGGTCATTTGCTTGCCATTCATCAAATTTGGGATCCATCACAGGAGGGGCTCTAATCTTCCCATTGATGTGACCAAGCTTCGATCTACCCTCGAGAGCAACAGTTACAGCTCGTGACCAAGGAAGGTAATTTCTTTCGTTTAGCAACAACGAAGTCAACCATTGATTGTTTGTCTCATGCACCTTTGTTGTGTTGGATGCATCTCCTGACTTCTTTGACCCATCCATGACGCTTTGCTAGTAATAACAATGATATGACAGCAACAAAGAGAGGAACAAGCACTAACCGAAGAATGCAAATTGTTGTAGAACAGGAACAGTCTTGAACATAAGCAAATCGAGACAATCAAATGTGCAGAAAACAAACAAAAAAAAATCACAGGTTGAATCAAACCTACTCTGATACCATATTGAATTTTAGTAAGGCAATCAGAAAAGAACACAAGGATTACGAGGTTCAGCAATGTGCCTACGTCCTTAGACAAAACTCTCGACTCTCTTATTTTTTGTCATAATATTCTTCTGCAATTTGTACATAGGGTTCACCGCAACAAACAAGGGAAATTTCAAAAATAGGAAAACTATCAATGCAGAGATTTGCCCACAATATGTCATTTCCTTGAATAGGAGAGCAAATCTCGCCAATATCGCCAATACCTAGGCTAGTTTATAAGCCTTGAGTCCCTCTCTAAACTGTACATACGCGTTTTCTTGGGGTAGAGTATGGGCTGCCCCAAGAGGAACAAAACCGTGAGGTTAGTGTCCAAAGCGGACAATATGTGTACAGTAGAGACCCGGGACGTTACAATATCAATATTCATCTTCATCCTGAAAACACTTGGTTGCATTGAACTCTTTCGTTGCGCAAAATAAGCAATCATGCATAAACGATAAGCTCATAACTGCTGTTTGACCATTTAAATGTCATTGGTGCCTTTTTCCTGTTTTCCTGAGCATGGTTCGCAGATAGTAGGTAATAAGAAACTGTTCTTTCTCTCAAGCTGCCACTTCTCTACACCCTAATGAAAAGAAAGTCATAGTTCGACTTCGTTTATGATCATTTAATAATATTCCAGTGGCTTCTTGAGCTTATAAGTCATGACTTAGTTGAGGATTAAGGTTGCAATTCTTTCTTTTCTGGGTTGGTCACTATTGTTAGAATATCTTATAAATTTTGTATATATTTGTCGCGCCCCAATTCTCGGGCACGCACCCATCCTTCACCTTGGTCGATTAATAGCGACATCCCAAGATGCATCGCCGACCCTTTCATTTTAATACGCATGCGGAAGCATATAAAATCTCCAGACAATAAAACAATGGGATAGGTAAGTATGATTTCAAATTTGAGTTCTGAAAACAACCACACTTATATACATTGCAAATCATAGTGCAAATATATATATAAGTCAATTTGTTAAGTCAGGTTCTAAACCACTGGTTCATAAAACAAATTATGCAGAAAGGGAATCAACTCCCATCAAAAGAGGATTGTCTTATGACTAACTAGTCTAATAGGATCATCAGTTCTTCGGGCTTCGCCTTCTACACTTCAGGCCTCCGGTTTTTCACCAATGTCATCTAAGGACCTGAAAATGATTATTCAATAACTAGTGAGACAACGTCTCAGCAAGTTCTACCCCCTAAGACCTGATTAGGAAGCCAATACACTTTAAAGGCCGCCTAAACACAACACGAGTCAAAGTACTCACATTGGCCTCAATTCCTTCCTACAAGTCAGTATATATATCAAATATACACGATCACATCACATCACGTCAATCAGATCGAATTATCAATCAATCGACTTAGTCAATTACATGTCATCTTGACCCTTTCTTAGTCGTCTCATCTCATACTATCTATAAGCCCGTTCATATTAGGATTGCTCACTGCTAAGCTATAAATAGATAATATAGCTCACTTTTGAGATGATCGGGTATACTGCTCTCTGCTAGGCTACCATATCGCCTGTCGGCTGATATAGTATACCAACAATGCTCAATCTAAGCTGATAAGGTATACTGCTATCTGCTAAGCTGCCATATCGTCCGTAGGCTGATATAATATACCGACATTGCTCTCTCCTAAGTTGACAAGGTATACTACTCTCTACTAAACTGTCATATCAAAACCCGCAGGTTGATATAGTATAAGCAAACATATCGCCCATAGGCTAATATAGTATACCACCCTAATCATACAATCGATTCCATCTTTTTATCATTCCCGATAAAAATAGCCGTGTGTGGGTACACGGTCAGTCTTAGCCAAAATATCATAATTTCACCTTTTCAAATATCCCACCAATTTCAACACCCCATTACATATTTTTGGCATTGTAAACTAATGCCCGGTAATTTTCCCATTAATTACCAAAATTAATTAATTTAGAAATAGAATCCTAAAATCATAATTAATTCAATTCAGCACAACTTAACGCTCAAATAAATAAATGGACTACACTACAATAATCAGCATAAAATTTCGGTCGTCGGCTATCCCAACTTAATTTCCAGAAAATAATTAATTATTAAATAATTACGGAAAATATTAAATAAATGCAATAAATCCAATTTAGGCCCGTAATGCCTAATTGGAAGCTGCAACGGACCCGGAAAATTTCCGAGACTTGTTCAATAAATAATAGAGACTATTCACTAGCTAATAGCACTAACCATTTGCCTAACATGCATCAATAAGGCTCTAAATTAATTACTCTACTTTAATCTATCCACCTAATTGCACTTAATTAAATCTAATCAACCCCTAAGCATCAATAGCCTACTAATAAGGAATTAATGAGCAAAACTCACCCGTTTAACAATCCGTTCGGATCGGAACGTCGGGAACGTTGTGAGGGACGTTTTTCTCCAAAGCGGGCCTAGGGTTCAGGGCCCACAAGCACCTCAAAACGAGCTTGAGAAGCTGCTGAAAACCCACAAAAATACCTGCTACTCTTGGCTGAAAATGGGAGGAAAACAGCTTGGTTTAGGCAAAAATTGATCGGGAAAGAGAAAATAGGCCAAACCGGGCCTATATGTGGACTCACAGGGGTCGAATGGGATCAGGACAGCTCCGGGTGAGCTGCAACAAACCCGAGATAGCAACTGGGAGGCGTGAGGGAGGCGGGCAAGGGACGGCATGTGTGGGCGGAGCACTCGTGGGTGGTGGCGCGCGAAACGGCGGTCTAGCGGCGGCTTGGCGTGCGACAGGGTTGGCTTCTCCTCTGCTGGTTCCTCTTGTTTGAGTAGCACAAAGATGGAGGGAAATGAAAGGTTTGGTTGGCCAAAGGAAGAAGATGAGGAAGAGAGAGAAGTGGAGGACCCTTTGACCTTATTTTTCCACATTTTTGTCCCCCATTGGACTTGCCCTCCAAGCCAAGATCCGTGGCTGTCATTTGGCCACCAAGACTCCCTCTTAGACATATGAAATGGTCCAAAATGGTGGTGGATGGGGGGAGTTACGAATTTACAAATAATTAGCTACAATTGGATGCCAATCTTTACTCGATTCAATCCCATTTGACCTCAACAAATCCAATTGACCCTCCATCGATCAAATCGATATTTTTCATCACCCATAAATCCATCATGCTTCTCAATTTTGTAATAAAAAATAATCACTAGCCTTTTCTGCACAAAAACGGTCATAAACCGACTTTTTCCCAAAAAGTCTCGGTTGTCAAAAAAAATCTTCTAAGACTGAGTCGACGTTTCTAGAATTTATTGTGACATAATGGAATCTTCATTTTCTGAAATCGAACTTGAATTCGCGATTAATTTCTATTCGGCGCGTTTTTAGCGTGACCTAAACTACCAGGTAGTTTTTGGAGATTTTTAGTGCAAATGATTCGTGATCGATTTTCTTCGAGCCACGATGAACCCACTCAACACATTGGCAACTCTAGGTTGTTGTGAAAATCTCGAGGATTCGAATATGGACACAGGATCCCAAAATGATTGAAAAATCAGTCTAGTGTCGATCGATGAGAATTTTCTAATTTAGTGGTGTCACCCACGATTAGCCACACATCTTAATCGAATAGGCCTATCTTTGATCTCAAATCAATTTTATATTGTGTCGTAATGGCCGCTAAAGATGAGCACGGTCGAGAAGCCGATTCCTGATTGAATTCTCAAGTCTATTGCATTAAAATTCCTTGATAACTTCCCTGAATAGTCTAATTATCTCCAAAGTGATCAGCTTTAAGAACAGCCCTATAGGCGTGTTGATGAAATGGCCGATTTATTCAGTAGAAAATAGAATTGAAAATCTGGGATGTCACAATATTATAGTATATTCTAGAATTATTCTCTATGATTGTTTTCTTAGAATGTACCTTCCTAAACTAGCCTTCATTGTACCTATTTATTTTGATCTTGTGCCTTACTACAAGATACATAGCTTTTTTCTAAATCTTTCCTCTCTATCATGGTACCAGAGCAATTGCTCTGGGCTTTTGTTTTTCTATTGTGATGTATGTCGTCATTATGCCTTTGAGCACTACTGCATCCCCAACAGTCAAATTCACCATAGTTTGGCATTGCTGTTCAAAGCTAAGGACACCTTGTCATTGCATTCTTGTGGTTTCATTGATTTGGTGACAACATGTTCATCGTCTCGTCACCGTTGATCTCTCACACTTCACATTTCACCTCCTGGTGAAATCTCAACGTAAGTGCTCTCATATGCCGTCGTTATTGGTGCCGTTGAGTTTTGGTCATTTTTTATGCTATTGGGTTTGATATGGGTGATTTAGGTGATTGGATTGATGTCAAACTCGATGGCTCCAATTACATTCTTTAGCTATCACGCCCAGAACCTCAGACATATGAGAACCCTCTTTCCCTCCGGTCATTTAATTGCAACATTCTAAGAGGTGTCGCCAACCCATCCAGTTTATCTTTTGATTATACGCAAGCGGAAGCAAAAATAAAACTACCAAATTATTAATAAATAAGGATAGCATAAGACACATATATAACAAAACACACACACATATATATATATATATATATATATATATATATATATATATATACATATTAGCCATTACACGCTACTTTTTACATCAAAAGGCTTGGCCATATACACATGACCACATAGATTCCTTCATCCTCATCCAAAGGGGGTTAGATTGGCATAGCTCCTCTATGCTATGAGGGCGACCTCAAAAAGTGATGCACCCCACACACTCTTAACACCTTATCAGCTCCAAGTACCATGGCTCAAGGTTGGGGTCTTCATCTGGGTTAGACTTTAGATTGGTAACAGCTCCATCAGGAACGTTTAGGTCCATGGGATCCCGGCTGCCATTCCTAGGTCCCCTGTTTGGAGGTCCATCGAATCCTTGGAGAGGGCCAAATAGATCCTCCCCTACCTAATAGTACCAAGCTATAAACCAATGAGGTACTAAGTTAGTTAACCCCTCATCCACCCAAATGGTGGTTACATATCTCTCGTAACAAGTGTCTGTCCCCGCGATCGGATATGAGGTCACCTCGGAACTTTGGTCCACAGAGACCCCGAAATGTACGTAGTGGAATGGCTCAGATGTGCTTAGAGCCTGAAACATTTAAAAAACAACAATGCGATAAACTAAGCAAGTAATCTCCCTAAACCTTGCGTAGGGAGATAATTCACCTCGGAGTCGCCCTAAACATACAACTCATCTATCAATGGCAAATCAATAGTAAAACCTTTGCTTTACATTTTCTATAAATAAGAATTAAATCACTCAACATGTGACATCCTACCACATGTCTAATTGTAGCATAAATAGTCACTACGTGAGTGCTGTGGCATCCTAGAATTTCATAAAAATCCCTAAATATGCCATGAACCATGCATAGGCTATGGAAGTACCGATATTGAAATTTGTAGCCTTCTAATCCATGATTTGCGATGAGATGTATGGCCAAGTCTTTAATGGATGAATTTTGGGAAAGGAAGTTTTATCTTTGGCCATATGTATGATAAATGTGAACTTATGGATTTATAATTTCAAGTATATAGTTATCTTAATTTGCAATTTAGAGCTTTAATTAAATAGGGATTTAATTAGTTTTTAAAAGGGTTAATCTTAGGTTAATTAAACTTGGGTCTTAGGCTCAAGAGGGATGGGCTTAAGATGGGCCAAGCTGGCCGGCCCATAGAGCCCATAAAGGGCTGTCGACCGCACGAAGAGGGGAGGGGAAGAGACCGGTTTTGCATGCCCTCCCCCACTTGTCCTTTGAAGTGTGCCAAGTGTTCCCCATGCAAAATCAATGATTGCTCATCATTGAGGGGAAGAAACTAAGGGAACCGGTTGATGATGAAGAGAGAGGGGAAGCGTCATCGACCGAGAGAGAGTGAGAGAGAGAGCTACTGAGAGAAAGAGAGAAATCGAGAGAGAAAGGGAGAGTGAGCGTGCGGAAGAAGAGAGGAAAGGAGGAGAGCTGTCCGTCGACCGTCCGCCATGCGTCCGTCGCTCGTCGCCATTCGTGCTCGCTATTTGCTCGGTTTAGAGGCAAGTTGGGATCCTTAATCTGCTCTTGCATGTTGTGTCTAGTATGTGTGCTTGAATGGTGATAGAATTTGGATGTTTAGGGTGTTAAAAGTTGAAGTTTTAAGAGGGATGTTTGAGACTAGTAAACTGTTCTTGAGAAAACAGTTCGACCTTGGATGTTCTATGGGCTTCCATGTGTTGTTTGAGTTGGATTTTGGCCGTGACTTCTAAATGAAAGTTGTTAAGGACTTCTTGAAATATAAAATACTCAAATTTGGGACAAAACGAACAAGTGTAAGTGAGTGAAATTATTATTTTTCGGAGAGACTGAATCTGGAGATTTTGGTAACTACCTTTGATGAATGCATGGGCTCCAAGTCTATCTTTTTGTTGAAATTTCACTTTGATTTCTTAACGAAAGATGTAAAGGACATCCTGAGGTTTAACATATAAAAAATTTAGAGAAAAATAACAAAAAAAGATAGGTGAAATCGTAGTTTTTCGGAAGTAGTCAGATCTGGAGACTTCGGTATTGAAACAGAAACTTTAACCGTCTATATTAAATCACCTAGAACGAATTTGACTTTGATTTCTTCATGAAAAAAACCTACCTTAGGATCTTGACTACAACATAGTCAAATTTCATGAATTTTGAAGGTCATTAGGATATTTAATCGGAAATATCTCAAAAACCGTGTAATCTGACGCGTTCGGACTTAGTCAGTTTCAATGCATGGGTCATATCATTTTGTATGAAGCTCATTCGGCAAAGTGTTCTTCACAAAGTATCTTTCTTTATGTCTTCCCTGTAACATATTCAAATTTCATAATTTTTGAAGTTTATTTTCCTATTTAACCAAAAATGTTTCAAAAACTGTGCAAGCTGTATTGTTAGAATAGTAATGCTGTGATGCATGATCTATATCAAATTGTATGAGGGTCTTTTGGTGTGGTGTCCTTCATGAAATATCTGCCTTTATGTCTTGACTATCACATGTTCGAATTTCATAATTTTTAAAGGTCATTTGGGTATTTAATGGAAATATTTTCTAAAACTGTGCAAGCTGAATTGAGCGAATTTCAAATGCTGTAATTTATGATTATTCTGTTTTGGATGAGCCCTATGAATTATATTGATTGAGGTGATTGGATCTTGCTAAGCATGTGATGATATTTGGCATTGCATATAGAATCAAATGCTGAATTTGACTTTGTTGCCATTGCATCATGTGCCATGTTGATTGTGAGACATAAATTGGTGAATATGAATTATGATGAATGAGGAGACTGTTGGAGGTGGGCCGATAATGCCCTGGGAGTATCAGGATGCTCGGGATGGGGGGTGCCGGATACCCGGTTGTATTGTGATACATGCCCGGATGTCCTCGGGAGTTTCGAGATGCCCGGAATGGTTGGGTGCCGGAAGCCTCAGAGGTTTGTGCCCGGGGAATGCCTCGTGATGCCAGTTGGGATGCGAGATGCCCGGAATGTGGGGGTGCCGGATGCCCGGTGGTGTGTGCTGGAGGTTTTCTCGCGATGCCAGGTTGGGGTGCGAGTGAAAAAATGTGGGATGCAATTACTGATCCCAGGAAAGAAAGATGTGGTGATCAAATTGAAAGATAAAAAGTGGAAATTGAATCATGCATGGTATGGTGACATGTATGCATGGCTGTATGATATGATGTATATGAGTGCATGGTTGTATGTACACCTATGGCATGATGGTATGCGTACATGAGGCATGGTATATGTGTGGATGATTGACGATGAGTGCATGGTTGTATGCACATATGGTATGATGACATATGCATGGCTGCAAGGTAAGTTATGCTTGGATGCATGGATGACATGTACTATGCTATGATGTTGTGATTGTATTGTGTGATGCATTGAGTAGTTTATTGGATCTTTTACCTGCTGAGTGGCTGTACTCACCCCTTCGGGGACCAACATTTCAGATTAGGAAGATGCCGCTCTCTCCGGTCACGCGGGGTACCTTCTATGGCCTCCCATCTGACGTGGAGATAGAGTGTTCAGAGATTGATTGCGTTATCATCCCTGGTCTGACATTTGTGCGAGTTTGCGTGCTGGTCATGTACGATGTGGGCCTGGCTAGGGGCCCGGTCGTTCAGGAGTTTTTGTCGGTCCACGTCCGCTGAGATGGAGTGATTCGGGGGATGTTGCCGCCACCACCGCCCGACGCGCCAAGATGGGTGTGATGGCCACGTGAGGAGTAGAGAGCTGACGTTTCTTTTTTAGAGTAGCCGACACTGATAGATGGAGGATGACATGTGATCGTTATAAGGGTCGAGATATCTTTTGGGTTGTGGCCAAGTGTAGTTAAAAGTCTTGGCCTTTCTTTTTGGCTGTACCGACCCGAGAAATCCATCATGAAAATATATAAATAAAAGTGGCTCGGCTTCATCTTTTCTTATGGTGCGTAGTTGGTGTGTATTGCATTATGGTTATTGGAGGGAGAGATGGTGAGACTCAATTATGCTTCCACTAATAAGTTGCGCTGGGACCGTTTTAAAAAAAAAAAAAATGCCTAAGGACCTCGGTCCTTCTTTAAACCCCTTTTTATAAGAGACAAGTAACGGATATCTTTTGAGAGAAAGCGATTGGCAGGCTGTGGCGACCCTAACAGATCGGGGGTCGTCGAGGGGTGCCACAAGTGCACCATTCCATCAAGCGTACAATGATCACAATTTAATAATCTAAATATAAATAACAATCTTATATGCATGAGGCATCACATGAGTCCATATTATTACGATCGCTCTCGGCCAAGACCAACACTCATGTCGGTGGTCTTCTGGTGTAATCGGGCATCTTCTTGTCCCGTCTAGCATGGCAACGTCTCGACCTCACTCAAAGATGACATTCCGATTAAGGAGCTTTGTTCCAAAATTCTTCCGCGAACGGCATCCCGTTGACGTGGGGACATTCGAAATCCATTGGGTATTATCCATCACAATCATACGAATACGGAACCATTATGTGATCATGCACAAGCACATCACTACTCAAGCCAATTTCATCTTTCTCATTAGCCAATGCAAGAGTGTATACATCATACAATAGCCATAATCGCATACCAAGATGTCATGCAACAATGCCACGTGATCACCTATCAATTAATCATCCACCAAAGTAATTATGCGTCAATCATTTAATATATACATCACACCATGATTTCCTTAAACAATTCGACAACTCATCTTTCAATGTAGCCTTTTCTAAGTACTCATTATTTTAAACATAGAATGCCAAGAACAATTATCATTTGGATATAGAGATTGCATAAGCTTATACTATCTTTAGAATTAGTATTGAATAAGCCCTTACTATTTTAAAACTTACAGCATAATAAGTACTTATCACGATCAAGATAGCTTATCATATCTAATTATAACTTATCACGATAGCTTATCCCATCTAATGATAGCCTATCACAATAGCTTATTGCATCCAATAATAACTTATCATGATAATTTATTACATTCGAAGATAGCCTATCATAATAGCTTATCACATCCAATAATAATCTATTACGATAGCTTATCGTGTCCAAACAGAGCCTATCACGATAGTTTATCACATCCAATTATCACTTATCACAATAGCTTATTGCCTTTCTTTTTCACTTATCGCAATAGTTCATCACCTTAATCAATCTTAAGCTAATCCTAATTCTACTCCTAAGCACAACTACAACCCTAAAACAAGGTTAGGAAGTTGCTCGATTCCGGACCTCGACTTAGTAAGTGACGGCGATAATGACAAGGCTCATGGCAATGGCAGCAACTCATGGTGAGGCTTGGTTGAGAGATCTCACGACCAAGGTGGCGTGAGGTAGCTCGGCAAGGCTATGGATGGCAGCACAGACAATGAGGGGTAGTCGGTGATGAGCTAAATGGCAGCATAGATGGCGAACAACGATGGCAAAGGGGCGTGCGGCTTCCAGTGTTTCACAATGGCTCCAACCAAGAGGAAAATAGAGAAATGGGTATGGCATGTGGGAGAGATGGAGAGGATCGCTAAAGGAGGAAATGGGAGAGAGAGAGGGAAATGAGAGAATGAGAGAGCGATGAGAGAAGGGGGCGAATGAGATAGAAGGAGAGAGAGAGAGAGCTCATCCATGACTTTCTCATTTAAGCATTAATTGATAAAACAAAATTTCCTTGATTTGCTCATGGCCAAAGCCATTGGATGGCCAAGGTTGCTTCTTGCAAACTTTCCCTTCAAGTTCCATTTAATTGGATGGCCAAGATTGCTTCTTGCAAACTTCCCCTCCAAGTTCCATTTAATTGGATGGCCAAGATTGCTTCTTGCAAACTTCCCCTCCAAGTTTCATTTAATACAAACCATCATGCTTAAGCTAGAATTATGATAGGTAGGCTAGACTTTCTCTCTCTTCCATCCGTCATTTAGGCGCCAATCCCCTCTTCATGCTTATAATTTTTGTTTTATTAAGCCATTCATCTTCTAGAAAGGGCAAAATAGTAATTATGCCTATCCATTTCACTATTCATGCACATGAGCTCAAAGATGTGCAAGCATACAAAATCCAAAATGGGCCTAATTGTCTTAATGGGCCTCTTTGGGCTAGCTATGGGTGGGTGTGAGGCCCATGAGTGGGCATGAGGCCCAATGGGCCCATTTGTGGGCTTAGGCCCATGCGATCCCTCGTTCGCGGCTTGTTTCCACTTTTTCTGAAAATTTATGGCCCGCCAATGAAAAATTGAGTTTTTCATCCCAAAGTGGACTTCTTAGCTTTTCTATAGTCTATCAATCATCGTCGTAATCCCATTCCATAGATTGGGGTCAGATTGAGGACGTCACACTGGTGGCCATCGGCTACAGCTACACTTGTTTATCGAGACTTATTTGAGCATGTTAAGGGTGTTTGCGTTTGTCCTCCCCAACTCAAGGACGCTAAACAAGCCAAACTCACTTCTAAGGTGATTGCTTAGCATAAGTCTGACATTCAAATCTAGATGGTTGCTAATTGAAGGCCTGTGCCATTATATTCAGCTCTCTTGATTATGCCTTTCCCCCATAGTTTGCTCACATCACAGGTGTGAAGAATCTTTGGGAAGCTTGCCAACATGTTTACTCAGAAGGGCTCCATCCTGTTTACCAATTTTAGCGGGAAATTGTTATAGCTACTTAAAGCACTCAATTTATCAGTGAATTTTATAATTATTTGAAGTTGCTTTGAAGTCAGTTTGACTTTCTGTCTCCCACTTTATGTTTTACATGTTCTAGCTGTGCCATATGTCAATCTTCTTAGCTACAAATTTAGGATTGTCTGCGACTTTATGATTTTCTTATGAAGCTACAACCTACTTTTGAGGGTATTCAGAGTCAGACTCTATTAGAATCCTCCACCCTCTCTTCTTGATGTTGTCAAGGAACTTTAGTTTGAGGAAACACGGTTGGGTCTTCTCTCATCCACTGTGGTGCCTAATCCCACTACCATTCTCATTGCTGCTCCTCAGCCTACATCACTGTCTTATGCTCCAACTCAGAGTTCTCAATAATTTGTTCAGTGTTTTTACTGTCATCGCCTTGATCAAATTGAGTCTTGCTATAATGAAGCAATGCAAGGCCCAATGCTCTTCTCAGGCTCTTCTTGGACTCCACCCGTTACTACTCCGGCTTGGCATGTTTCTCTCGCTTCCCCTTTTGCAGCTAGTGATTGGTCGAGGATGAAGAAAAAAGGGAAAAAGAAAGAACATAAAAAATAATTACAAATTGAATTAAAAAAAAAGTTAAAAATTCTATTTTTTATTAAAAAAAATGAAAATGAATCTAAATAAAAATTATTTTAAAACAAATAGAATTCGATTTTTAAAAAATAAAAATAACTAAAAATTCGATTTTAAGAAAAGAAAGAAGTGAAGGTTAATAGGGGTGTTGAAAATGTGCAGTCATATTTCAAATATGGAGATTGACGCTTCATTTATTATTATTATTATTATTATTATTATTATTATTATTATTATTATTATTATTATTATTTTATTTGCATGAAATAGCTATTTTTAGTCAACCCCAAGGATTGAAGGTGTGGCTAGAGAACAAATGGGGGGAACTAGGCTAAAGAACCGCCATACCAATATGTTTTTCTTTTTATAATTATTCCTTACCTTTTAAGGTATAAAGAAAATGAAATTATCAAAATCCTAAATTGGACAGGAACCAATCATTTCGATTTTGTCAATTCCTAGTTTTAGGGTGGAACCAACCCAATTCAAAAACCAATTACCCTTAACAAAAAGAGCACATGCATTGTGAAAGAATGAAATTGATCAAATACAAAATAACATGTTAAGATTTTAATTTATTTTCCGTAAAAAATTTATGTTGTCTATAAAAGAAAGACGAAGGATTTATGAAATTCCCAATAATATTTTTGAATCCGTATTCATAAGGTTAAAATGGTTTATCAATTACGTGCATTTATCTTGGTTATTCTATATTTTAGTTTCGTCCATCTATAATTACGTGTGGTCACTTGATATTTTAGATATATATATAAACACACGAGTTTTTCATGAGGAAATTTATTATAAAATAAAGTTTAAGACGAGTCTTATTAGGGGCGCGTCTCAAATCCGAAAAAGTAAAAATAATAATAATAATAATTGCTATAGGCGCACCAGCTTCATTAGGCCCCCAGCACCAGCAAGGAAAAGCCCTAGTTCCCTCTCCCGCCTTCGTCTCCGCCGCCGTCTCGCCGCCGCAGCCGCCGCTCTCTCTCTCTCTCTCTCTGAGGACGGTCGGTCAGCGAGCGCCGGCGGTGCTCAGGTGAAAACTTCCGACCCGGAACTCAGCTCGCGAGTAGCTTCTTCTTCTTCTTCTTCCGGTGGTCGCTCCGCCGATGGCTTCTCGACCGGAAATACAGGCGCCGCCCGAGATATTCTACAGCGACGTCGAGGCTCGCAAGTACACTTCCTCTTCCCGCATCATCGAAATTCAGGTCCGTCCGGTTTCGTTCATCCGCATTGCTCGCGTGATCGCGTTGTGTGTGTGCGCGTGTCGTTTTTTTCTTCTTCTTCTTCTTTTATTTTTTGGCACTAACATGGTTGTTAATGGTTTTTTTGTCGGTTTGGAAAAACAGGCTAAACTGTCGGAGAGGGCGTTGGAGCTTCTTGCTTTGCCGGACGACGGCGTTCCGAGATTACTCCTTGATATTGGTACCCTCTTGAGTTCTGCTAGTGCTGAGTGGGTTGTGCTTGAATTTGAGTTGAAAGTGTTGTTGTACGTGTGCTTCATGTTAAGGGGAACGTTGACTCGATTGACGTTCGTGGAGAATTGATGTGTTGGTGAGAGAACTTATCTCTAGTGTGACTACATTGTCTTTGACCGAAGTACTTCCTGTACGAAGGCAAAGATCAAATGTTGATGTGGGTGACTGATGATTGGAGCGTCTATTTGGAGTATTGAAGAATGTCTCCTGTCTATTGGGTGAACTGTTTTGCTTGATGAAGAGACAGGGTCAATTTGCTTGCCGGGTTCATGCGTCTTCTGTTTAGGTCATCAGGCGTGAAGAAGTGATCAACTTCTCTTGTTAAGTTACAGCTTGTGACTTTATCGCTCAGTTATACTTTCTTAGCTTTGATCGGAGCACCTGCTTGATGAGAATACTTACTTCTCTCTTCCTTGCTTTATTACTTTTTCTCTTTTTTCCCCATGAGCAGTGTCTGTAATGCTCAGAGATTCATGATGGTTGATCATGTTGTATTGACATTTGGGTCTTTCTAGGTTGCGGATCTGGATTGAGTGGGGAGACCCTATCAGAAAATGGACACAACTGGATTGGTTTGGACATTTCCCCATCAATGCTTGGTATGTTAATTCAATACCTATTGATTTAAGGGATTGCTAGTCTGCTCATATTTTGATATTCCATTTGCCTGTTCAAATGTAGACATCGCCCTGGAGAGAGAGGCAGAAGGTGATCTTTTGCTTGGCGACATGGGTCAGGTACTGACCAGTTTAAAGTTTTTGAACTGTATTATTTCTGAAACTGAGAAAATTCAGCAATGGGCTCATTCTCGTACTTCTCCTTTAATTCTTTTAGTGGCCAATGATTTCTCTTTACTCAATATGAGGCGTTTTTTTGAAAGAGCACAAGTTTTTCATTGAGCATCCATGAGCTATATAAATCAGAAACTAACAACAGAAAGAAAACAGAAAAGCAATATAAAAGGCCTAGCCAAATAACAAGCAGTTTGTTTTTTGTGGAATAATTAGGACAAGGCTATTCAACTATTGCTGATTTGATTTCAAGCCTTCAAGATTCCTTATGTTCCTTCCAAGCCATAAGTTGCGCAAATTAGATAATGGAGGGATTCCGAAGTCTTCTTAGTGGTTTGAGTTCCTCTATGCCATTTCCATTGAGAATCGTCTCCCTTCCAATTTCTAGCATGACCTTTGTTGAACTGTAGTCTGAATAGCAAAGGACACCTGGCAGTGAATAAGAAGACGATTAACAGGCTCACCAGAATTTTAACACATGCAACACCAATGTGATGGTGGTTGTTGTGGAGTATATGTGCATGCATGCTTGATTGCTTCCTCTATTTTTGAAGAACTTTGTACTGGCATATTGTACTGGGCCTTGTCGATTGTCACATTCGATGGTATTGTTCATCCTGCATACATTTGACTCCTTTGCCATTGGGTTTATTGTGAATTTTGTGTTGTAGGGCTTGGGACTTAGACCTGGTGTTATTGATGGAGCCATCAGTATCTCTGCTGTTCAGGTTCATTTTATTGTGTTCATCAAAATTGATTATCATTTTAATGATTTTATTCTATAGGAGTTCTCTTCTTGGATCTTAATGGAGCTAATTTTTATTAGGAGCTCCAGAATTGCCATTCTCACACTTCATAGTGCATTAAGTAGCAAATAGCAGTTGGTCTTTTGTATCATTGGGTTCCTTAGTGTAAGTACCGAAAAGAGCACACTTGTTTTAGACTATGAAAGAAGATATCTTCTCTTGTCAAGCTCAAGTAAAATTGTTTCAATTTAGCTGTTATATTTTAGAGGATATGGTAAGGTACTTGCGCAATGGAAGACTACGCTTTTAAAGGAAAACCGATTATATTAATTGTCTTGGTAATGTTTGATAAAATAACATTGAATTCAAGATTTGCCGGCATTCTGCCCCCTAAATCATTTGCAGCTGCATTTGTAAATCCTTATCATCCTAAGATCTTGCATTTGCTAAAATTCATTGCGTATTGAACCTATGTCTGTTAACATAGTTGATTTTGCATCTATCTTGTGGCCACATGGATAGGATGAAGCAACTAATATTGCAATCAACTCTGAAATGTTCCCTGCAGAGATAGGAAGTAGCTACTGTCGTGCTTCACCTTTGATAGATACAACTCTCTCTTTCCCCCTTTATCTGCTAGTTAGATACCATCAAAATGAGGTGATAGAATGACTTGTTGTCTAGTGGACATGGTAGGGGGTAAAGATGTGCACATGAAAATTTAACTAGAATTGTGCATGGTTGGGTTTGAAAGACCGAAGGAATGTACCCTGGGGATAAACATGCAATTGTTATATTGTTCCTGCACGTTTTCTTTGCATCCAGTGCATCAATTTTGCATGGTAAACATTCTTAATTCATAATCTTGCAATACTCTCTGGAAATTCTCTGCATTTCAACACTTGGTAACTTAAAATCTTTTTGAGTTTCTTTTCTGTAGTTTGTTGATTCTACATCCGTTTGTCATGCAGTGGTTATGCAATGCGGATAAGTCCTCTCACGAGCCACGGTTAAGATTGAAGTATGTTCCTCATCATTTGGATGATAACTGGTTGATTTTCTTAAATGATCAAAGAGTTCTTTTCTGCTTTTCTATCTTGCAGAACTTCTAGTCCCTATTTGGATGTCCTATAAGTGACATTTGTCTTGATTTTTTTTAGGGCATTTTTTGGATCGTTATATAGATGCTTAGCAAGGGGGGCAAGAGCAGTTTTTCAAGTTTATCCAGAAAGTATAGCCCAGCGTGAATTGATTTTGAGTTCTGCTATGCGGGCTGGATTTGCAGGTGGTGTGGTGGTTGACTACCCACACAGGTATTCATTACCAGAACTTATTTTAGTGTTTGACATTGATGGAACAGCATATGTTGTGCATATCTTAGTATATTCTGCTGTTTGGAAGTCATCCGCGAAAGTAAAATTTCTGAGAGCAGAATAAGTAGGCTTTCATTGGAGAGAAACACTCTTTTTTTTCTTTTGTGATTATTGGGAGTTGGAAAGTTGCATGTGGATGGAAATGCTTTAATGAACACTGTAGATGATTTGTATTGGAATTGAGCTCTTTTGGCTCTGAGCTCTTCTTGTATGTGGGTTTCCACCCCTTGGTGCCCTTTAGTGAATACGCTCACCTATCAAAACATAAATAAATTTCTGAGAAATTACTGTCAATAATCTTTTAAGTTTATTTTCTAAATAGGTGGAATCTTTTTTATGAAATTATCAAATGTGCGCATAACACACTTTAGCTGTCACGTGTCAATCTCTCTTTGTTCATTCTCTTACTAAAGGGTTGACGTTGCCTGGGATAATTGGCAAAATTGAGCTTATAAAGCTGGTCCATGATTATATGGAGATTCTCATCAATATCATGTCCAGAATTGCTTATTATCGTATTGGCAAGTTTTCCTTTTTATGTTTCTTTGAGGGACTGTCTAATGACAAGTCCGAGCAAGAGATGTGCTGTTCAACAATTGATTTTTCATATGCTTCGGTTGCGGAATAAGTGCTTTAGATTGTGTATGTGATGATAATCTGAGTGTTCTGGATGAAGGCTGATCACTGCCACAGTAATTCGGATGGACAGTAATACGGATGCATGCCTTCATGAAAATCCTATCAAAGAAAAATGAACTAACCTCGAATCATTATTGAAAACAGCTCGAAGAGCAGGAAAGAATACCTTGTGCTTAGTTGTGGGCCGCCATCTGTCAGCAGTGCCGTACCAAGTGGAAAAGGGGAAGATGGGGAGAGTGCCTCTGACGATAGCAGTGGTGATGAAGACAATCAAACAGTGAGTTTGCAAATTTGAATATTATGTTGGACTTGTTCTAGACATGGACTTGCATATTAAATTCCGTTTTTTCTTTTTCTTTCTTTTTTCTCTTTGTTCTCTTTTAGGCTCATTCTATATGTCAGTTTGCTTAAGGAACTCTCTCTCTCTCTCTCTCTCTCTCCTTTTGTTAATCTTATGGGAGCATTCAATTTATTAATTGTTCTCAATTAATTATTGACTGGGATGATTGTCTTTTCCTCTTGCTCTCTTTTCAAATGCAGGTCAGTATCTCTGACAGGCACCGGCCAAAGAAGAAACAGAAACTAAATAAGAGAGGCAAGGGAAGAGAGTGGGTTTTGAGAAAGAAAGATCAGATGAGGAGAAAAGGGAATGCGGTGCCTCCTGACTCAAAGTACACAGCTCGCAAGCGCAAATCTCGGTTTTGATCAGTGGCAAGCATGAGCAGCACTAAGAGACTTTCATAATACAATTTTTGGCATGGCTCATATTTAGGAGCATTGCTGGTTATGCACTGCATTGCTTATGTTTTTCCATATCCAGCAGTCATATGTATTTTTCTCTTTCAAGTAGTTAACAACGTATTAGTATTGGTATATATATGCATTTTTTGGAGAGAGACAGGATGATCCTGCGAAAATTTTGAGTGATTTTTATGATGTTTAGATATATAATGGTTACAAGACCTACCTTCTCATGTCCTGTCTTGAGTCCTTCCGCCCCATTCTGTTTCTTTCACTCTCCTTTTTTTGGTGACCGGATTCAACCTTGTGTTTCTCGGATCAATGAGCTAAACATGCTTAAGTGTTGGTTTTTCATGTTAGTTTTGTCGATAGTTGGTTGGATTGGTTTCATCTGAAAGGCTACTCTACTGAGATGTTACATGTTCTTTTGGATCTTAAAAGAATGTCGACCCTCGTGAGTTTGCAAGTGTTCGATTAAATGTCATGTATTCTTGGGTTTGCTCGGGATGGCACTCCAAGAACCCCAGGTAATTAGCAAATACGACGATTTGCTCATCGAGAATTCATGCGATGCAACACGTGTGGAGGCATGTCGATCGATGTGATTCTTGAAATGCATTTTGAGGACGCCACATTAGTCCATTGTGGGTGATTGGTGCAGAAGTACTTGATAAATGGTTCAGTTTTACGAATGAGTTGAACGCTCTGGTGATGATAGATGACATTGGTGAACATAATTTGAGATAATGTAATATTGGGTTAAATGAACAATCTTTTCATCTCTTTTCAAGTAATGAAATCACAAAACCTCATTGCACAAAACAAGATCATTTAAAACTCGTTCCCGATCTTCGTTACTATGACTTAAATTAGACAAGCAAATTGTGTAACCTTTCTATGATGTTCTTGCTGGTTTATCTTATTTTAATTTTTTTAATTCTGCTTGGCGAGGGTTGCCTGCAGTCAGCAATGGTCGTAAGCATGAAAAAAAAATGAAAAAAAAAAATCAGAAAATATTTAAAAATTTCAGAAAAATATCAAAAAATTGTAAATGTAGCTCCCATCGTGTTAGGTGGACGGTCGTTGTACATGTTAATGATTCCGGTTAAAATTGACTGAATGAATTTAATTGACATAAATGAAAAAATAGTTTAGGATTATATTAATTCAATTGAAAAATTTATAATTGAATTGGTATCAACATAATATGTTTAGTACATTTCTAATACTTTTCGCCTCCTTGAGCACGTCTGCCTCCCAAATGCGGGTAAGACTAAACAGAGACAAGTTCTGCATGACAACGTTTTACGTTCCTCAAAATTTCTGTTCTTTGGTTCCCGTAACAAAAAAAAGAACGAAAACCTGTTTGTAAAACATTTGTTCCTGAACAATTTCTCAATTTTTTGTTCCGTTTTGTTCCCTGGAACAGTTTTGAGAAGCAAAAAAGTTGCTTCTTGTTCCCTAGAACAATTTCTAGAAGTAAGCTGATTTTCTTTTTAATTTTATTTTCTTGCCGCGACCACCGTCAACCGCCCAAAGCCACCGCCCACCGCCACCGCCGCCGCCGCCGCCGTTGGTCGCCGCCGCCACCGCCACCGCCGCCGCCGGTCGCCGCCGCCGCCGCCGGTCGCCGCCGCCGCCGCCGCCGGTCGCCGGCGCCGGGCGCCGGCGCCGGCTGCCGCCACCGTCTCTGGTTGCCGCCCCCGCCGCCGGCCGCCGGCCGCCGCCGGCCGCCGGCGCCGGCGCGGTTGCCGCCACCGTCTTTGGTTGCCGCCGCGGTCGGCGCGGCGCCGCCGGCGCCGGATCGCCGCCGCCGCGACGCCGCCGCGCCGCCGCCGCCCGTTGCACGATCGCTGGCCGCCGACCGTCACCGCCGACCGCCGCCGGAAGCCCATCGGCCGCCCCCTCCGCGGCCGCCCGGCGGCGGTCGGCGGTGACGGTCGGCGGCCAGCGGTCGTGCAACGGCGGTGGCTGGCGAGCCGGCGTCGGCGGCGGCGGCGATCCGTCGGCAAAAATAAAAAATGAATAAATACAAAAAAGAAATTGTTGCGTTACCAAACGCATTTCTATTCTTTTTCTATTCCAGGAGTAGAAATTTTGTGTCGTTATCAAACGGGGTTCTTTACTCATAAATTGTTCCCCAGAGCAGAAATAGAAAAGAACTATTTCTGAAAAAAAACTCTTCCCGGGAACAGAAGCGTTGTCATGCACAGCCTTAAACTAGCATCGGACAGCGTTAACCTACTCACGAAAACCCAACCTCAGCTTTAGAATAAAACATTATATGTACTTGATCCAGTTCAGCCTCGTTCGCTTCTTAAAGACCACGAACTAACCAGACATCACTTGCATGACCAGCCGTCCCGCCACCTTCCAGTACCTCGCTCTGCTCCGGCGATGCTCCACCATCGCCCACCTGAAGCAAATCCATGCCCACACCATCGTCGCCGGCCTCGCTCGCTTCGCGTACACCGCCAGCAAAATCCTGGCCTGCTCCGCGCTCGCGCCATACGGGAACATGGGCTACGCAGCGAGCGTCTTCGCCCGCATTCCGTCCCCCGGTGTCTTCGACTTCAATGTCGTGATGATGGGTTTCTTGGGAGACTCCGAACATGGGAAGGCCGTGTCGGTGTACGCTCGAATGTGTAGGGAAGGCGTCAGGCCGAATGCCCGCACTTTCGCCGCGCTGGTCAGGGCATGCGCTGGCTTTCCTTTGCTTGGCCAGGTTCACTGTGGCGCCCTGAAGTTCGGGCACGATTGTGATGTATATGTGGTGAGTTCTCTGGTGAGCGTGTACTCTAAGCACGGAGCTGTGAGTGCTGCTCGCCGCCTGTTTGATCAAAGTCCAATGAGGAATGTAGTTTGCTGGACCAGCCTTATCACTGGCTACTGTAGCAGCGGCCTTGTTGATGAAGCCCGAGGGCTATTCGATTCAGTGCCGGAGAAAAATGATGTTTCCTACAGTGCTATGATCTCTGGCTATGTTAGGAATGAGCGGTTTGATGAGGCCATTGAGT
Source organism: Eucalyptus virginea (assembly GCA_014182375.1). Taxonomy (NCBI): domain Eukaryota; kingdom Viridiplantae; phylum Streptophyta; class Magnoliopsida; order Myrtales; family Myrtaceae; genus Eucalyptus; species Eucalyptus virginea. Next base: position 33,388,053 of record CM024516.1, on the reverse strand, counting down.
TGTTTTCCGAGGTTAAAGACTGTGCCGATGTAAAATTAAGTGGATCTCTTTTGGTTAGCGTACTTAGCGCCTGTGCCATCGTGGGTGCCTCTGAAGAAGGAAAATGGGTTCATAAGTACATAGATGATAATGACATTGATTACGAACTTGAGCTAGGCACTGCATTGATTAATTTCTATGTCAAATGTGGGTTCGTTAGACTCGCACAAAAAGTATTTGACCAAATGCCTCTGAAAGATGTGACGACCTGGAGTGCGATGATATTGGGGTTTGCTGTTAATGGTGAGAATGAAACAGGGCTGCATCTTTTCTATGAGATGGAAAACAGGGGTCCTAAACCAAATGCTGTGACATTTATTGGAGCTCTGATGGCCTGCAATCAGAAGTGCCTCATCAATGAAGCATGGCGCTTGTTTGGACGTATGAGTAAAGTTTACGGCATCGCTCCAACTATTGAACACTATGGATGCATGGTTGACCACTTGGCTCGGGCTGGACAAATCAAAGAGGCTGGTATGTTGATAAAGAGTATGACAATGGAACCAGATGGTGCAATTTGGGCATCTTTGTTAAATGGGTGTATGATGCATGGCTATGTTGAGTTAGGAGAGAAAGTCGGCAGGCATCTGATCCAACTAGAACCTCAACATAGTGGACGCTATATCCTACTGGCCAATGTGTATGCTAAGATGGGCAACTGGGATGATGTTTTGCTGCTGAGGAAAACTATGAAGGAAAACAAAGTAGTCACAGTTTCTGCTTGGAGTTTCATTTAGATTGATTGGATTGTCCATAAATTTGTTGTTGATGATCCTGCCACGCATGCTTCCAGATGCAGTGGACTTTGTTGATGGAATCATGAAGAAGCAGTAGAGCAAGAAGGAGAAAGATAGTGGCAGTGGAGGAGTGGTGGCAGCTTGTGGAGGATGATGAAGTAAGAAATTCCAGTTGGCTTTGATTTGACAAGAGGGAAGCTGGAAGAGTGGATGTGAGTGCCATTAGGGGTGTGATGAAGTGGCAGCCTAGATAGTACATGAATAGGAGAGGAGAGTTTATGGCGGTTGCCGGTGGAAAGGAACTGATGGATCAATATCGAAGATTGCAAGGTGCGTATTATCATCTTTATGGTTTGGTTTGTACATGGCATGCTTTTTGTTAGTTATTTGGCTTCCTTAAAAAAAAAAAAAAAAAAAAAAAAAAAAGGAAGATCATGTTATTTTACTGGATGCAATTGTAACAGCTTCCTCGACTATCTTAGCTACTTCCTGTATCGAATGGTGTTTCATTTTGTGACCATTGATCTTTGTTCTGTTAGAGACTCAGTTAGCTAGAGAAAGCTGTAATAGTTGTGTTTATTTAGCTGGTTCTGTTAGGCTGTATTTGGATGGAACAATATGAAAATAATAGAACGGTGAAAAAATAAGTGGATAAAGCACGTGCTTTGTTATTTGACATCCATCCACCACCAAATCAAGGACAACAATATTGATTTCCAGAAGCAGGGATATGAACTCCATTGTGAGTTTAAAACTGCCACTGGCACTGATTGAAACATAGCTAGTATAGAGTTGACATGTAGAAGATAAATTGAAGGAAATTGACTGACCAAGAGGACTTTTCTTTCTTGTAATTCAAGTCATCGTATTTATGAGGGATTGAAAAGGCACACTGGTGGATTTCTAGTTGGGACGATCTGGTTTATGGCATAGGAAATCTTTCTAGTTCAAAATTGTTCTGGTCGTCTTGCTTCTCTTTGGCTTCATTATGGTTGCAGTCATTACCTTTTGCCAGGATGGGTATGTTGTTAGGTTCAAGCCCTGAAATGCAGCTGACCAGACTTTATTTTACAATTTATGTCCTGTGGCTGCATATTGTTAGAATTCCTATTTTCTGAACGACACCTTTGTCTGTATAGAAATTGTAGTTTTCTCATTAGCCACTTGTTCATATGTGAGTCAGTCAATCGGCATTGGTTTAAGTGTGTTTATTGCCAACTTTAATACTTACTGGATTGCTTGGTTTGGCCATAAGTTTGAATCACTCGCTAATGACTGACTTCATGTTTTCTCCTGAGTAAATGTGCCTTTTGACTCAAACTCCTAATATGATGCATAGCTCAGTGCCAAAACCTTTTGTGAGGAATGCCTCAAGGACTTCAAAGTCCTGAATCCCTTTTTTAGAATGTTATCCGTGCATCATTCCTTTCTTCCGGAAACCGATTTAACCTTCCTAACCCTGGTTTAGATTTTGACTGCTCAAAAATTCAACAGTCTGAAACTGGACAGGACAATGCTTAGCAAGTTAAGCTGCTTATTGCAGTTCCATTTTTTTTCAAACACTGAAAAATACCTAGACAAATTTGCTTTTCCCCCATGTTCTGCATATTATTTGCATTTGGATGTAGAGCTCCTGTTCCCCAAGTCATGCTATTTTAGAGGATGTATTTCTGCTATGATCGTGATTACTTGGTTATTATTGGTTCCGGAGGTAAAAGAAATGACTCTGAAGTTTGTTGAACTAGACACTTCACCATAAACCATAGTGTCTCAACATATTGCTCCCAAATGCAAAATTATTTTCCAATGTACTATTTCTCTTCCAGTATACTGCTGGCATAGTGCTATTCCTGCATACTCAGGATTTGTGACAAGAGTTGTCTCACTGTGTAGTTGAATGCAGGGTCAAGTTGAGGAATAACAACTAATTTTGCATAATGTGAAAAATGCAACATAAGAAATGTTTATTGTGTGTAGATGGATGGATGGATAGATAGATCTGGTACTTACAACTGGTATCTCAGATACGATTGAGAAAGTTTTGCCCTTGATCACCACTTAAAAGATGAACATAATGGTGTATGTGCGCGAGTGTGGCTTGGAAGTTTCAAGTATTAGAATGTCCACGTTGAATCTTTAATATGTTCTCAAACAATTTTTTTTTCCCAAATAAGTAAAAAAAGTACATAATAGAGCAATTCTAATGTCAGAAAGAGAACAAACAGAAACTAACGAAAAAAATACAAGAACATTTACATTGAGCTTGTGTGAATTACTCTCTTTGTCAATCCTTTAAAACTTTAAAATTGCTGTTTGAGTATTCTTATGGAGTGAACTATGTTTTCTCAGGTCAGTACGGAAGGAATTTAGATGTGTGAATTTCATCGGCAGCATAATACTCAAATTCACATTCTTCAAATTCAGCATGGGGAAGAAGTTTCATTTACAGCCTTTTGTACCTGATATTGTAATGTGGTTCCTGTTATGTTGACCGCAGCAGTTGGCATTGGGTAGTAATCTCTATTGCATTGCTAAGAAATTACAGTAATTTGTCTTGACCAGAGGATGAGGCCATTGTCACAATCTGATTATTCCCATGCGATGTGCACCCGAATTTATCTAAACAAATCTGTAGTGCCCCAAGGGAAACACTTTCATATATTGAGATCTGGCGATTTATCAAGTGTCTCATTTTACGTCTCAGCTCTTTCATTAGGTAATCTGATTGATTGATAATCTATCAGTGTCTGTTTATCCACATCATGTAACTAGCGAAGCGGGAGCAGTGCTAGATATTTATCCAAATTTATTTTCGATATTTCTGTGATGGATCTTAATTTGATGTAAAAGCTGGTTGGGTGTTCATGCTTTTGATGATTGATAACTTGTTTCAATTAGAAAATCAAATAGGATCTGGTGAAATGACTTGGTAACAAGTTTTAGTAGGTCACAAATCTGCTTTGCACCCTGGTGGATGGGGTTTATGGGGTTCGATCCCAGGCAGGAGCCAAGAAAAAAATGCTAAAAAGTCTCGACACCTCTGGTGATATTTGGCATTTCATTATACTACAATGAGTGATATGAGATTGCCAATGCATTTCAGTATCTCAAGCACCTAATCAACACAAATTTTCTCAATAATGAAGTGAACTCAATAATGAAAACCATATTAGTTGTCCTTTAAGTTGGTAGGTTGTCATAGCGAATGGCCCTTTTTAATGCACTCTTCCTTAGAGCTCCCATGTTATGTTATTGATGTAATCTCAAGTTTTCACATTACAGGGTAGTTTGGAGTCCAGTGTCACAGACGAAATTACTAGCAAAAGAGCTAATTTAGTGTCCCAATGGTCCGGCATGTCATTGCATAGCAGCTGAACGAACCGAGGAAGAGCAATTTTTTTATTATTAATGACTAGTAGTTACAAAGTAATCATGTCTAAGTACTTAGTCCATTGCAAAAATGATAAAACTCATTTTTAAACAGAAATCTTCCAACTGAAAGCAACTACTCTGGATCTTGTTCTTCTACTTTTCATCGATACAATGGAGAAGAGTTGTTCCTATTGAGCCACCGAATGATGCATCTATTGTGAAAGAAAGGGGAACATGGTATCTCCATCACCTTCTCTACACCATTCAGTTCTTCTGAACGAATACAACAAGATCCATTGCCATCCTACGCAGAGTAGCTCTTTTGCTCGAGCCTTTCGATGGTGCTTCTTGAGACACCCCGAGTGACTTGATCCGCATCTGACTCATCCTTTAGAATCTCTACACCATTCAGTTCTTCTGAACGAATACAACAAGATCCATCGCCATCCTACGCAGAGTAGCTCTTTTGCTCGAGCCTTTCGATGGTGCTTCTTGAGACACCCCGAGTGACTTGATCCGCATCTGACTCATCCTTTAGAAGAGACGTCCTCAATGTTTTTATCTTTGACTTCCTCTTAAAGGATCAATTCCAAATTTATATGCTCATGTTGAACTGTTGATGGCCATAACCCATTCCCCAAAACACCATACGTAGGGTAAGTCTTATAAAATCTGTTCAAAAGCTGGGATGAACTCCCAAAGCATTAATGACTCTCTCCATATGCGTTTCACAAAGTGATTGCCATATGAGGATGCAAAGTGGCATCTCAAGTGATTGGCTCAACTCGGATGGTATAGTGTGTTGAAAATTTGTTGTCATTCCTAGTTGGTCGACAAAGACTAGCAAATAGTGCCATTTGATTGAGAAGTTGAAGACACCTGTTGGCAGGCTAGAAAAATTGAAATTTCTTGTCAGTGTCAAACCTTAATACTCGAACGATCGAATATTAAAAACGAATGCGGAAAACGTGCCCGGGAAGAACATGTAACACTGATCAAAAGATATATTATGGAGACGGACATACTCTGTTTGCCACAGATTAAGTATCGTTGCAGTCTCAAAAAAATGAATTGAGGCCCTAGAATTCCATTCATCAAGAGAGAAATACGTTATGTGTTTTTCACTTTCTGTTAACCAATGTTCTCCCTCTTTTTATTTATTTATTTATTTATACAATAGTAACTGCATTATCTTATGGGCCCTTCACTTACGGGCCAGGTTTTGGTCTAACATGGGCGGACGGGCTTAACTTGGCCCATCAAATAAAAACCCATCAATCTGGAGCTAGGGTCTGTCGGCCGACGAGGTGTAAAGGGCGTCTCCAAGCTTCGAGCGATGACCGGCGGCAAGAATAGGGTACGGGTAGAAGCCGAGTTGCAATCTCGAGTGGGAATTCATCCCTTGGCCCACTGGATCTAAGTCAGTTCTGTGACCCGGAGGTGGCCACCTCGATCCATCAGCTGAAGGCCTGAAGTCTCCGCCTTCTCCAAGTGGGCCGTGGGAAGCCCACTATTGTTGGTTGGGTCCAGTGGTCCATGGACTTTGGACGGGAATCCATTGCATTGCTGGCCATTGTGTTGGGCCTGAAGACTGAACTGGGCCTGAAGATTGAACTGGTGTGGGCAACGAAACTAAAGGATGTTGTTCGGAGAGATCTTGCGTTTGATCAATCTGGTCTGAAACTTGATTCTAGAAAAGTTATTGTTGGGCGATTCCTCCATTGTAGGATGGATCGGTTCTTGGTCGTTGCTGCTGCTTGATTTGTTTTCTTGATTTTTGGGCATAGTGTGTGAAGATTGAATTTCTAACCGGTGTGTCAATTTGTTTTGCAGGAAGAATTTGCAACAACAATTGAAGAACTACCGAAGGCAATTCAGAACACTCACGGAAGCTAGTCAGAACATATGCTCTGATAGCATGGCAAGAAACGGAGTGTATTTGAGGAAATTGTAATTGTATTTCTCAATGTATCTTGTACATGTATATGCCTACAATTATAGTACGAAGGAAAATTGAATAAGATTACAATTCCCGGTACATCTTCTGAATATTCTGAAGATATTCTATAACTAAATCAATTATCCCATGATCTCCATGATTATAATCAGAGTTCAAAATCAAATCATCCTCCAACATTCACCTCAAGGGTGTGTGTTGTGCATAAATTATGATAATTTAGTACTCCGTACCATGTAAATTCTTCGACATGAAACTCTTTCACCTAGTTCTTTCACATATGTACCTCGATATTGGCAACTCTTTAATGGTAGTAATTTGCATCTTAATTTAGTAATGAAAACTAAAGTTCGTAATTTCTTTTATACATTACCATAAAATGCGTAAGAATTTCCTTTATCCTTCATAGTTTTGCTTTTAATTGTCTCAACTTATTGATTAATTGCTATAGTTTGATCTTTGGCACATAGGAGCCATGCCAATTTCTGGCACAAACAAAACTAGGAAGAAAGACTAGTAGAAAACTCAAACGAAAATGGATTCTTATTAAGTCCATAGTCGGTCTGAAAAATTTTAACAAAATCTTTCGCATATTTGTCAGTTTGTGGCTAAAATTTATTCAAAACCTCTATGCTAGCAAATAAAGAAGGATCATTATCACATCCACATCGTAGTAAAAAATATCTCATCAATTCAACTTTGGATTGGTGATATATGGATGAATATGATTGCATAATTATTTCTATGTATACATATCATCAATGGTGAATGAGAAAAACGTTTAATCTAATAAAAATCCATTAATGAACAAAATGAAGAAATAACTATGCCATGGGTCCCACAGGATACTTAGGGTGCGTTTGATAACATTTCGTTTAAAAATTGTTTAAAACGAAAAATAGAAAAAAGTATTTCTCCTTCAGGGAACAATTTTTGAACAAAAAAAAACGCGTTTGGTAAAATCTGTTCAGAAATATAAAAAGAATAGAAACACGTTTGGTAAATTTGTATAATTTTTTTATTTCTTTTAATTTTTCTATTTTCTTTCTTTTTTTCTTATTTATTTTTCTTTTTTTTTCTTATTTATTTTTCCTTTTTTCTTTTTTTCTTCTTTTGGCCGGTCGCCGGCATCGGCCATGGCCGGTGATTGGTTGACAAGGGCCGGCGGCCTCGCCCAACCACGGCGAGGCTCGCCGGCCCCGGCGAGGTCGAGCCTCGCCGTAGCCGGGCGAGGCTTGGCCTCGCCTTGGCTGGGCAAGATCAAGCTTGCCCGGGCCGGCGCGAGGTCGGCCTCGCCGGGGGCCGGCGACGCTCGGCCTCGCCGGGGCCGACGATGCTCCGACGAGGTCGCCGGCCCTCGGCGGCATCGTCGGCCCTCGATGGCCGGTCGCCGGCCATGGCCGAGGCCGGCGACCGGCCAAAGAAAAAAGAAAGAAAAAAGAAGAAAAAAAGAAGAAGAAAAAAGAGAGAAGAAAATGGAAAAGAGAGAAAAAGTGTTCTTAAATTTTGTTCCAGAAACAAGAAACAAAATTTTTTTGTTTCTTATTTTTGTTCCAGATGTGTTTCTAGGAAAAAAAAATAGATTTGAAACAAAAACGCAAACAAACGCGTTTATGTTCCTTTTTTGTTCCAGGAACAAAAAAAAAAAAAACTGTTTTTAAACTGAAAAAAGAAATGAAAACAAACAGCCCTCACTGAATTGTGGCAGATTGCTATTTGCCAGCAAAAGCATAATTTTAGAATCACGAGTGGTGTCATCAAAATCGAACGTTAATAACAAAAAGTTTCTACATGACGTGAATCTAGAAGTCGATGGGATGTTAATCAGATGCCTTTAGGAATCTCTTTGTGATTGATTACCCAAAATTTATCTTTTTTTGGCTTAGTCTCTCATCTCACATAAAGGAGGAAAAAAATGACTTTTTAAATAAGAACCCAGATCCAAACTAAGATATTTTATTTCTCGACGAAGTGAAAACTTAACTTAAAACCTATTTGATAACTCTAAGAGGGGCCGAAGAATAATTTATTCAACATTTAATAAAACTAAGCACATTTAATAATTATAAGTAGCTCTGACATAAAAGATTCAATCAAGCCTAAAGAAATACTTAATTCACCGATGAAATTATTTTAATCTATATAATGGAGAAGGCATTCGGATAGGAGATAAAATCTCGTCTATTACACTGTTAAAAGCCCTAAAACTACTAATAATATTCACAATTTCAAATTTGGCAAAATCACGAAAAATTTACGACATAATAATGTTGACATATAAATTTATTTATAATTTATATTATAATATTCTGAAATAGGATTTTTTAAGAAAGATATGCACTTCTTGATTGTTCTTATCAAGATCAAAATGTTGAATCAAATCAATATCTCTCTCTCTCTCTCTCTCACTCAGAAAGTGGGTGTTGAGAGTTGACCTTTATGGTGAAGAGAAGCCAGCATTTGGATTGTATTTTGCCCCAACTATAGGGCAAAATGTAGGTGCTCGAGTGGTGCGATGTCATTATCCTTGAGCATTATAGAGAATGTGACACCATATCTGCACAAAAGATCTTTGCAAATTATTTATTAAATATATTCGAAAACCTTTCCTCCCAAAATCATCTTCTGCTGCAAATCTTTCCTATGGGAGACGAATTTCTGGACTTGATTTTAGAAATATTATTTCGATAGAAATCAGAAACTTTACTCCTTTTTCGGTAGATGTGAAATGTGAAAGATGCGTTAGAGTTAAATATCAATGGAACATTGTCTATTGCGTCGGCTATCAGCCAGATGCCATGACGCGTAAGATGAAAACTTGAACTAGACTAAAGTAATTGACGGAAGGTCAACACAACTCAGCCATCGCTCCCCCGTCAATGCTAAAACCTCTTTCATGCAGCTTAGAAGCTATAGAAGCAAGCTCACATGTCGGCCCTAGCACTATCTAGATTCAATATTTCCAATTCAACACCGGTCACACTCGACGCATGTCGCATTCTCGATGGTTCTCAAACACTAGTGTCACGGCACTACTGAATCACCTAATATTTTCTCAAACTGGAGCTGAAAAGAACTCTAAATGTATACTCAAGAAAGTCAAAATTCAAATCGCGAATTGTTCGTTGGGACAAATCCATGGGTCAATTCATTCTTTGAATTTTGATCCGATCAGATTCATATAAATCGATGGAGAATATAAAAATAGCTCAGTACTATTGTTCATATTTAATTTTGATCATCGTATCTGGTCACGTGATTAATCCTCAATCAGGATTTTGGAACCATCCTTCCATTACCGTTCTAATGTTGACAGAAAATATATATATTTGGTGAATATCAACGGAAAATATTGACTAGGCATTGGAGTTGAAATTGATGTTGAACCCGTAGCGTCGACGTGGAATAAATAATAAAAAGGGAAAAAGCCACCAAAAAATCCCAAACTTTGTCTAGAGTGACAAATTTACCCAAAACTTTTTTTGTGACACAAAAAAACTCCAAATTTTATCAACCGTGACACATTTATCCCAAACTTTTTTTCGTAACAAAAAAAAACCATAAACTTGTATCCGCGTAGTATATTTACCCCAAATTATAAGGCATTTTCATCTTTATTTATTATTTATTTTTTTATTTTATTTCTTTCTTTCTTTTTTCTTCTTCTTCTCTCTTCCCTCCGCCGGCCATGGTGGAGGGAAGCTAGACTCAGGCTAGGGCTGCCCTCGCCGGCGTCGAGCGAGGGTATTCCTCGCTAGATCTGGCCAGGTGAATTGGACAAATGTTTCAGCAATTTTTGTGGAAAGGCCCGGCAATGGGCCCTGGAGGTGCTAAGGTCTCTTGGTGTGATGTTTGTCAGGCTTGGGTATTAGAACTCTTCGGGAGAATAATATCGCTTCTATGCTTAAGCACATTTGGATTCTCTTCTTTGATAAGGAATCCCTTTGGTGCAAATGGATCCATTCTACTTTCTTAAAGCGGAAAAACTTTTGGGTTGTCCCGTGTCCTACTCATTGCTCTTGGGCGTGGAGAAAGATATTAAACTTGCAAGAACATTTCCAGCAATACTTCAAGTGGAATATTGGGAATGGACGATCGGTTTCTTTTTGGTTCGACCCATGGCACCCAAATGGCCCTTTATACAGGATCTTCTCCAACCAAGATATATACCACTCCGGTATCTCCCGACTAGCGACGGTTGCTGAAGGCTTTACCATGCCCATGGGCTGGTACGTGATCAACATCTTGGCCAATTGGTGGAATCCCCTCCTGGTGTTTAACCAAGAAGATGATTGCTTTCATTGGCTGCCCCAGCCCTCTGGTCGTTTTTCCTCCGCCTCTGCTTGGGAGTTGATTCGGCCAAAGGGCAATGCTGTCACTTGGGCCTCCTTTATTTGGAGCACTTCCTTGCCCCCAAGATATCAAACTCATCTTTGGCTTATTACTCGCAACCGGCTGCCAACTCAGGTGTTGCTTATCTCTCATGGTAGAATTTTGCCTACCAACTGCCCCCTTTGCTCGTGTAGACCGGATTCTGTGGATCACTTGTTCTTTGCTTGTCACATTTCGAGTACCCTTGTTTCTTTTTGGGCAGCAAAATTTAACCTTGTTTGGCAAAACAAGCAGTGGATGGAGAATCTTGTATGGGCATCCAAGCAGTTTGTGGGTAAAAGCTTTTATCAAACTATGGCTCACTTTAGTTTTGGTGCGATGTGCTACATCATATGGAAAGAGCGTAACAATGTGCTTTTTCGCAATCAAACCCTTTTTCTTCTGTCGATGAAGATGCACCTCCAAAAGGCGATTAAAGATAAAGCTATGACGTTTAAGCATGTTGCTGACATTCCAAAGAATAGAAAACTTCAACAGAGCTGGGATCTTCATCCTTCTATCTTTGATTGATGGTAGTTCTTTAGTTTGTTTTTAGTCTTCCTTTCTTTCTTTTCGTTGTTTGTTCTGTTTGTTGGGAACCACGGTACCCCTACACTCGCTTAGACTCCTGTCTTCTTGAGTGTTTGTTTTTTGTTGGTGCCGGGCCTCCCCCCCTTGTATTCTTCTTCGCAAAATCTATACTATTCTTACCTTTACCAAAAAAAAAAAAAAAAAAATGTTAGGTGCTCCAGTAGTGCGATGTCATTATGCTTGAGCACCATTGAAAATGTGACGAATTTGCAAAGCTCTTTTGCAAAGCTCTGCACAAAAGAGCTTTGCAAATTATTTATTAAATATATTCGAAAACCTTTCCTCCCAAAACCATCTTCTGCTGCAAATCTTTCCCATGGGAGACGAATTTCTGGACTTGATTTTGGAAATATTTTTTCGATAGAAATCTAAAATTTTGCTCCATTTGTGGTAGATGTGAAATGTGAAAGATGCTTTAGAGTTAAATATCAATGGAACAGTGTCAATTGCTTCGGCTAGCAGCTAGATGTCATAACGTGTAAGATGAAAACTTGAACTAGACTCAAGTAATTGAAGAACAGTCAACACAACTCAGCTATCGCTCCACCGCCAATTCTAAAGCCTCTTTCGTGCAGCTTAGGAGCCATAGAAACAAGCTCACATGTCGGCCTCAGTACTATTTAGATTCAATATTTCCAATTCAATGCCGATCCCACTTGACGCACGTCGCATTCTCGATGGTGCTCAGACACTAGTGTCACGGCACTGCCGAGGCACCTAATGTTTTCTCGAATTGGAGCTGAAAAGAGCTCTAACCGATACTTGAGAAAGTCAAAATTCAAATTGCAGTTTGTTTAGTGAGACAAATCCATGGGTCAATTCCTTCTTTGAATTTTGGTCCGGTTAAATTCATATAAAATGATGGAGAATTACAAAAATAGCTTTGTACTATTGTCCATATTCAATTTTGGTCCTAGTATCTTGTCATGTGATTAATCCCCAATCACGATTTTAGGACGATCCTTCCTGTGAGATTTTGGTGGAGATACTGCCAACTGTTCTAAAAACTGAATTATTAGATGAAGTCACAGTTTATTATTTAGTTATTCTATCACTCAACCTCATGCTTAGTTTGGTTTTTTTTATTAGTACTAAGCGTTGAAATATGTAACTAGGGAGGCAATTGGAGTTCTGGAAAGATTCGAACTTAGAACGTCCAGCTCTTATATAATGTGAGATTTTGGTGTGACCACTGTCAACTATTTTAAAAACTTAAGCTATTAGATAAATGTGTGGTTTATTATTTAATTATTCTATTATTACCATTACCGTTCTAATGTTGACAGAAAATACTGACTAGGCATTAGAGTTGAAATTGGTATTGAACATGTGGCGTTGACGTGGAATAAAAAAAATTGAGGAGAAGTTACAAAACTGGTCCCTATACTATTGCCCATGTTCAATTTTGTGATGAGTTTGGTTAATAAGCTTAATTTTTTATCCTCAAGGTAAATTTTGTTTTTCCATCCAAATGCGGATAGAATTTGCTGACTGTGAGCGTTGGAGATCGCTATGTGGTGTCTATATGGAATGACAATGAAAAAAATTGATGATTGGCTCCATCTGCTTCCCTAAAAATAAATAATTTATTTATTTTTATAAAAATGGTCACTTCTATTGTTTATAAAAATGAATAAACGAAAAACATTTTAATCTTCCATGAAAATATTTAAAAATAAATTGTTATCGATAATGAAAATATTTTCTATTAACTAATTATTTCAAGCAATATAAGCGATCTTTTTTAAGTACTACATTTCAAATAATTTATTTTCCGCGAAACAAATAGAGTCTATAGTCTAAAATGGTTCAAATTTGTTTGGTCCTTAGAGGCCAAGTTCCTGACAAGCAATACTCAAGTAACCACCTATGGAGAATTACTACTAGGTCATTGATTTACAAAACAAACTATAAATGTCTGACTCTCTATGTTAATTTTTAACTCCTAGCCTTTCTGTTTGTAATTGGACAAATAAAAACGAAATTTGTCTGAAATTTATGATGGCGGGTTAGTTTAGAGCCCAAATCTTTAAAAAAAAAAAAAAAAAAAAAAAAATTGAAGTACAAGGGCCGAAATATATGTCCACGAAACAAATAGAGCCTTCAGCCTAGAATGGTTCAAATTTGTTTGGTCCTTAGAGGCCAAGTTCCTGAAAAGCAATACTCAAGTAACCATCTATGGAGAATTACTACTAGGTTACTGATTTACTAAACAAACTATAAATGTCTGACTCTCTATGTTAATCTTTAACACCTAGCCTTTCTGTTTGTAATTGGACAAATAAAAACGAAATTTGTCTGAAATTTATGATGGCGGGTTAGTTTAGAGCCCAATTTGTTAAAAAATAAAGTACAAGAGCCAAAATTGAATATGCCCTATTGATTTGTTTATCGCAAGTTAGTGCCACGTGTTTATATCCTTTGCTAATTTAGCATTTTCCATCCATATTTGGATGAAAATACACAATGTGTCCAGAAATTGATGGGAGATTAGTTTAGGGACCAAACTTGTCCCGAGAGCAATTAAGGGGACCAAAATTGATTATGTGCAATAAATACAAGGACCATCTTTTACAGAAAATTACTGTGCTCTTTGGTGTTATGTTGTATTAAAGTTGCATAGTGATATGTTGTAACTTATATGTTTAGTAATATTAGATAAAATAACATGAGCTCTTTGATGTGTTGCTAAAACAGCGGAGCGTCGAAGTTGAGATACTTGACAAATACCTTGCAAACTTATAGCGAAGACTAATTAAAAGGTGAGCGGCCATTACCCCCATACTTTCTAAACTTATGCTTAAGCCACAAATGTTGAAAATGTTATAAGCAATATCCATAAGCCATGGCACACTCAAATTTTTTAAATTTCTTGAAATTCAAAAGTTTGAGTACATTGAGGAATGTTTAGTGAAAGACTTCATATAAGACTTGTATCTTGCACCAATACTGCTTCTAATTAGGAATTGTGAGGTGAAGACTGATACTATTTTTAACTTGCAATATAACTTCCTTTGGTGTAATTAAGGAAAAAAATATTGCAAATGTTATAACTTTTATAGGATGCTTAATTTGGAGCCACAACTATTTAATTGATCACTTGAGTGACATAACTTTTAAAAAACGTTCACCACAAGCATTATAAATTTAAATACCTCGTCGGATTTTCTAACGTTTAGATGATCAATCGAAAAATTATGGCATTTAAGTGAACTTTTTTTTATTTTTTAAAAAAAGTTTTGGGATTAGGATGATTGATTGAAAAAGTTATGACATCAAAGTGAGTACCTTATAAAAGTTATGACATTTGTAGTATCTTTTTTTTTCTCTATAATTGGAAAAGATTATATTTGCGAATAAATCTATTGTTATTTTGGCAACATTAACTTTTGACGGTTCACATTCTATATAGTCTCTTCAAAGAGTTTTGAGAAAATAATTATAATGTCTTTATTTATGCAGACGTCAACCATGATAGTAATAGATTAACTCAGATTGGTTTACGTTCTTTTCGAATCAACCACTTTTGATATGGTATGACTATTTTCACGTGCTAATTGTCTCCAAACACAATTGTTCTCATTGAAGTGACCAATTATCCTCATACATACAACCTAAATTTTCTCTCCCCTGAATGTTTGCCAGAGTCGTGCCTTTTTGTGCAAAATCATAGCATCCCATTATCATCATATCTGTTTTTTTCTTCTTCTTTTTTCCGTGGTTTAGCGATAATGATGTTTAAGCCCGCTTTGGTGCATCTAAATTAGTCCTACTTTTCGGACGATTTAAAGGATGCACTTCCCCCACATTGATCTGATGTATTGAGGGTTTTGCTCATTTAGCTCTTCCATTAAAGAATTGAATCCAAGACCATGAGGAGAGGAAGTTAATCCTTTGCGATGTAAAGCCAACACCTTGTTTGTTCTCATTATGTCTTTTAAATACCGCGATCTCGCTGTGATAGCAAGGGGAAAAAGGAAAAAATTTCTGTCTTTACGAACTCACCCTTCTAATGTCCCCAACAAGGGACGGATCTAAAAATATTTTTGCTTTTATGAGCCAAACATGATAGGAAAATCTACAGTTTCATTAGTATTAAAAGTTCAGTAGCAAATCAACATCACGTCACATGATTTATGCAAATAATTAATTGCACTGCTAGAAAAATTCAACTCAAAAGGTTAAACAGATAAATGGATGGAGACTTAAATATAGGGCCTATTGAAATCCAATGCTTTAATATCCTGTATTAGGTACAAATCAGAGGGGAGCATGAATATGCAAACTAAATCGAGATGGAACCTGACTCGGATATCTTGTTCAAAAGTTTAACCCAATATTAATTAAAAAAACTTAAGCTAATAGATGACGGGACAATACATTAACACACTCAAATTCTATAAAAGTCCAATTGTAATTAAGTGCGTCTATACTGTCTTATTAAGAAAAAGTGAGACTGAAATTGAGGGAAATGCTCGTGTGCATTTTTTTTTTT
Source organism: Eucalyptus virginea (assembly GCA_014182375.1). NCBI lineage: Eukaryota > Viridiplantae > Streptophyta > Magnoliopsida > Myrtales > Myrtaceae > Eucalyptus > Eucalyptus virginea. The sequence continues at coordinate 33,372,491 of CM024516.1, read as the reverse complement.
TTTTCCGCAAGAGATTGTGACTTTAGGATCCTTCATCGTGTACTGGTTTGATGAAAAATCTTCGGTGTTTTCCAATTATATAAGTAATCTGACCTCTATGGTAGGATATTTATCTATTTTGATATTAATTTAAGTTGACATGTGGACACAAGTAACCGAAATGTTAGTAAACGACTTTACGGCGGCCACGCTAGTTTAACCAAGCTTTTGATGGAATGGATATCTATCTAACACGGCGAAAAAATGAAGCTACTCGGTCCACTTGCTTTACTTATTCAAATCAAGCAACATTGTCATGGATCGACATGCATGACACTTAAGGGAACGATGCATACATAGGTAAACTCACAAAAAGACAGCTATTTTTCTATTATACCGGGGAAAGGTTATAGTAATTGATTTAAACAATTATAATATATGATGTGTGCGTGGGCGAGTGATACTGAGAATAAGGAATTTTTTGGGTAATGTGTTTGGACAGGTATTTGTGAGGATGGTTGTTGATGGGTAAAATGCAAATGTAGGATATAATACAATCGCCAAGGCCTAAGAGATAGATCGCCAACCAAGGATGAAGATTGAGATTGACGAAATTCACCACCGAGGCTTAAAGTACAAGCCACCCATCGAGGACATGGGACTTGAAGAAAGAAGCTCACCAACAAGGCTTAAAAGAAAAACCACCAACCGAGGATAAGGTGTTTCTTGGCTCACCACCAAGGAGTAATTTAGTCTCCAAAGATAAAGCAGCCAAAATAGGAGTTATCTACTCTCCAAAAACTTACATCCCTTTGTTTCAGGTTTCTGTGCACTAAATTTCACAAAATTCAAAAACCATTTAAGTCAGTTCTCAGTCTTAGTTTCACAACAAGGTAACTTAATATACCATAACTGCCAGCATAGCAAAGAGATAATTGCACCCATAATCCTCAACAAAGTCATGTCCTATAAGCTCTGGAAGCCACTGGAATTTCGTTAAATACTCATAAGCAAAGTCGAACCATGACTTTCTTTTCATTAGGCTGCAGAGAAGTGGCAGCTTGGGACAAGAATAGTATATTATTGTTTATGCAGGAGTACTTATTTATTGATTTTTGTGCAATGAAAGAGTGCATTGCAACCAAGTAAATATGAAGAACTATGGTACCTGGTACCAAACATGAGGGATGTCGATAACAAGAATATTTTCAGGATGAAGATGGATATGGATATTGTTCTCCTTTTGCAATGTAGACAGGCAATGCAATCTTTCCGAGATGCCAGATTGTTGCAGAAGAAATGGTCTTTACTTGATCATGCTGCTTTGAGATGATGCTAGAGAGTTTTTGTTTCTTTACAAGAAAATCGAAGAAGAAACAGTACAAGCATGTAAAAAGTCATCAAGAGACCAATATGAGATGACATGCCTTCTCCAAGCTGGAGGAGAGGAAATCAAACAAATCACCAAGTCGTCATAGTTGTCATAGAGCAGGTCATCCTTGGACTTGAGAAGTGGAAAATAGATTCATCTTCCCAAGACCTGGCAATCTGCAGGGAAACGTGCTGAACAAACTAAATATTGGGTCAAACATTTTCATCTATAAATAGAGATCATGTTGCCATGCAAGTCCTCACTCCTCCCTCAAGCAATACCAGTCTGTGCAAGGATCAGAACTTGTGGTGAAGGCCGTAACTCCTGTCCACAACCACAATGAAGTTTCTTCCCACTAGCTTTTTCATCTTGGCTTTGGCAACTGCCATTGCTTTAGCTTACGACCCAAGTCCTCTTCAGGACATATGCGTGGCCACCAATAACCTGGACTCTGGAGGTTCGTCCTCGATTCTGTGCATTATTCATTTTTTTCATATCTCACTTATGATGCCGAAACTATAACATGGATTCTTTTTCTTATGTAGTATTTGTGAACGGAAGGTTCTGCAAGGACCCGAATCAAGCCACAGCTGATGATTTCCTCTTTATGGGGTTGAGGAATCCAGGAAACACAGCAAATCCGCTCGGATCAAAAGTCACACAGGCTTTCGTCAACCAATTTCCGGGAGTCAACACTCTTGGAGTATCCATGGCTCGCATTGACTTCGCTCCTGGCGGCCTAAATCCTCCCCACTTTCACCCTCGTGGTAGCGAGGTTCAGTTTGTGGCGGAGGGTATGCTACTTGCTGGCTTTGTCACATCCAACCAATTAAACAACACTTTCTTCACCAAAGTATTGTACAAGGGGGACATATTTGCATTCCCTATTGGTCTCATTCACTTCCAGTTAAAAATCGGAAACACAAACGCACTGGCCTTTTCCAGTTTTAGCAGCCAGAACCCTGGAATCATCACCGTTGCTAATGCTGTCTTTGGAGCGAAGCCACCCATCTCTGTTGATGTTCTCACCAAGGCCTTCCAATTGGACAAGAAGGTTGTTGACTACCTCCAGGCGCAATTTTGGTACGACAACAACTAAGTGAATTTACCAGAAGTTACACAAAATAGTAGATCCATCGGACTTGCAAAATTAATATTATTCCATAGGTGTTTGCTTTAGACACATAATTAAAATATGTACCTTTTGTGTATGACTTATTTCGAATAAAAAATTGTTACCTCTCTCTCTCTCTTGTAATGTGATGAGGATAACCGGATTCATGCCTCAACCAAATGTCTGTGCAATCAGTGTGCAATAACATTAAGCTATGTAGAATTCAGAACTTGGAAGAATGTTGTCTGACGTTAAATATTGCTTCCCCATCAAAAGAATGTGCTATTCTAATTCATATAGTCCGACGAGTGGGTTAAGAGAGTGTTTGAAGAAATCACTAGGGTGGTCATTTATACGTGCCGCCCTCTGGTGGACAAAAAGAAAAAGAACAGCTGTAGTTTCCATCAATATCCTTAAAAAAAAAAGTTGCAGTATAAGAGGTCAATTTTTTTAATAGTGAGTTCAAGTTTGATAAATTACAGTTGATGACATATCTCATTTTGTCATCAACGAACTGAATTCTGTAGATAGCTTTTCTTTATCACTAGTATGGCCAAAAGAAAAATCTTTCCTGCAGTCATTTTCCATCTACAGTCGAAATGCCTGGTCAAAAGCTCATCAATTCAGCTGGATGATTATTTCCAAAAGTGTCGTGGCTTCCGATATGTTTCATGAATGGGTATGCATGGTCAAAGTCAAAACCTTGAAAAAGGTATGTATGGCAATGATCTCTTTATTGAAGCAATCAGTATCATAATCTCAAAAAGACCATCAATGCATATAGCAGGGGAATGCAGAGACACGAGCGTGTTACTTCTTATGCATTGATTTTGACAATTTCCAAAAGAACTAGTAACTTAGCATGGAAGGATTGAAGACTCTATATGGCCATTGTACAGAGAACAAACTTAAGAAAATTCATGAAGATGGACACGAGTTTGATGAAATCGCCGTGTAATTCCTGCTAACTATGCAGACGAAAATGTCTAGATCACATGCAGATAGAGCAGAATAAATTCAATAAAAATAATCTTAACAATCTTGAGCCAGACCCCAAAGGAGTACTCAAGAACTGTCATAGTGAAGATGATCGTCTGCTTAAAGTGAAATGATTATTTGCGTTTGGTGCATGGAAGTGCGTTCAGTTCTCAGATAACTCGGATGTTATAACTTAGGGAAAATTCCAAATAAAAACCTGAAGTGGATCTATTTTCTCAAATAAAGATCCAAAGTGAACTTTGTGTCAAATAATGAGCTAAAGTGGACCCATTGTTTCAAATAAGGACCCGGAGTGAATTTTGTGTCAAATAAGAACCTGAAGTGATCAAGTTAATCTCTATTAAGGACCTTAGCTTGTTGGCAGACATTTTCCGGCGATTAAAATATGGGCAATTTTTTCAGAAATTTATGATTGGAAAAAAAGGGAAAATTCTAAATTAATTAAGTTTAGGCTATTCATTTAGATGTTTACGTTTTCTTCTTTCTTCTCCCCCGCTACTCCTCAACCAAATCGCTGCCCGGTCATCGTTGCGACTTGATTCTCGTCGCTCCTCACATTGCTTGACCAGTGGAGAATTTGGGTCTCCACAAACAAACAAAGAAGCATATGGTTTTCTTCTTGTTTTTGAATTTGTGCTTCAACCGGTGAAGAACTTGGATCTTCGACTTTGTGGAGGATGGGTACAAGGAATGGGGAGAACTTCAGTCTTTGACTTCGTAGAGGATGGGTACAAAGAACAGGGAGACCATAGAAAAGGGTTTCTTTGTTTCTGTTTTATGATTTGTTGATTTTCCCTAGATTTTTTTTGGACAAAATTGCCCAAACTCCGGTCGTCGGAAATAGGGGTGATCGGTTCCCGGTCCGGTCCGGTTCCACCCAAGAACTGGGAACCCGACCGGGAGGACCGGTTCCCACTTTTCTGGACCGTGGACCGGACCGGCTGTCTTGGAACCGAGAACCGGACCCGACCAACCAGTCCGGTCCGGTTCCAATGAACCATCACTTGTTTTCATTTCATTTAACAAAAAAAATAAATAGTAATTACTAGTCGACGGGACCGGCGCGGTCTACGCCTAGGTCGACCCGAGCGGGTTCATAGCCATGTACCAGAACGGCAGCGTCCCGGTCGACGTCGAGGCCTTCAACAGCTTCCAGAAGTCGATTGACTCCTTCCTCCTCCTTCGGCTGGAATCGGACGGTGTGAGGCGAGATGTTGCGGCAAGGCACTCCGAGGAGGAAGAGAGCTGAGCGTCCGAGGCACTCGGAGGAAGAGAGCCGAGCGTTGGTGTGAGTGGGGCGTGAGGTGAGGCGTTGGGGGCGTCGGGCAAGGCGTCGAGCGAGCAAGGGGTAGGGTTACGGTTTTGAGATTGAGAGGGAAAGAGTCGAGATAGACAAAGTGAGAATTGCCGCTGAAGTGAATTAGGTTGTAAAATTTGGGGAAAGGGAGGTTGATGTGATGGTTACTTTGTATATGAGAGCAGAAACTAAAAAAATAAACGAGGGGTTTAGGCTGTTTCGGTTGCAAGAGGGAAAAGGAAAATAAGAATTGTAAAATTGAAAAACTAATGTGACTCTTACTGTAGAGTGTAAAGAAACGCAAAAAAGGGGTTAGCTTTGAGGAAAAATGAATATGGTAATGGGTATTGTAAATTAGTTTAGAAACTAATATATATTTATATATATATATATATATATATATATATATATATATATATAAATGATCGGTCCGGTCCGGTCGGTCCGGTTCTAACCCCCAAACCGGGAACCGGACCAACCGGTCACCGGTTCCAAAAATAGGAACCTAAGACCGGACCGAGACCCTCTAGAACCGCCCGAAACCGACCGGTCCGGTCCGGTCCGGCCGGTTCCCGGTTCGGGCGGTTTCCGTTGCACACCCCTAGTCGGAAATGTCACATGCTTGATAGCCAGCGAATATTTGACTGACCAACAAGCTCAAGTCCTTATTTAGAATTGATTTAACTACTTCGCATCCTTATTTGAGACAATTGGTCCACTTTAAGTTTTTATCTGACACAAAGTTCATTTCGGGTCCTTATTTGAAAAAAATGATCTACTTCGAGTTCTTATTTAGAATTTTCCCTATAACAAGTCTCCAACTATTCCCTCCATTGGTGTTATTATAGTTCACTATTTTGCTTTGAATTTAATAGCGTCCAATCATGCACCACTTTCCATGTATATGTCAGGCTTCAATCGGACGAAAATTTCCTACAATGCATTTATGAAACGAAATTACAGATTACATCTTATTTCATCAAGTCTGAAGCTCGACTAGTCCCTCCATTCGTGTTATTTCTTCTCGCTCTGGTCGCACGGAAGCTTGGAGAAGGGAAAATTACAGATTACGTCACATTTCAAGAACCTTAATGTAGATGGTTGGTGCGGGTGGAGAATGGAGAGCACGGGATTAATTAGAAAAATTCAGTATATGCACTAAATACTCCTGGGAGAGGGAATTAGAAACAGAAGATCCAATGAAGGATGCAGTGTTTTTTAAGGAGGTGAACACTAGACTTTTGACTAAGTGACCTAACGTGTATGGTAGAAAGTGACCATTATCTAACCCCTTTTATCAGTTCTGCCCCTTCTTCTGCAATTTCCTATATGTCAGTCTCATTAGCAGAACTCCAAAACTTACCTTCTTCTTTTCTGTGTTATTGGCTATTCATTCAAAAAGCAAAAAACGAAAAGAAATTCAATTTTCAGAAAGTTTAGCTAAAAAAAGGTCAAATACTCAATTTAGAGCTTTCCAATCACCTAATCTAATCTAGTTATAAATTGAGTTCATTTTTTAATGCCCTTTTTGAAGTTACCTGTTTATGGAACCATCAAACCTTTTGTCCCAACTTTGAGGAGTCAAATCCTATTCCTCTCAACGATCATTTCCATTGGATGTACCCCCAGAATTTATATGTAGAAAGCCTGCAGGACACCAAGGGAAAACATTTTCGTATATTTGAGACCTAGTGATTTGTCTTCGAAGTTGAAGTTTCTTATTTTACTTCGGTAATCTAAATAGATTGATAATCTATTAGGCAACCGTATTGCTACATCATATGCCTAGCAGACAAAGCAATGCTAGAGGCACTGAAAATTCTTATTGTAATATTCTTACAATGTTTCTGTGATAAATCTCGATTTTGTTTAGAAATAGTAGGGTATTCATGTTTTGGTGATTGATAAATTGTGTGAGTTTAAACATCAAATAGGATATGGTGACTGATGAATGGTGGAAATTGTGGAAATTGTGGAAATTGTTGACCTCAGCAGTGGGCAATGGGTAGTAATCTGTATTGCTTTGCTAAGAAATGACAGTAATTTGTCTTGACCAGAAGATTAGGCGCCATTGACAAAATCTGATTATTCCCATGATATTACTCCCGCAATCTATCTAAAGAAAGCTGTAGCGCACCAAGGGGAACACTTCCATAAATGAGATTTAGCGATTTGTCGCCAAAATTGAAGTGTCTTATCTTATTTGTCACGCCCCGATCCTCGAGCGCGTGCCCATCGTCAGTGGTCGATAAAATTTTGCAACTTCTCAGGATGAGTCGCCAACCCTTTCATTTTATTACACATGCAGAAGCGAATAACAAATCCCCTAACAGTAACCATCTCGAGATAGAAAAGCACGACGATAGATTCACAAACAAAACATGCTTTTATATACACACTGAGTCATGTAAAAAAAGTCTACAACCAAAAGACTTCAAAAGGCCGACTCTCAAAAGAAGCTATCCTAACTAACTTATACTTCAGGTCCTCTTAGCTCGGCTCTAGATCCACCACTCCATGGCCCTGAAAAGAATTGAGCCCACGACGGGGTGAGATATAAATCTTAGCGAGTTCACACTCTAAACCCCAATTAGGAGGATAATATACTTAGAGACGTCCTAATCACACAATCATACAACCACAGAGACTTACATTTGCCTCAGTTTCTTCCTACATAGTAGTACAATTCATATATCACATATATGCACTAACAACACTCGACCCAAAGGAGCGTCTCAAATCACATCTCCGTCAATCACCACATCTTAGTCAATCATGCATTCCAATTGATCACGGTCACATAGGTATGACCTATCGTACATTTTAATTGATTGCGGCTACATAGGCACGATCTAACCATCACAAAGCGGACCTATCCGTCACATGGTGGATCTAACCGTCACACAGTGAATTTAACTAACACACAGCAGATCTATTCATCACATAGTGGACCTATCGTCACATAGCGGATGTAACCGTCACACAACAGATTTAATTGACACACAAGGGATCTATCCGTCACATAGCGGATCCATCTGTCACACAGCTAGGCGTCATCTCATCCCATCGAGCACAACAACGTCGACCTCAAGACAGCTTTCCTCATAAAAGTATCGTTCACCCGACACACAGCGGGTGACGAATTCTCTTAATCAACACACAATTACCCAATCCCGGCCAAGGACATTGTGCTTTGCACTTAAATTCCTCAATTAAAATAATGTCTTGGCCTATTTTCTTCATATTAAAAATATCCCGATTAAAATAATCGTGTGTGGGTACACGGTCGGCTTGAGCCAAAAATATAATATCTTTCTTTTGGAAAATCCCACTATTTAATATAGTCCATAAGAACATTTTTAGCTCTAAATAGAATAGAAATAGATAATTGAGGGCTTGTTATTCAACAGTATAACATGACTTATATACATGTGTCAACCAATATCCATATTCATAGATATCTATATATGATCTTATCTATGGAGATTCATCCGAATTTTTTGAATCTGAATGAATATTAGTGAAGTGAGTTACAAAAAGATAATGCGGATATATAGAAATTCGATATTCTATATAAAGTGGGTTGCTTGGGACTCGAACCCGGAACTAGTCGGATGGAGTTGTTAAAATATGTAACAAAAGTCTCTCCCCAAACCGTGCTTGCATTTTTCATTGCACACGGCTTTCCCTATGTATACATTGAAAACTCAATGTCTTCCCTAGAAATGACTAAGAAAAATGGAATATTCAGTCGATCAACCCTAACTTAACTCTTACTACATAAATATTTCATAAAGTATTTTCTAATTAATTATTGGAATTACTTAATTTTGGGATAATTACCCAAAATTCCAACTTTCACTTAATTTGCACAATGCAGCATTCAATTAAATAAATCAAGCACACCATTGCAATCAGCACGAAATTTTGATCACCGGCTATTCCGGTATAATTTCTGGAAAATAATAAATAATTAAATAATTACCAAAATAATTAAATAAATGCTTTTAATTACCAAAAATAGAAACCTAGGCCGGAAACACCTAATTAAATACCGAAACGGGCCCGGAAAATTTCTGAACCTATCTAGATAAATAATACAATCTATCTAGTTTCTAATTTAGCCATTCTAGCCACCTAACAGGCAATAACGAATAATTAAATCACTAATCTAATCTAACTAATCACCTAATCCCTAATTAACTTAAACTAAACACCACTTAAACGTCATTAACATCCTAAGTAGAGTTTAGTGCATAAACTCGCCGGATTAGCACAAAAACCAGTTCACCACGACGGCTGCCGAAACTCGAGCTCACGGCGATGCCAACGGGAGCTCGAGAGGACCCGAAAAAGCCTAATAAATCTCAACCCAAGCTGAGATTTGTTCTTGAGATGGGCTGGACCGAAAGTTGGGCTGAGTTGCGGGCTGGGCTGAACTCAACTGACGGGCTAGAAAATCGCGAACTGCTGGGCTTGATTTTGGCTAAACTGCAGGCTGGGCTTGCGGCTCGTGAAATTCGCTGGCGTGGGCATGCAGCAGGGCTTCGAGTGGGCTGGAACATGCGGGCCGCGAGCGTGAAGGCAGGAAGTGTCGACCGCTGGCAGCTGACTTCGTGCAAGGGCGGTGGACGCTTGAGGGACGCGCGGCAGAAGCTAGGGAAAATCGGTGGAGTCAACGAAGGGGAGAGAACTCGCGGGTGGTTGACTCGGTGGGGACGGCTGCACGTGGAATGGCGAAGACGCAGGGGAAATGAGCAGAGAGAAATGACGTGGAGAGGGGCGCTGCTGGAGAGAGACACGGACGAAGGAGCTGCTTGGGGGAGATGGAAGAGAAACGGACGTGGTGGCAGGGGTCTTCGGTTGAGGGAGACAGAAGATGGTGGGGGCGTGTGGCATTGAGGCAACGAGAGAGAGAGAAATGGAGGGCAGAGGCAGTTGACTTGAAGACGACTCGGGCAGTTGGTGGGGATTTCTTCGGTGGAGAAGATGGGCAGACCGCGGCTTCGCTGGCGTGCAAGGAACGGGAAATGAAAGAGAGAAAAATGCAGAAGTAGTTTATCCAAGTGAGAAGAAATGAAAGCAAAGCAGAAGCCGAAGGGAGGTCGCCCGAGCAAAGAAAGGGACGGGCAGAGGCGTGCTGGAGAAGATTAGAAAGGGGGGCCAAAAGTCAAGATTAAATATCTAAAAATTATCATAACTTAGCCTCAAAAGTCCACATGATTATCTCCCTTGTCCCCCCAATTACTTTCTTGCAAATAATCCCACAAAAACTCCATTTTGATGCCAATGTTGTAGTCCCCCATGCTAGCCTCCGAATTTCATCACTTTGGGCTTCAATTCTTCACAATTCTCTCCAATTTGATGTCCAATTTTGCTACAGATGAAGCGTACACCATTTCCATAAGTTCCCCTCACCAAATAGCTCGGTTTGGAAGTCAAAAATCCATTCAATTTGGCTGGTCCGAATTTTCATTCTTTTCCGAATCGTCCGAATTGATTTTCCATAAAAATCCTGAGCTTGCCGAAAAATCTTCGGAGGATGAGTCGACGCTCCTAAAATAAATCGTGACATGATAGAACTTTCAATTTCTGAAATTGGATTCAAATTCTCGATTAATTTCAATCTGACGCGATTTTAGCGTGTCCTAATCTACTGGGTAGCTTTTAGGAACTTTTCGTGCAATTGACCCGTGGTTGATTATTTTCAAGCCACAAAGTGCATCTTCGACATATTGGCGACTTTTGATTGTCATGAAAATCTTGAGGTTTCAAATACGGACATAGGATATAGAAAAGACAAAACAATCAAGCTAGTACCGTTCAACGAGAATTTTGTCATCAAGTGGAATCACCCACATACTGATCACATATCTCGATCGAATTGACCTATCTCTAATCTTGATTGATTTTGACGGTGCCGTAATGACCCTTACAAATTAGCATGGTCGAGTAGTCAATTCCCGGTCGAATTCTCAAGTCTATTGCGTTTAAATTCCTTAACGGTTTCGCCTGATAGATTAGTTAACTCTTGAGTGGCCAACTCAGAAAAAAAAAAAGCTATAGGCACGTTGATGAAAAGCCAAACTTATTCAATCGAAAGTAGAACCTGAAATTTAGGATGTCACATTACTTCTCAGGTCTTTCATTAGGTAATGTTATTGATTGATAATCTACTGGGTGACTGTTTAACAACATTTACCAAGCAAAGCGGGCGCAACACTAGAGGCAGTAAAACTTCTTCTTGGAACTTCTTTATTATGTTTCTGTGATGAATCTTAATTTCATGTAAAAGCTGGTAAGGTTTTCGTGCTTTTGATGATTGATAACTTGTTTGAATGAAAAACATCCAATAGGATCGGGTCAAATTGCTGGGTAACAAGTTTAAGTGGAAAGTGACGAATCTCCTTTGCACCCTGGTAGATGGGATTGCAAGGGTTGGACCCTGGGCATGAGTCAAGAAAAAATAGTAAGAAGTCTCGACACCTCTGGTTTTACATTAGACTACAATGAGTGATATGAGATTGTCAACGCCACCTACTTTCCAGTATCTAACCACCAAATCAACAAGCTTTCTCAACAGCAAAGTGAACTCGATAAGGAAAATGGAAGATTTGTCGTTCAGTTGGCGGGCTATTTCATGCTCTGAATTTGCGGAAGCGCCAGAAAGGAAGTCCCAATCCACACTCCGCATTGTCATCAAAATCAATGCTTCGTGCTGCCCAGTTGCTGACTCGTTTCCTATTGTCCAACAAGGATCGTCATGCTTGTAGAAAACTAGCCGTATTTTCGCAGTTCGACTGCTGCATCTCCATGAAAATGTTCTGAAGCAATTTGGTGGGAGCTCTTATGATTCATGTGCTCCATTAGCACGAAAGAAACAAAGAACGTTTTCCACAGTGACCTTGCCTTGACAGTAGAAAATTGAAATGCCTGGTTGAAGGCCAACCTAAGCCTGCTCAAGTCAGCTGAATTTGTTTCCCCAACAATGACCCATCACGTGATATTTCTCAAACCATGGAGTGTGTGAAAAGAACCCAGATTCGAACTCATTTTGAGGTGTATGCACGTTTTAAGGTCACCATAGACCTTGAATGAGACATGTTTAGAATCACCATGTCCTGATGCTATCAGCATTACAACTTCAATTACAATACAAATGCCGTCGGAGAAATGTAATTATCCGTATGCTTTACTCATTGCGCCTCCTTTTCTGATAAGTGAAGTGAAGATGAAAGTGGAGAGAGATGTAAGTTGGCTTATCCGTGAAAGCCCACTAGAACTCATTGGATGCCTTATTTACATCCCTTTGCTTCAGGTTTCTGCGCACCTACTTTGACAAACTTCAAAAACCAATAAAGTCAGTTACTTCTCAATCTTGGCAGTAGAACTAGATAATTTATTATATCATAACGACCGCCATAGCAATGAGATAATTGCACCCTTAATCTGCAACTAAGTGATGTCTTATAAGCTAAGGAAGCCACCGGAATATAGTTAAATGCTCCCAAGCAAAGTTGAACTATGTTCTTTTCATAAGGCTGCAGAGAAGTGGCTGCTTGAGACAAGAACATTATCTTATATTGTTTATGCAGGAGTACTTATTTATTGATTTTGGTGCAACGAAGGAGAGTATTGCAACCAAGTAAATATTAAGAACTATGGTGTTTGGTAACAAGCATATGGGATATCGATAGAACAAATATATTCAAGACGAAGATGAATATGGATATTGTTCTCCTTTTGCAATCAAGATAACAAATTCAATTTTTATGAGATATCAAATTGTTCAGAAGAATTGGTCTTTGCGTGATAATGCTGCTCTGATGGTGCTGGAGAGTTTGCCTTTTATCCACAAGAAAAGTGAAGAAGAAACAGTACAATGATGTAAAAGTTATTGAAGACCACTTCCATATCAGATGACCTGCCTCGGAGTTGTAATGGAGCAATTTATCCTTGGACTTGAGAAGGGAAAAATAGAATCAACTTCTGAAGATTTGGTAATCTGCAGGGTAACTTCCTCAATAAACTTTATCTTTAAAAAATTGCTCCCTTAATCCTCATGGAAGTCATGTCTTCTAAAGAAAGTAGAACTAAAACCTTCTTTTCATCCTCCCACGAACGGGATCATATTTTCTACCTCCCACGAACCATGCTCAGGGAAAAGGAAAAGCTACTAGAAGTACTATATGATAAACAAAAAAGAAATTGCCTTAAATAATCAAGACATCAGCAATGAGCGTATCATACATAAATATAAGCTCATCGACTTTTGCGTGACGCGAGAGTGCATTTCAAGAAAATGTTAAAGACATTGGACTGCATTTTCAATGCATCGCATAGATCACAGAAGAGTACTTTTTCTTATTAATGAAGAAGTAGTTACAAAGCAATGGTCACAAAAATTAGAAAATTTATTTCTAAACAGAAAGACAAACAAACTAATCTTCTTCTTCTACTTTGCATCGACACAATGGACAAGAATTGTTCCTCTATGCACTTATTGTGAAAGAGGTGTGAACTTGGTATCTCCACCACCTTTTCTCTGCCCCCTTCAAATTCCTCCAAACAAATACAACAGCATTCGTCACCGTCGCAGGGAGAGCAGCTCTTTTGCTTTAGCTTTTCAATGGTACTTTTCGAGACACCCGCGTGACTTGCTCGGCATCTGACCCGTATCCTCCCAAGGAGACGTCCTCAATGCTTTCCTCTTCAACTTCCTCTTTGATGACTAATTCCAAATTTATATTCATGTTGAACTACTGATGCCCATTATCCAATCCTCAAAACACAGTATCTACGATGAGTCTTACAATATCAGGGACAAAGCTGCGATGAACACGCATTGCATCAAGAGCTCTCTCCATGTGCCTTGCGAATAGGAATTGCGATTGTAGGATATACAGTGGCATCGCAAGCAATTGATTCAACTCATACAGTATGGTATCTTGAAAATTTGTTGTCGCTCCCAGTTGATCGACAAATACTAGCAGATGGTGCCACTTCACGGAGAAGTTAAAGACACCGATGGGCAGGCCAGAAAAACGGAAGTTTCTTGTGTTCAGATTCAGATCATATCCGCAGTAGACTCTGGCCATGTTATAGCTACTTAGCTTTCTTTTGGATGAAGCAGTGAAGCGTTGAAATCCAACCACGAGAAACCTTGAAGACCCGTCCCAGAAATACCAAAAACTCCTTCCTCTAAAGATTGTGAGATAGCTAGTATAAACACCTAGAGGGGGGTGAATAGGTGTAAAAACAATTTCTCAAGATACGGAAGCGATACTAGGCAAACGATAGAAATGGAATTCTCTTCTGGTTAACAAAATGAAATACGATCAAAGTAAAGCAAGGAGTAAGGAAGAGAAAATTGAACACAAGGTTTATAGTGGTAAAAGCAAGGAGTAAGGAAGAGAAAATTGAACACAAGGTTTATAGTGGTAAAAGCAAGGAGTAAGGAAGAGAAAATTGAACACAAGGTTTATAGTGGTTCGGCTTATTCCAAGCCTACGTCCACTCTTCCGCACTGACAGCCCACCGGCTGGATTTCACTATGAACAAAAGAGATGTTACAGCACAGCTTTTCCTTGATTCCACAGTGTAGATATTCTACCACACTTCCTCAAGGTTTCTCACAAATATAGACTCTCTTTTGCGTACAAGATTTCGCTCAAAGGAATTGACTAAACAACAAGGAGCTTCAGACTTTGGAATTCTTCTATTGCGCACATCTCGAACAACTGAGAACGACTTCCTTATATACTCCTTTATGCCATCATACCCGTTGGCACTTACCAAAGGAATTCCTCCAATCTACCCGTTGGACGGAATCAATTAGGAAGATCATTCGAGCTATTAAAGAAACATGTCGATAGCCCATCAATCCTGTTCGCCCATACAATCAGGATCTCGGTTTCCATAAGTAGAACCTTCCAAGAATATTTTGCCAATCATCGGATCCTTAATCTTCGAATCAATCATGATCAAATAAAGGATTCCGTTATGTCATATCCAGCCAAGAGATCTTCTCCAGTCGATAAGGTCACATCATTAATGAAACATCCAGTTCTGGATAGCCTTTCTTCAACGGATTAGAAACTGTCAATGAGGATAGACTTTGAGTCTTGAGTCTGACTGTCCGGAGGTCTTCAGACTTTAAATAGCAGAGTCTGCAAACTTTCAGACTAGACTGATGGAAACGATTTGTCAGCTTCAAAACACTTTCATGAAGATTTCTCCAACAATCTCCCCCTTTTTGATGGTGATAAAATTTTCCTGCAGATTTGGATATCTTTGGCCTGCAAAACATTACTCAACAAATATGGATATCTTATAAAAATAAATGGCTTAATAAAAGATAACTCTAGAATCTGCAACCACAGAAAATAGGTTAGTCTAGTATGCGATAAAGCCATCCATAAGATATCAACAGTAGTTAATATAAGCGAGTCAAGTCCAAATCCAAATTCAGTCCACACATCCAGACACAAAAATAAAGTCGTAAAGTCAAACATCAAAACAATCTAAGTTAAGACAGTCCAAACGATTAAAAATCAAGGTTTCAAATCTTGCATCTCTCCCCCTTTTTGTTAGCATAAAAAAGGTTGAGATGAAAATGGAATAGAGTCAAGAATGCTTGGGAACTCGGACAAGCTGGAAATCTCCCATTGACTGAACGATGCCTTCCAGCCTTTTCAAGTCTTCCTTTAGTTGTACAACATCCTCACCCTTAGCATTAGCCTGAATCTGAAGCGAAAGGGCTTGGATCTGATCATTCAACGAACCTGAAGAAGCTTGACCTGCATTCTGCAAATTCTGAACTTCGCATCCCAAAGCATATATCTGACCTCGCATTTCCAAGAGAATATCCATAATTCTGCGAAAATCTGCTGAATTATCGGTCTGCATACTGGCTTCGGCCCGATCTAATGGAGTAAAGGCAGACGATGGCAGATCAGCATAATCACGCAGATTTGGTGATGAAACATTATGACCTTCCTCAGGAAATTGAGAGGCATAAATGTCCTCTGGATCTGCTGGAGAGCGACTGACTCCCTCACTGGTAGCAGGATATGAGGACATTCCTCTTTTCTCATGATCTCCCCCTGTTTCCATACCTTTAGGTGGAGAAGAGTGTCCCTCATGTTCTCCTTCTTTTTGATCTCTTTTCTCTTCTTCTTCTTTTTCGACTCTTTCCTTCTCAGCATCTCTTTCTTCTTTTTCTCCTTCCTCTGTTTCTTTCTCCTCTTCTTCTCTCTCTTCTCTTTCTCTACTCCTCTGTTCTGAGTCTTTTTCTGGAACAGAGCGACTTAGATTCTTCAAAGCCATTGCAGAAATGGTGATGTTTTCCTCATCCTCTTCATCCTCGATGATGAGAGCTCTTTTTTTCTTGGATGGAGCAACCATGGGCTCCTTCCCTTTTCTTTTTGCTGCAAAAGAGCTTTGATGAGTTTTGACAGGAGTCTTCTCCTTGAATTTCTCCAATGCTTTGCTTAGTTCTTTCAGACGCATTTTAGTCACCATTTTTAGCCCTACCACCATATGATCACACGATCGAGCACAAAGAATTTGTGGAGGCTGAATGTTCAGTGTCTGAATAACTTCGTTACAAGACCTGGATAAGGAAGTTGACCTCTGTCCTTCACCACTGCTTTATACATGTGGAACATAACAGTGTGAGGAAGAGAAAACTTTTTCCCAGTGATGATGGAATACATCAGCTTTGCCTCTGAACTTGAAACATCAGTCTTGGAAGTTAATTTCGGTCTGAGGCAATTGATCACAATCTTGTGAAGTAGAATGTTGAACGCACTCATCCTTAAGTAGGAAATCTTTTCCTCTGTTCTCTTGTCCTTAACAAGTTCCAATGTAGCACGAGCAATAGAAACTTTGATCGGTTGATATTTTCCTCTCTCAACCCCTAACACATCTGCCAGCATATCCATATCCACTACAAAGTCTTGATCTTTGACACTGAAAGAGAATCTATTCTCATCTAGGAAACTAAGATTTGAATAGAAATAAGCAGTTAATTCAGCATGAGCTTCTGTGGTGTCAGAACAGAACTGCTCAAGTTGAAGAAAACTAAACTTTTCTCTCAAGTTGACATTTATAGCATCAAGGAAGTCAAAATCCACACTCCTAGGGTTTATCACCCCACGCTTCAGCAATTTTGAGTATAGATCCTTCCGTTCCTTCGATCTAAACAACTCTCCCCTTTTTCCTCGATTTTCCACTACAATACCCATCCTCGGTTGAAATTGGCTGTACAATTTGTCATCATCATTCCCATCTATCGGATTAAATCCCCAATCACGCGGATCACTTGGGATATTTGCAAGGGTTTCTTCTGCCACCCCTTTACGAGCAATTCCCAAACTTTCCATTTTCCGCAAAAAGATATATTCATTCCCATATCCTTTGTCCTTAAGAAAATCATCGACGTAGTTCAATGGAGTACCAGTCCCTTTTAAAGCACGATAAAGCTTATAAATAAAAGAGGGCCTTTGAACTCTTACAGGATCTGCGTCTTCAATGATTTCTTCCTCTTGTTGATGACCAACATTCTGTGGACTAGATGGTGGAGAATGACGCTACTGAGAATGTTGTGGGCTCTGCTGCTGATTTGGAGACACTTCTTCCTCGGTGAGATCGAAGTGAGTAGGCCCCTCACTCATTCGCCGTGGTCCCCTGCTTGCGATCCTCGAAGACTTTCTTGAAGACGACATCTTTCTCACTCTTTGAAAGATTCCTTGCTTGACTTTCCCAAGAAAGATGACAACTTTTTCGAAGATTAAGCAAGAGAAGAAAAACAGGAATGGAAGATCGGTGCTTTTTAGGGTTTTAGAGTTTTAAACGAAGAGAAACCGACTGTATATAACTCGATCGAAACGAGGGAATGCCAAACGATGTAATGGAAAGTGAAAAGATCCCTTTTAAAAAAAAATAACTTCCTTTTTCGAGAAAATAGTATTTTCAAAATAACTCCCTTTTTGAAAAGGAAACGTTGCAATAATTACGTCGATTAAAGATATCAATAATAAAACACGGTTGATGATCGTACCTTTCCAAAATGAGATTCGAGAGAGAGAATAACTTACAGTCAAGGTCTTGATTGTCTGAGTCTGAGAGTCTCTAGACTTTGATTTCTTCATACCTCAAAATGTTGAGACTGGAACAGATGGTTTCAAATTGATTTTTCTCCAAAGGCTTTGTGAATATATCCGCCAGTTGGTTCTTTGAATCAACAAACTGAATCGAAACTTCTCCATTTTGAACATGATCTCTAATGAAGTGATGTCGAATTTCTATATGTTTTGCTCTTGAGTGAAGAATTGGATTTTTGGTAAGATTGATTGCACTGGTGTTGTCGCAGTTAATTTCTGTGCATGAATCTTCAATTCCAAAGTCTCTTAGCTGTTGTTTTATCCACAGAATTTGTGAACAACAACTTCCGAGAGCTACATACTCTGCTTCTGCTGTAGAGAGAGCTCTTGAAAACCAAGACACTGTCCTGCCTCCAAGTAGTTGACAGGTACCCGAGGTGCTCTTTCTATCAATTCTGCATCCGGCTAAGTCTGCGTCTGAGTATCCAAGAAGAGTAAAGTCTCCTCTTTTAGGATACCAAAGGCCAATGCTTGAAGTTGAGGCAATGTATTTGATAATACGCTTTGCAGCACTTAAATGAGATTCTTTAAGGTCTGCTTGAAATCTAGCACAAATGCAAACACTAAACAAAATGTCAGGTCTAGAAGCAATAAGATAAAGAAGTGAACAGATGATACTCCTGTATAACTTTTGGTCGACTTTCTCTCCTCCTTCATCTTTGTCTATCTTCAAGGAACTTGACATTGGTATATCAGCCTTTTTGCAATTGTCCAGTCCAAACTTTTTGACAAGATCATTTGCATACTTTTCTTGATGAATAAAAGTTCCTTCCTTCAACTGCTTTACTTGAAGCCCGAGAAAGAAGGTTAACTCACCCATCATGCTCATTTCAAATTCATCCCGCATAGTCTTAGAGAATTTCTTGCACTGACTTTCATTAGAGGATCCAAAAATAATATCATCGACATATATTTGAACAAGCAGAAAACTTTTGCTTTCTCTTTTAATAAAAAGAGTAGTGTCTACTTTACCTTTAACAAAGCCATTTTGAATTAAAAACTTACTCAGCCTATCGTACCAAGCTCGAGGTGCTTGCTTTAAGCAATATAAGGCCTTTTTGAGTCTCGAATACGAGTCCGGTTTCCTTGGGTCTTCAAACCCAGGTGGTTGTTCCACATAGACTTCCTCATGGATGAATCCATTTAGGAAAGCACTTTTGACATCCATTTGGAATAGCCTGAAATTTTTATGACAAGCAAATGCAAGTAATAAACGAATTGCTTCTAACCTTGCTACTGGTGCGTATGTCTCGTCATAGTCTATCCCTTCTTCTTGCGTGTATCCCTTGGCCACGAGTCTTGCTTTGTTTCTTATGACTTTTCCTTTCTCGTCCATCTTGTTCTTGAAAACCCATTTAGCTCCAACAATTGATTTACCTTTTGGTTTAGGAGTCAATTCACAGACATCATTAATTCTGAATTGTCTGAGTTCTTCTTGCATAGCTTCAATCCAGCTTTCATCAGATAAAGCTTCATCTATGCTTTTGGGTTCTATTTGAGAAATAAGAGCCACAGCACTAGACTCTTCGCGCCTTTTGGATCTTGTGTGAATTCCTTCATTAATGTCGCCAATAATAAGATCTTTGGGATGACTGGACTTATGCTTCCGATTCTTGGTTAATTTGTCGTTGGTGATCACTTCCTTCATTTGAATCTTCAATAGTCACTTGTTCTTTGGTCCTTCAAAGTCTCGAGCTGCTTCTTGCAATTTAGACTTTGTAGAATCTGGAGCAGATTCGGGTTCTTCAAGATGAGTCTCGAATAGATTCATTTTGCATAGAATCCTGGAATTTGACATTCATTGATTCTTCCACGGTTTGAGTCTTCTTGTTGTAGACTCGTACGCTTTACTTGTGGTTGAATATCCAAGGAAGATGCCTTCATCTGACTTTTCTTCAAACTTACCAACTCGATCATTTGCATTTTTCAGTATAAAACATTTGCAACCGAATACATGAAAATATGAAACAATAGGCTTCTTTTCTTTGAATAGTTCATAGGGGGTTTTTTCTAGAATAGGCCTTAGAAAAACTCTATTGATAATATAACATGCTGTAAAAACTGCTTCAGCCCAAAAACGTGAGGAGACGTTGCTTTCAATTAGAAGAGTTCTAGCCATTTCTTGAAGCGATCTATTCTTTCTTTCCACAACTCCATGTTGTTCTAGAGTATATGGAGAGGAGAACAAATGCTGAAAACCAGATTCATCACAAAATTTTGTAAAATCTTGATTTTCAAATTCACCTCCATGATCTGTTCTTATACTTGAAATAACATATCATTTTTCGTTTTGAACCTTTTTAGCAAATTTTTCAAAGTAAGAGAAAGTTTCGGACTTACTTGCCAGGAAATACACCCAAGTAAATCGTGAGTAGTCATCCACAATTACTAGGCAATATTTCTTACCTCCAATGCTCGAGTTCGGTTGGTCCAAAGAGATCCATATGCGTAAGCTGCAATACTCGGTTAGTGGAAACTTGATTTATTGGTTTAAAGGAATTTCTTACTTGTTTTCCCAATATGCATGGTGTACACAGATCAGACTTTTGGTATGATAGATTATGTAGACCACGAACAAGCTTCTTTGCTGAAATTTTGGCTATCTGCTTCATATTGATGTGCCCAAGCTTTCTGTGCCATAAGCTTGCTTCATCTTGGATTGAGATTAGACATTGCGATTCATCTGGTTTCACATCCAAGAGGTAGATATTTCCATGTCTTCGACCCATAAATGACTGAGTAGAGTCTTTACTGGTTCCTGAACATATACCCTCTTGAAAGTAGATTTTGAAACCGGTATCACATAGCTGACTGACACTAAGCAGATTGTAGTTGAGTCCTTCAACTAAAGAAACATTGCTTATTGTGAGGTTTCCAATCTTCACAATTCCAAATCCTATAATTTTTCCTTTGCTGTTTCCCCCAAATGAGACTTTTCCACCATTCACTTGAACAAGCTTTATGAAGCAATTTGAATCTCCTGTCATATGTCTTGAGCATCCACTATCCAGATACCATTTTACCTTTTTCTTGATAGTGACCTGCATTTGAAAAAGAAACTCAAACTTTCTTTGGTACCCATCTTTTTTTGGGTCCATTCGTGTTAGTATGATATGCGGTTTTTGCCCATACTTTATTGACAAGTTTCCAAACCATAGGACATTCTTTTTCAAAATGATCCGCACTATTGCACTTTGAACATCTGAGAGCATTGCGACCTATTGGTTTTACAAAGATTCTTTTAAAATGATTTTTGTAAGCATCTCTTGAAGGTCTTTGCTTAATTCTTTCTTTCACTTTTGGAAAATCAATTAAGGGAAAGGTTTCAGCAGTCATTCCCAAACCAGATTTATTGAAATAAGGTCTTTGGACGAAAGAATTTTTTCCAGTTTCTCGAACCTATAGAAAATCTTTTAGAAATGTTTGAGATATCATTTTTCAAGAATGCATTTTCTTTTGAAAGATTATATTCACTTTCTCTAAGAGAAGAAACATTCGTGTCTAAACATTTCACCTTGTCTTTCAAAACGTTTTCTTGTTGTTTTAGAGCAGAATTTTCCTTTTTGAGTTCGGAAATCCTTTTAAGAGAAGTCTTAAGACTAAAACATAACTCATCAATGTATCTGGAAACTTTAACAGGGATTTTGAAGTTACTTACCTCGAATTCACTGTCTGAATCTAAGTCTAATTCTGAGTTTGAATCCGAATCCGATTGTGCCATCAGACATATATTGGCATAATCATCATCACTCTCTTCACATTCTGTATCACTCCAAGTCTCTGCTTTGAGACCTTTCGATACTTTTCAGCTTCTCCTTTCTTTTTCCTCAGAAGCGGACAGTTGGGTCTGATGTGTCCCTTTTTCTTACATTCAAAGCAGACTACATCTTTGTTTGATTCATCATCCTCAACAGACTTAGTCTTTGCTTTTGAAAACTCGTTTTTTGGATTGAATCTTCTTCCTTTTCGTTCATCTTTCTGAATCTTCTAATCATGAGAGCAAGCTCTTCATCATCCATATCGTCTTCAGAATCTGTAACATCAAAATCATCATTAGATTTTAATGCAATGGATTTCTTACCTTTAGGGTCTTCGTCTTCATTGATTTGTTCCACTTCATAAGATTGAAGAGTTCCAACCAACTCATCAACAGATAGTGGCATGATTCTTTGGGTCTCTCTGATTGAAGTCTTTATGTGATTCCAATCCTTGGAGAGTCCATGCAATAGCTTGTTTACCTTCATGGGATCAGAAATTGGTTGTTATTGATTTTCAAGACCATTCACAATATCTGTAAAACGACTAAACATGTCAGTTATAGATTCTCCTGATTTCATTTTGAAGGCTTCGTATTGACCGAGGAGAATGTTGATTCTCGTTTCTTTCACTCGATTTGTTCCTTCATAAGTAATATGTAATCTATCCCAGACTTCTTTAGCTGTAACACAAGAAGATATTCTGTTATATTCAGTAGGTGACAAAGCACAATATAAAGAATAAATTGCTTTTGCATCAAGAGCTTGTCTCTTGATTATCTCTTCCTGAGTCATTTCACTAGACTCAACAGCTTCTTTTCCTCTCTCTAAGACAGATGCAGCTTTAGGAGTGATTCCTCTTTCTATGACATCCCATTCCAGAGGATCCTTTGATCTTAGGAACGCCTTCATCTTGTTTTTCCATATGTTGTAATCCTTTCCATCAAAGTAAGGTGGTCTGGTATTGCTTTGCCCTTCTACCAGCCCTGGAGCCAACATACTAGCCATGGATCTTTAACTCTGAAGTAAAACACTTCAAACAAAGTGAGTACACGAGCTATGATACCAATTGAGATAGCTAGTATAAACACCTAGAGGGGGTGAATAGGTGTAAAAACAATTTCTCAAGATACGGAAGCGATACTAGGCAAACGATAGAAAGGGAATTCTCTTCTGGTTAACAAAATGAAATACGATCAAAGTAAAGCAAGGAGTAAGGAAGAGAAAATTGAACACAAGGTTTATAGTGGTTCGGCTTATTCTAAGCCTACGTCCACTCTTCTGCACTGACAGCCCACCGGCTGGATTTCACTATGAACAAAAGAGATGTTACAGCACAGCTTTTCCTTCATTCCACAGTGTAGATATTCTACCACACTTCCTCAAGGTTTCTCACAAATATAGACTCTCTTTTGCGTACAAGATTTCGCTCAAAGGAATTGACTAAACAACAAGGAGCTTTAGACTTTGGAATTCTTCTATCGCGCACATCTCGAACAACTGAGAACGACTTCCTTATATACTCCTTTATGCCATCATACCCGTTGGCAAATTCCTCCAATCTACCCGTTGGACGGAATCAATTAGGAAAATCATTCGAGTTAGTAAAGGAACATGTCGATAGCCCATCAATCCTGTTCGCCCATACAATCAGGATCTCGGTTTCCATAAGTAGAACCTTCCAAGAATATTTTGCCAATCATCGGATCCTTAATCTTCGAATCAATCATGATCAAATAAAGGATTCCGTTATGTCATATCCAGCCAAGAGATCTTCTCCGTCGATAAGGTCACATCCTTAATGAAACATCCAGTTCTGGATAGCCTTTCTTCAACGGATTAGAAACTGTCAATGAGGATAGACTTTGAGTCTTCAGTCTGGCTGTCCGGAGGTCTTCAGACTTTAAATAGCAGAGTCTGCAAACCTTAAGACTAGACTGATGGAAACGATTTGTCAGCTTCAAAACACTTTCATGAAGATTTCTCCAACAGATTGCACCGAACGCAGATACCAGAGGCTTGCAAAATCGGGTCCCCTGTGACGAAACAGAGCAGAGCTTGAAGAAGTAAGAGCGACCCTGAACAATTGTGATTCGTGCGGTGTTCTCCAGTGATACGAACCAAGAAAAACTAAAACCCTTTTCTCGTGAGACAGTAATAGGACCAACAGGGAGCGTTAAAACAAAAGAGGTCAGAAAAATCCGAAACCTGCAAAATCTGTCCCACATCCGAAACAGAGCAGAGCTTGAAATTCTTGAGAAATCAGCAACTCCGCATCAAAACCGAGAATTGATGAAATCTGGGGTTTCTGCAAAATCCGGAATTCCTTTTGGAGATGAAAAAAAAAAAAATAGCACCCACAGATACTGAGAATCACTTAGTGAGAGAGGTCTGAAACGGAACTTGAAGAAGAAGAGGAAAGAGAGAACAGGGGAGTGACGGTTGGAGCTATGCGAATGCGAATGATATAGCCGTTGGTTTGTGGTCTGAAGAATCGAGCGATTGTTTCCTGTTTTGTGCACCCTCTCTTCTTGGCGGTGAAATTGAGTCGGTGGAGAGATTTCAATTTGATGCAAGATTTGGCTTTGGGCTATAACGCCAGCTGATGACTTCGAGAAATAATTTTTTAAAAATAAAATACACTCAAAAGGGGAAAAAAAATTCAAGGATCCAATATAAATCATATGAACATTTATAAAGCCAGACAAAGCTATAAAAAAAAATGAGATCGGTGATCAAATATCAGCAGGGAAAAAAAATAAAAATGAAAATATGTATGTGCCGCAATTGCCTAATGAAAATCAGTCAAAGTTTACAATATATTTCACTTGCGCATTTTCTTTTCCTCATACCTATCCTCGATAGGGTAATTAGTTCTCTAAGGCTTTTAAGGAATAATATAATAACTCAAACATATGAGTAAAATAATTTCACTACTCGACATTCAATCTCTGACAAATGACTTTTCCTATCTTACTTGTGTGCAAATTGCTAGTAAAGATTATTATCAATAGATATTCAATTAAAAAAAAAACTGGGAACAAATCCTCTTTTTCTTATTCATCTTATCTGTTGTGGCATACTGATTTGATATCAGAGATTATCCTTATTTGTCATGATTATTGAACTTTCATTGAATTTCAAAAGAGAGATATCTTCTTTTTGTTCATTGGACATGCTAAAAGATTATGTATCATGAATTCATGTCAATGTATAACATCTTCGAATTAACCTATATCAACATTCCTAGATGTATCAATCTCAACAAAAGAAGTTACTATCCTAGGTCACCAAATGTTGATGAAGCATTCAAATTCGCTAAATGTTCCACTTGGGTATGATTCGACAAGCAGGAAGCTGGTGCCAAAGCGGATAAGAACACTATAAGGGCCGTGATTAGGGGTGTGCAAAATACCCGGAAACCACCCGGACCGCCCGGAACCGGACCGGAACCGCCCGGAACCGGCGGTTCTTGAGGGAACCGGTCCGGTTCCCGGTTCCAATTTATGGGAACCGGTGGGTACCGGTCCGGTTCCCGATTCCATGGGCAGATCCGCCCGCCTGCCCATCCAGACCGGACCGGAACCTTTTTAATATTAAAAAAAAAAATTACTAAAAGAAACCCTAGATCTCATCTCACTCCCTTCTAGGGGTGTGCAAAATACCCGGGAACCGCCCTGACTGTATTTGTAAATTTGCTGCGTTTACTTCTCTCGCTGTCCGCATCTCCACGTACTTAAATTTGGTTTTTCTTTCTTTGGCTTGCTTTGATGTCACGTAGTCGTTCTATGTTAAAAATCAAAATTGTTTCGCGTCAAGATCGGTTCCATGGATCTACCCGGGAATCGGACCGGACCGCCGGTCCGGTTCCCGGGTGGATCCATGCAACAAACGGGTGGATCCAGGTTCCAATTTTTTGGAACCGGTCCTTAGCGGGCGGTTCTCGGTTCTAGGTCGGGAACCGCCCGTCCGGACTATGCACACCCCTAGCCGTGATGAAGCAGCAGCCTAGACAGTACATGAACAGGAGAGGATGATTTATGGCTGTCGCGGAAGATAAATTGAAGGAAATTAAATGACCAAGAGGACAGTTTCTTTCTGTAATTTTTAGGTCATCCCAAGGTACAGCGGAGTACGTCTGGTTTGGAAGATCTGGTTTATGGCATACGAAATCTTTCTGGTTCAAAATTGTTCAGTCCATCTTGCTTCTCTTTGGCTTCATTGTAGCTGCAGTCATTTCCTTTTGCGAGGATGTGCATGTTGTTTGTTTCCAGCCGCTGAGCAGACAGTCTTTTACAATTTATGTCCCGTGGCTCCATACCGTTACAGTTCGTTATTTCTGAACGACCCCTTTGTCTGTATAGAAATTGTAGTTTTCTCATTAACCACTTGTTCATATTTGAGTCAGTCAATCGGCACTGGTCGAAATGTGTTTATTGCCAACAGTCATACTTACTGGATTGCTTGGTTTGGTCATAAGTTTAAAACACGAGCTAATGATCAACTTCATGTTTTGTCATGATTAAATGTGCCTTTTGACAAAAGCTCCTAATATGATGCATAGCTCGGTGCCAAAACCTTTTGTGAGGAATGCCCAGGAACTTCAAAGTCCCGAATCCCTTTTTTAAAATGTCAACCACGCATCATTCCATTCTTCCAGAAACCGATTTAACGTGCATAACCCTGGTTCAAATTAGATTTTGCCCACTCAAAACTTTAACAGTCTGAGACTGGACAGGACAAACAAGAAAAAATTGTGTTGAATGATCAAGACATCAGCGATGAGCGTATCATACATAAATATAAGCTCATCAACTTTTGCACGAGAGGAGAGTGCATTTCGGGCAAATGTTGAAGACATTGAACTGGCATTTTCAATGCATCGCATAGATCATAAAAAGAGAAATTGTGGAAGATCAAATTTTTTTTATTAATGACAGTGATTACAAGGCAATCGTCACAAAAGCTACAAACTCAATTGTGAACAGAAAATCAAACAAACTAATCTTCTTCTTCTACTTTGCATTGACACAATGGACAAGAATTGTTCCTCTTGAACCATTCGACAATGCACTTATTGTGAAAGAGGTGTAAACATGGTATCTCCACCACCTTCTCTGCCCCATTTAATTTCTCCAAACAAATACAACAGCATTCATCACCGTTGCAGGGAGAGCACCTCTTTTGCTCCAGCTTTTCAATGGTACTTTTCGAGACACTCCACATGACTTGATCGGCATCCGACTCGTATTCTCCCAAGGAGACGTCCTCAATGCTTTCCTCTTCGACTTCCTCTTTGATGACCAATTCCAAATTTATACTCATGTTGAACTGCCGACGCCCATTATCCGATCCCCGAAACACAGTATCTAGGATGAGTCTTACAATATCAGGGAAAAAGCTGCGATGAACACCCAATGCATCGAGAGCTCTCTCCATGTGCCTTGCGAATAGGAATTGTGATTGGAGGATGTAGAGTGGGATCTCAAGCAATTGACTTGACTCGGACAATAGGGTTTCTTGAAAATTTGTTGTCGCTCCCACTTGATCGACAAATACTAGCAGATGGTGCCACTTCACTGAGAAGTTAAAGACACCGATGGGCAGGCCAGAAAAATCGGAGTTCCTTGTGTTCAGATTCAGATCATATACGCAGTAGACTCTAGCCATGCTGTAGCTACTTAGCTTTTTTACGGATGAAGCAGTGAAGCGTTGAAATCCAATCACGAGAAACCTTCGAGACCCGTCCCAGAAAAACAAAAAACTCCTTCCTCTAACGGAGATACCAGAGGCTTGCAAAATCACACGTCCTCTGTGACGAAACAGAGCAGAGCTTGAAGATGAAAGAGCCCTTAGATCCTGTACAATTGTTATTCGTACGGTGTTCTCCTGTGAAGCGAACCAAGAGAAATTAAAACCCTTTTCTCATGAGACAGTAATTGGACCAAACGGGAGTGTTAAAACGAAAGAGATCAGAGATATCAGAAACCTGCAAAATTCGCCCCACGTCTGAAACAGAGCAGAGCTTGAAATTCTTGAGAAATTGGCAGCTCCGCGACAAAACCGAGAATTGATGAAATCTGGGACTTCTGCAGAATCGGGAATTCCTTCTGGAGACAAAAAAACAATAGCATCCACAGATACTGAGAATCACTTGGTGAGAGAGGTCTGAAACAGAGCTTGAAGAAGAGGAAAGAAAGAACAGAGGAGTGACGGTTGGAGCTGTGCGAATGATATTGCCGTTGGTTTGTAGGCTGAAGAAACGAGTGATATCAAGCAAAGAAGGAAGAATATTTTATAACCCAATTAACATCAAGAAAATCTACGATAACCAACAATAAACAACACGAGTTCCCTTTCAACGTAAGGATATAAAATCCATTAAATATAACTTCCAATTCTATTCGAACTCCCCAAGCAACCCAGTGATCAAAGTCCAACATTTAAAATGACAACATCGACAACATCAAATTCAAAATCCAAACAGTCCCAGTCTGGTCGGTCGGGTGAAAATCACTTTCTCTTTTCCTCTCTTTCCACGCATACCCAGCATTCAGCAGCATAGCCATTTCAATACCATCAATGGAAAACGAGAAGGAAAAAAAAAACCAGGAAAGAAACTTTAAATTTTTTCCGACGCGAAAGAACTCAAGCATCGATTTTTGTCCGCACCCACTTCATTTTAACCGAGAACGAAGAGACCCAGGACTCAAAGAGACATCGAGGACGCAATCCAAGGATCCACGAGCAGCTCATTCGAGGAAAAAACCGAACTTTCGTGGACAGATGTAGAGCAGGAGAGGAGATCTTGCCTGTGCTTAATAACAGTTGGGACGACGAAGTAACCTCTGCCGAGAAATCTAGTGAGAGAAAGCGAGAATGAAGACGGGGAAACCGAGAGGAGGAGGAGGAGGAGGAAGAAGCAGTGGCAAAATCTTCCCACAGATACTGAGAATCACTTAGTGAGAGAGGTCTGAAACGGAGCTTGAAGAAGAAGAGGAAAGTGAGAACAGGGGAGTCACGGTTGGAGCTGTGCGAATGCGAATGAATTATCCTATATGAATGAATGAAAGCACTATTATCGACCAAAAAAAAAAAAAAAAAAAAACGAGCAGAGAAATGCTACTGACCTTGGGGGGCTTCGGCTCGCCGGAAGAATTCCCTCTTCTTGTTTCGAAACGCGAGAAGTTGACGTGGGACAGGAAGGAAAAATTCTGGCTTTATACAGTGGGGGTGTAAAATATTAGGCACGGAAGACCTTAAGACGCTCCAGCGTGGCAAACAAGAAGGCGGTGGGAGCGCGACACGTGTCTCATGGGACCCACAATTTCAGGCGCCCATTTTGAAAATTTTCCCGTACTGTAGCTTCTGAAGAGAGGGTTTTCTGTCGCGCGGGTTCTTCTTTGCAACCGATATTTTTTCTAATAAAAAGTTATTAGTTTCCATATCTTTAATGAGGAGATTTTATTTGTGCCCAATAACATTTTTGGTTTGAGCCATTACGCCCGGTTCATGCCCGCCCGAAATGACTTTTAAAAAAAAAGGTACACTCAAAAAGAAAAAAAAATATAAATTCAAAGATCCAATATAAATCATACTAACATTTATAAACCCAAATAAAGCTATGAAGAATGTTACATTAATGATAAAATATCAGCAGGCAAAAATATAAAAATAAAAATATGCATGTGCCGGAATTGACTAATGAAAATCGAACAAACTTTTAATGTATATTAATTGCATATTCTCTTTTTCTTCATAGTATTCCTTCTCTTGACAAACTAATTATTTCTCTCATGCTTTTATGGGATGCTCATAACATATAAGTAAAATAATTTCACTACTAGACATTAAATTTCTAAAAAAGGAAAAATAAAGATATTTAGTTAGCTAAAATTTGAGACAAAACTAAATTGCATATATATCCGGTTTAGTGTAAAATGAGGATTGTGTTATGTCAATGAAGAGAATTTTAAGACTAAAATTAGCATTTGAATTGGAGTCAAATCTAGGTCAAATTTGAACGTGACATGTTTCTTGACCTTACCTTCTTACGAAAAACATACGAGACAACATTTTCCCAAAAAAAAAAAAAAAAATGTAACATGACATAACATGTGTAACACATTTACATTGCAAACTCTTGCCTCAAAATCTGAACTTATTGGGTCTAAACTAGATGTGTGTAATAATTGATTGAAATAATCAACACAGATACGATAAAGTTATTATTCATGTATAAATGGGTTGATCCATTTATTGTACAAATTTCATTAAACCTAACACAAACACGCTTAATTACACGTCATGTAGCCCAATTTGTGTTCAAAATTGCTATTCCTACTGAAATCAATAATAGGATCACAAGTTTCCTAAATACCAATTGAGATTAGGAAATTGAATATCGGAATTGTAACCAAAAAGTATGGAATATTAGAACCATGACTAAATTGGGGTTCAACTATAAAATTGATTCGCTAGACGAACATATTTGACCAATAGCCAATTTGGGAAATTTCCCTGGCCATGTCAATTCGCCGAAATTCATATTGGCCTCCATATCCACCACAAAGCTTACCGTGGAAGGATTCAAACCCATTCTCTTAGTTTTCTCCACACCACCCTGAGATCGTTCACGCGATATCTTGATAAAAGGAAGGATTGCAGTCTGGGAATCGTCGAACAGAATTCTCGGATTATGTCTAATAGCTGCAATCACCTTCATATCGCAACAGAAAACTTGCTTTTGCCAAGAACATTAGTAATTATGTGCTTCTATGTCATTCGGGTTTTGATAAGAAGTCTGTAAATTCAGTGAAAATAATTGGACGTCCTGGACTTTTGCATCAGCCTTAGCATGATCTTTGAAATGGTGTATGCATGCTTTCAGGTCACCATCTAAACCTTGAATGAGATATGGCTATGTTGACACCTAAATTTTGGCGATCCGGTTATTTATTTATTGCATAAAAAATATGAGGTAATTTTATCCCTAAAATATATATATATATATATATATATATATATTAATTGCATAGCATATAGATTTAGGTGCATTTGCTTTTAATTTACATTTTTTACATTTATTTACTGAACCGGTGGTGGATGGGTCGAATTAGTGGTTTTGAGTTTTAAATCAACAGGCCGGACTAAACCCATGAAAAGTGCAAATTGGCCTGAGCCCGTTTTCTGAAATTGAGATTTGAAATGAGGATTTTTGGAATTTAAGAAAATCGGGTTGTAATCTTATATTTAAAAATCAGTAGAAAATATTTAGGAGATAAGGAAACTAAGAGGATTTTTGTGATCAGGAGGTTATATGAAAATCTTCATATATATTAAAGAGTGGATGAAATATTTCACAAATGAAATATTTCACGAAGATCACATCTTTATTTGCCTACAAAGGGAGCCGTGTATGATGAGAGAATGGGGGGGGACTTCTCTTGGTCAAAAGAAAAAAAAAAACACAAAAGTCAGAAGAGGGAAAGAGAGAGAAGACGTGAGCGCAGAGAAGAGAGAGAGAGAGAGAGAGAGGATGTGAGTGGTCGATGATCCTCTTAGCTCCACTTTGTTAAGCCATCTAGGTAGAAATTAAGCCTCACTTACCATGCGCATGTCTATGTGATTGTTATTAATTTTCCTTGGTGAAGTAAGTCTTCTATCCCCATACCATGTCATTTATTTTGTTGCGCTTTTGGTCGGTCTATGACAATTTAGGTCAATCATTGATTTAATTCCTTTGTCAATTAGGAATGAAATGAGGAAATTGCCATGCAATGAAACATTTGGAAAATAAAAAAATAAAAAATAAAAAATGGAAATTTGTTTTCAATTCATGCCTTGGCTCTTCCTAGTTCATGTTTAGGAAATTTCGTCCCTACTAGGGCATCTCATGTCTTTCTCTTACTAGTCCATTTCTAGGAAACCCTCTTCATGTGTGGACTTTTCTTGACTAAAAAATAGATTGTTGTCATGGATTGATTCTCTATTTACGCCTTTTACTTACATATTTTCATTTATTTGAATTAGGTGATAACGGATCCCTCACATTCGTCCATTATTACACGATTAAGAGCTAGAATGGCCGATCAAACTAAAACGCGTGATCGTATCTCCACTATGGAAGACCAACTCCAACAGTTAGCCACCTCTATACAGCTTCTGACAACTCAAATCCAATCCCTCTGAGTGGATTCAACTCCTGCACCTGCTCTCCCCGAAATAGTGGTTCCAAAGCAAGTGAACAAGGCCCAAATAGGTGATGACAACATGCCTAAGCTGAAGGATAACCCACTGTTCGTCACTGCCGAGCCTGACAACGTCCTTAAGATGGAGCAAGATGAACGCGTCGCAAAGCTGGAAGAGAAAGTGAAGCAATTGCAAAAGTCACAAAGTTCACTCCCATTCGACTTGTCAGTTTATAAGAATGTCAATGTACCAAGCGAGTTCAAAATGCCAAAGTTCGAGAAATACGATGGCACTTCTTGCCCAAAAGCTCATTTGTAGATGTACCATGTACGCATGGCTCAACATGTCAAAAATGAGCCCCTCATGATCCAATCATTCCATGTGAGTTTGACCGGACTCACACTGAACTGGTACATGATGAAGAATGTGAACCTCCTCGACACTTGGAACGAAGTGGCTGACGTGTTCCTCAAGCAGTATAAGTTTAATATGGACATCGCACCTTCCCGAGAAGACCTTGAGCGGATGGAAAAGAAGAGAAGTGAATCATTTAAGGAGTATGCCGTGAGATGACGAAATCTTGCATGCCGTGAGATGACGAAATCTTGCTGCTCAAATCACTCCCGAGCCTATTGATAAGGAGTTGATGAAGTTGTTTGTCAAGACTCTCCCGTTTGAGTTCCGTAACCGGATGGCTAGCACATACGTCGAAAACTTCAATCAACTTGTTCCCGTGGGAGAACAAATTGAGATGGCAATAAGAGAAGGGTGGTTTACTGAACCATCTAACAAGAGATTTTCTACCAAGAAGGAGAAGGACCTTGAAGCTGAGATTAATGCGGCCTATTCTCAACCGAATCGCGCTCCGATAATTAAGATTTCTACTGAGCAACAAGGTGGAGGGCATCAGTTCTCGGGTCAAGGACGTAATATTAGGAGGCAGTTTACACCTCTTCCTAGACCCCTATCCTAAATTTTGCCTGTCTTCCAAAAGAAGGGATTACTCTCTACTGAGCCGAAGCGACCAAATCCCGAGCATTATCCTGCATATAATCCCTCCGAAAAGTGTGACTATCACATGGGAGAGATTGGTTACCCACCGATGATTGCTATGTTTTGAAGCATAAGGTCCAGGACCTCTTGGATACAAAAGCATTCTCTTTCAGCAACAATCAGAAAAATCCTCTGTCCAACCATGATGGAGACGCAAACACTGTCACGAGTGAAGAAGTTCTTATCTTCTAGGATTTCAAGTTTTGTTTAGGATTTCCTGCTTTCTAAAATTTCAATTATCGCTCTCGCTTCTAGGGTTTAGCTTGTTTGCATTGCAATAATGTAATTCATTTGTACTATTCAATGAAATTACAATTTTTATTTCCAATTTTGAGAACATGATGGGATATACCAAACTAGCCCGGTGACGATATCCAACAAAGAGAAAAATATATCATCCAAGGAGAATTCTGAGAAATGGACTTCTTCATGCTTCCTCATCCAAAAAATTCCCAAATATATATATATATATATATCATTTCCAAAAACATGCATTAGGCTAGCCCTATTTAATTTTCTGACTCATTTACTTTATATTTCAGAGCATTACTTTCAGTCTGATGAGAAAGCATCTGAAAAAGGCACAACAGTTGCAATTGGTCAAACTGTCAATGTTGGAGAAATCTTCATGAAGTGTTTTGAAGCTGACAAAACGTTTCCATCAGTCTAATTTGAAGTTTTGCAGACTCTACTATTTAAAGTCTGAAGACCTCCGGATTGCCAGACTCAAGACTCAAAGTCTATTCTCATTGACAGTTTCTAATTCGGTGAAGAAAGGCTATCCAGAACTGGATGTTTCATTAAGGATTTAGCCTTATCATCTGGAGAAGATCTCTTGGCTGGATATGACATAACGGAATCCTTTATTCGAATCAAGATTGATTAAGGATCCGATGATTGGCGAAGTATACTTGGAAGGTTCTACTTATGGAAACCAAGATCCTGATTGTATGGGCGAGCAGGATTGATGGGCTATCGTCATGTTCCTTTAATAGCTCGAATGATCTTTCTAATTGATTCCATCCAACGGGTAGATTGGAGGAATTCCTTTGGTAAGTGTCAACGGGTATGATGGCATAAAGGAGTATAAAAGGAAGACGTTCCAGTTGTTCGAGAGTGGTGCATGATAGAAGAATTTCAAAGTCTGAAGCTCCTTGTTCTTAGTCAATTCATTCACTGAGCGAAATCTTGTACACAAAAGAGAGTTCATATTTTGAGATGCCTTGAGGAAGTGTGGTAGAGTATCTACACTGTGGAATCAAGAGAAAGCATTGCTGTAACATCTCTTTTGATCTTAGTGAAATCCAGCCAGTGGGCTGTCAGTGCAGAAGAGTGGACGTAGGCTTTGAATAAGCCGAACCACTATAAACCTTGTGTTTAATTTTCTTTTCCCTACTCTCCACTTTACTTTGATCTTAATTCATTTTGTTAGCTAAAGGAGATCTTCCTTTCTATTGTCTGCTTAGTATTGCTTTCGTATCTCGTAAAATTGTTTTTACACCTATTCACCCCCCTCTAGGTGCTTATACTAGTTATATCAATTGGTATCAGAGCTCATGTACTCACTTTGTTTGAGGTGTTTTACTTCATAGTAAAAGATCCATGGCTAGTATGCTAGCTCCAGGGCTGGTGGAAAGGCAAAGCAATACCAGACCACCTTACTTTGATGGAAAGGATTACAACATCTGGAAGAACAAGATGAAAGCGTTCCTAAGATCAAAGGATCCTCTGGAATGGGATGTCGTAGAAAGAGGAATCACTCCTAAAGCTGCATCCGTCTCGAGAGAGGAAAAGAAGCTGTTGAGTCTAGTGAAATGACTCAGGAAGAAATAATCAAGAGACAAGCTCTTGACGCAAAAGCAATTTATTCTTTATATTGTGCTTTGTCACCTATTGAATATAACAGAATATCTTCTTGTGTTACAGCGAAATAAGTCTGGGATAGATTACATATTACATATGAAGGAACAGATCGAGTGAAAGAGACAAGAATCAACATTCTCCTCGGTCAATACGAAGCCTTCAAAATGAAATCAGGAGAATCTATAACTGACATGTTTAGTCGTTTTACAGATATCGTGAATGGTCTTGAAAATCAAGGTCAACCAATTTCTGATCCCATGAAGGTAAACAAGCTACTGCGAGGACTCTCCAAGGATTGGAATCACATTAAGACCTCAATAAGAGAGACACAAAGAATCATGCCACTATATGTCGATGAGTTGGTTGGGACTCTTCAGTCTTATGAAGTGGAGCGAATCAATGAAGATGAAGATCCTAAAGGTAAGAAATCCATTGCATTAAAATCCAATGATGATTCTAATGTTATAGATTCTAAAGATGATATGGACGATGAGGAGCTTGTCCTCATGATAAGAAGATTCAGAAAGCTGAACAGAAAAGGAAGAAGATTCAATCCAAAGAAACAGAGTTTTCATAAGCAACAGACTAAGTCTATTGAAGATGATGAATCAAACAAAGATGTAGTCTGCTTTGAATGTAAGAAAAAGGGACACATCAGACCCAACTGTCCGCTTCTGAGGAAAAAGAAACGAAAAGCTGAAAAGTATCGAAAGGCTCTCAAAGCAGAGACTTGGAGTGATACAGAGTGTGAAGAGAGTGATGATGATTATGCCAACATATGTCTGATGGCACAATCGGATTCAGATTCAAACTCCGAATCGACTCGGACTGTGACAACAGTGAATTTGAGGTAAGTAACTTTAAAATCCCCGTTAAAGTTTCTAAATACATTGATGAGTTATGTTTTAGTCTTAAAACTTCTCTTAAAAGGATTTCCGAACTCAAAAAGAGAATTATGCTATAAAACAACAGGAAAGTGTTTTGAAAGAAAAAGTGAAATGTTTGGACATAAATGTCTCTTCTCTTAAAGAAAGTGAAGATAATCTCTTGAAAGAAAATGCATTTCTAAAAAATGACATTTCAAATATTTCAAAAAGATTTTCAATAGGATCTGAGAAACTTGAGAAAATTCTTTCAGTACAAAGACCTTATTTCAATAAATCTGGGTTGGGAATGACAGTAGAAACCATTCCTTTAATTGATTTTCCTAAAGTAAAGGAAAGAATTAAGTAAAGACCCTCAAGAGAAGCTTACAAAAATCATTTCAAAAAGGTTTTTGTAAAACCAGTAGGACGAAATGCTCTCAGATGTTCAAAGTGCAATAGTGCGGATCATTTTGAAAAAGAATGTTCTATGGTTTGGAAACCTGTTAAGAAAGTATGGGCTAAAACTGCATATCATACTAACACAAATGGACCCAAGAAAATATGGGTACCAAAGAAAACTTGAGTCTCTTTTTTAAATGCAGGTCACTATCAAGAAAAAGGTTAAATGGTATCTGGATAGTGGATGCTCAAGACATATGACAGGAGATTCAAATTGCTTCATAAAACTTGTTCAATTAAATGGTGGAAAAGTCTCATTTGGAGGAAACAAAGAAAGGAAGAATTGTGGGATTTGGAACTCAGTAAAGATTGGAAACCTTACAATTAGCAATGTTTCATTAGTGGAAGGACTTAACTACAATCTACTCGGTATCGGTCACCGTGTGATACTCGGTTTCAAAATCAACTTTCAAAAGGAATATGTTGGAATCGGTAAAGATTCTACTCGATCATTCATGGGCCGAAGACATGGAAATATCTACCTCTTGGATGTGAAACCAGATGAATCGCAATGTTTAATCTCAATTCAAGACGAAGCAAACCTATGGCACAGAAAGCTTGGGCACGTTAATATGAAGCAAATAGCTAAAATTTCAGCAAAGAAGCTTGTTCGTGGTCTACCCAATTTATCATACCAAAAGTCTGATCTATGCACACCATGCATATTGGGAAAACATGTAAGAAATTCCTTTAAACCAATAAATCAAGTTTCCACTAATCGTGTACTGCAGCTTCTGCATATGGATCTCTTTGGACCAACCAGAACTCAAAGCATTGGAGGTAAGAAATATTGCCTAGTAATTGTGGATGACTACTCACGATTTACTTGGGTATATTTCCTAGCAAGTAAGTCTGAAACCTTCTCTTACTTTGAAAAGTTTGCTAAAAAGGTTCAAAATGAAAAAGGGTATGTTATCTCAAGTATAAGAACAGACTATGGAGGTGAATTTGAAAATCAAGATTTTACAAAATTCTGTGATGAATCTGGTCTTCAGCATGTGTTCTCCTCTCCATATACTCCAGAGCAAAATGGAGTTGTGGAAAGAAAGAATAGATCGCTTCAAGAAATGGCTAGAACTCTTTTAATTGAAAGTAATATATCTTCACGTTTTTGGGCCGAAGCAGTTTCAACTGCAAGTTATATTATCAATAGAGTTTTTCTAAGACCTATTTTAGAGAAAACCCCCTATGAGTTATTCAAAGGAAAGAAACCTATTGTTTCATACTTTCATGTGTTTGGATGTAAATGCTTTATATTGAAAAATGCAAATGATCGAGTTGGTAAGTTTGAAGAAAAGTCGATGAAGGCATCTTCCTTGGATATTCAACCTCAAGCAAAGCCTACGAGTCTATAACAAGAAGAGTCAATCAGTGGAGTAATCAATGAATGTCAGATTTCAAGATTCTATGCAAAATGAATCTATCCAGACTCATCTTGAAGAATCTGAACCTGCTCCAGACTCTACAAAGTCAAAAGAAGCAGCTCAGTCTTCTAAAGACCAGCATCAAATGATTGTTGAAGATTCAAATGAAGGAAGTGATCAACAACCTGACAAACCAACCAGTAACTGGAAGCATAAGTCTAGTCATCCCAAAGATCTCATTATAGGCGACATTAATGAAGGAATTCGCACAAGATCCAAAAGGCGCGAAGAATCTAGTGCTGTGGCTCTTGTCTCTGAAATAGAACCCAAAAGCATAGAAGAAGCTTTATCTAATGAAAGCTGGATTGAAGCTATGCAAGAAGAGCTCAAACAATTCAGTATTAATGATGTTTGGGAATTGACTCCTAAACCTAAGGGTAAGTCTGTTATTGGAGCCAAATGGGTTTTCAGGAACAAGATGGACGAAAAATGAAAGGTCGTAAGAAACAAAGCAAGACTTGTGGCCAAGGGATATACGCAAGAAGAAGGGATAGACTATGACGAGACTTACGCACTAGTAGCAAGGTTAGAAGCAATCCGATTATTACTTGCTTTTGCTTGTTATAAGAATTTTAGGTTATTCCAAATGGACGTCAAAAGTGCTTTCCTGAATGGATTTATCCATGAGGAAGTCTATGTGGAACAACCACCCGGGTTTGAAGACCCAAGGAAGCCAGACTCAGTTTTCAAACTGAAAAAAGCCTTGTATGGTTTGAAGCAAGCACCCCGAGCTTGGTACGACAGGCTGAGTAAGTTTTTAATACAAAACGGCTTTGTCAAAGGTAAAGTAGACACTACTCTGTTTATCAAAAAGGAAAACAAAAGTTTTATACTTGTCCAAATATATGTAGATGATATTATTTTTGGATCATCTAATGAATGTTTGTGCAAGAAATTCTCTAAGACTATGCAGGATGAATTTGAGATGAGCATGATGGATGAGTTAACCTTCTTTCTTGGTCTTCAAGTGAAACAATTGGAGGAAGGAACTTTTATTTATCAAGAAAAATATGCTAATGATTTTATCAAAAAGTTTGGACTGGAAAATTGCAAAAAGACTGACATACCAATGTCGAGTTCCTTGAAGATAGACAAAGATGAAGGAGGAAAGAAAGTTGACCAAAAGCTATACAGGAGTATCATCAGTTCACTTCTTTATCTTACTTCCTCTAGACCTGACATTTTGTTTAGTGTTTGCATTTGTGCTAGATTTCAAGCAGACCCAAAAGAATCTCATCTAAGTGCTGCAAAATGTATTATCAAATACATTGCTTCAACTTCAAGTCTCGGTCTTTGGTATCCAAAAAGGGAGACTTTACTCTTCTTGGATACTCGACGCGCGAGATCTAGCTGGATGCGAGTTGATAGAAAGAGCACCTCGGGTACCTGTCGGCTACTTGGAAGGGGACGGTGTCTTGGTTTTCAAGGAAGCAAAATACGGTAGCTCTTTCTACAGCGAAGCGAGTATGTAGCTCTTGGAAGTTGTTGTTCACAAATTCTGTGGATAAAACAACAGCTAAGAGACTTTGGAATTAAAGATTCATGCACGGAGATTAACTGTGACAACACCAGCACAATCAATCTGACCAAGAATCCAATTCTTCACTCAAGAGCAAAGCATATAGAGATTCAACATCACTTTATTAGAGATCATGTTCAAAATGGAGAAATTTCGATTCAGTTTGTTGACTCAAAGAACCAACTGGCGGATATATTTACAAAGCCTTTGGAGAAAAATCAATTTGAAATCATCCGTTCCGACTCAACATTTTGAGGCTTGAAGAAGTTAAAGTCTAGAGACTCCCGACTCAGACAAACAAGACCTTGACTGTAAGTTATTTTCTCTCGAATCTTATCTTGAAAAGGTACGTTTATCAACAGTGTTTGATTATTGCTATTGACGTGACTACTGCGACGTTTCCTTTTCGAAATAGAAGTTATTTTTTAAATGACTATTTTCTCGAAAAAAGCAGTTATATTTGAAAATGCATCTTTAAACTTTCTTTTTTTTACGACGATTCGTATGCCTCTCTTCCAGTGTCTTATATTCTATCCATTCCTCTTCGATTCACTCACAAAAACCCTAGAAAGCACCAATCTTCCATTCCTGTTTACTCCCCTTGTTTAATCTTCAAAAAGTTGTCAACTTTCTTGGGAAAAACAAGTTTGGAATCTTCCGAAGACTGTGAAAGATGTCGTCTTCAAGAAAATCTTCGAGGATCGCAAGCAGGGGACCACGGCGAATGAGTGAGGGGCCTACTCACTTTGATCTCATTGAAGAAGAGGAGTTAGCAAGTCAGCAGCAGAGCCCACAACATTCTCAGCAGCGTCATTCTCCACCATCTAGTCCACAGGACCGTGATCATCAACAAGAGGAAGAAATCGTTGAAGACGTAGATCCTGTAAGAGTCCAAAAGCCCTCTTTTATTTATAAGCTTTACCGTGCTTTAAAGAGCACTGGTACTCCATTGAACTACATCGATGGGTTTCTTAAAGACAAAGGATATGGAAATGAATATATCTTTTTGCGGAAAATGGAGGATTTGGGAATTGCTCCTAAGGGGTTGGTGGAAGAAACCCTTGCAAACATCCCAAGTGATCCGCGTGTGGGAGGACTGAATCCAATCGATGGGAATGATGATGATAAATTGTACAACCAATTTCAACCGAGAATGGGTGTTGCGGCAAAAATTCGAGGAAAAAGAACAGAGTTGTTTAGATCGAAGGAACAGAAAGATCTATACTCCAAATTGTTGAAGCGTGGGGTGATAAACCCTAGGAGTGTGGATTTTGACTTCCTTGATGCTGTGAATGTAAATTTGAGGGAAAAGTTCAGTTTTCTTCAACTTGAACAGTTTTGTTCTGACACCACAGAAGCCTATGCTCAACTAACTGCATATTTCTATTCAAATCTTAGCTTCTTGGATGCGAATAGAATTTCTTTTAGTGTTCGAGATAAGGACTTTGTGGTTGATGTGGATATGCTGGCGGATGTGATTGATGTTGAGAGAGGAAGATATCAACCCATCGGTGTTTATGTAACTCGTGCCACATTGGAGCTTGTTAAAGACGAAGGACGAGAGGAAGGATTACATACTCAAGGATGCGTGCGTTCAACATTCTCTTCACAAGATTGTGATTAATTGTCTCAGGCCAAAATCAACTTCTAAGACTGATGTTTCAAATTCAGAGGCAAAGCTGATGTACGCCATCAATGCAGGGAAAAAGTTTTCTCTTCCTCACACTATTCTGTTCCATATGTATAGAGCAGTGGTAAAGGATAGGGGTCAACTTCCTTATCCAGGTCTTGTGTCAAAGTTATTCAGACATTTGAATATTCAGCCTCCACAAATTTTCAGTGTTCGACCGTGTGACAAATTGGTGGTAGGACTGAAAATGGTGTCCAAAATGCGTCTGAAAGAACTCGACAAGGCGTTGGAGAAATTGAAGGAGACAACCCCTGCCAAGCCTCATCAAGTCTCTTCTGCAGTAAAAAGGAAAGGAAAGGAGCCCATGGTTGCTCCATCCAAAAAGAGAAGAGCTCTCATCATGGAGGATGAAGATAATGAGGATGACCTCACCATCTCTGCTATGGCATTGAAGAAATTGAGTCGTTCTACTCCAGAATCAATGGAACAACAGGAGAAAGAAGCAGAGGAAAGAGAAGGACAGGAGAAAGAAGAAGAAGAGATAGAAACAAAGGAACAAGAAGCAGAGGAGAAGGAAGAAGAGGAAAGAGAAGCTGAAGCAAGAGCAGCAGAGGAAGAAAAATTTGAAGAAGAAGCTGAAGAAAGAGGAAATCAAGAGGAAGGAGAGCATGAGGAACACTCTTCTCCACCTGAAGCCATAGAAACAGGGGGAGATAGTGAGAAAAGAGGAATGTCCTCGTATCCTGTTACCAGTGAAGGAGTCAGCCGCTCTCCAGCAGATCCAGAGGACATTTATGACTCGCAATTCCCTGAGGAAGGACATGATGCTTCATCGCCAAATCTGCGTGACCATGCTGATATACCATCGTCTGCTTTTACTCCATCAGAACGAGTCGAAGCCAAAGACGCAGATGATAATTCAGCGGATTTCCGCGTAAATCCTTGATGTTCTCTTGGAAATGAAGAGTCGATATATGCTTTGGAATGCGAAGTTCGAACTTGAAGAATGCGGGACGTGGCTTCTTCCGTTTCCTTATCCGATCGATCCAAGCCCTTGCTCGTCAGATTCAAGCAAATGCTAAAAGTGAAGAAGTGGCTCATCTGAAGGAAGATTTGGAAAAGCTGGAAGGCATCGTACTGTCAATAGGAGATTTCCAGCTTGTTCGCGTTCCCAAGCAATCTTGACTCCATCTCAACCTTTTTATGATGACAAAAAGGATGGAGAGATGCAAGATTTGAAAACCTTATCTTGAACTTATTGATCTTTTAGGCTGTTTTAATGTTTGATGTTTTGACTTGACTTGTGTCTGGTGTCGACTGAACTTTGATTTGGATTTGACTGCTGCTTATATTAAGTACTATTGATATCTTATAAATGGCTTTACTTTCATGCAAGTCTAACCCATTTTTCTGTGGTTGCAGATTCTAGTAAGCCATTTATCTTTATAAGATATCCATATTTGTTTAAGTAATGTTTTGCAGGTCAAAGTTATTCAAATCTGCAGGAAAGTTTTGTCACCATCAAAAAGGGGGAGATTGTTGGAGAAATCTTCATGAAGTGTTTTGAAGCTGACAAAACGTTTCCATCAGTCTAATCTGAAGTTTTACAGACTCTACTATTTAAAGTCTAAAGACCTCCGGATTGCCAGACTCAAGACTCAAAGTCTATTCTCATTGACAGTTTCTAATTCGGTGAAAAAAGGCTATCCAGAACTAGATGTTTCATTAAGGATTTAGCCTTATCATCTGGAGAAGATCTCTTGGCTGGATATGACATAATGGAATCCTTTATTTGAATCAAGATTGATTAAGGATCCGATGATTGACGAAGTATACTTGGAAGGTTCTACTTATGGAAACCAAGATCCTGATTGTATGGGCGAGCAGGATTGATGGGCTATAGTCATGTTCCTTTAATAGCTCGAATGATCTTTCTAATTGATTCCATCCAACGGGTAGATTGGAGGAATTCCTTTGGTAAGTGCCAACGGGTATGATGGCATAAAGGAGTATAAAAGGAAAACGTTCCAGTTGTTCGAGAGTGGTGCACGATAGAAGAATTTCAAAGTCTAAAGCTCCTTGTTCTTAGTCAATTCATTCACTAAGCGAAATCTTGTACACAAAAGAGAGTTCATATTTTGAGATACCTTGAGGAAGTGTGGTAGAGTATCTACACTGTGGAATCAAGAGAAAGCATTGCTGTAACATCTCTTTTGATCATAGTGAAATCCAGCCAGTGGGCTGTCAGTGCAGAAGAGTGGACGTGGGCTTTGAATAAGCCAAACCACTATAAACCTTGTGTTTAATTTTCTTTTCCCTACTCTCTGCTTTACTTTGATCTTAATTCATTTTGTTAGCTAAAGGAGATCTTCCTTTCTATTGTCTGCTTAGTATTGCTTTCGTATCTCGTAAAATTGTTTTTACACCTATTCACCCCCCTCTAGGTGCTTATACTAGTTATATCAGTCAATAACACATTTCTAAAGAATTAATGTGACATATTGGAGGCATGACAGATTTTGGGGCAAAAGTGGATTTTCAATCTTGAATGATAGGGATAATCCAAAGACATCAACTGCTGAGGCAATCCCATTGTAAAGGAATCCTTGAATGAATGCTTAAAACCATTTTGTAGTGTGGAAAACTGTTTGAAGTTGACAATTTTTCATGCCTAAAGCTGTTGAGTTCTTTTAAAAAAGGATTTTGCATGATGACTCTTACATGTTTTATCCATCAATTCCACTAAAGAGCATCAAGATGGACTAATTTAATGAATGATGTGGAATTGATTGAGCATACTAAATGAGACGAGTCGGGATGATGAAAGGCAAACCTTATCCTATACATAGTCCCTTACATATACATTTGTGAGATAAGTGTAGGAAGGTTCATATACACAAGGTAAAGAGTTCTCTCGCAAAAGGTACGGCAACCGAAATGATGAGAGGCAATTCATTTCTCTATCCCAAACACTACAGGTGATCCATTGCTTAACCCTTTTGAGCCCATACACTTATGGATATTCTTTTCAAATTACCCTTGTCGAGAATCACCCCACATCGGGGCAACTGGGAGATAAAATGGCATCATGAGGTGATGAAAAAGAATCGAAATTTTCTTGCTCTCACTTGCATCAATCTTCAAGTCGTGCTATTATATTAAATTCATGTGTTAATTTAAGTGCCTTAGGATGATGAAGAGCATTTCTTTCACTATCCTATACACTTATATCATTTGCATAGCCCACTTGAGCTTACAATTTCATTTCTTTAAACCCAGTTGGTGATCATCCCCCACACTAGGGGTAAGGCAAAAGACAGATGAAGACTCTTGAAAGTTCGAGTGTCATTCAAAATGTTGCTTGACGCATGCATTGTGCACAAGGATTGAAATTAAAATAGAACTAAGGGGCATGAAAAAGCAGTGTGCCTGATAAAAGCGAAGACAATGCCCGTGAAAAGAAGTGAAGAAAAATGAATGAGAACTAGGGGCATGAAAAAACGGTGTGCCTGGTAAAAGCAAGGCCAATGCCCATAGATGAAAATGAGAAAAAAAAAAAAAAAAGTCAAGAGAGGTGACTATCAATTGTAAAAGGTTGCATCCCTCATGGAGCAGCATTAAAAGAACACAAATACCGAGCTTTTACAATTAGTGGAGCACATTGCCAAGACAATCCCTGGTGAAAAAGAAAATTGGTGGCAATGCCAAGATGATCATCAGCTTTGACCCTTATACACATTTTTGAGCCTAATGATCTTTTCGTTTCTCAATCCATGAACCCAGCCTATGTTACGTCCCTTACAAAGTCTCTTCAGATTAGGGCACTTGAATTAACATGGGAATTCATATGTTTATAAGCATCGCTCGAAGAAGTGCAAGCCAGATTATTTCTTTCTCATTTTGCAGGGTTCTTGACTTGTAAACCCAGAGATGATTGCGAAGCTGTTCTTTCAATAGCCTTGCTTCAAGAAGTCCGATTGTTAAGCCATTCACCAAGCTCACATTACAGTCCCTGTTAAAGACCTCTCAAATTGGTAAGGTTGTATCGCTTGCGAGAATACTCGGACCCCTGTCAATATGATGAGATGGAATGATTCTCCTAAAATAGCCATTCTAAATAAGAGTGGGTGAAAGTCCTTTCTAACTGAAAGTCTCATTTAGTATTCTTA
Organism: Eucalyptus virginea; assembly: GCA_014182375.1. NCBI lineage: Eukaryota > Viridiplantae > Streptophyta > Magnoliopsida > Myrtales > Myrtaceae > Eucalyptus > Eucalyptus virginea. Next base: position 33,327,635 of record CM024516.1, on the reverse strand, counting down.
AGAAATCCATGTTACAAGCGAAAATTGTCTTGGACAATAATTCTCTCTAGTGGAAATTTGGGTGATGCAAAGGTCATTATGCATGAACCTTGATTGAATTGATAAAAAATTCAGTGGATTTTGAAGTCTGCATTCCAAAATAGCCTTAATTGCTCATTTCTTTGGTAAATGCATTATTGCTCTAAATCATGTTTTCTCGAAGACCCAAAAGCTCCTGACATTCAGGTTCTTTTCAGAATGCCTTGTGATCTTAGGGGATGACAAGCTTTCATGAATATTCAAGGTGCATCCTTGATGTTCCAAAATTTATTTCTACCAAGAGGTGAGAGACCTCCACAGGATATCTAAATTCTAGAAAACATATCTCCAAGAATTGGGGATATCACCAGGTAAGTATATCTCTACCCATACTCTAAATACTTGTCATTGTGTAGGTATTCTCTCCCAAGTGCATTGACACTTGACTCGGTCAAGCTGTCCTCTATATTGACCTGGCGTGCTTTCGTAGCCCAGAGTCTCTTTTCATTGACCCGGCGTGCTTCCATAGCCCGGTGTCCTTTATATTAACTTGGCGTGCTTTCGTAGCCCAACGTCCATTTCATCGACCCGGCGTGCTTTCGTAGCCTGGTGTCCTTTATATTGACCTGGCGTGCTTTCGTAGCCTAGAGTTCCTTTTATCGAACCGGCGTGCTTTCGTAGCTCGGAATTTCTAACCTGGGGTGCTTTCATAGCCCAAGTCCCTCTTTATTGACTCGACGTGCTTTCGTAGCCTAGTGTCCTTTATATTGACCTGGCGTGCTTTCGTAACCCAGAGTCTCTCTTTATCAACTCGGCCTGCTTCTATAGCTCGATGTCCATTTATATTGACCTGGCGTGCTTTCATAGCCTAGAGTCCCTTTTAATCGACACTCGATTGAGTTGTCCCTAAAGATTTTTCTCCAGATTCAGTCTGATTCAGGCAACCGTAAAATGGTACTGGTCTTGGAAGATAAATCCTCGTTTAGGCGACCGTAGAATGGTACAGGTCCTAGACAACATTTATTTCCTTATTCAAGCGACCATAGAATGGTACGGGTCCTAGAAGGTAAATCCCCGTTTAGGCGACTATAGAATGGTATGAGTCCTAGATATAACCCAAACACTGCCATACTAGGCAACCGTAGAAAGGTACGGAACTTGGACAGGTAACACCAACTATCTTGAATCACTCTACCCTCCTTTAAGGTAAGATATTCCAGGTAGGTTCCTTTTGACATCTCAGTCTGGATTTGGATGTCTTAATTATTTTCGTTAAACATTTCAATCTAGACGTGAATGTTTTTCAATCTTTCTCGTTATACCTTAGTTTGGATCTAAGTATTTCGAGTTTAAAAATCTTGACGTTTCAGTCTGGATCTGGATGTCTTAATTCTTTTCGTTGAACATTTCACTCTGGATATGAATGTTTTTCGATCCTTCTCGTTATACCTTAGTTTGGATCTAGGTATTTCGAGTTCAAAAATCTTGGCATCTCAATTTGGATCTGGATGTCTCAATTCTTTTCGTTGAACATTTCACTTTGGATGCGATTGCTCTTCTCAGTCTTGATGTCTCAATTTATTATCTGTTAGGCTTTTCAAGGAACCTGAGTGAGAGTTAGGTACTTATAGAGTAAATGAGGATTTATCATGTACCTCAAGATGTTTTACCGCACTGACTGGTAAGTAATTGTAGGTACGTTCTTTCCTTTCACACCATGCATTTGCATTAGCATTTCCATACATTATATGAATTGCTTTTAAAAAAATGGGATACATTTCCTGAAAAAAAAAAAATCACCATTCAGTATATGTGCAAGGTCAAAATTTAGGTTTCAATTTTTCTTTGAAAGCAACCTCTACGAGCTCACCTTCAAAGAGGGGCAACTGTTGACACCTAAATTTTCGCAATCCGGTTATTTATTTATTACATAAAAAATAGGGGGTACTTTTATCCCTAATATATATACATATTAATTGCATAGCATATATATTTATGTGCATTTGCTTTTAATTTGCATTTTTTACATTTATTTACTGGACCGGTAGTGGATGGGTCGAATTAGTGGTTTTGAGTTTTAAATCAACAGGCCGGACTAAGCCCATGAAAAGTGCAAATTGGCCCGAGCCCGTTTTCTGAAATTGAGATTTGAAATAAGGATTTTTAGAATTTAAGAAAATCGGGTTGTAATCTTATATTTAAAAATAAGTAGAAAATATTTAGGAGATAAGGAAAATAAGAGGATTTTTGTGATCAGGAGGTTATATGAAAATCTTCGTATATATTAAAGAGTGGATGAAATATTTCATGAAGATCACATCTTTAATTGCTTATAAAGGGAGCCGTGTATGATGAGAGAATTGGGGGGGACTTCTCTTGGTCGAAAGAAAAAAAAAACACAAAAGTAAGAAGAGGGAAAGAGAGATAAGACGTGGGCGCAGAGAAGAGAGAGAGAGAGAGAGAGAGGGAGAGAGAGAGGATGTGAGTGGACAGAAAAGAGAAAAAAAAAAAGAAGAAAAGAAAAGGGAAAAAGCCACGAAAAACCCTGAACTTTGCCCCAAGTGACACATTTACCCCAAACTTTTTTTTTTGACGTGAAAAACCCCGAACTTTTCAAACCGTGACACATTTACCCCATCAAGGGCATTTTTGTCTTTTTATCCTATTTTATCCTTTTTCTTTTTTTTTTCTTTTTTTCTTCTTCCCTCCACCGGCCATGGCGGAGCCGGCGGAGGGAAGCCGACGTCCAGCGAGGGCCGCCCTCGCCGACGTCGGGCGAGGGCCTCTCTCGCCGGATCTGGCGAGCACCCCTCGCCCGACGCCGGCGAGGGCACCCCCTCGCCGATCTGGCGAGAGAGGCCTCACCAGACATAGGCGAGGGTCGTCCTCGCCGGCGTCGGGCGAGGGTCGTCCTCGCCGAAGCGGGCGAGGGCGCCCTCGCCGGCGTCGGGCGAGGGTCGTCCTTGCCGGGAAGCGAGCAAGGGTCGCCCTCGCCGACGTCGGCCGAGGGCGGCCCTCGCCAGACGCAGGTGAGGGCCGCCCAACGTCGGCGAGGGCAGGGACACCCTCGTTCGACCTCGCCGGATGAAATATTTCATGAAGATCACATCTTTAATTGCTTATAAAGGGAGCCGTGTATGATGAGAGAATTGGGGGGGACTTCTCTTGGTCGAAAGAAAAAAAAAAACACAAAAGTCAGAAGAGGGAAAGAGAGATAAGACGTGGGCGCAGAGAAGAGAGAGAGAGAGAGAGAGAGAGAGAGAGAGAGGATGTGAGTGGACAAAAAAGAGAAAAAAAAAAGAAGAAAAGAAAAGGCAAAAAACCACGAAAAACCCTGAACTTTGCCCCAAGTGACACATTTACTCAAAATTTTTTTTTTTGACATGAAAAACCCCGAACTTTTCAAACCGTGACACATTTACCCCATCAAGGTCATTTTTGTCTTTTTATCCTATTTTTTCCTTTTTCTTTTTTTTTTCTTTCTTCTTCTTCCCTCCGCCGGCCAGGGCGGAGCCGGCGGAGGGAAGCCGACGTCCAGCGAGGGCCACCCTCGCCGGCGTCGGGCAAGGGCCTCTCTCACCAGATTTAGCAAGGGCACCCGCCGACGCGTCGATGAGGGCACCCCTCGCCGGCCGTAGGCGAGGGTCGCCCTCGCGGCGTCGGGCGAGGGCCGCCCGACGTCGGCAAGGGCGGGGACACCCTCGGTCAACCTCACCGGCATCGAGCGAGGACGGCCCTCGCCGGATCCGGCGTGGGCACCCTCACCGCACGCAGGCGAGGGCCGCTCAACGCCGACGAGGGCGAGACACCCTCGCTCGACCTCGCCGGCGTCGGGCGAGGACGGCCCTCACTAGACGCAGGCGAGGGCCACTCAACGCCGACGAGGGTAGGGACACCCTTGCCCGACCTCGCCGGCATCGGGCGAGGGCCACCCGACGCTTGCGAGGGCCGCCCTAGCCCGACGCCGGTGAGGGTGACCCTCGCCTGGCGCTGGCGAGGGCAGCCCTCGCTGGACGCCGGCGGAGGGAAGAGAGAAGAAAAAAAATTTTAAAAAATGAAAAGACCAAAATGCCCTATAATTTTGGGGTAAATGTGTCACATAACAAAGTTTCAGGGTTTTTTGTGTCACAAAAAAAAGTTTGGGGTAAATGTGTTACGGTTGGTAAAGTTCGGGGTTTTTCACGTCACAAAAAAAAGTTTGGGATAAATGTGTCACTTGAGGCAAAGTTCAGGGTTTTTCGTGGCTTTTTCCCAAAAGAAAAAGGCGCGCACTGTTCATCTTATTCATGGGTTTCTTCTCGGTGAAGCCCCATGCCGCTCCGCTGCAGACCACGCCGCCGCGCCCTTGCTTCGCCCGGCGACCGTCAATCTCGCTGTGTCGCACCCGACAACTGCAGCAAACCTCCACCCGAAGCCCCACACCGGCGACCTGCGACTGCCCAAGCGCCGCACGCCTCCGCGCTCTACCTGAGCGTCTCTGCTCCGCCAGTCCCGTCTGTCGCGTCTCAGCTCCGACGACCCACACCAGCAACCTCCGCGAATCTCGCCGGAACCCCCGCCTACAGGATCTCCACCAGATCTGAACCAGATCTTGCCGCTCGCCTCAAACCCAGCACCTGGTGCCCTCGCCATGTCTCCGCACCAGCCGCACCTCCACCCCTCTGCTCCTCCGACGATTTCGCCTGCAGCGCCCGAAGCCAACAACTCGCAAGCCCGAACGACTGCAGCGCTCGCGTCCAACTCCACTCGCCGATCTCCCTGTTCTCGCCGTGCTCGACGCCACGGCCCCCGAAGACAGCAGGTCCCGATCCGTACGCGACCCACCTCTGCAGATCGCCCTCCGCCGGTCTCTGACGCGCCTTCGCCCAAGCCGGATTGCTGCCCTTCCGACCCGACGCCCCTGCGAAGCCTCTGTCTGATGCCGCGCCACTGTCCCTGCTCCGCCCGACGCTGTCGCCGCGCCTGCGTCACCCTCCGCCTGACCGATCCGCTCTGCCGCACAACAGCCCGCGCCCGACGACTGCGCTCCTGCTTCCAGACGCCGTACCACCGCCAGTTCCCCTGCTGGAGCTCCAACGCCGGTCATCCTCCACCTGGCGCCGACCAATCTGCTGCCCCATTTCCTTAGGTTGTTTATTTTTCTTTTTGTTTTTTTTTTATTTTATGTTATTTTATTTTTTAAAAGTTTTACTATTATTGTACCAATTAGAATATTGAGAATTGATTTTCGTTTTATTGTAGGCATTATCTGCAGAGATTTTTCCTAAAATTATTGTTATTACTAATTTGACTCCTAAGATGTCGGGTCATTCTTTTAATTATATTAATTCTTGGGGTTTGTTGATAGTATTTATATTATTGAATCAATATAATTATTAATTTGATCCGTAAGATTTCGGATCAGATTTTTAATTACTTTGAACTCTTTGTCGTGATGATTAGGGTTAGAGTAATCATTAATTTGACCTGTGAGACAACATGTTATTTTTTCGATTATTATAATCCTTTATTTGTTGAATATCTTGATTGTTTAGATTTAATGTTTAGTTGATAATTACTTGTCTTGGAAAAACACTAAAAAAAACAAAAAATCAAAATTTTGCATCAAAGCATATAGGTTTAATAAATCATACATGTAGGATTAGGTTTATGAAATTTTCGTCATCTAATGATTGTTGCTAGGTTCATTTAGTTAGAAATTGTTCATCATTTGAATTAGGTCATTTGATTAATTTAGATTGCATATTCAAGTGTTGCATTTCTTTAATTTCGAATTTCATGGAGAATACAAAAAATTTTAAAATAAATTCATTTCATGCTTTAGGATAGATTGCATGCTTATTCATGTTATATAGTTTATGTCCTATTATCACGTCATATCATTTTATGTTAAATTAGTGGCATGCATTGCATGATTCTTATTAAATAAAGTGAAAACCAAAATTGAGTTTGCATGTTAGGTTTCTTGTTAATAAAGTTGAATCATGAAAGTTAAAATGTACGTTTCGATTTCAAGATAAAAGAAAACCCAAAAAATGCTTTGTGTGTTTATTTCTTTTAATAGAAGTCTTTTGATTGTTTAATAGTGACTGAGCATCCATGTGATCACCCAATTTCATGATAGTGATTTAGGTAAATAAATCCAAACCGCTTACAAAAACATTTTTGAAAATTAAAAAGAAATGGTACCGAAAGGGCATTAGAGAAATCTAGTGTAATCAAATCCCCGTACCCTTAGTCTCTGGTTCGTAGGAGTAAAATAATTCTCCCATTCTTTTACTTAGGTGTCTAATCGACTTACACTAAACTGATTAGTGGCGACTCCTAGATAATGATCATTTGCATGTTAAATATTTGAACCTTAAGTCGCGAATTGGTATGAGCTTGGAAGAGCCCAAGCTAAGTTTAAAGACTTAGTAGTCCATTAGCCTAAACTTAGGTGGTGCACCGGAAATTTAGGTCGCAATAGGCTAGCATCACCCTGTCTTGATGCAATCAACATTACTACTTCAATTAGGATACGAATGACCACGGGAGAGATGTGGGGATCCTGATGCTTTACTTTTTTCGCCTCTTTTTCTGATAAGTGACCTGAAGATGAGAGCGGAGAGATATGTAAGTGGGTTTAGCCCACTAGAACTCATCGTATGCTTTGTTTACATCCCTCTGTTTCGGGTTTCTGAGCACTTACTTTGACAAACTTCAAAGACCATCAAAGTCAGTTACTTCTCAATCCTAAGTTCAGAACAAGTTATCTTTTATTGATGTGCAACTAAGTCATGTCTTATAAGCTCTGGAAGCCATTGGAATATTGTTAAACAAGCAAAGTCGAACTGTGACGTCCTTTTCATTAGGCTGCAGAGAAGGGGCAGCTTGGGACAACAACAATATGTTATTGTTTATGCAGAAGTACTTATTGATGTGCAACGAAAGAGGGTATTGCAACCAAGTAAATGTTAAGAACTGTGGTTTTCGGTACCAAACATGGGGGATATCCATAACAAGATTATTTTCAGGATGAAGATTGATACGGATATTGTTCTCCTTCTGCAATCTAGATAACCAATTCAACCTTTCTGAGATATCAGATTGTCGCAAATGAAATGGTCTTTACTTGATAATGCCACTTTGAGAAGAAGCTAGACAATTTATTTTTATTTTTTTTAACAAGAAAAATGTTTTTCTTTTTCTTTTTCTTTTTCTTGTTCTTCCTTCTTTCTCGGCCGACCATAGACCACAGGATGGCTAGTGACCAACCACAAGTAAGGGACAAGCTTGCCCAACGACCGTGAGTTTTGACCTCGACAAATCTGTCGAGCTCAAGCCCCACTAGATCTAGTGAGGTCAAGCTCGCCTAAGGCCAGCGAGCTCGAGACTTGCCAGATTTGGCAAGCTCAACCTTGCCTCATCAGCCTCGCCAACCTCAAGCAACCTTAACCTCGCCAAAGACTCAGGTGAGGCTCCACCTCGCCAAGATACACATTATAAAAAGTCTTCATTGTATGCATCAAGCAATCGCCTCGAATCAAAATGCAAGGCAACCGCATCGCTGCTAGCGCAACCCTAAGCACGCCAAGCTTGATGGCCTCCTCCCCGATTCACCTTACTCACGCCCTGCAACATCCTGAAAATCAAGCACGAACATCCACCGATGCTCGCCAGATCACCATAGTTAGCATCGTCACTGATCTACGCGTGGACGAGGCTGAGCGAGAAGAGCTTGAAGGCGCACTCCAGTGTGGCCTCCACAATCTTTGCCTTAGGCGGATTCGAAGGCGAGGATCAGGGGCTGGAGGACAAAATCGGCATCGGGAGAGGGAGAGGCCGAGCAGGCGAGAGGGAGGATCTACTAAGGCAGGGGTGGATGAAAATTTTCTACAACAAATTTATGAAATTAAAATTTTTACAAAATTTTGTGACATTAGGTCATAATCAAAAACAAATTTGCAGTAAATACAAGGATTTATGACATTTTCATCGTGTTTATGATGGATTGCCGTAACATCGTAAAATCTTAAACAAAAAGGTGACAATCCACATTTGCCGATTTTGAAGCCTAGGCACGGTACTACATTGTTCAATGAAATTTCTCATAAAGTATGTGTAACAATTGCTTCAAAGACTCGACAAATCATCTTGAAATAAAAAGTAGATTTCTTTTATTTCCACTTTACTCTCAAGAAATTTTCATAATTCCTGTTTTACCCATCTTCTTCTTTTCAGTCGCCAAAAGGCCGAGAGAGAGATGGAGTGGCATGGTTGTGGTGCTCTGGCAAGTCGCCCATGGGGTTGCCCCATCCCGTACCACCGCGCTAAGGTGGCGTGACCCCAGGCAAGCCACTTGCCAGTGTCCCTCGACCCAGGAGAGCCTCGCCGGGAGTGGTACCACCTCGGGCGAAGTCTCATTGGGGTCATGCAACTCGGGGGGCTATGCCTGGGTAGGCCTCGCCAGTGGTCGTGCAACCCTTGTTGCCTGGTGGTGGATCTCGGGCGTTTACATTCTACGCTTCCATATTATTATTTTTTTCCTAATCTCATCTTCTCATATTTCAGAAGAAGATGGTTCCTCCAAGTAAATACAAGTGATGGTTCCTCTGGGGAGACAAAGCTACTAAATGCAGAATCATTGATAATGATATTGATGAGAGTCAAGGGATTTTAGTTCATAGAGTTTGTACATTTTCCTACCCACCGTCTTTGACAATTTGATAGGACGATAGTTGTGTAAGGGCGCGTTTGGTAACATTTCTGTTTAAAAATTGTTCCAGGAAACAGAAATAGAAAAAAGTGTTTCTGTTCCGGAAACAATTTTTTAACAAAAAACGCGTTTGGTAAACTTGTTCCAGAATAAAAAATGAACAGAAATACATTTGGTAAATTTGTATAATTTTTTTTATTTCTTTTAATTTTTTAGTATTTTTATTTTATTTTTTCTATTTTCTTTCTTATTTTTCTTATTTTCTTATTTATTTTTCCTTTTTTTCTTTTTCCTTTTTCCTTTTTCTTCTTTTGGTTGGTCTCTCTCCCTCCCCCGAGCGTCTCCTCGCACGACCGTGCCCCGCGCGCGCCCCGCCGGCCCGCGAGCGAGCGACGGTGACCCAGAGCCACACCGTCGTCTCCCTCCACCACATCGGCGACCGCGCTCGACGCCTCCTCGCTGCCACCGTACCGGCCGTTCGTCGGAGCAGCCACCGTGCCCCCTGCACGCCGCCACGCCGGACCTGCGCCTAACGGCGTCGCCGACCTCTGCGTCCCCGATCCGTCGCCGCCGCTCTGTGTTCTCCCCTCGAGACACCGGACACTCGCACCCGAAGCCTCCGCCGACGACCCGGCGACGCCGGAGCCCCAAAGACCGCCCCTCCGCCTCACGCCCGATCGACACATCTGCAGGTCTCGAGCCTCCGTTCGCCACCGCCGCATCAGATCTCACCGCGCCGTGACCCACGACTTCGAGATCTGCTCGATCGTCGACCCCACGTCGGCCCACGACTCAACCGGCCGTCCTCGCCGCTCCGCTCCTCAACGTCCGCCGCTCGAGACCCCACGGCCGAGCCCCGCACCGCAGCTGCCGCCGTTCACTTGCAGCCGCTCCCCGGCCGGCCGGGCGAGCTCGGCCTCGCCGGGGCCGGCGACGCTCCGGCGAGGTCACCGGCCCTCAACGGCCGGTCGCCGGCCCGCCGAGGCCGGCGACCGGCCAAAGAAAAAAAAAAGAAAAAAGAAGAAGAAAAGAAGAAGAAAAAAGAGAAAAGAAAATGAAAAGTGTTTCTGAATTTTGTTCCAGAAACAAGAAACAACTTTTTTTTGTTTCTTGTTTCTGTTCCAAATGTGTTTAACAAAAAAGAATTTTGGAACAAAAATACAAACAAACGCGAATCTGTTCCTTTTTTGTTCCCAGGAACAAAAAAACAAAAAAAGTGTTTAGAAACAGAAAAAAAGAACAAAAACAAACGCAGCCTAAAAGTCCCCAATGCTAAAAAAAAAATAAAAAATAAAAATCAATGCTCTACCACAATCATTTTACCACAAGTAGCCGGGTTCCGTTCTCGTGTTTAAAAACTGAATCGACTATAACTACCTATTCTAGATTCTGCAGCGCGTGTTGCATTAGAAGCAAGTTGGCTATGACAGATAAGATGACCGAGGTCATTGGGACAAGGGGCGTCCTGGCCTCGCTATTATATATGGAGCCATAGTCGATGCCTTTGTTGGGATTCCTACCGCGGGTTCCAGGTATCGTTCCATTTGATCCCCGTCCTGGGTAGGAAGAGCTTCCATTTCCGCCACTTGACCTGGGATTCGTCACAGCCCACCGCTTGACCCGGGAGCGGCAGGATTTGTCACAATCCCACCGCCGCCGGAGGGATTGGTCACATTCCTGGCGTCACTCCTGCTGAGTAAACAGAAGAAACATAAACCAGCGAAGGAAACTAAAATGACAATAATAATTCTAGTTGTGCAGATACTAAATGCACTGGCCAAAAAAGGATCTAAGTGAATAAAATGCTAAATTCTTTTACTCCTTAGTCCTATCCACGAGAATAACAACATATATGATTTTACCATAGACAAAGATCTGAAGGTTTTCATGGCATTTAAATATCTACTGAGGTGATCACCCAAGAGTAGCATAATCCGCACATGAATCCTCAAGTTGCCGTAGAACTCATCTTTATACTTTCAGTGTGGCAAATAACGACGGATACGAGTGAACCTATGGCTCCTAAAAGAAGGAAGGAATTCAAAACGAGAAAGGAAGGTTCCCATGGACTAGGACGATCCAATACCAGTAGTTTCCATTAAACTGACTATCCCTACCAAAAATTTCATTCAAGAGAGCTAAATTTGCAGCATTGAGCATAGAAGTTTGAATTGCGTGTGCAGGAGACTAAATTCTATACTGCTTGTTGACGATCAAATTAATCTCATAGTATCTTATCCAAGTTGATTGGCAAAATAAGTGATTACAACGGCACCTCTAAATCATAGATGGGTGCATCCAGAGTTATTTGCTTGTGCTTTGATAGGTTAGGTTAAAACGTAACAAACCAGTTGAAGTTGCAATCTAAGGAACAGACAACGAGATTTACCTCTGTACAACAAAGACACCAGCAGTCACAGTGAGATGATTGATGTAGCTTGCTCATGGGAACGACATGCTAGAGGCTTCAGCATACAGGGGGCTCATGTCCGCACCAGAGGTCACAAAGAAGGCACCATTCACCATCAGATCACCTTCCGATCTCCAATTCCATTTCCTCCACTCGCTCTCATCTGTGTCCATTCGCTTTTTCACCTATTTCCTCCAATACATGTAAGTAATAATCAGGCGTAACGCAGCAAACATATTGCTCATCTGGGCTTCTTCTACCAAACTCACTTAATGATAGTTCAAAGCAGCTACTGGGACTCATTACGTACATTTTGACATGATGTTTCTTTATCTATTAAAAGGAAAGTTTTTACATCGGAAGTATATTATTCTGTATTTTGGCAAGATAAAGTAGCAAGATAATCATATCCAGTCTATCAAGACACTCTAGATGATCTTTTTTCCCTTAACTTTTACGAACACCAAAGTAGCACCCAGTAAAAGCTCATGTGCAAAGACCTGCTTCACTAACTTACCCGATTGAAGGAGGCTGATTATGCAGGTTCTAGATGATTCAATCTCACAAAACAATTTCTACATAATCAATTAATGCAGATAAGATATTTTAAAGTTTACCTCCTTCTTGTTATTATCCTGCGGCGCGAGATACCAATTCCCCTGACTATTAATGGTAGGATGGGAGCTCCCTCCAACAGCATACATCCCCCACTGAGTTCATTGTTCACAACATGAAAGTACCCGAACCTGCACCGTGGCATCCTCTCCTTTTGGTCTTCGCCAAAGTGGTTGAATGCGACAGTCACTTGCATCCCTGAGTCAGCCGTGAAATCATCACTGTGACCCAACAGCATCACCTTATCATGGTGGGTGAACATGTTGTTGGATAATGTGACTGCTGTAGATCCTTCAGTGACATCGATCAGACCGTCTGTGCAATACGACAGGAAACAACGGTCAATCCAGATTTTTGATGATGCTAAGACAGATATCCCGTCGCCGTCTGATCTTCCCCTCGCAGTAACTTGCGTCGGGCTAATCCGGATCTTGGCATTGCCAAAAGGCAATGATGAATGTGCACATTGTGGATGATGATGTTGGTGACTTCATAAATGATCAAACAACCGAGACCTGTTATATGCACGTTGGCTCCTCGGCCATCAATGGTCTTGAAACTGCTGATAAGATGCTCATACCTGAGTTTGATTACCATATTTCCTAGGGGGAAAAACAGAAAAATGTTGAACCAGTTTAGCAGGTTTAGCAGAATAAAGTTTCTATTTCTAGGAATAAAAATTGGATAGATAACAACATAGGAAATCCTCAAATACAAAATAATAGTCGAAATAATACTAATACATAACAAAAGTTGAAAATACAATTTCATGGAATTTCCGGCATATTATTATCCCTTGCCATTTTATTGGCAATGGTTTTCCTAAGCATATTTATTTGGTTTCCCTCCTCGGTCAATTGAACGTTTGCAAGCTCATCCTGCGTAAGTTCAGCCAAGTACATCGGATCTCTATATAAGGAAAAGTTCTTATCCATCTTGTCTTGATCACGGATGTAATTATGGATGACACAATATGCAATTACGTTATGTGCTTACTTTCGAATTGCAAATAAGGGCATGTGTCTCAAAATGAAAAAGCAATTCTTCAATGCCCCAAATGATCTTTCAATGACATCCCCTAAAGAATAATGCCTATAGTTGAACAATTCTCTTGCAATTGTTGACCGTCTTGCTCTACCCCTATACTCATTTAAATGATACCGGTCACCTCTAAAAGGAGTTACAAATCCCGGAGTTGCTGCATAACCAGAATCCATGACATAGTATTTGCCTACAACAATGTATTCATACATTGGTCATAATTTGTAACTATAAATATGATCATAAAAAAAATTACTCCTTAAAGGACAAACAAATACCAGGTGGAGGCCGAGGAAATTCCAAGTGAGGAGTCTTCATTGCTATTGTAAGCACTCGACAATCGTTGACAGAGCCTTCCCAACCAGCATATACAAAAGTAAATTTGATATCAAATGAATAAACGCACATCACATTCTGAGTGGTGGTGCATTTCCTACCTCTAAATGGGATTTGCTTCGACACAGGTACATAAGCATGAATGTGGGTGCCATCAATAGTGCCTATACAACGCTGTCATTTTATCAAAGACTAGTATTATACAAGATTATTAACAAAATAAAATTGATGGTGTAAAGGAATATATGAGAATTCTACCTTGAAGTAACGTTTATGCTTAGGTTTCATAAGAATCTCTTGTGGGACAACATCAAAGGAAGGTGGTATGATAACCTATTTTGCCAATTTGAGAACAAAAATTCTATTTCTGAAGGATGGAGAAAAGGAAATAATTTCTGTTTCTATTTCAGAAACAGAGAAGCTACAATTTCTAGCTTCTGATTTTTCCTCCAAATCAATTTCTGAAATAGAAATCTGTTTCAGAAATAGAGAAATCAAATTGCGTTACCAAACGGATTTCTGTTCCAAACCTGTTCCGGGGAACAGAGAAATAGAGAAATCAAGAAACAGAAATTTTTTTTTTTTATTGACTGAAAATATTTTCCTTGACTAATTTATTTTCTGTGAATCAAACATCGGCGAATATGAAAAAAAAAATTGCTAGAAATTATTTTTGGTGAAACAAACAGAGCTTTAATAAGACGAAAATTTTCTACAACAAATTTATGAAATTCAAACTTTTACAAAATTTTGTGACATTAGATCGTAATCATAAATAATTATGTAGTAAATATGAGGACTTATGACATTTTCATCATGTTTATGATGGACTATCATGACATCATAAATTCTTAAACAGAAAAGTGACGGTCCACATTTGCCAGTTGGGAAACCCAAGCATGGTACTACATTGTTCCGTGAAATTTCATTGCCTCAAAGACCCAACGTGTCATCGTGAATTAAAGGTAGATTTCTTTTATTTCCACTTTACTCTCAAGAAATTTTCATAATTCCTGTTTTAACCATCTTCTTCTTTTCAGCCTGCCAAAAGCCGAGAGAGAGATGAAGTGGCATGGTCGCGGTGCTCTAGCAAGTCTCCCATGGGGTCGCCCCATCCAACACTACCTCGCTAAGGTGGCGTAACCCCCCTCGTCGGTGTCCCTCAACCCAGGAGAGCCTCGCCAGGAGTGGCACCACCCCGAGCGAAGTCTCATCGGGATCATGCAACCAGGGGGCCGTGCCTAGGCAGGCCGCGCCAGTGGTCGCGCAACCCCTGCCACCCGGTGGTGGTAGATCTAAGGCGTTTACATTCTGCGCTTCTGTATTTTTTTCCCCCTAATCTTGTCTTCTCATATTTCAGAAGAAAATAGTTCCTCCAAGGCGAACCGCTCCTTCGTGGCCAACCCGTGCAAATACAGGTTCTTCATGCGCGAACCGCTCTCTGGCACCCACCCATGTAGTTGCAGAATCACTTGCTACTAAATACAGAATCATTGGTAATGATGCGAACATATTGATGAGAGTCAAGGGATTTCAGTTCATAGAAGCTGTACATTTTTCCTACCCGCCGCCATCTTTGACAATTTGATAGGACAATTGTTGTGTAAGTCCCCAATGCTTAAAAAAAAAAAAAAATCAAAGCTCTACCACAATCATTTTGACCACAATTAGCCGGATTCCTGTTCTCGTGTTTAAAAACTGAATCGACTATCATTACCTATTCTAGATTCTACAGCGCGTGTTGCATTAGAAGCAAGTTCGATGTAAGAATGCTACAACGGCTATGACAGATAAGATGACCGAGGTCATTGGGACAAGGGACGTCCTGGCCTCGCTATTATATATGGAGCCAAAGTCGATGCCGTTGTCAGGATACCAACCGCCAGTTCCAGTTATCGTTCCAATTGATCCCTGTCCTGGGTAGCAAGAGCTTCCATCTCCGCCACTTGACACGGGATTCGTCACAGTCCCACCGCTTGACCCGGGAGCAGCAGGATTCGTCACAATCCCACCGCCGCTTGAGGGATTGGTCACAGTCCCGGCGTCACTCCTGCTGAGTAAACAGAAGAAACATAAACCAGCGAAGGAAATTAAAATGACGATAATAGCTCTTGTTGTACAGACACTAAATGCACTGGCCGAAAAGGAACTAAGTGAATAAAAGGGTAAATGCTTTTAGTCCTTAGTCCTATCCACAAGAATAACAACATAAATGATTTTACCATAGACAAACAACTGAAGGTTTTCAACGAAGCTGGAACATCCATCCTTCTATTTTTGATTGATGGAGGTTTTCTAGTTTTTGTTGTCTTTTGTTTCCTTTTGTTGTTGTTGCTCTTTTTTTCTGGGAACCATGGCACCCTTACACTCGTTCTAGACTTTTGTCTTCTTGAGTGTCTGTTTTTGTTGGTGCCAGGCCTCCCTCTTGTATTCCTTCTTGCAAAATCAATATATTACTTACCTTTACCAAAAAAAAAAAAAGAACTGAAGGTTTTCATGGCATTGAAATATTTACTGAGGTGATCACCCAAGAGTAGCATAATCCACACATGAATCCTTAAGTTGGCGTAGAACTCATCTTTATACTTTCAATGTGGCAAACAGCGACAGATCTGAGTGAACCTATGGCTCCTAAAAGAACGAAGATGGATTCAAAACAAGGAAGGCACGTTCCTATGGACTAGGACAATCCTATACCAGTAGAATCCATTAAATTGATTATCCCTACCTGAAATTTGATTCAAAACAGCTAAATTTGCAGCATTGTGCATAGAAGTTTGACTTGTGTGTTCAGGAGACTAAAATCAATACTTCTTGCTGATGATCAAATTAATCTCAGAGTATCTTATCCAAGGTGATTGGCGAAATAAGCGATTACAACAGTACCTCTAAATCATAGATGGGTGCATCCAGAGTTATTTGCTTGTGCTTTGATAGGTTAGATTAAAACGTGACAATTGCAATTAAGGGAACAGACACCGAGATTTACCTCTGTGCAACTAAGACACCAGCAGTCGCAGTGAGCTGATCAATGTAGCTTGCCGACAGGGGCGACAAACTAGAGGCTTCAGCATACTGGGGGCTCATGTCCGCACCAGAGGTCACAAAGAAGGCACCATTCACCATCAGATCACCTTCCGATCTCCAATTCCATTTCCTCCACTCGCTCTCATCTGTGTCCATTCGCTTTGTCACCTATTTCCTCCAATACATGTAAGTAATAATCGGGCATAACGCGGCAAACATATTGATCATCTGGGCTTCTTCTACTGAACTCACTTAATGATAGTTCAAAGCAGCTACTGGGACTTATTACATACATTTTGACATGATGTTTCTTTATCTATTCAAAGGAAAGTTTTTACATCGGAAGTATATTATTCTGTAGTTTGGCAAGATAATGTAGCAAGATAATCATATCCAGTCTATCAAGACACATAGATGATCTTTTTTCCCTTAACTTTTACAAACACGAAAGTAGCACCCAGTAAAAGCTCATGTGCAACGACCTGCTTCACTAACGTTCCCAATTGAAGGAGGCTGATTATGCAGGTTCTAGATGATTCAATCTCACAAAACAATTTCTACATAATCAATAAATGCAGATCAGATATTTTTAAGTTTACCTCCTTGTCGTTATCATCCTGCGCTGCGAAATACCGATTCCCCTGACTATTAATGGTAGGATGGGAGCTCCCTCCAACAGCATACATCCCCCACTGAGTGTAGTCATTGTTCACAACATGAAAGTACCCAAATCGGCACCGTGGCATCCTCTCGTTTAGGTCTTCGCCAAAGTGGTTGAACGCGACAGTCACTTGCATCCCTGAGTCAGACGTGAAATCATCACTGTGACCCAACAGCATCACCTTATCATGGTGGGTGAACATGTTGTTGGATATCGTGACTGCCGTAGATCCTTCAGTGACATCGATCAGACCATCTGTGCAATACGACAGGAAACAATGGTCAATCCAGATTTTTGATGATGCTAAGACAGATATCCCGTCGCCGTCTGATCTTCCCCTCGCAGTAACTTGCGTCGGGCTAATCCGGATCTTGGCATTCCCAGAAGGCTTGCAATGATGAATGTGCACATTGTGGATGATGATGTTGGTGACTTCATAAATGATCAAACAACCGAGACCTGTTATATGCACGTTGGCTCCTCGGCCATCAATGGTCTTGAAACTGCTGATAAGAAGCTCATACCTGAGTTTGATTACCATATTTCCTAGGTGGAAAAACAGAAAAATGTTGAACCAGTTTAGCAGGTTTAGCAGGTATGTCAAGCTTTGTCCAGATGATTTCATCTTATCTAAATTTCTCTATGCCTAAATAAGCTACCTTGTCTATACGAAATTGAGTTTCATATTCCTGTTTCGCTGAGGGAAATTTCGCACTGCGCCCCGAGTCCCCACATTATCCTAGTAACTTTTCATAGTATTTGATATTAACCCAAGGTCTACTGTCCGAAGTACTTGATCTTTCTCTTTTCTTTTGATTGAGTGTAAGTACTTGATGTAAACATAGAAAACGGAGCACATAATAGACAAATTCCACAGAAGCATGCACTTGTATAAATGACATGGGTGTGCTCGATTGTGGATGATTTCGCCAGTTTACTACCAGAGAAGATGATCCAGAGGGGTCCGGCTTGGACAACACCGTAGCGGAGCGTGCCAGGGGGCGGGTTCTCTGGGTCCGGGTCGGATGGGTCTGTCACAACGTAGACATTGCCGCCCCTGCCTCCCAGGGCCTCACGGCCGAACCCAATCGCGCAGTCAGCTAGGTGCTCGCGGTTCGATTCCCAGTTCGGGTCGCACCGCCAGCAGTCATCTATTGGATTGCCCGTCAAGCATTGGTCCCTGACTTGGACTGTAAGGAGCTGCCTTCTGGTGACGGATTCGTTCACCCTCCTGCATGAAATTTGCTTGCCTTCAGATTCCAAGGACTAATTTGAAATTTAATATCTTCCGCCAAGTCTAAATTGAAATGCAAAGAAGACAGCAATAGTATTTCTACCAATGGAAGTATTTTATGTGACAGTGATACCACGAGCACGTTCCTATCACCGCGTCAATCACATTCTCTCATAATGCTGAGTTTTGAATATTGAAACCTAAATATAGAGTAATATCTCGTCAGCATGACATGTTAGCACACAAAAATCACAGCTATTCAATGATTGCCAAATGGGCAAGGTCACGAGTCGCCAGGTGTTCTGCCCATCAACGCTTGTCATATGATTATCCCACAAACGCGGTACCTAGAATGCACCCAAAATTCGGGAGAAAACAAACAAGATGGAAATTTGCCGGTTGGTTTGCCAGCACTTTTTTTGGTTCCTTTCGTCTTTCTCTCTCTCTCTCTCTCTCTCCCTCTCTCTCTCTCTCTCTCTCTTTTTTGACTTCAGTTTCTGTACTTCAGAGATAAACTAATTACCGGTTCACTTCGTGGACGACAGCTTGCGGATCGGGATGCTGATGTGGGTGGACCAAGATTTTAGAAGAAGAAGAGGAAGAAGTTGCATTGAGATTGAGTGCATGAAGAGAGAACGGACAGGATAAAAGGACAATGCAGGACCAAGTAATACGAAGCATTCTCGAAGGTACAACAGCTCTTGACTCCTCCGCTGGCTCGGTCCTTTCGGGTTCTTCCCTTCAAAGAAAAGACTCGATAATCAGTAAAGTGAGGTTGAGTATGTAGCTTGCGATGAGAGTGGTTTGTGCATATATAATGAGTGAAAAGAAGTGGAGAAAGAATAACAAAGGATTTCTGAATAAAGTGCATGTTTCTATTTTTATATATTTTTTGGCTTTTTGGTGAGAGGAGATTACGGGAGACGGCGATTCTTTTCATGAAAATCGAAGCATTGTATATATTCTTCTTTTAAGGAGATGATAAATTGCTTTCTTTTCCCTCTTTTGATCGAGCTGACGAAAGTTTGTTAGGATTAAAAAAGGAAGAAAATCTCTCAGTTTTTTCTTTAATATCATAACTTTGATTTAATTTCCTTTTCTTTTGAGGCTGGTCATCCGCCGCTAAACTTTGCTCTGGCCTCTGCACATTGCATCTTCCTTTCCTTCACAGGACCAATAAGGAAGAATGATCATCTAGGGTTTTATAATCTCTCTCTCTCTCTCTCTCTCTCTCTCTCTCTCTCTCTATGGAATCCTAGTCGGATATAAAGATGATATATCCTTTGTTTCTTCTCATAAACTTTGCTTTAGGTAAAATATCAGCTGCCTCCCCCACTTAGGATGAGAAATCAGCTTTTTGCTCCCAAATATAACCTTGTCAGAAAAACTTATTTTATATGGTGCTTTTTTAAAGTTTAAGATTTTGTTAATGGTCTCCAATATCCACTCTAGATAATTAACATTCTCCCTTCTAATTTTGTTGGCTTTGTTGCCTTGTCAGTCTTTTGATGGTATCTAGTATTTTTCTTGATATGTTTGTCGTCTAAGAGGCATTTTGTATCGGGTGCTGATGAAATATAGGTATAGACAATAGTTGAATTAGATCCCATCTTTACTAGTGAATGTGCAAAAGCTTGGATATGTACACGATATGTAAAAATATTAGAAGTGGAACTTTTCTTATGAAGTTGTTCTAGGTGGATGGAAGAGGTTCAAATTTCAGGGCATGTTTGTTTGAGTAAATTAGTGTTCCGCGAATTTGTTTTATGAAGTTTCATGCATATGGCTTGTTGCAAATAATTAGTAAGCAGGGGAAAATATTTTTGTTAAAAATGAGATTTTTTTCTGAAAGAAACACACTCTTAACACTGAAAACTTGTAATGAAGATAGAATTAAATAATTGACCCCATTTGTCTATGGATACAATGTTTGTAAAATAAGTAACTGACAATAGTTCAGGAAGAAAAAGATCTTCATCTCTTGAAAGTTCTCTTTGTTTTGAGTAATAGTAGAGACAAAGTTATATTAAGTTTTGCAAAAAGATGATGTCTTGCAAAAATTCATAGATACTTAAATTATTAATTAAGTCATCATCGACCTTATTAGTCTAGAGCTTAAGATTGATAACTCTAAAGCCATCATTAGTCTTCTTATTCTAGTATTTATGATTAATAATACTGGCCTATTGGCCCTGCTTTGCTCAAAGATATCATAAGAGCATTACGCTCTCACTTTGAATTTAAAGTAAAACATAACTTTTGAAAAAAAAAAATCATTTTGTTCATTGGTTTGCTAATCTTGGAATTGACAAACGCTTAGATATTAGTTTCTTTTCATCACCTCCTATAAAGTTACTTCATTTTTTATTACGTGATAAAATAGAAGTAATAGATTCACAACTTTCAATGTTGTTATTCAGTTTAGTCTTTTATCATGTAAGAAAAAAAAAATTGAGTACGCGAGATTTGATGTTACTATGGGTTCTTTTAGGACGCTATTCAAAGCACATTAGCACGGGAGTAATTCGATTTTCAAGGCGGACATTAGATATATACATAGAAAACGATTGATGTACTCAAAAGTCACGAAGTTTCTTTTAGTTAATCATTTAATAACTGGTCCAATAACCCCCGCACCAGATGTGATTCTCATAGGATAAAATCCCGCTATCAAAGGAGGGACTAGCTTCGAAGACCTAAGCAGCCACTCCGGGGCCCGTGTAAAGGTTCGGTCTTTTGTCATTATGGGGTCGGAGAGAGGCCCCAGATTTCAAACCTTGGAAAGATAGAGCCTAGTGGGGCACAAAAGAAGGTAACGAATGCGCAACTTTTAGCAAACCACTTTTGACATCGATCTGAGCCCCATTCTCCTCCCTTTCGCCTCAGACTCCCCCAATCTCTGATCCTGTATATCCATGTCCGACGCAGCCAAATTAAAGTGGGGCAAAGCCATTTTCATTGGGTGATTTGTCAGAAAGTTTCGAAGAAATCTGACCCCGCGATTCCCATCGATGTCCGGAGATTCTGTTGTTGTCTCTTTCATCACTAATCATGGTGCCACATTCTGATTCACAAGAACAAGAGCATGACATGGCCATTCTTTCATCAAAGGATACAGCCTTAATATAATAAAAAATTCAGCCTGATATCAATATATATACATCCACATATATATGACAAAAAAAGGCATTTGGTTAAAATATCAGAGTTTTCTATAAACAACCAAACTAATATAAATATCTCCATCAAAACTGACTCATAATCTTATCAACTATATATAACTTTACCAAAAAGTCCCTATTATGAAAAGTCCTCCCCAAAATGGATGCTCACGCCGACTTGTAGCTCGCTGAAAAATCTGAAAAATAAGTAGATGAAAAGAGTGAGCTACCATGGCCCCGAGTAACATATTTTTTCTAAACGGATTGAGAAATCAATATGCACATTTAAAACAAAACCATTACTCGCTTTAACACAATATATTCATAAATCAACTACCAAAATACCAATGATCTAATACATTGGTCAATCTCATAAAAGCATGTGTTAATGGTCTATTCCACTAATTAATCCCATGAAATCATATGTCAATGGTTCATTCCATCAACCAAACTCAAATCACCTGTCAATGGTCCATTCCATTGACCAACTCATGCTCAAATGCCTATCCATGGCCATGTATAATGCACGTGACAAGACGACCAAGATTCCCTTTTTAGTTAGGTCTCCACCTATTATTAGCCAGTAGACCGGCCTACAAGGATATCTTAGACTAGTATGCACATGCCCACACACCCCTCAGGGTTTATAGACATTAATCATCAACCATTAATCACACTATCCAGTAATCCAACATCATAATGAAAGTCATATCACAACTCAAGCATTTGATATATAAATATCAAAGCGTTGTTCAAAGCGTTTCAAAATTCTTTTATAAAGAGTTTCACAAACCATTTTCAGACAACCATTTAAATTGAATTTGAAATATAACTCCCTCTTTCAAATAACGAAATGACAGTAATAGTTCAATATTGTTTTATGTAACAAAATATACTTTTTATCAAATCATAGAATATATAATCTTCAATTTTATTTTATTTTTCAAAACATGAGTATAAAATACAAAGAAAAATAGTGTCAATGTCCCGAAAAAAGCCAAAAATCAATTACAGTAGTAACTCGAGTTAGCGTACTCAAATTTCTAATAAATAACCAAAAAATAATATTAAAATACCAAGTAAAATGATATTATAATGAATGACTCGATTATACTAGGCTTATTTATCAATAAAACAACACCTACATGTCACGAAAAGCCTGCCTCTAGCGGCAACCTATTGTTGTCCGATAGACATGGCTCACACACCAAACTTCATTGCGCCATAACTTCCTTCACAAAATTCCATTTCGAGTCATCTTATAGTCCCTAGATAGCCCTCTTGATGTACTATAAACCCCAACTCAGCTGCCCCAAAACATCTCCAAAAAAGGCTAAAAATCGGGCCCAAAGTTACTATTTGCTATAGTTCCAGAACACTCCCCCACCCTGAAAATTTTGTTCCAAACAAACCGTAAACTCAAATCATGATCCGTAAAATGCTATTGCTTCACAATACTCTAAAATACCATTTCTCCAAAAATATGCAGCTCAAAGACTCAAAAATTAAACATCGCCGCACAAATATCCAGGAAATCCAAATTTCGAGCCTTAATTGTGATGATTTGTTCAAATAGACGATTAAAGGCTTCGATCACTTACCGGTGTTACAAAACAAAGTTGAGTTGGCTTGATGAAGCGTTCGAATCGTGAGCGTAGTAAAAAATTTTCCTTTTTCCCCTTTTTATTTTCTCTTCTTTCTCTTTTCTCTTATGCTTCTTTCTTTCCCCTGTTTCATTTCTGCCCAAGCCCTCCCTCTCTCTTCTCTTAAAAGGCCGAAAGTTCTACTGCTCTCCTTCTACTACTTTTCTTGACTTTTCAAATCTTTTTCTCTTCTTTTTTTTTTTTTTTAACCTTTCAAAGGCTATATTTTACATTCTCCCCTCCTTTAAAAAATTTCATCCTCGAAATTTACAAATACTTCAATTATGAAATAAGTGAGGGTATTTACATCTTGCTTCCTCCTTGAGTTCCCAAAGTGGCCTCCCTCTCCTTGTGGTTTTCCCACTGGATCTTCGCATAAGGAATAATGCGTCGCCATAACACTTGATCTTTCTTATCGACAATATGAATGGGCTGCTCTTTGTACATTAAGTTTTCTCTCAACTTCAATGGTGTAAAATCCAGTACATGATCAAGATTTGGCACATATTTCCGTAACAAGGACACATGGAAACATTATGCACTCCTAATAATACTAGTGGTAAAGTAAATTTATAAGCAACTTCACCAATCTTTTCTAATATCAAGAATTGTCCCATGTGCCTTGGACTTAATTTACCACGCTGCCAAATCTCATGACGCCTTTCATAGGAGAAACCTTCAAGAATACATGGTCTCCTACATTAAATTCTACCTTGCATCTTTTGAGGTCCGCATAGCTTTTCTATGACTTTGTGTCGTTTTTAATGCTCTTGAATGAGCCTAACTTTCTCTTCTGAATGTTGTATGTACTTAGGGACAGTTAGCCTTTTCTCACCAACATTGTCCCAACAAACAAGAGTTCTACATTTACGCTCATGCAAAACTTTGAAATGTGGCATCTTAATGCTGGAATGATAGCTGTTATTATAAGAAAACTCCGCCAAGTGCAAATGTTTGTCCCACAAACCACCAAAGTCAATATGTAAGATCATACATATCCTCTAATGTTTGAATAGTTCTCTCTAACTGATCATCTGTTTATGGGTGAAAAGCTATACCAAAGTTGAGTTGAGTACCTAATGCCCCTTGTAAACTCTTCCAAAAGTTGGACACAAACCTCGGATCTCTATTGTAAATAATGTTTACTGGAACTCCATGAAACCTCACCATCTCATTAACGTACCGCTTCGCCATGTCCTCAAGTGAAAGGTCAAATCAATAAGACAAAAAGTGTGTAGATTTAGTCAATCAATCGATAATTACCCATATAGCATTCTTACCACTAGGTGTCCTCGATAATCCGATGATGAAATCCATGGTAATATGCTCCCACTTCCTTTTTAGATACTTCAAGTGAGTGTAGCTGGCCACCTGATTTTTTATGCTCAATGTTTACCTACTAGCAAATTAGACATTGGTCGACAAACTTCACAAATATCTTTCTTCATATTGATCCACCATAAGTTTCCTCTCAAATCCTTGTACTTCATAGTGCTTCCCAGATGAATCGAGAATCTAGTGCTATGAGCTTCCCGTAATATCTCCTTTTTCAATTCTAAATCATCGGGAACATATAACTGATCACGAAATCTCAACGACCCATCTATGTGGATACTAAAGTCATCTTGTTTCCCAACTTCCATGCCTTCTATGATTTTCTCCAATTGACGGTCTTCATTTTGTTTAGCCTTGATTTTTTTAATCAACATTGGTTGTGCTCGAAGATTAGCTAATCGAGCACCAAACCGATGTACCGATACCTCAAAGTCTAGCTTTCTCATATCCTCAAGAATAGGCTTTTGAGAGGTCAGTAATGCTCCCATATTTCCAAAGGATTTATGACTCAAGGCATCAGCTACCACGTTAGCTTTACCTAGATGGTAATTGATAGATAAGTCATAATCCTTCAAAAGTTCTAGCCATCTTCTTTGCCTCATGTTCAATTCTTTCTAAGTAAAAATATATTTTCAAACTCTTGTGGTCAGTAAATACTTCACATGTTTCACCATACAAGTAGTGCCACCATATTTTTAAGGCAAACGCGACCGCCGCCAACTCCAAATCATAAGTAGGATACTTCTTTTTTGAGCCTTCAACTTTCTAGAGGTATAAGCCACAACTTTACCATATTGCATAAGAACACAACCTAAACCTTTCTTAGATGCATCACATTAGATTGTAAAGCCACTAATTCCTAAAGGCAAGGTTAATATAGGAGCTGACACTAACTACCTCTTCAACTCTTGGAAACTCACTCACATTGATCTAACCATACAAATTTAACTTCCTTTTGACTTAGGCAAGTAAGTGGACTGGCAATTTTAGAAAACCCTTCTATAAATCACCTATAATAACCTACTAATCCAAGAAAACTTCTTACCTCCATGACATTGGTAGGGCAATTCCATTGAACAACTACTTCCACTTTTTTTGGGTCAACTGAAATACCATCCATTGAGATCATATGGCCCAAGAATTTTATATGATCAAGCCACAAGTCACATTTGCTAAATTTAGCATACAACTTCTTTTCACACAAAGTTTGCAAAACAGCCATCAAGTGTTGCTCATGTTCTTCCAAACTCTTCCAATACACCAAAATATCATCAATGAATACCACAATAAATCTGTCAAGAAATTGCCTAAATACCATGTTCATCAAATTCATGAAAGCCACAAGTGTATTCGTTAACCCCAAAAGGCATGACAAGGAATTCATAATGCCCATGCCTTGTTTTGAAAGCAGTCTTTAGCACATCATCAGCTTTTATCTTCAATTGATGATACCTAGAACGAAGGTCAATCTTAAAAAATACCTAAGCCCCTTGAAGTTGATCAATAGTAACATAATATTTTGATAATTAATCCATCCCTAGAATAACATCGAAATCCCGTACATCTCCACAAAATCCAAAGCAATAATACATCATCAATCCGCAGCAAACAATTCTTGAAAACACAATCACCAATCAAAAATCATTGGTGAAAGTATCAATACACAATTCATATTTTAGAAGCTCAAGCAGTACATCAAGTTTCTTTGCAAAATCAATGGAAGTAAAGGAATGCATGGCAGCAGGATCAAACAATGCATAAGCATGTTGCGAGGCAATAGAAATATTACCTACAACAACTATATTAGAAGCCGCCGCATCCTCTTCTGTCATTGCAAAAACTTTTCAAGTCATCCTTTGCCTTCGTTGGCTTTCTTGTGGTCTATCAACTGGAGGGGCAGTCTTCCTCATAGAACAAGTATAGGCTAGATGTCCAAGTTGCCCACATACAAAACATACTCTACTATCTCTGGGGACATTCTTTTGTATAGGACAATCACGCGCCATGTGTCCCATTTTTCCACAAATGAAACATGCTGCTCTCTTGTGATAACAAGGACCGCCATGACGCCTCCCACAAGTAGTACAAGGGCCTAGATTATTTTAATTTTGGACTTTCCTGGCAAGTTAAAAGCTTTCCTCTTTCCGCTGCCATCAACATTGCTATCATGATAGTAAGTGGATTTCAACTTCTTATGTTAAGGTATACCTTGTATGTCCTGCTCCAAAATCTTTTGTTCCACTCTAAGGGCTTGTTCTAGCATGTCTTTGTAAGTTGTCAATGCTAAAAGTGTAAGTGCATAACTAACTTCATACGGAGCCCTTTCTGAAAATGATCAACCTTATCTTGCTGATTAGATACAAATTGTTTAGTAGATCTACTCATATGATTAAAGATGATTGCATACTCCAAAATAATGGAATCACATTGAGATATGTGCATAAATTCACTCTTCATTTTTGTCGGAAATGACACTAGGAAGAATTGAGCGTTGAAAGCCTACTTAAAGTCTTCCCACGCTATAGCACCACCCTTATCTCCAAGGGCTAGCTTTATTCCTTCCAACCAATGCTCTGCTTCGCCCTCTAAATATTGAGAGGCAAAGCTAACCTTCTTGTCCTCAGAAATGCGAAGATCCCCTCGATCTTTCTAGTCCATTGCTCAACCGCAAGAGGATCAGCTTTCCCATCATAAATGGGTGGTTTTGCCTCTTCAAATTGGGCAAAGGTGTATGGGTTGATTACTCCATCTCCACTTAATTCTTTTGCCTGGCGATACCAATGGATCATCGCTTGCTCAAAGTCAATCGGAGGAAACAACCGTTGGTTATCTTCCCTAGCTTCAAGTTAGTCAAGACTCATATCCTGTTGATTTTCCACTCCTCATTAAAGACGCACCTCGAGAAGCTTAAGGCATGTTTCTAGCATCAAAGACAACAACTTGCTTGCCTTTACTATTTCTACAAAGCAAGGCAAGTGTCTCCAAATTGCGCATGATCACCTAAATCCAAGAATGAAGCTACAACTTAGTATCTAAAAGGCTAACTTGTTAAAAATCTATCACACAATCTCACAACGTCCCACATCTACCAAAACAAATCAAAACTTAAGTTCTTATACCAATAATGTCACACCTCGATTCACAAGAACAAGAGCATGACACGGCCATCCTTAAACCAAAGGACGCAACCTTAACATGACAAAAAATTCAGCCTAATATCAATATATATACATCCACACACACACACACACACACACACACACACACACACATATATATATATATATATATATATATGACAAAAAAAGGCATTTGGTTACAATACCAGGGTTTTCTATAAACAACCAAACTAATATATATCTCCACCAAAACTAACTCACAACCTTATCAACAATATATAACTCATACCAAAAAGTCCTTGTAAAAACGGACACTCACGCTTACTTGCGGCTCGCTGAAGAACCTGAAAAACAAGTAGATAAAAGGAATTAGCTATTATGGCTTAGTGAGTAACACATTTCTTCTAAGCGAATCAACAAATCACTATGCACATTTAAAACACAATCATAACTTGCTTTAACACAATATATTCATAAAGTAACTGCCAAAACACCAATGGTTTAATCTATTGGTCAATCTCATAAAAGCATGTGTCAATGGTCTATTTCACTGATTAATCTCACTAAATCATACGCCGATGGTCCATTCCATCAACCAAACTCAAATCACCTATCTATGGTCCACTCCATTAACTAACTCTTGCTCAAATGTCAATCCATGGTCACACGTAATGCCCAAAACAAGACGACCAAGATGCCCCCCTTGGTTAGGTCTCCACCTATTATTAACCGGTAGCTCGGCCCACAAGAATATCCTAGACTAGTATGCGTATACCCACACACCCCTCGGGTTCATAGAGACATTGAGCATCAACCATCAATCACAATATCCAATAATCTAACATCAGAATAAAAGTCATATCACAATTCAAGAATTTGATATATAAATATCAAACCGTTCTTCAACACGTTTCAAAATTCTTTCATAAAGAATTTCACAAACCATTTTCAGACAACCATTCAAATCAAATTCGAAATATAACTCTCTTTTGAACAACGTAATGGTAGTAATTGCTTGATCCCGTTTTTATGTAACAAAAGATGCTTTTTATCAACGCATAGAATATATAATCCATAATTTTTTTTTTCAAAACACGAGCTTAAAATACAAAGAAGAAATAGTGTCACTCACTTAGGAAAAGCCAAAAATCAACTACAGTGGTAACTCGAGTCGATGCACTCGAATTCCTAACAAATAATTGAAAAACAATATTAAAAAACCAAGTAAAACGATATTTAATGAATAACTCGACTCTAGGCTTATTGTCGATAAAATAATACCTACACGCCATGGAAAGCCCACCTCTAGCGGCAACCTATAGTTGTCCGCTAGGTACGGTCGCGCACTAAACTTCATCACACCATAACTTCCTCCACAAAATTCTATTTTGAGCCATCTTATAGTCCTTAAAAAGCTCTCTTGATGTACTACAACAACCCCAACTCAGCTGCCCAAAACATATCTGAAAACAGCTAAAAATCGGGCCCAAAGTTATTGTTCGCTATAGTTCCAAAACGCACCCCCAACTTGAAAATTCTGTTCCGGACAAATCGTAAGCTCAAATCACAACCTATAAAATGCTATAACTTCACAATACTTTAAAATACCATTTCTACAAAAATATGCAGCTCAGCAGCTCAAAAATCAGATTTTGCCGCACAAATATCCAAGAAATCCGAATTTCGAGCCCTAATTGCGACGATTCATTCAAATAGACAATTAAAAGCTTCAATCACTTACCGATTACAAAATGAAGTTGAGTTAGCTTGATGAAGCGTCCAGATCGCGAGCACGGCAAAAGTTTTTCCTTTTTCCCGTATTCCTTTTCTCTTCTTTCTCTCTTCTTTCCCATTTCTGTTTCTGTTTCTTTCTTTCCCCTGTTTCGTTTCTGCCTAAGCCCTCCCTCTCTCTTCTCTTAAAAGGCCAAAAGTTCTATTGCTCTCCTTCTACGTTTCTGCCTGAGCCCTCCCTCTCTCTTCTCTTAAAAGGCCAAAAGTTCTATTGCTCTCCTTCTACCACTTTTGTTGACTTTTCAAACCTTTTTCTCTCTTTTTTTCCTTAACCTTTCAAATGCTATATTTTACACATGGTGTGGCAATCCCCCCTCTCCCATAAATCATGTCATGGAAACACGTGCAGAAGTATATTTAATGTTCACGGTAGCGAATTTCCAAATCTTATTTCATGAAATGTCCGATCTTTGAGTCTATCATCTGATTATGAATGGATGTTCATTTCTTGAAGCTTGTCCAATTTGAAGAATCCATAAACCTTACTAGTTTGTCATTTGTGATGGTATTTGTAAATTTTCGTAAATTTTAAGAGGGTATAATTTTATATTTAGTTCTCAAATTTAGTGTTTTCTTTCTAATTTCATCCTCTATTTTTATTCTTAGCAGAAAAAAATTATCAAAATAAATCACCATTCATTGCCAAATTGATGCATGAGGATTTATAAGAAATTTCAAAAGTCATTATAACAAGGCAAGCTTGTAAGGCTCCACAACAAATCAAAAAGCATATGTCAAGGTAAGTTATCAAATAATGATTGGCAGAGATAATCACGCATTTGTCCTTCGAGAACAGATCTATGACTACATCCAAGCAAAATGATTGGCAAGTGATCATCCAATCACACATCACCATCACTTTTGAGCATATACTGGGATGTCCATCGATAATTACGACTTTACTTTTTGGCGGTGTGTGTTTAGGTCGTCATCCCCACACCGTTACCACATGAAGGCAATATAAACATATTGAACAAGTTCATATCTGACACACCATTACCATACAGAGACAATATAAACATGTTGAACAAGTTTATATCTAACCCAGGTGAAAGCAAACTCTTTAGCAAATGCGAGACGCCAAAGCTTTTGACAAAAACACATTAAACGAGCATAAACTTAATACCAAAACTGTTGTAAATGCCATCGAAAGTGGAGGTAGAGTATTTATTCATTAAAACTCCTAAATATCAAATTAGATTGGATAGAATACTCCCGAATATAAGATCGGGATAGCAAAATCCCCAATCAAAATCTAGATAAGGAGAGTAAGGAAAGAAACAAAACGAAATGAAAGGAAAAGCAATTAGGGTGGGGCGGGAGGGATCCTGGTCAAATACTTCCCCTCCAAAAATTGAAAGTACAAAATGATCAGTTTTTTATTTGTTGGGTTAAATCAAGCTCGTCCGCCTATGTCAGACCAAACCTAGCCCATAAAAGGAAGGGGCAGTTATTTTTTAAGTGAAAATAACTATTGTATAAATATAAAAAAAGAGGAACATTGAGGTATGTATGAAATACTATGTTCTTTTTCTTCTCTTAAGATAATAATGTACTCCCTCTTGAAGAATAGAATTCCAGGACTTCAATTAATTCCTCTAAGATTACAACAAATACTTAATCTATGGCAAACAAGATATTTCTGTCTCCATGATATACCTTTCGATCAGTGTTACATCTTTCTCGAGCACATTTCTCATTTTTGTTTTTGTTATTTGATTGTTCAAGTATCGGTTTGTTTTTCAAGAATGTGTTTCCTACATTGGTATCAAAGCGATGTTGTTCATGTTTCTTGATCATTGTTGATGTTTGTAATTTGTTTATGGCCCAAATTTTTTAGAAACGTCACTGTCAAACACTCGAGGATAGAAATCCTGACACTTGTAGTAAAGAGATTATTGCACCTTTCATCCTCAATTAAGTCATGTCTTATAAGCTCTAGAAGCCACTGGAATATTGTTAAACAAGCAAAGTCGAATTGTGACGTCCTTTTCATTAGGCTGTAGAGAAGTGGCAGCTTGGGACAAGAACAATATGTTATTGTTTATGCAAAAGTACGTATTGATGTGCAACGAAAGAGGGTATTGCAACCAATTAAATGTTAAGAACTGTGGTTTCCAGTACCAAACATGGGGGATATCCAGAACAAGATTATTTTCAGGATGAAGATTGACACGGATATTGTGCCCAACCACAACCCTGCCTCTTTTCACTTTTTTTTTTTTTCTTTCAGTTTTGTATTTTTAGAATTGTTTTAGTTTTTCAAAAGTCTTTTACTATGAAAGAAGTAATAAAAAATGCTATATATGATAAATAAATAAATTTTAAAATACCATTTCAGCATTTTTTATTTAAACAATATTTTTTCCTCTAAGTTTTATGTATTATTGTAACAAATTAAAATATTAATGATATTAATAAATGTTGAATTAATATTTTTAGTGTAAATTAATTCTATGCTCTTTTTATTATTATTTATTTATGTATTTATATACATAAATATTATTTAATATATAAAGTGTCGGAAGATGTCGGGATCCTTTATTTTTAATAAATGACTTATTAGCGTATCATGTAATCGTAATAGTGTCGCGTATCCGTGTCGGTGCTACATAGGTTGTGGTGCTCTGGCAAGTCGCCTATGGGGTTGCCCCATCCCGTACCACCATGCTAAGGTGGCATGACCCGAGGCAAGCCACTTGCCAGTGTCCCTCGACCCAAGAGAGCCTTGCCGGGAGTGGTACCACCCCGGGCGAAGTCTCATCTGGGTCATGCAACCCGAGGGGCTATGCCTGGGCAGGCCTTGCCAGTAGTCGTACAACTCTTGCTGCCTGGTGGGCTTCCATATTTTTTTTTTTGCCTAATCTCATCCTCTCATATTTCAGAAGAAGATTGTTCGTCCAAGTAAATACAAGTGATGATCCCTCGAGGGGAGACAAAGCTACTAAATGCAGAATCACTTGCTGCTAAATGCAGAATCATTGATAATGATGGGCACATATTGATGAGAGTCAAGGGATTTCAGTTCATAGAGTCTACATTTTCCTTATCAGTCTTTGACAATTTGATAGGACGATTGTTCGGTAAGTCCCCAATGCTCCAAAAAATCAAAGCTCTACCACAATCATTTTACCACAATTAGCCGGATTCCCGTTCTCGTGTTTAAAAACTGAGTCGACTATAATTACCTATTCTAGATTCTACAGCGCACGTTGCATTAGAAGCAAGTTCGATATAAGAATGCCACAATGGCTATGACAGATAAGATGACCGAGGTCATTGGGACAAGGGGCGTCCTGGCCTCGCTATTATATATGGAGCCATAGTCGATGCCTTTGCTGGGATTCCTACCGCGGGTTCCAGAAATCGTTCCATTTGATCCCTGTCCTGGGTAGGAAGAGCTTCCATTTCCGCTACTTGACACGGGATTCGTCACAGTCCCACCGCTTGAGCCGGGAGCGGCAGGATTCGTCACAATCCCACCGCCGCTTGAGGGATTGGTCACAGTCCCGGCGTCACTCCTGCTGAGTAAACAGAAGAAACACAAACCAGCGAAGGAAATTAAAATGACAATAATAGTTCTAGGTGTACAGATACTAAATGCACTGGCCGAAAAAGGAACTAAGTGAATAAAAGGGTGGATGCTTTTAGTTCTTAGTCCTATCCACAAGAATAACAACATAAATGATTTTACGATAGACAAAGAACTGAAGGTTTTCATGGCATTGAAATATTTACTGAGGTGATCACCCAAGAGTAGCATAATCCACACATGAATCCTCAAGTTGGCGTAGAACTCATCTTTATACTTTCAATGTGGCAAACAGCGACAGATCCGAGTGAACCTATGGCTCCTAAAAGAACGAAGATGGACTCAAAACAAGAAAGGCAGGTTCCTATGGACTAGGACAATCCTATACCAGTAGATTCCATTAAATTGATTTCCCTACCTGAAATTTGATTCAAAACAGCTAAATTTGCAGCATTGTGCATAGAAGTTTGAATTGCGTGTTTCAGGAGACTAAAATCTGTACTTCTTGCTGATGATCAAATTAATCTCATAGTATCTTATCCAAGGTGATTGGCGAAATAAGCGATTACAACAGTACCTCTAAATCATAGATGGGCGCATCCAGAGTTATTTCCTATTCTTTTGAGGCTGGCCATCTGCCGCTAAACTTTGCTCTGGCCTCTGCAAATTGCATCTTCCTTTCCTTCACAGGACCAATAAGGAAGAATGACCATCTAGAGTTTTATAATCTCTCTCTCTCTCTCTCTCTTTATATGGTGCTTTTTTAAAGTTTGAGATTTTGTTAATGGATGTCCAATATCCACTCTAGAAAATTAAGATTCTCCCTTCTAATTTTGTCGGCTTCGTTGCCTTGTCTTTCTTGATTTGATGGTATCTAGTATTTATCTAGAGATGTTTGTCGTCTAAGCGGTGCTTTTGTATCGGGTGCCAATGAAATATAGGTATAGACAATAGTTGAATTACATCCCATCTTTACTGGTGAATGTGCACAAGCGCTGGATATTAGAAGAAGTGGAACTTTTCTTAGGAAGTTGTTCTAGGGTGGACGGAAGAGGTTCGAATTTTATGGCATGTTTGTTTGAGTAAATTAATTTTCTGAACTTTCATGCATATAGTTTGTTGCAAATAATTAGTAAGCTGGGGGAAAATATTTTCTTTGAAAATTAGGTTCTTTTCCGAAACAAACACACTCTTAACACTAAAAACTTGTAATGAAGATAGAATTAAATAATTGACCCCATTTGTCGATGGATACAATGTCTATAAAATAAGTAACTGAAGATAGTTCAGGAAGAAAAAGATCTTGATCTCTTGAAAGTTCTCTTTGTTTTGACTAATAGCAAGGACAAAGTTAAATTAGGTTTTGCAAAAAGATGATATCTTGCATAAATTCATAGATACTTAAATTATTAAATAAGTCATCATTGATCTTACTAGTCTAGAGCTAATGATTGATAACTCTAAAGCCATCATGGTCTTCTTATTCTAGTAATTATAATTGATAATATTGGCCGATTGGCCTTACTTTGCTCAAAGATATTATCAAAGTATTGTGCTCTCACTTTGAGTTTAAAGTACAACAATATTTTTGTGAAAATTGTCTACAAATTTTTAAATTTCAATTCAGTTCTAAACTTTTTAATTTTATCAATTCAATCATAAATCTTTTTACTTCTTATCAAATAAGTCCATCCAACCAATTTTGATTGGAAATTATTAACGTGAATCTTGCGTAGGATTCTTTAAGATAGCGTGAATAATTTTTAATAATATTTTAATATTTTTTGAATTTTTTATTATATTCCTGATTTTTTTTTTCTTCGTCTTTCTTGGGAACCGTATCGCCGCTGCTCAGCGTGACCCTAAGCACACCAAGCTTGATGGCCTCCTCCCCGATTCACCTTACTCACGCCCTGCAACATCCTCCAAATCAAGCAGGAACCTCCACCGGTGCTCGCCTGATCACCACCATAGCTAGCGCCGTCGCCGTTCTGCGCGCGGACGAGGTTGAGCGAGAAGAGCTTGAAGAAGCACTCAAGTGGGGGCTCCACGATTTTGCCTTGGGCAGATTCGAAGGCGAGGATCAGGGGCTGGAGGACAAAATCAGCGTCGGAGAGGGAGAGGCCAAGCAAGCCAAAGGGAGGATCTGTTAAGGCAGGGGTGGGACCCACGACGGAGGCGAAGGGATGGTCTCTAGCTTGTCCAGGGCAGATTTACAAGCGGAGATGATGTGGGAATAAAAATAATACACTGATGAGGAGAAGGAGAAAATCATTTTCCCAACTTTTAGGGGCGTTTTTTTTTATTAACTGAAAATATTTTCCCTGACTAATTTCTTTTCTGTGAATTAAACATCGGAGAATATGAAAAAAAAAATTGCTGGAAATTATTTTTGGTGAAAAAACAGAGCTTTAATGAGACGAAAATTTTCTACAACAAATTTATGAAATTCAAACTTCTACAAAATCTCGTGACATTAGATCATGGTCATAAATAATTTTGCAGTAAATATGAGGACTTATGACATTTTCATCATGTTTGTGATGGATTATCCTGACGTCGTAAATTCTTAAACAAAAAGGTGATGGTCCACATTTGCTAATTGGGAAACCTAGGCATGGTATTACGTTGTTCCATGAAATTTCTCATAAAGTATGCATAACAATTGCTTCGGAGACCCAACATGTCATTGTGAATTAAAAGTAGATTTCTTTTATTTTCACTGTACTCTCAAGAAATTTTCATAATTCCTATTTTACCCATCTTCTTCTTTTTAGCCTGCCGAAAGCAGAGAGAGAGAGATTGAGTGGCATGGTCGCGGTGCTCTGGCAAGTCTCCCATGGGGTCGCCCCATCCAGAGCTACCTCGCTAAGGTGGCGTAACCCCCCTCGTCGGTGTCCCTCAACCCAGGAGAGCCTCGCCAGGAGTGGCTACCAACCCAATCGAAGTCTCATCGGGATCATGCAACCAGGGGGCCGTGCCTAGGCACGCCTCGCCAGTGGTCGCGCAACCCCTGCCACCTGGTGGTGGTAGATCTAAGGCGTTTACATTCTACGCTTCTGTATTCTTTTTCCCCCTAATCTTGTCTTCTCATATTTCAGAAGAAAATAGTTCCTCCAAGGCAAACCGCTCCTTCGTGGCCAACCCGTGCAAATACAGGTTCTTCATGCGCGAACCGCTCTTTGGCACCCACCGTGTAGTTGCAGAATCACTTGCTACTAAATACAGAATCATTGGTAATGATGCGAACATATTGATGAGAGTCAAGGGATTTCAGTTCATAGAAGCTGTACATTTTCCTACCCATCTTTGACAATTTCAAAGGACGATTGTTGTGTAAGTCCCCAATGCTTTAAAAAAAAAAAAAAAAATCAGAGCTCTACCATAATCATTTCACCACAATTAGCCGGATTCCCGTTCTCGTGTTTAAAAACTGAATCGACTATAATTACCTATTCTAGATTCTACAGCGCATGTTGCATTAGAAGCAAGTTCGATGTAAGAATGCTACAATGGCTATGACAGATAAGAAGACCGAGGTTATTGGGACAAGGGGCGTCCTGGCCTCGCTATTATATATGGAGCCAAAGTCGATGCCGTTGTCAGTATACCAACCGCCAGGTCCAGTTATCGTTCCAGTTGATCCCTGTCCTGGGTAGCCAGAGCTTCCATCTCCGCCACTTGACACGGGATTCGTCACAGTCCCACCGCTTGACCCGGGAGCAGCAGGATTCGTCACAATGCCACCACCGCTTGACCCGGGAGCAGCAGGATTCGTCACAATCCCACCGCCGCTTGAGGGATTGGTCACAGTCCCGGCGTCACTCCTGCTGAGTAAACAGAAGAAACAAAAACCAGTGAAGGAAATCAAAATGACAATAATAGCTCTTGTTGTACAGACACTAAATGCACTGGCCGAAAAAGGAACTAGATCAATAGAAGGGTGGATGCTTTTAGTCCTCAGTCCTATCCACAAGAATAGCAACATAAATGATTTTACCATAGACAAAGAACTGAAGGTTTTCATGGCATTGAAATATTTACTGAGGTGATCACCCAAGAGTAGCATAATCCACACATGAATCCTCAAGTTGGCGTAGAACTCATCTTTATACTTTCGATGTGGCAAACAGTGACAGATCTGAGTGAACCTATGGCTCCTAAAAGAACGAAGATGGATTCAAAACAAGAAAGGTTCATGGACTAGGACAATCCTATACCAGTAGATTCCATTAAATTGATTATCGCTACCTGAAATTTGATTCAAAACAGCTAAATTTGCAGCATTGTGCATAGAAGTTTGAATTGCGTGTTCAGGAGACTAAAATCTATACTTCTTGCTGATGATCAAATTAATCTCATAGTATCTTATCCAAGGTGATTGGTGAAATAAGCAATTACAACAGTACCTCTAAATCATAGATGGGCGCATCCAGAGTTATTTGCTTGTGTTTTGATGGGTTAGATTAAAACGTGACGAACCAATTGAAGTTGCAATTAAGGGAACAGACACCGAGATTTACCTCTGTGCAACTAAGACACCAGCAGTCGCAGTGAGCTGATCAATGTAGCTTGCCGACAGGGGCGACATACTAGAGGCTTCAGCATACTGGGGGCTCATGTCCGCACCAGAGGTCACAAAGAAGGCACCATTCACCATCAGATCACCTTCCGATCTCCAATTCCATTTCCTCCACTCGCTCTCATCTGTGTCCATTCGCTTTGTCACCTATTTCTTCCAATACATGTAAGTAATAATCGGGCATAACGCGGCAAACATATTGATCATCTGGGCTTCTTCTACCGAACTCACTTAATGATAGTTCAAAGCAGCTACTGGGACTCATTACGTACATTTTGACATGATGTTTCTTTATCTATTAAAAGGAAAGTTTTTACATCGGAAGTATATTATTCTGTAGTTTGGCAAGATAATGTAGAAAGATAATCATATCCAGTCTATCAAGACACATAGATGATCTTTTTTCCCTTAACTTTTACAAACACGAAAGTAGCACCCAGTAAAAGCTCATGTGCAACGACCTGCTTCACTAACGTACCCAATTGAAGGAGGCTGATTATGCAGGTTCTAGATGATTCAATCTCACAAAACAATTTCTACATAATCAATAAATGCAGATCAGATATTTTTAAGTTTACCTCCTTGTTGTTATCATCCTGCGGCGCGAGATACCGATTCCCCTGACTATTAATGGTAGGATGGGAACTCCCTCCAACAGCATACATCCCCCACTGAGTGTAGTCATTGTTCACAACATGAAAGTACCCGAACCGGCACCGTGGCATCCTCTCCTTTAGGTCTTCGCCAAAGTGGTTGAATGCGACAGTCACTTGCATCCCTGAGTCAGCCGTGAAATCATCACTGTGACCCAACAGCATCACCTTATCATGGTGGGTGAACATGTTGTTGGATAATGTGACTGCTGTAGATCCTTCAGTGACATCGATCAGACCGTCTGTGCAATACGACAGGAAACAATGGTCAATCCAGATTTTTGATGATGCTAAGACGGATATCCCGTCACCGTCTGATCTTCCCCTCGCAGTAACTTGCGTCGGGCTAATCCGGATCTTGGCATTGCCAGAAGGCTTGCAATGATGAATGTGCACATTGTGGATGATGATGTTGGTGACTTCATAAATGATCAAACAACCGAGACCTGTTATATGCACGTTGGCTCCTCGGCCATCAATGGTCTTGAAACTGCTGATAAGAAGCTCATACCTGAGTTTGATTACCATATTTCCTAGGTGGAAAAACAGAAAAATGTTGAACCAGTTTAGCAGGTTTAGCAGGTATGTCAAACTTTGTCCTGATGATTTCATCTTATCTAAATTTCTCTATGCCTAAATAAGCTACCTTGTCTATACGAAATTGAGTTTCATATTCCTGTTTTGCTGAGGGAAATTTCGCACTGCGCCCCGAGTCCCCACATTATCCTAGTAAATTTTCATAGTATTTGATATTAACCCAAGGTCTATTGTCCTAAGTACTTGATCCTTCTCTTTTCTTTTGATTGAGTGTAAGAACTTGATGTAAACATAGAAAACGGAGCACATAATAGACAAATTCCACAGAAGCATGCACTTGTATAAATGACATGGGCGTGCTCGATTGTGGATGATTTCGCCAGTTTACTACCAGAGAATATGATCCAGAGGGGTCCGGCTTGGACAACACCGTAGCGGAGCGTGCCAGGGGGCGGGTTCTCTGGGTCCGGGTCAGATGGGTCTGTCACAACATAGACGTTGCCACCCCGCCCTCCCAGGGCCTCACGGCCGAACCCAATCGCGCAATCGGCTAGGTGCTCGCGGTTCGATTCCCAGTTCAGGTCGCACCGCCAGCAGTCGTCGATTGGATTGCCCGTCAAGCACTGGTCCCTTACTTGGACCACAAGAGCTGCCTTCTAGTGACGGATTCGTTCACCCTCCTGCACGAAAATTGCTCGCCTTCTGATTCCAAGGATTTCTTTTGAAATTTAATATCCTTTATCCTTGGCTAAGTCTAAATTGAAATGCAAAGAAGACGACAATATTATTGCTACCAAATGGAAGTATTTTATGTGTCAGTGATACCGCGAGCACTTTCCATGGTCGCCGGCTAGAGGAGAAGAATAAAAGGAAAAAAGACAAAAAAAAAAAAAAGTGAAAAATGTTATAAAATTATTAAAAATTAAAAAAATTCTAAATAAAAATAAATTTTGGGGTCATATTAATTGCATTTATATTCCGAGGACAAAAAAAAATTATACAGTTACCAAGGAACATAAACATAAAAATTTGTTTCTGAACAGAAACTGCTCCAGTAATTACCTGTTCACGTCATGAACTACAGCTTGTGGATCAGGATGCTGATGTGGGTGGACCAAGATTTTAGAAGAAGAAGAGGAAGAAGTTGCGTTGAGATTGAGTGCATGGAGAGTGAACGAACAGGATACAAGGACAATGCAGGACCAAGTAATGCAAAGCATCCTCGAGGGTACAACAGCTCGACTCCTCCGCTGGCTCGGTCCTTTTGGGTTCTTCCTTCAAGAAAAGACTCAACAATCAGTCAAGTGAGGTTTGAGATGGTAGCTTGCGATGGGAACGCTAATCCATATATAATGAGTGAAAAGAAAAAGTGGAGAAAGAAAATAACAAACGATTCTGAGTAAGTTTTTTCTATTTTCATACACATTTGGCTTTTCGGCGAGAGGAGATGAGGTGAGAGGTATTCTTTTTTGTTTCTATTTTCACATACGCATCGTATATTCTTGTCAGGGGATGATAATTTCTTTTCCTCCTTTCTTGAGCTGAGGAAACTTGAGAAAAAAGAGAAACCATCAGTTTTTCTTTTATATCATAACCTTGATTTAATTTCCTATTTTTTTGCCATCCGCTGCTAAACTTTGCTCCGGCCTCTGCAAATTGCATCTTCCTTGCCTTCCAGGACAATAAAGAAGAATCACCAGCTAGGCTTTTATATCTTTTGATCTCTCTCTCTCTCTCTCTCTCTCTCTCTCTCTCTCTCTCTCAATGTGATACATCATAGTCGGATAAAGATGATATATGCTTTGTTTCATCTCATAAACTTTGCTTTAGGTAAATTATCAGCTGCATCCCCCACCTAGGATGAGAGAAATCAGAATCTTTGGTCCACAAATATAACCTTGTCAG
Source organism: Eucalyptus virginea (assembly GCA_014182375.1). Taxonomy (NCBI): domain Eukaryota; kingdom Viridiplantae; phylum Streptophyta; class Magnoliopsida; order Myrtales; family Myrtaceae; genus Eucalyptus; species Eucalyptus virginea. The sequence goes on along the minus strand of CM024516.1, from coordinate 33,287,337 downwards.
AAAAACTTATTTTATGGTGCTTTTTTAAAGTTTAAGATTTTGTTGATCAATATCCAATATCCACTCTAGATAATTAATATTCTCCCTTGACTTTGCTGCCTTGTCGGTCTTTATGTTATGGTATCTAGTATTTATCTTGATATATTTGTCGTCTAAGAGGTATTTTGTATCGAGTGCAGTGAAATATAGGTCTAGACAATAGTTGAATTAGATCCTATCTTTACTAGTGAATGCGCACAATTCTCAGGTAGATGGAAGAGATTCGAATTTTAAGGCAGATTTGTTTGAGTAAATTAATTTTCCGCGAATTTGTTTATGAACTTTCATACATATGGGTTGTTGCAAATAATAAGTAAGCAGGGGAAAACATTTTCTTTGAAAATGAGGTTTTGTTATTTTTTTTTTCCGAAACAAACACACTCTTGACACTGAAAACTTGTAATGAAGATAGAATAAAATAATTGACCCCATTTTATGGATATAAGTAAGTGAAGATAGTTCAGGAAGAAAAAGATCTTGATCTCTTGAAAGTTCTCTTTGTTCTAAATAATTGCAGGGACAGTTAATTTAGGTTTTGCAAAAAGTTGATGTCTTGCATAAATTCATAGATACTTAAATTATTAAATAAGTCATCATTGATCTTATTAGTCCAGAGCTTATGATTGATAATTCTAAAGCCATCACTGGTCTTCTTATTGTAGTATTTATGATTAATAACACTAGCCTATTGGCCCTGCTTTGCTAAAAGATATCAAATGAATGTTTTTTTTTATTTGTAACGAAGATATCAAAAGAATGTTGCGCTCTCACTTTGAATTTAAAGTACAACGTAACTTTTGAAAAAAAATATATTGTTTTGCTAATGAGTTTACTAAGCTTGGAATTGACAAACACTTACATACTAGTTTCTTTCGACTACCTCCTCCAAAGTTACTTCATTTTTTATTATCCAATAAAATAGAAATAATAAATTCCCGACTTTCAATTTTTGTATTCAGTTTTAGCCTTTCATCATGTAAAAAAACAATTTTTATGTACGCAAGAATCGATGCTACTGCTGGGAGGCGGTTCTTTTCTGACCCTATTCAAAGTACATTAGCAAAGGAGTAATTCGATTTTCAAGGCCACGATTAGATATACATACCCAAACTATTGATGTATTCAAAAGTCGTGAATTTTTTTAATTAATCATTTAATAAGTGATCCAATAGCCCCCGCCCCAGATGTTACTCTCATAGGATAAATCCCGCCGTCAAAAAGTGGGATCAACTTTGGTGACCAAAGCAGCCACCTCGGGGCTCGAGTAAAGTTCCGGTTTTCTGGGGGTCGGGGAGAGGCGCTAAATTTCAAACCTTGGAAAGATAAAAGGGGCACCAAAGAAGGGAACGGATGCAACTTTTGAATCACTTTTGACATCTATCCGAGCCCCATTCTCCGCCCTTTCGCCTCAGACTCCTCCAATCTCTGATCTTAGGGAACGGATGCAACTTTTGAATCACTTTTGACATCGATCCGAGCTCCATCATCCGCCCTTTCGCCTCAGACTCCTCCAATCTCTGATCTTGTATCTCCATGTCTGACACAGCCAAATTAAAGGGCGGCAAAGCCATTTTCATTGGGTGATGTGAGAGAGTTTTGAAGAAATCCGACCCTCGCGATTCCCATCGATGGAGATGAGTCTATTTTTTTGCTTTTTTTATGATTCGCTGATCAAAGTGTGGTAGCACCCCCCACCCCACCCCACCCCATAATGGGGACCCCCTTCCCATAAATCATGCTATGGAAACGTGGCCACCACACGAAGTGTGTACATTTAATGTTCACGATAGCGAGTTTCTGAATCTTATTTCATGAAATGTCCGATCTTTTGAGTCTATGACTTGATTATGAATGGATGCTCATTTCTTGAACTCGTCCAATTTGAAGAATCGACAATCTTTTTAGCTTGTCATTTGTGATGGAATTCATAAAGTTTAAGAGGGTTTATAAATATATATTTAGTTCTCAAATTTAGTGTTTTGTTTCCAATTTCATCCTCTATTTTTGTTCTTAAAAAAAAAAAACAAGAAAAGTTTTTTTTTGTCAAAAGAAATCACCATTCATTATCAAGATGATGCACGAGGATTTATAGAAAATCTCAAAAGTCACTATAACAAGACAAGCCCATAGAGCCCCAAAATAATTCAAACATCATATATCAAGTTATATCATCAAAATATGATTGGCAAAGATAATCACACGCTCATTCTTCGAAAACAAATATGTGATCACATCCAAGTGAAAAGACTGTGACCAATCACTAAGTCACACATCATCATCAATGATGAGCATACGCCGAGATTTTAATTAGTAATTACAGCTTTGCTATATATTTAGATTCATTGTCGCCAATATTATCATCATATAGAGACAATATAAACATATTGAATAAGCTCAAATTTGACACTTATGAAAGAAAACATTTTAACAAGTGCAAGACACCAAAACTTTTAACAAAAATCCATTGAACAAGCATAGATTTGACATCAAAATTGTTGTAAATATCATTGAAACTAAAGGCAAAGTATTTATTCATTAAAACTCAGAAATCTAGAATTGTATAGGATAGAAAACTCCCAAATTTAAGATTGGGGTAGCAAAACAGTAAATCTAGTTCTAGATTGAGAGAGTACAGAAATAAATGGAAAAGCAACTAGGGAGGGGAGGGAAAGATTTAGGTCAAATACTTCCTCAACGAAAGTTGAAAGGACAAAGAAAGGTCAAAACTCAAAGAGGGAGAGTGAAGGAGGAAGACGAAGAATCTCAACCTAAAAGACAGTTAAGCTTTTAATTAGGTCGACTTGTGCACTCTAACCCCTTTACCATCTCTAATTGGTAGCACTTTCAAAGTACCAATAGGACATCACTGACTTACCTGATAAGCATCTTCGTATGATGCTAGTATGTCACCTGATTGGCGCCACGTCAACAACACTAGCAAAAACATCTGAAATGAGGGTTATTGGTCGATCGTCCCGTGTGGGGCACTTTGCCTTCTCACTGCCACTCGATAAGGGTCATGTGGCCCTAATGTCCATATAGTATTAATAGCCTTAATTATGGCATTAATGTCCAGACAAGATCATCGATTCCCCAATGTTGGCTGAATGGTGTCAAAGAGGACAATGCTCATCCCTAGCAACTTTCAATTTGTGAGTTCACATGTCTTGCTTGTATTGTGATAAAAGACCGTTTCAAGTGCATAAGTTGGCACAAAATGAACACTTAAGTGCTAAAATTTACGAAAGTAATATTTAAATACCATATTCGAAGAGAAATTGATCACTTAAGTGCCACTCCTAGAGCTATAAAAAAAACCCGACCCAACCCGACCCAAACACGATCCGAACACGAAACAAATATAATACATGTTTCGGGTCTTGAAACTGTTCAAGTAACAAATATAAAACAAGCAACCAAATGTGTTTCGGGTTGGGTTAGGGTTGAACATTGTTCGACCCGAAACACGTTAACATCCAAACAAGCCAACCAAACACAGAGTCAAACACGTCGCGAAAAAGTGAAAACCCCTCCCCTTCGGCTTCTTCTCCGACGACTGCTGCTGCCCTCCGATCGACGCGCCTCCGCCCTCCGTTTGTCTGGGCGTAGGCACAGCTGTTGGGACTTGGGAGGAACTGGAAGGAGCTCAATCTCTCTCCCGCCTATCTGGATTCGCTCTTGGGGCTGACCTGGAAATCCTCCCGAGCCCTGCGCCCGATCGTCGGTCTCCGATTAGCCATCGTCGTTGTCGAGGTGAGCTGTAGTTGCCAGTGAGATTCGGGTTCGTGCTCGTTGCGAGTGAGATTCGGGTTTGTGCTCGTTGTAAGCTCCGGGCGCGCGCATCTGGGGGACGGAGATGTAGGGGTTTTTGGGGGTTTCGTTTGTGCCGCTGTTGGTCATTGAGATGGAATGTGTGGATTTGTGCTTTTTATGTGTTTGCTGAAGTTCGGAAGAGAAAGAAACGAAGGAAATTGTGGATTTCAGCTTGCGCTGCTATACACAATTCCCGTTCATTAGAATTTTTGTGCGTGTTTCGAAGGATAAACCTGGGTTAGTGTTTCCCATTAGAAATTTGGTGGGTGGGTGAGTGAGTTGAGCCTTTTTTTAATGATGTTGTAATATGTTTGGTTGCAAATCGCTGCATCGTTGTCGGATATGGTCTCACGACTTTGATGCCTACCGGCTGCTCGATTAAATTCCTGAACCGTAGTAGCCCGGTGTGTTAGTATTTCGATGATCGTTTGGCTGTCTCTTGTTAGGTGTACGAGTCCCTCATGGTGTATCATACATGTTTTCCTCAGATTTATACATTACCGGATGTTGCTTGTCTTTAGATTTATTGATTCTCTTTTGTCAGGTGCAAGTCAACAGCGAATTATGTCTAAATGGCTAATATTGATCATGGGATTAGTAAATAGATATGTTACTTGGCTTTTCTTGCTCCTCTGCTCCATTTTGCGATGGCAATTAATTTTTCTTGAAGGGAAAAGTATATCTTGCCTCCTAAATTCTGCATTCATTGTTGATGATCAAAAGAGTGCCCTTCAACTTTGAACATATATGTCATCTTCTGCTAAGAATCTTTTCCATATGAAATTCTAACATCAGTCATTCAGTCTTTAAGTCAGTAGGTAAAAATAAGACCCGTCTCGCACTCTTTTTATATCTACAAATCATCAGCAGAAAAAACAACAGAAAGAGCAATCCTTCTGGCAAAAATTTCACTTCTATCTCCTGGTTCCCCAGGCAGAGTTTCGCATTAATGGTGTGCTAGCCCTTGACTTTGCTTTTATCTTCACATTCCTGCAGTATCCACTTCTGTTTTCCTCTTTCCCTTTAGCTTACACAATCTAAAACCAAACCCTTCATAAATTTCAGTTCAGTTGATAGCGTAAGCTACGCCAGCAGGAACTTCCTCAGCGATGTTTACTCTGATTCTGTCTACAAGCAAACCTAAGCCTGAGAAACAAGTAGCAGCCGAAGAGATTGAGGAACAGCAGCAGCTAATTGAGATGCAATCTAGCAAGCAAATCTCCGGTGATTATGAGGAGAAATGAGCATTTTGGTGAAAGAAAATCATTTCAGTTTTCACATTTCTGTGTCTCAAAATATTATGGTGGATTGTCCACACTCCATGGTTAGATTGGTCTGAGCAGCATAAATTGCTTTGCTCTTTTTGTGAGTACCTATGCCGTTTTTTGGCATCCTCATCTGGGCGTACTGAGTCTCCATCATATCTGACAAGAAATCTAGATAGATGATGCATTCCTTTTGCTACCATTCTTTTTCCATTCATTCCAGTGATCTAGTGAATACAAAGAATTATAGATTGTTCTCTGTGTATTCTTCCAGTGATCTACATGTAGGAATCAGATATGGTACAGTGATGGCTTACTTTTAAAGGGAATTAACCAACCCCAGAAAAAGAAAAGAAAAGAAAAGAAAAGAATAGAAAAAAAAAAAAAGCAACCTGAATCGACCCGAAACACATTAGACATCTAATGTGTTTCGGGTCGGTTCAGGGTCACAGTGTGTGACCATTGTGTTTCGAGTCGGGTCGGGTAACAACAATACCCGACCCGACCCGACCCATTGACACCCTTAGCCACTCCGGCTAAAATGCTGACTTGCACAATTTCTGGCAAAGTAAATACAAAATGACACCGTTTTGCACGATGATGTGGCAAAATAATGCAAAAACGACGGCCAAAATGCTGGCTTGCGCAATTTCTAGTAAAGTAAATGCAAAACGACGCCATTTTGCACGCTGATGTGACAAAATAATGCAAAAACGACATCGTTTTGGTGCGTGTGGTAATAAATTAATATTAAATGTAATTAAATTTAATTTAAAACAAATTTATTTTAAATATTTAAAAATACAAAAACAAATATTTAAAAAATTAAAAAATTAAAAAAGGGGTAGGCGGCTGAGGGCTGAGGGCTGAGCCTCAGCCGCCTACCCCTTTTTTTTTTTTTTTTTTTTTTTATTTTTTAATTTTAATTTTTTTAATAATAAAAAATTTTAATTTTTTTAAAAAATTAATTTTAATTTAATTTAATAATTTTTATATTATTTTTTTATCACGTTAGCACCAAAACGACGCCGTTTTTTTGCACTTGCTTCTCCGGAAAATCGCTACACGCATTTTGGCCGAATTTTAATCGGATTAACACTTAAATGATCAATTTTGCTCCGATTTTGTTACTAAAGTGTCATTTTCATAAGTTTTAATACTTAAGTATCATTTTGTGCTAACTTATAGCACTCCAAGGTTCGTGTGTCCTTGTATTGCTGATGTACTTACTAATGATTCGTCCGCCGCATTAACATCGCTTGCCTACCACTTCAACCATGCCGCATCACCTAGATGAGTAATTACTTACGAAAAGTGAAGAAAGTATTCTGACTCAGCGGTGTATCTTCAGTGTCTTTCGGCGTAAGGGAACGTTGGCTTGACAATGCGTGCATGGATAAACTTTATGGAGAATTGTCCTCATCTGATCGCCGCAATTTCCTTTTTCCATTTGGAATCGCCGATGGATTAAAGCATAAGGAAAAGGGCATGTTAATATATAATAGAAAGAAACATGCGAAACCCAAATATTAAAAACATAATAATATAAATTAAAGGTAAGCAAATTATACTTGCGCAAGATTGCAAGGCAGCTAAAGTAAGGTGGAAAGTTAAAGCGATTTCATTAATATTGTAAGTGTAAAGCTTCGTGTATTTTGTTTGGATCATGTGTAAAGCTTGATTTACGCAATTGATGTATAAAGTGACCAAATTATGGCTAATTCAAAGTCCGCTAAATGAGTATTCTAAATGACGCAATGAGCGGTAAATGGGCTTTTAAGCTCAATGGGCCGATTTAAACGCCCAATGCAATCCTTTTGCTGTATTGACTTTAGTGTAGTTAGTGTTATTCAATTACTTACGGAGTATGTATATGTAACTCCTCTTGTATAAATCCCGATTTAGAGTGAAATAATGGTCGGGACAGGAAAATGCAAAATGAATTTACGGAATGTCGGCCTCCAGAAAAAATAACTCCCCCATAATGACGGTTAAAATATATCACATGACGCTAGACTATAAAGTTTATATGTTCTTTATAGATATGAGATCTCTCTCCACTTATTAATTAAAATTTTTGGATTGGACACTCTAACATGATAGTTACTTATACGATCTCTTTCGACTAGAAAGACTCAAGTCAATTGAAATAAGATCTCATTTTAACAATTTCTTTTCCTAGATAACTTCATATTCTGAACCGTTAAATCCATCAATCTTCACGAAAGACTCAAGTCAATTGCAATAAGATCTCATTTCAGCAATTTCTTTTCCTAGTTAACTTCATATTCCGAACCATTAAGTTCATCAATCTTCATGAGTGCATGCTAATTGTTCCGACCATGGGTGTTAGAGCGTAAAAACACCACGGCTGTTTGGCATGGCCTCCAATGCTATTTCGAAAGAGATAAACTATGATCAAAACATATAATTTATCACTTCTCAACTATTGACGAATTAGTTGATCCCTTGAGAATTTGTTAGTGTCCTTGTTTTTTTTTTTTTGGTCGAAAAGGTAGATATTATTTATATAGTCGCAACAGTACACCCGGAAGCTATTGCATCCGCATATACAATATCTTGCAGAATAGAGGGAGGGAAGATGTTCCAGTTGCAAGCCAGGTTTGATCTGCCATGGCCTTCGCAGCCCAATCCGCTGCTCCATTTGCCTCCCGTCTACAGTGACGAAGGTGCAAATTAGGGTAAAGGGAAAGCAAAGCGTCGATCTCAGCAAACAGCACTCGTTCTTCCCACGGCGGCTTCCTTCTTGCTTGAACTATGTTGATCAAAAGCAGGCAATCCGACTCAATCACCAGATTCTCGTTATTGAGGCGTTGATGCAACAGGTGATGAAGAGTAAAGGTAAGCGCCTGCACCTCCGTTTGAAACGCAAAAGCGGCTGGAAAGCTTCTTGTGAGGATGTCTGTAAGAATACTGTGGTGAATTCGGCTTATACACGCCATAGTGCCTTCTTGATTGCCAAGCTTATAAGCCCCATCTATGTTGCATTTCAGGGATCCGTGATCAGGGGGCTTCCACAAGTATGCTGAGTTGGGAGCAGAATCCCCTGTTCGCCGTTGGCTTTGATCGGAGATCTGGTGGATCCGGGTCTGTGCAAAGGCGTCCTCAATTGCATGGAGTGGATCTGGTCTCTGCCGGCAAAAGATGCTGTTGTTGCGCATACACCAGATTTTCCATAAGACATGTGCGATTGTTTCCAGTCCAGGTAAGAGTCTTTGATTTGTCGTTCTTGCTGTGATCCAAGCGTCCAGACGTTGCACTGTATGAGGCGATACTGAAATGTTCAACTGAGGATGACTCCATACTCCTTTAGTCCATGGGCAGAAGAAGAATAGGTGTTCTAGAGTTTTTGGAGTATTCTAATTGCATAGGTTGCATATAGGATCAGGGGTGATGTGACAATAAAATAAATTTGCTTTGGTTGCAAGTGCGTTCTGGCATGCTGTCCATAAGAATGTGCGGATTTTTTGTGTTGTTTTCATAGTCCATAGTCTGCGCCAAAGTATTATGGGGTTTTGGTACGATGTTGAGGCTTGATGACTGCTCTGTGTGCCTGCTGTGTTGACTAGATATTTGTAGTTGCTTTTCACTGTGTGACTGCCATTCTTTATAGCTGTCCAAACTAACTGATCAATAGCATAGAGAGGTTTGACAGGGATTTTAAGTATTTCTGCAATAATCTGATTGTCAAACATTTGTATGATGAGAGGAAGATTCCAGGTATGGTGGACTGGATCAATAAGATCAGCCACCATGACTGGCTCTTCTCTTGTGGCTGGTCCGCCTATAGTCCCTATAGGTAACCACCAATCCTCACGAATCTTAATCATCTTGCCATCTCTGACAAACCATCGTACATTAGGTAGGATGACCTCTCTGCCAATAAGAAGACTCTGCCAACCCTAGGATGGGCGCGTACCTTTATCCGCTGATTGGAAGTCCTTTGATTGAAAGTAAAACCCCTTGAAAATTTGACTCCACAAAGAGTGAGGTTGTTGGATTAAATGCCAAGCTTGCTTTCCAAGCATCGCCTTGTTAAATTCTATAAGGTCTCGAAAGCCTAACCCTCCACTGTCCTTGCTGGTTTTGAGCAATTCCCAATTTTGCCAATGAACACCTACCCTGCTATTGTCATTCCTCCATCAAAAACTAGAAATTTTCTTTTCAATCATTTTACAAAGAGATAGGGGAAGCTTAAAGATGGACATGGCATAATGTGGAATTGCCTATACAACAGATTTGAGTAGGATTTCCTTGCCTCCCTTCCAAAGTAATATTTCTTTCCAACCCTCTAGCTTTGCATTTATTCTCCCTAATATCCAAGCAAACATCTCTTTTTTAGATCGCCCCCATTCTAAAGGAATACCTAAATATTTTCCATATCGTTGCAGCACCGGTATTCTAAATTCGCTTGCTAAATTTTCCTGAAGACTCAACGGACAGTGTTTACTAAAAAATAGATTGTTTCTATTTACGACTTGTCCCGTTGCCATGCAATACTAGTTCAAGATGTTAGCAGGGTTCTGACATTCCTTAATAGGAAGAAAACTGAATCATCAACGAAAAAAAGATGGGAAAGGGTCGGGCATGACCTGTTTAACTTGATCCCTTTGAGGTGGCCCATGTCGACTGCTTGATTAATAAGGGTTGAAAGAACATTCGCCAATAAGATAAAGATATAAGGGGAAAGAGGATAACCTTGATGGAAACCCCTTAACGGCCGAAAGTAATCTAGCTGTTCTCCGTTAAAGCGTACACTTAAGGATGTTATGGTGATGCATTGCATCATCCACTAAACCCATCTTGGATGAAATCCCAATTTAAGTAGATAATCCTGAAGGAAATCCCATTCAACTTCGTCATACGCCTTTTGCATATCCGTCTTGAGAAGTACATTAAAATGTCGCTTCATTTTCCTTGTCTTGAAATGATGAAGAACTTCCTGAACGATCAATATGTTATCCTGAATTTGTCGTCCACTCACAAAGGCAACCTGTTCTTTAGAGATTAGCTCAAAAAGCCAAGGTTTTAGTCGATTTTCCATGACCTTTGAAATAATTTTGTATGCATAGTTGCATAAGCTGAACGGTTTAAACTGATCAAGACTTTCGGGGTGATTGATTTTGGGAATTAAAGCTATAACGGTCTTGTTCAGATTGTAAGGCAGCACCCCCGAACTAAAGAAATCTCTTACTAATCTAAGCAAGTCATCTTGAATGATATCCCAATGAGTTTGATAAAACAACCCATTCAATCCGTCTGGACCTGGGGCCTTCGTAGTCCCCAGTTGAAAGGTTGCCCGTCACACCTCCTCTACGGTGACTAAAGTGGTTAACTGGTCATTCATTTTTGCAGAGACTACCTATGGGCATTGATCCAGAATTGGTACGTAGTCCCGACAACCCACAGTTGTCTATAATTTTGAGAAAAAAGCAGACGTCATCTCTCTCAGGGCCTGAGGGTCCCGCACCCAGTTGTGATTATCATCCTGTAACATAGCAATTCTGTTTCTCTGCCTTCATTGGATGGTGGTTGCATGAAAAAAATTGGTATTCTTGTCTCCCCATCGCAACCAGTTAATCCTGGATCGCATAGCCCAAAACTGTTCTTCTTACAGCCATATGCATCTGATTTCCTCCCGTAGATGAGATGCTTCCTCTTTATTAGTCCTGGTGTTATACGGCTTGTTTATAATAAGTTGAAGCTGTTGTTGTAAGGCTTGCACTCTCAGGTGGCCCTTATGGAACTTTGAGCGGCTCCAATCTTGTAAAGCATCATAAACAACCTTTAGTTTGTGAAAGAGGCTAGAATTTCTTACATGAACTGAGTTCCACGAGTTAGAGATGATCTCTCGACACTCTTGATCTTGGTTCCAAAAAACTTCGAAAATGAAAGGCCTTCGGCATTTACTATAAGTTGCTGATGTGGATAAAAGAAGAGGGCTATGGTCAGACCCCAAAGCCGGCAAAGCGAAAACCTCAACCTCAGGATATAGAAGACATCAATCTATCGTACACATAACCTAGTCCAAACGTTCTTTTACGAGTTCCACTCCATCTCGATTATTCATCCAAGTGAAAGCACAGCCCTTGCTTTCTATTTCCATAAGGCCACAGTCATTTATGACGGCTCGAAAGGAGTGTAGACGATACGAGTCTGAAAGCCACTTGCCAACCTTTTCCCAATGATAGATAATTTCATTAAAGTCCCCGGCACATATCCAAGGTAGAGTGTTAGAGTTGCTGATCGTCCGTAGCTCTTCCCATAGCAGCTGTCTATTATGGTAGGATGAGGGAGCATGAAGACAGGTGATGCGCATGAGTCTATCCTCCATTAAATCTCGACAGATCATATCAAAATAGTCCTCCGAAAATTGTTCTATATTTAAAGTTAAATTTTCATTCCAAAAAACTGCCGGTCCCCCTGCCAAACCTGTTAGGTTTCGAACAAAAGAACTGCGAAAATGTAACCGATGTTGCAACCTTTGAAGTACAGGTTCATGATTCTTTGTTTCCATTAAGAAGATTAAGTCGGGCTTTTCCTTGGCCGTCAAGGCCTTAAGAGCTTGAACTGTCAGGGGATTGCCCAAACCCTGACAATTCTAGCAAAGCATCTTCATTTGTGTGTAGGTGGCTGTTTAGGGCTAGCCACCAAAGCCCAGTGATCCGCTTCATTTACTGCTAATATTGGTGTGTCCATTAATTGAGTATCATCGAAGTCAGTGGAGGCCAAGTTCCCCATGTCATAGGGAGAATACCTTTTCTATTTTTTGGCTAACCCAATTTTTGGTATGGCTCTGGTACCCTTTTCCTTTTTTGGTTGCTGCATTTCCATAGGATGAGTTAGAATGCCTTTCATCTTGGCTTGTGCAAGAATCAAAGCTGTAGTTACAGTAGTCCCATGTATTAATGTAGGCTGAGAGATGTGCTGATAAGTTGCTTCTTTGACAGGGTTGCGCTGAGTTGCTGGTTTGGGCATGGTTGCTGCTTCGACATTAGCTATTGGAGGCAACATAGGAACAGTTGGCAGCAAGGCTGGAGGCGTCTCAAGTACTGTCTCTTCAGTCTGCTCCATACTTTCAAGGGGGTTATAAAATGCTCGCCTATAAGGGCTATATTCTCTGACCTCTACTCGTAACCATTGGCCGTAAGCCATTTTGTCTTTACCGTCCATTTTCGCTTCATCAAAATGATATTCTTTACAATACATGGCATAATGGCCTAGTTTCCTGCATGAATAATAGAAATGAGATAACCGTTCATATCGGAAGTCAAGCCACAGTGTCTTGCCATCTAGATGAATTAGTTTTCCTGTCTTTAAAGGTTCTTCCAGGTTTAGTGCTACCCTCGCCCTGATGGGGTTTCATGAATCATGTATAAGAAAAATTAACGAAATGAAACAAAGATGTATTTTACACATGATTCTCCTAAGGCGTTGTTCGTGCGTTTTAATCAAATATCTAAACATAAAAGGGAGTTAAACAAATTACCTCTCGAAGCGCGCTTTAAACAAGTCGGTTCGGATGTTCTACAGTTCGAGTCCCACAAGTGTCGGACCTCTAGTTCACCACTTCGATCGACACACCAACAACGAAGATAACGTCGAACGGAAGAGAGAATTTTGGATATTCACCACTTCGATCGTGCTAGCAATCACGTGGAAACAAACCGTCGTATCCTTGATGTATAATAGTCACAGCCCGAACGAGATAACGCTCTTCTTTCTTGCGCCTCAAAGACACAAGAACACGCACACACTTTGCTTTCTATTTTCAGCAAAGCATCACTGATTTCTCGCTTGTGTTTCTCTCGAACAAAACCAAAAACACATATTCTCTGACACTTTTCTCTGTTTTTCAACAGCCCCTTTAACTCTCGTCCCTCGTTCATTTTATAATAAAACTGACCAACAACGGTTCCTTTGATTTATTTTGTCATCTTCAAAACATCATGGACGATCAAAGCACAAGAACACGCACGCTTTCTATTTTCAGCAAAGCATCACCGATTTCTCGATCGTCCATTTTAGCGGACGATCGTGCATGAGCGGTTGCTCATGCACGATCTTGGCATGATGGTCGGCGGTTGCTGACCATCCATGCTTCGTGCATAATGGTCGGCAACCGCGACCATTACGCCGTGCATGTGCACGAATTCGTGCACATGCATGAAGCTTTAAATTTTTTAATTAGTTAATTAATTAATTAATTAATCAATTCTCTTTAAAATTAAAATAACATAATCCTTATATGTACAAATTGAAATCCCTAAGATGTAACTATTACATAGCAGCTTTAGGGCATACATCTAACAATCTCCCACTTGCACTAAAGCCAACTTGTTTGGTATGTTAACATATATCCACTTTGGGCATGTGTGTGCATCATATGCAAGTAGGCTCGTGACTATAATACAAATTAAATTAAATCTCATTTAATTTAATTTCAAATCGACTCAATTCGATTGCAGTAATTGCAAACACATTTGCAATAATATTTCTCTCTTGTTCCACGTCATCCTAATTGTTTATGGTGTGTGACATCCCTAGGTTCATCACTAAACTGGTAGTAAGACTTGTACTAACACATTAGTACTTCCAAAAGAATTAATTGTCCCGATTAATCTTTTAGGTCCTACAAGCCACGATTGACATCTAGCAATATGTCATGGCTACCCAGATAGCGTGAATACTTTAAGAACATAATGAACCTGTCAGCTTTGGCTACAATGTAATCCAATCCTTCTGTCTTACTATGTCCCGATCAAACAAAGACCATGGAATATTTGTCAAGTCATTAATTCGATCATATGCACAAATCTAATTTACATGATTTTATTCGAGACATAAACAATTTATTCTCGGTTACAACCCCGGCCGAGGATTTCAATGCAGTGTCACAATTAGATCGCATAGGACATCATTATCATACCTTGCATTTAACAAGGAGACAGATTCCATATTGCGCACACGTGTAACTTCGTATATGAACAAACTATGACCATCAGGTATAAAGACGGATCGACGACCCGGCATTATGTGCACCCGTGAACCATAGTTGTTCGATACACAAGTTAACATTGTGCCTCAGGTCTAAGGATTATTTACACAAGACCAAAGCATGAACAATTAGACATTGACCACGCTAAAAGCTTCCATGTCGCTAATCGTTCCATATGCGTCACGTTCAGTGAATTTGTCTAATACAAACACTTGTGTTCTAACTCAGGCATCATAATACCCAATGACATGTGACTCATCATTCCCTTAAGTATCCAATACTTAATGGCGAAGTTAAGAACACATCGGTCTCAACAGGGATTATTAATATCCACTCAATAATCCATCGACCGAAACGATTTAAAGATTCAGTCTAACTATGAACCCATCACATATATTCTTGACGTCTCAAGAATAGGTCTAGTTGCAACTGATCTTATGGAATCATTCATCAATATAAAATAATTGGACAAATGAATGAATACGTCATTGCCATTAATTAAATAATAATAATGAAAGTACAACTGAAATCCCTAATATGTAACCATTACATAGTAACTTTAGGGCATACATCCACCAATCTCCTAGTTGCACTAAAGCCAACTTGTCTGGTACCTCAAACCCATTTTGTCAATATGTCTTTCAAAAGAAGACTGAGGTAAGGCCTTAGTGAAGGGATCTGCCACATTTTCTGCTGAGGCAATTTTTTGCAAGGCGATATCACCTCTCCCAACAATTTCTCTGATGAGATGGAAGCGTCTCTCAATGTGCTTGGACTTCTGGTGAGACCTTGGTTCCTTAGCTTGAGCTATCGCCCCATTGTTGTCACAAAACAATGTGATCGGTTGCTCAATTGAAGGAACGACTCCAAGTTCAGAAATAAACTTCTTCATCCAAGCGGCTTCCTTTGCTGCTTGAAAGCGCTACATACTCGCATCAGTGGTGGAATCGGCAGTTATACTTTGTTTGGAACTTTTCCAACTAACTGCACCACCATTGAATGTGAAGACAAACCCAGACGTAGACTTATAATCATTAGGATCCGATTGAAAATCGGAATCAGTATAAGCTACAACTTTAAATTCTCCTTCTCCATATATCAAGAATAAATCTTTAGTCCTTCGCAAGTACTTAAGAATATTCTTGATTGCTATCCAAAGGCTCTTCTCTGGATCGGGCCGATATCTCGCTAGTAATACTTACAACATGCGCAATATCAGGTCTAGTACATAGCATAGCATACATTATGCTTCCAATAGCAGATGCATATGGTATCTTTGCCATTCGCTCTCTTTCTTCAGGAGTGTTGGGACACATCTCCTTAGAAAGACGGATCCCTTGCCTAAAAGGCAATAATCCTCTCTTGGAACATTGCATGTTAAACCGTGTTAACACTTTGTCTATGTACGTAGATTGTGAGAGGCCAATCAATCGTCTTGATCTATCTCTATAGATCTTGATACCTAAAATGTAGGTTGCCTCTCCTAAATCTTTCATGGAGAATTTCTGTGACAAGAATAGTTTTATCGATGATATCATTGGTACATCATTTCCAATCAAAAGTATATCATCGACATACAAAAATAGAAATGCAATTGCACTCCCACTAATCTTCTTGTATACACAAGGTTCATCCGGATTTTTGATGAAGCCAAACGATTTGACTACCTCATCAAAACGGATGTTCCAACTTCTGGAGGCTTGTTTGAGTCCATAAATGGATCTCTTAAGCTTACACACCTTCTGTTTTTCACTATTGAATTCAAAACCCTGTGGCTGTTCCATATAGATGTCCTCATCGAGAAAACCATTTAGAAAAGCCGTTTTGACATCCATCTGAAATATCTCATAATCAAGGTGTGCGGCTATAGCCAACATAATCCGAATGGATTTTAGCATGGCCACGAGGTGAGAAAGTTTCGTCATAATCAATTCCTTCTTTTGACGATATCCTTTCGCCACCAGCCGTGCTTTGTAAATTCCAATTTGACCTTCAACATTCATCTTCCTCTTGAAGATCCATTTACACCAATTGGTACAATACCATCGGGCGGGTCGGTCAAGGTCCAAACCTCATTGGAATACATTGAATCCATTTCGGATTTCATGGCCTCTAGCCATTTACCGAATCGATGTCCAAGATCGCCTCCTCATAGGTTTTAGGATCACCGGGTTGATCACTATCATTCACAATGAATAATGGTTCGATATAATCAACCGAGTGTCTATAATGAGCAGGTGGGCGAGACGTTCTCGCACTTCTCCTAAGAGGTTGTGTATCAGAAGCTCCGACTGAATCAGAGGTTGGTATCTGAACTCGGTTATTTGGTACTTCATTATTTTCTTCTTGTAAGACTATTTTCCGCCCAACACCACTTTCTTGGACGAACTGATTCTCCAAAAAAGAAGCGTGCTTGCATACCAAAATTCTTTGGTTTGAATGAAAATAAAAATAATATCCAAGAGTTTCCTTTGGATATCCAATGAAGAGACCTTGTTCAGATCTTGCCTCCAATTTTTCCATTTTCAGCTTTTTCACGAAAGTTGGACAACCCCAAATCTTAATATGATTAAGACTAGGTTTCTTACTATGCCATATCTCATAGGGCGTAGTTGGAACAGATTTGGACGGCACTCTATTCAAAGTATATATACAGGCTGTCTCAAGGGCATATCCCCAAAGGGATATTGGCAAATCGGTGTAACTCATCATAGATCGTACCATATCTAATAAAGTACAATTTCTTCGTTCAGATACACCATTATGTTCTAGAGTTCCAGGAGGTGTCCATTGTGATAAAATGCCATTCTCTTTAAGATAGTCCAGAATTCGTACTAAGGTATTCACCTCCTCGATCCGATCGAAGAGCCTTAATACATTTTCCTGTCTGTTTCTCAACTTCAGCCTTGAATTCCTTGAACTTTTCAAAGGATTCAGATTTATACTTCATGAGGTATAAATAACCATACCGTGACTGATCATCGGTGAAGGTAATGAAGTAATTATAACCACCTCTAGCAGTTTCATTAATTGGTCCACATACATTTGTATGTATTAATTCTAATATGTCAGCAGCTCGCGCACTTTGTCCCACAAAGGCGCTTTGGTCATTTTTCCTAGAAGACATGCCTCACAAGTCGAGTATGACTCAAAATTTGAAGGATCAATGTATCCATCATTACTCAACTTGTTAATTCTGTCTTCTCCAATATGACCTAATCGGAGATGCCAAACATACTTTTTATTTGGACCGTCTCTAGGGCGTTTATTAGTTATGGCATTTATATCAATTCTATTTTGCTTATTGACATTGGTAATCGCATTACCGGGCATTGTAATGGTATAAAGATTGTTGGTTAATAAGCTAGAACCAACACATATTCTATTATGATAAATAGAACATACATCATCAGCAAAAGAAAATTCATAATTCTCTTTACCCAAACGAGGTATAGAGATGATGTTCCTAACAACATTCTTATAATGCAAACAGTTCTTTAAAACCATTACATGTCCAGAAGGCAAACATAAACGAAAAGTCCCTATAGCTAATGCAGCAACTCTTGCTCCATTGGCAAACGTTAGGACAATCTCATTTCGCCCTAGCATCCTGCTTGTTTCCAGATTCTGCAAAGACATACAAATATGTGAAGTTGCAGCAGAATCTAGAACCCATGAGCTGGATTCAGCACTAACCATATGATTAGTTTCAATAAGCATAGACACCATACCTTCATAAGGTCGGTTCTTGGGCTTGACCTTCAAGCTCGCGAGGTACCTCTTACGTTCCTCCTCCGGTGCCCTTTGACACCACAAGTAATGACATTTCCCTTTATCAATCATGGGTTTTGGTTGCACAACAGTTTGGCGGCCTCTTCCATTTATTCTTCTTTAAAACAGTCTTACCCTTTGAAGAAGAAGCCTTAGCCATAGCCACTACATTTGGCCTCGTGTTATGCATTTCCTTCTCATAAACTACCAGCATGCTATGTAACTCAGCAAGAGTTTTCTCCATCTTATGCATGTGGAAGTTTTGGACAAAACCAGAGAAGGAATCGGGTAAAGATTGGAGGATCAAATCCACAGCTAACTCATTGTCCATAACGAGATTCAGCCTAGCCAATTCTTCAATGTGCCGATCATTTTCAAAGCATGATCATTAACAGATGATCCTTCAGCCATCCTCATACGGTACAATGCCTTAGATATCTCATATCTAGAGGTTCGACCATTCTCATCAAAGTATTCCTTTAAGTGCAAAATGATCGACCCAGCATCTTCCATAGATTCATATTTCTTCTGTAATTCATTATTCATAGAAGCAAGCATATATGACTTAGCTTTTAAGTCATCGTCACGCCACTTATCATAAGTGACACGCTCCTCTTGGGTCCCACCCTTAGGAAAGGAGGTTGGCATCTTTTCATCAAGCACATACCCAATTTTTTCTGAATTGAGAACAATTCTCAAATTCCTCACCCGATCGTGAAATTGGGTCCAGTCAAACAATTCTTGTCAAGTATAGAAGCGAGTGGGTTTGTGGTCACCATTTTCAGAGTAATAATATATACATTTGCAGAAAATAAATTGTTAGCCGTTGTACTTTTCATAATAACTATTTCATTTTGGTCTTTAAATGAAATAGATCCTCCCACTAAATTTATATTCGAATCCCATACTCCTTAAGATGGGAAGTGGTAATCTTCGTTGGGTAAAGATTACTAGTGGGGATTGGAGTCCCACTAGCCCAAAGTCCACCTCACCTAACAGTTATTGGTGTCCTATGAACTTAGTGAGTGAACCAGCTTGTTCAACGCATCATATGCGAGTCCCAATCATAACTTCGGCCTCTAGACCATAAAAGCCTCACCTAACAGTTATTGGCATCATGATCATAGTTAAGTCTAGCCCATCGTCTCATGCAAGTATTGAAAACACAAATGATTCCCTCACCTGACAGTTATTAGAAATCATTCGGTTCCAACCCCACAGCATCATATGCATAATGGAGTGGTCCAATATTATAAATGGTAATTAACCCCTATGTATCCATAACCGGTTAGTTAACCACTATAATATTGGATCAAACCACGACGATGGAAGGCCACGAGTCCGAAACCCGTTTCGACTTAATATTATTAATAAGGAGTTACGGGTCGTTATTAACGGTCTCACTTTGCACATTAACCGGTTTAACATGCACGATATCATAAACACAATAAATAAATAGATATCACATAATATCTATCCTATGTGGTGATCATGGAATTATGGTTCAATGGGTCTCGAGCCAAAGAGACCCATTTAGCCATTTTAATGTTTTAATAATATGGACCTGCTCTTCACTTTTTCTTCAATCTTTGAACTCTTCAAAGACCGGGCCCAAAGAGCTCACCGGTTTAATGGCTCTTCCAATGGCTCCTCCTCTCTTGTAGTATTTACATCAACAATTGAAATACTAAACTATACTAAAATTACATATTAAAATAAAATAAAAGGAAGGACGTAGCCTCCATTTAATAATTACATCCCCAAAAAGAATACCTGTAATCATCATACATTCATCCATACAACAATCACAACAATTAGGGATTTTTCGATGATCACCACCCTTCCTTACGAGCCATAAATTCAAAATTTAAAGCTCTGGAAGGCATGCATAAAATTCTGCATATCATTTGCAAAATGTAAACATCAAGTATAACGAGTTATAGATTTTTGATTCAAAATTGATTTAGTTCTAATTTTTGCTTAGTTGATTAAATTTATCACATAAATTAATCAACTTCTATAGGCCACATAAGAGTAAGAGAACCAATTCTCTTAACAAAAATAAATTGGCCATTAGAACGCAAAAATATATTTGAACTACAAATCAATTAAACGCACGAAAACGCCTAAGGTTGGCTCTGATACCACTGATGGGGTTTCATGAATCATGTATAAGAAAAATTAACGAAATGAACGCAGCGGAAACAAAGATGTATTTTACACATGATTCTCCTAAGGCGTTGTTCGTGCGTTTTAATCAAATATCTAAACATAAAAGGGAGTTAAACAAATTACCTCTCGAAGCGCGCTTTAAACAAGTCGGTTCGGATGTTCTACGATTCGAGTCCCACAAGTGTCGGACCTCTAGTTCGAGACACACCAACAACGAACGTCGAACGGAAGAGAGAATTTCGGATATTCACCACTTCGATCGTGCTAGCAATCACGTGAAACAAACCGTCGTATCCTTGATGTATAATAGTCACAGCCCGAACGAGATAACGCTCTTCTTTCTTGCGCCTCAAAGACACAAGAACACGCACACACTTTGCTTTCTATTTTCAGCAAAGCATCACTGATTTCTCGCTTGTGTTTCTCTCGAACAAAACCAAAAACACACTGACACTTTTCTCTGTTTTTCAACAGCCCCTTTAACTCTCGTCCCTCGTTCATTTTATAATAAAACTGACCAGCAACGGTTGCTGATCGATGGACGATCAGCAACCGTTGCTGATCGTCCATAGCGGACGATCGTGCATGAGCGGTTGCTCATGGACGATCTTGGCATGATGGTCAGCGGTTGCTGACCATCCATGCTTCGTGCATAATGGTCAGCAACCGCTGACCATTACGCTTCGTGCATGTGCACGAATTCGTGCACATGCATGAAGCTTTAAATTTTTTAATTAGTTAATTAATTAATTAAATGAATAATTA
This sequence comes from Eucalyptus virginea, assembly GCA_014182375.1. Lineage (NCBI taxonomy): Eukaryota > Viridiplantae > Streptophyta > Magnoliopsida > Myrtales > Myrtaceae > Eucalyptus > Eucalyptus virginea. Next base: position 33,266,493 of record CM024516.1, on the reverse strand, counting down.
ATTAATTAATCAATTCTCTTTAAAATTAAAATAACATAATCCTTATATGTACAAATTGAAATCCCTAAGATGTAACTATTACATAGCAGCTTTAGGGCATACATCTAACACGCCCTCCCAGCTCTTAAGGCTAAGCCCTCTTTGAAATCTACTTTAACTTCTAAAACTTCACCGACCTGTTTAACTGCCTTTCTAATCATTTGCTCTATAGTCCATTCCAAAGGCAGTCCAAAAACTTGCACCCTGAAAGCACAGCGGGTGAAATCGTAATAGTGTAAAGGCGTATTAGGAATCCATGGCTTAAAAACAACTAAATGACTTGAAAAAAGCCACGGTCCACCTTCTAGTACTCTTTGTTTCTCAACTTCTGACTGAAATTTTGCTATGTACAGGCCACCCTCTCTTTGGGATATGTCAACCTTGTCAGTCCGCCAAACGCGCTTTAAGGTACTCTGGAAAGCTTGGAAGTTAATAAATAAGTTCGATAGGATTTTACCCACTAATATCAAACGACACTCCTCCAATTTTTCTTGTGGGGGTTCCTCTTCCCAAATCTATATTTCTTGTGCATAACAGAGGCATCCCAAGCGTTGACACAAGGCTGCCAGGCGCAAGGATTCATCCTGGTCATCCGAAGCCATGGGATGAAAAAAAAACATAGAGAAGAACTATCCTGATTGGAATTGAATAGGGGAAAAATCATGGTACTAGCTAACGACTATCCTTCGGAACAAATTTGGTACCGAAAGATAGATAGACAAAGATAAAGAAAAACAAGGCAAGTAACAGATTGATACAAGTGGAATTGAGTCACCTCTGAAGTGAATTGTGAAAAAGACGAGACATGCAAGCACCCAATATCTAATGATGGAAGACGACTAGGTCGCTGGAGGTTCCGACCGAGATGCAAATGCCGTCAGGGAAGAGCAATGTTTAAAAGAAACCATGGGCAATTGCTTCACTGGAGAAATACGGAATGATAGGGCAAGAAAGATATGGTGGGCAGTAAGGAGGAAGGGGTATGAGTGGAGATTAGGGCTTTGGTCACATTTATCAATTTTTGACCTATTTAAATATTTCAAATCGTTTTTTTTTTTTTTTTTTTTTGCAGATATCTTCTAATTGCAAAATTTATGTGAGATGACTAATGCATTACCAGTCTACAATATGATGTAATACCAATATCAGCCACCCCTCAGCTCAGTTTTGTTTATAAGTAGAAGAGCTATTTTCAAGCAGTCTACGATTAATTAGGAATTAATTGATATTCAATTGATTGATCCGAGGCTTTCGACAAAAAAAGATTCGTCCAAATCACTTACTTTTGTTTTATCCAAATTACTTCTTTTTTTTTTCTCAGTTTGTTTTTTTTCTTTGTGTGTTTCGGGATGGAACAATGGGAGAGACCCAAACGTTGTGCCCAGTGACTGAGGGCAAGCTTTATTGTTGTGAGAAAGGGGAGTAAATCAAAAGGCTTCCGTTTTTCGTTCTAGGTTTAGGGGCTCCTGCCAGGGGCTATTTAAACCTTTGTGTTGGAGCAAACTTCCGTATTTGTTTTGAAGTTGACAAAATGTTTCCATCAGTCTAGTCTGAAGACTTGCAGACTCTTTTGTCAAAGTCTGAAGACCGCTGGACCACTAGACTCAAGATTCAAAGTCTACCCTCATTGACGGTTTCTAGACTGTCGAAGAAGACTTATCCAGAGTTGAGTATTTCTTTAAGGATTTGATTCTATCAACTAAAGAAGATCTCTCGACTAGATATAGCATCTTGGAATCTATTATTTGTTTTTATTCGGGTAATTTAGATCCGTTGATTGGCGAAATATACTTGGAATGTTCTACTTATGGAAACCTAGATCCTGATTGTATGGGCGAGCAAGATTGGTGGGCTATCGTCATATTCCTTAAATAACTCGATATCCTCCTAGTTGATTATGTCCAACGGGTATGAAGGCATGGAGGAGTATATAAGCAAGACGTTCTAATTATTCGAGTGTGTGCACGATAGATAAATTCCAAAGTTTGAAGCTCCTTGTTCTTTGTCAATTCAATTGTTGAGCGTAAACTTGTACTCAAAAGAGAGTTTATACATTTGTGAGACCTTGAGGAAGTGTAGCAGAGTCTCTACACTGTGAAATCAAGGACGTGATACTGTAACGACTCTTTTGATTCATAATGAAATCTAGCCGGTGGGTTGTCAGTGCGGGAGAGTGGACGTAGGCTTGGATTAAGCCGAACCACTATAAACCTTGTGTTCTTATTCTCTTCCCTAAACCCTTTTACTTTACTCTAACTTTATTTAATTGTTAGAGTATTGTTTCTATTTTAAAGTCTACTATTAATCAGACTCAGGTTAAAAGTAAAGTTTTACTCTGTACATTGCAAAAGTTTATTTTCACACCTATTCACCCCTATTCACCCCATCTAGGTGCTCATACTAGCATTCACAATTGGTATCAAAGCTTGTGTACTCATTTAAATTGAAGTGTTTTACTTCAAAGTTAACGATCCATGGCTAGTATGTTGGCTCCAGGTTTGGTTGAAGGGCAAAGCAACACTAGACTACCTTACTTTGATGGGAAGGAATACAATATATGGAAGAACAAAATGAAGACATTCCTAAGATTGAAAGACCCTCTTGAATGGGATATGATAGACAAAGGAATCATTCCTAAAACTACAACAGTCTCAGAAAGGGGAAAAGAAGTTGTTGAGTCCAGCAAGATGACTCAAGAAGAGATAACCAAAAGCAATTTATTCTTTATATTGTGCATTATCTCCTACTGAATATAACGGAATATCTTCTTGTGAAACAGCTAAAGAAGTTTGGGATAAATTGCACATCACCTATGAAGGAACCGATCAAGTGAAAGAAACAAGAATCAATATTCTACTCGATCAATATGAAGCATTCAGGATGAAACCAAGAGAATCTATTACTGACATGTTTAGTCGTTTTATAGAAATCGTGAATGGTCTTGAGTATCAAGGTCAACCAATCTCTGGACCCATGAAGGTTAACAAGCTACTGCGTGGACTTTCCAAAGATTGGAATCACGTAAAGATCTCAATAAGGGAGACACAAAGAATCATGCCACTCTCTGTTGACAAATTGGTTGGCACCCTCTAGTATTATGAAGTGGAGCAAATCAATGAAGATGAAGATCCTAAAGGTAAAAAAATCCATTGTATTAATATCTAATGATGATTTTAATGTTACAGATTCTGAAGACGATATGGACGATGAAAAGCTTACTCTCATGATAAAAAGGTTCAGAAAACTGAACAAAAAGGGAAGAAGATTCAATTCAAAAAAACAAAGTTCTCAAAGGTTTCAAAATAAATCAGCTGAGGATGATAATTCCTATAAAGATGTGATTTGTTTTAAATGCAAGAAAAAGGGATACATCAGACCCAATTGTCCCTTACTGAAGAAAAAGAAGGGAAAAGCTAAGAAATACAGAAAAGCTCTCAAAGTAGAAACTTGAAGTGATACCGAGTGTGAAGAGAGTGATGATGAATATGCCAATATTTGTCTAATGGCACAATCAGAATTAGATTCAGACTCTGAGACAGACTCAGACTCAAACAGTGAAATCAAAGTAAGTAATTTAAAAATTCATACTAAAGTCTCTAAATATATTGATGAATTGTGTCTAAGTCTCAAAACCTCTCTCAAGAGGATTTCTGAACTAAAAAGAGAAAACTCTACACTGAAGCAACAAGAGATTGTTTGGACAGAAAAAGTTGAAAATTTGGATAAAAGTTTTATTACTTTAAAGGAAAATGCAGACTCACTTTCAAAAGAAAATGCACTTTTGAAAATGATATCTCAAGTATTTCGAAAAGGTTTTTAATAGGTTCTAAGAAATTAGAAAAGATTCTTTCAGCACAAATACCTTACTTTAACAAATCAGGCTTGGAAATGACTGCTGAAACAATTCCTCTAATTGATTTTCCAAAAGTAAAGGAAAGAATTAAACAAAGACCTACAAAAGATTTTTAAGGAAATCATTTCCAAAAAGTCTTTGTAAAACCTGTAGGCCGCAGTGCTCTTAAGTGTTCTAAGTGCAACAGTTCAGAACATTTTGAGAAAGAATGTCCTATGATTTGGAGACCAATTAAGAAGGTTTGGGCAAAGATTGTATATTGTACTAACTCCACTGGACCCAAGAAAGTATGGGTACCAAAGAAAACTTAAGTTTCTTTTTTAAATGCAGGTCACTATTAAGAAAAATATTAAATAGTACTTGGATAGTGGATGCTCAAGACATATAACAGGAGACTCAAGTTGTTTCATAAAGCTCATGCAAGTTAATGGTGGAAAAGTTTCTTTTGGAGGAAATAGTAAAAGCAGAATTGTGGGATACGGAACCGTAAAAATTGGAAGTCTCACAATCAGTAACGTTTCCTTGGTGGAATGACTCAATTACAATTTGCTAAGTATCAGCCAACTATGCGACACAGGTTACAAAATCAACTTTCAAGAAGGAATATGTTCAAGAACCAGTAAAGACTCTTCTCAAACATTCACGGGGCAAAGACATGAGAATATATATCTTTTAGATATCAAACCAGAAAAATCACAATGTCTAATTTCAATTCAGGAGGAAGCTAATCTCTGGCATAGAAAACTTGGCAACATCAACATGAAGCAAATAGCCACGATCTCTGCAAAAAAGCTTATTTGTGGACTACCCAATCTGACATATCAAAAATCTGATCTATGCACACCGTGTGTTTTGGGAAAACAGGTTAGAAATTCTTTCAAACCAATAAATCAAGTTTCCACTAATCGTGTGCTGCAGCTCTTGCATATGCATCTCTTTGGACCAACCAGAATCCAGAGCATTAGAGGTAAGAAATATTGCCTAATAATAGTGAATGATTATTCACGATTCACTTGGGTATTTCCTGGCAAGTAAGTCTGAAACATTCTCTTATTTTATAAAATTTGCTAAGAAAGTTCAAAATGAGAAAGGATATGTTATTTCAAGTATACGGATAGATCATGGAGGTGAGTTTGAAAATCAAGACTTTGCTAAATTCTGTGATGAATCTAGTTTTCAGTATGTGTTCTCCTCACCATACACTCCAGAACATAATGGAGTTGTGAAAAGGAAGAATAGATTGTTGTAGGAAATGGCTAGAACCTTATTAATTGAAGATAACATTTCCTCTTATTTTTGGGCTGAAACAATTTCCACAGCGTGCTATATAATTAATAGAGTATTCTTAAGGCCTATTTTGGAAAAAACTCCCTATGAGTTATTCAAAGGAAAGAAGCCAATTGTTTCTTATTTTCATATATTTGGATGCAAATATTTTATATTGAAAAATGCGAATGATCGAATTGGTAAGTTTGAAGAAAAATCAGACGAAGGCATCTTCCTTGGATATTTAACCACCAGCAAAATTTACAGAGTATACAACAAAAAGACTCAATCTGTAGAGGAATCGATGAATGTCAAATTTCAAAACTTTATACAGAATCAATCGATTCAGACTCAACCTGAAGAATCTGAACCTGCTCCTGACTCTACAAAGTCTAAATCTCCAGAAGCAGCTCAGACTTTAGAAGACCGGCAACAAATGATCGTTGAAGAATCAAATGAAGAAAAAGAACAACATTCTGACAAATCAACCAGCAACTGGAAGCACAAGTCTAGTCATCCCGAAGAACTCATTATTGGTGACATTAATGAAGGAATTCGTACAAGATCCAAAAGGCGTGAAGAGTCTAGTGTTGTGGCACTTATTTCTGAAATAAAACCCAAGAGCATAAAAGAAGCCTTAACTGATGAAAGCTGGATTGAAGCTATGCAAGAAGAACTCAGGCAATTCAGTATCAATGATGTCTGGGAATTGACTCCTAAACCAAAAGGTAAATCTATCATTGGAGCTAAATGGGTTTTTAGGAACAAGATGAACGAAAAAGGAAAAGTCATAAGAAATAAAGCAAGATTCATAGCCAAAGGATATACGCAAAAAGAAAGGATATACTATGATGAGACTTACGCACTAGTAGCAAGGTTAAAAGCAATTAGATTATTACTTGTTTTTGCTTGTTATAAGAATTTCAAGTTATTCCAAATGGACGTCAAAAATGCTTTCCTAAATGGATTTATCCAAAAGGAAGTCTATGTGGAACAACCTCCCGGTTTTGAAAACTTAAGGAAGCCAAACTCTGTATTCATACTGAAAAAGGCTCTATACGGTTTAAAGCAATCACCTCAAGTTTGGTACGACAGGTTAAGTTTTTAATTCAAAATGGCTTTGTTAAAGGTAAAGTAGATACTACATTGTTTATCAAAAGAGAAAGCAAAAACTTTTTACTTGTCCAAATTTATGTTGATGATTTTATTTTTGAATCACCTAACGAAAATCTGTGCAAGAAAGTCTCTAAGACTATGCAGGATGAGTTTGAAATGGGTATGATGAGTGAATTATCCTTCTTTCTCGGACTTCAAGTAAAACAATTGAAGGAGTGAATTTTCATTCACCAAGAAAAATATGCTAAATAACTTGTTAAAAAGTTTGGCTTGGAGAATTGTAAAAAGACTGACATACCAATGTCAAGTTCCTCGAAACTGGACAAAGATGAATGAGGAAATAAAGTTGACCAAAAGCTATATAGGAGTATCATTAGTTCACTTCTTTATCTTACTACTTCTAAACCTAACATTTTGTTTAGTGTTTGTATTTATGCCAGATTTCAATCAGATCCCAAAGAATCTCATTTAAGTGCTGCAAAACGCATCATCAAATACATTGCATCAACTTCTAATTTAGGTCTCTAGTATCCTAAAGAATGAGAATATTCAGACGCAGACCTAGCAGGATGCAGAGTTGATAGAAAGAGCACTTCCGACACTTGTCAATTACTTGGGAACATGACAGTATCGTGGTTTTCAAGAAAGCAAAGTACTATAGCTCTTTCAATAGCAGAAGCAGAACATGTGGCTCTTGGAAGTTGTTGTTCACAAATTTTGTGGATAAAGCAACAACTAAGAAACTTTGGAATCGAAGACTCATGCACCGAGATCAAATGTAACAACACCAGCACGATTAATTTACCAAAAATCCAATTCTCCATTCAAGAGCAAAGCATATAGAGATTTGACATCATTTTATTAGAGATCATGTTCAAAATGGAGAAGTCTTGATTCAATTCAATGACTCAACGAATCAACTAGCAAACATTTTTACAAAGCCTCTGGAGAAAAGTCAATTCGAGCTTATTCGTTCCAGACTCAATATCTTAAAGTATGAAGAAGTTCAAAACTCAGGAATAAAAGTCTAAAGATAATCAGACTCAGAAGATCAACATTCATGACTGTAAGTTATTCCTATCTTTATATCACGGATAAAATCTCGAAAAGGTACAATCATCCATTAATCTGTAATTGATTGATGTTATCTTCCCCAGTTTTCGTGATTATTGCAATCATTCTTTTTCGAAAAATGAGTTTTCTTTTGAAATGACGGTTATCTATTTTTCAAAAAGGCAGTTATTTTTGAAAATGCACTTTTTATTTTTCCTTTTTACGTCGTTTCGTATACCTCTTTTCGACTGTCTTATATACTGATCATCCTCCTCACAAATCCTAAAAACACAGACCTTCACTTTCTTACTTTTACTCTCTAGCTTAATCTTCAAAGTTCTCACCTTTTTCGCAAATCGAGTTTGGAATCTCTTAAAGACTGTGAGAATGGCTTCCTAAAGAAAGTCTTCAAGAATCGCGAACAGGGGACCACAACACATGCATGAGGGACCTACACATTTTGACCTCACCGAGGAAGAAGAATCTCCAAAACAACAGCAGAGCCCACAACATTCTCAACCACGTCAATCTCCTCAAGTTAGATCTCAGGGTATTGATCAAAGAGTGGAGGAAGAAATCATTGAAGGCGCAGAACCCGTAAGAACTCAAAAGCCCGCTTTTATTTTTAAGCTTTACTCTGCTTTGAAGAAGGGAGGCACTCCCTTGAAGTATATTGATGAATTTTTGAAAGAGAAAGGGTATCGAAATGAAACCCACTTTTTGTGTACAATGGAACGATTGGGAGTTGCTCCTAAGGGGTCGGCAGAACGAGCATTTACGAATATTCTAAGCGATCCACATGTTGGAGGTCTTAGTTAGCCCGATGGGAATGATGATGCCAAAATGTACACTCATTTTAAGCCTAGACTGGGTGTTGGGGCGAATATTTGAAGCAAAATGACAGATTTGTTTCGCTCGGATGAACACAAGCGACTTTACTCTAAGTTGCTAAAGAGATGGGTGATTAACCCAAGAAGTGTGGACTTTGATTTCCTTGATTCTCTTAATGTGAAGCTGAGAGAGAAATTCACTCTTCTTCAACTTGAACAATTTTGCTCTGAATCAACGGTGACTCATCAAGAACTCACTACATACTTCTATTCTAATCTAAGTTTCTTGGATGCAAATAGATTTTCTTTTAGTGTTCGAGATTAGGATTATATAGTTGATATGGACACATTAGCGGATGTGATTGGAGTAGAGGGAGGGGCATTCCAATCAATTAATGTGTATGTTGGTCATGCGACGGTAGAGCTTGTTCGGGATGGAATGGCGGAAGGAAGAATTTCGTACCTGAGGATGAATACCTCAAATATTTTGCTTCATAAGATCGTGATCAATTGCCTCAGACCCAAATCGACTTCGAAGACTGACGTCTCCAACTCAGAAGCAAAGCTGATGTATGCTATCAACGCTGGCAAGAAGTTCTCTCTGCCTCACACAATCATGTTTCACATGTATAGAATGATGGTGAAAGATAAGGGCCAACTTCTTTACTTAGTGCTTGTTACAAAGTTATTCAGACATTTGAATATTCAGTCTCCCAAGATTCTATGTGTGCGTACCTGTGAACAAATGGTGGTGGGATTGAAAATGGTTTCCAAAATGCGTCTGAAGAAGCTGAACAAAGCATTGGAGCGATTCAAGGAGAAAACCCCGATCAAGACTCACCAAGGTTCTTCGGCTACAAAATGGAAAGGGAAAGAGCCATTGACTACTCTGTCCAAGAAAATAAGAGCACTTATCCTGGAGGATGAAGAAGATGAAGATGATATCACCATTTCCGCCCTTGCACTGAGAAATCTACAACGTGCTGTTCCAGAGACTGAGGAAAGAGAGGATCAAGACAGAGAAGAAGAAGAGCAAAGAAATGGAGAGAGAGAATCGATGAGAAAAGAAGCAGAGGAAGAAAGGATTGCAGAGGAAGAAGAGGGCAGAGGTGAACAAGAGGAAACAAAAAATGAAGAGTACTTATCACCGCCTGAAGGCAATGAAACAAGGAGAGTTGCTGAGAAAAGAGGTACCTCTTCAATCGCTTTTACTAGTGAAGATGTTAGCCGTTCACCTGCAGATCCAAAAGACATCTATGCCTCTCAATTTCCAATGGAAGGTCATGAGGTTTCATCGCCAAATTCGGGTGCTCATACTGACTTGCCATCATCTGCCAATACTCCTACTAATCATGTAGAGGCAAGCACTCAGACTAATAATTCAGCAAACTTTCGCAGAGTGCTTGATATTCTTATGGAGATGCGAGGCCAGATTTATGCCTTAGGATGCGAAGTTCAAAATTTGCAGAATGTAGGTCAAGCCTCTTCAGTTTTCTTGCATGATCAAATTCATGCCCTTGCTCTTCAAGTTCAAGCTAATGCCAAGGGTGAAGAAGTGGCTCAACTGAATGAGGACTTGAAAAAGCTAGAAGGGAATGTTTAGTCGATGGGAGATTTCCAGCTTGTTCGCGTTCCAAAGGACTCTTAATTTCTTTATCTTTTTGTCTCTTCCTTTTTAATGCTGACAAAAAGGGGGAGATGATACAGATTTGAGATTTAACTCCTGTTTGACTTGACTTTTAACTTGACTTTACTTTTGTTTGGATGTTTGGTTGTGACTGGATTTGGATTTGGATTGTTTGATCGTTTAAATGTTTGCTGCAGTATCTTAAGCACTATTGGTATTTCATGGCAAAGATAGTTGTTTATTTGCAGGACTAACTTATTTCCTGTGCAGATTAATGCTATCTTTACTAAGTCGATTATATTCTATGAGATATCCATGTTTGCTTAAGTATTGTTTTGCAGGTCAAAATATCCAAATCTATAGGAAAGTTTTGTCACCATCAAAAATGAGGAGATTGTTGGAGAAAACTTCCGTATTTGTTTTGAAGCTGACAAAATGTTTCCATCAGTTTAGTTTGAAGACTTGCAGACTCTTTCGTCAAAGTCTGAAGACTGCCGAACCACCAGACTCAAGATTTAAAGTCTACCCTCATTGACAGTTTCTAAATCGTCGAAGAAGACTTATCTAGAGTTGAGTATTTCTTTAAGGATTTGATTCTATCGACTAAAGAAGATCTCTTGGCTGGATATAACATCTTGGAATCTATTATTCGTTTTTATTCGGGTAATTTAGATCCGTTGATTGGCGAAGTATACTTGGAAGGTTCTACTTATGGAAACCTAGATCCTGATTGTATGGGCGAGCAGGATTGATGAGCTATCATCATATTCCTTAAATAACTCGAGATCCTCCTAATTGATTATGTCCAACGGGTAGATTGGAAGAGCTCCTTTGGAAAGTGCCAACGGGTATGAAGGCATGGAAGAGTATATAAGGAAGACGTTCTAGTTATTCGAATGTGTGCACGATAGATAAATTCCAAAGTCTCAAGCTCCTTGTTCTTTATCAATTCAATTGTTGAGCGTAAACTTGTACTCAAAAGAGAGTTTATACATTTGTGAGACCTTGAGGAAGTGTAGTAGAGTCTCTACACTGTGGAATCAAGGACATGATACTATAACGACCCTTTTTATTCATAGTGAAATCCAGCTAGTGGGCTGTTAGTGCAGGAGAGTGGACGTAGGCTTGGATTAAGCCGAACCACTATAAACCTTGTATTCTTATTCTCTTCCCTAAACCCTTTTACTTTACTCCTAACTTTATTTAATTGTTAGAGTCTTGTTTCTATTTCAAAGTCTACTGTTAATCAGACTCAGGTTAAAAGTAAAGTTTTACTCTGTACATTGCAAAAGTTTGTTTTCGCACCTATTCACCCCCTCTAGGTGCTCATACTAGCATTCACACTTTGAAACTATGTCGCGCGGAACGAGACGTGGACAGGTAAAATAGACTAAAAAGGAAGAGCCATAGCTGCATGATCCGCCTACCCTTTGCCTTTTTCTAATGCCGTGACTATGAGGTAGGAAACTTTTTCACTTGAGACCTTAGGACAATGGCAAGACACGTTGAAAACGAACTAAACCACCTTATAAATTATGAAACAAAAAACTAAGTCAATATACAATTTTCCGCTTCAACAGATTCCATGAACAGGAGTACCTAAATCCTTCAAACAAGTTCCGGTTTATCATGCAAGTATAGATACAACTTTTTAATTATTCCAACACCACTAATAAAATATAAGTCTAACACATTATTTAGTAAATAATTTTGTAAAACAGTCTTTGGAAGTCTACCATTTTCCATTGGAAGACGATTTTGTTTAGACTAATTTCCCTTAGGCATAGCTTACGACAACAAAAGTAGAGGAAAGAAGAAAGGAAAAAGGAAAAGAAAAAAATTTGTCTTCAGATGAAAATTCCTCCCATCGTGGTTCTAGCGGCAAAGATACCAATGAACCTAGGTTGCATTTGGTCATCTAAATTTCTAACTATGATAAAACTAAATAGGATAGAATATGAAATTCAACGATTTTACTCTATTATATCCATTGTTTATTAATCACATTAAGAAAACCGAATATGTTCGCATTATATCAATTATCCATTATTTGGTATAAATAACATGAGTGTAAATGAACATAAGAATTGCACAAACGGAGATGCTAAGAGTATATTTTTACCTACTTCATTTTTATTTGCTTATTTTTAATTATTTTTCTTCTCTCTTTTTTTCTGTTTCTTTTTTCCTCTTCCATCATTCTCTAATAAAATTCTGTTAAATAGTAAACTATACTAATATACCTAAAATACTAAAATAACTAAAATATATAATTAATATAAATAGTATATATATTTATATATTGAATTTATATTATAAGATAGAAAGAAATTCAAATATATATGCCTAAAATACTAAAATACTAAAATAACTTTTGCCTTTCTTTAATGCTGTGACCATGAGGTAGGAAAGGCTTTTACAAAAGACCTTAGGAAACCCGGCATGAAACACGTCAAAAAGGAACTAAACCACCTTATAAATTATCAAACAAAAATTAAGTCAATGTAAATTTTCCTTTTCAACAGATCTCCATGAACAAGAGTACCTAAATCCTTCCAAAAAGTCCTGGCTTATCATGCAAGTATAGATATAACTTTTTAATTATTCCAACGTCACTTTTAATATATAAGTCTAATACATCATTTAGTAAATAATTTTGTAAACCAGTCTTTAAAAGTCCACAATATTCCATTGGAATATGATTTTGCTTAGACTAATTTCCCTTAGTCATACCTTTGAACGACAAAAGTAGAGGAAAGAAGAAAGAAAGAAAGAAAAAAAAAGAATTTATCTTCGGACAAAAATTCCCTCGATCATGGTTCTGGCAGCAAAGATACTTATGAACTTAGGGTACATTTGGTCATGTAAATTTCTAGACATGATAAAACTAAATAGAATACAATAGAAATTCAGAAATTTTGCTATATTATATTTACTATTTATGAATCGCAGTAATAAAATTAAACATATTCACATCGTATCTTATCCATTATTTGGTATAAATGGCGTATGAGTGTAAATGAACATAATAATTGCACAAGACGGTGAGACTACATTATGTGAGATGACTCATTCATTACGAGTCTACAATATGATGTAACGCCAATATCAGCCGCCCCTCAATGCGGTTTTGTTTACAAGTAGAAGAGCCGTTTTCAAGCAGTCTTCAATTGATTACATATTAATTGATATTCAGTTGATTGATCTGAGGTTATCGACAAAAAAAGATTTGTCTAAGTCACTTCCTTTAATTTGTCCAAATTACTTCTTTATTCTCAGTTTCCTTTTTCTTTATGAGTTTCGGAATAGAACAACAGGGAAAGACCCGAACGTTGTGCCCAGTGCTCGAGGGCGAGCTTTATTGTCGAGAGAAAGGGGAGTAAATCAAAAGACTTCCGTTTTTCGTTCTAGGTCTGGGGGCTTCTGCCAAGGGCTATTTAAACCTTTGAAACTATGTCGCACGGAACGAGACATGGACAGGTAAAATAGACTAGAAAGGAAGAGCCATAGCTGCATGATCCGCCTACCCTTTGCCTTTTCCTAATGCCGTGACCATGAGGTAGGAAATTTTTTCACTTAAGACCTTCGGACAATGGCAAGACACGCATTGAAAACGAACTAAACCACTTTATAAATTATGAAACAAAAAACTAAGTCAATATACAATGTTGTCAATATACAATTTTCCGCATCAACAGATTCCGTGAACAGGAGTACCTACATCCTTCAAACAAGTTCCGGTTTATTATGCAAGTATAGATATAACTATTTAACAATTCCAACGCCACTAGAAAAATAAAGTCTAACACATCATTTAGTAAATAATTTTGCAAAACAGTCTTTGAAAGTCTACCATTTTCCATTGGAAGACGATTTTGCTTAGATTCCCTTAGTCATAATTGCGACAACAAAAGTAGAGGAAAGAAGAAAGAAAAAAGGAAAAAAAAATTATCTTCAAATGAAAATTCCCCCATCGTGGTTCTAGCGGCAAAGATTCCAATGAACTTAGGTTGCATTTGGTCATCTAAATTTCTTACCATGATAAAACTAAATAAGATAGAATACGAAATTCATAGATTTTACTATATCATATCCACTGTTTATTAATCATAGTAAATAAAACTGAATATGTTCAAGTTATATCATATCCATTATTTAGTATAAATGACATAAGAGTAAATGAACATAAAAATTGAACAAATGGAGACGTTGAGACTATATTTTCACCTACTTCGTTTTTATTTGCTTATGTTTAATTATTTTTCTTCTCTTTGTTTTTTTTTGGTTTCCTTTTTCCCCTTATATCATTCTCTGATAAAATTTTGTTAAATAGTAAACTATACTAATATACCTAAAATACTAAAATATACAATAAATATATAAATACTCTATATATTTATATATTGAATTTGTATTATAAGATAGAAAGAAATTCAAATATATAAATAGATATAAGAATTTTTTTCCCGATTGCAAATGCAGCCTTAGCAACCAAATTGATCTTCTCACAGCATTGTTCAAAACAAAATCCATCCCGAAGGCTCTTTTGAGACTGAGGAGGATAAAGTGTATTTGGCATGGAAAAAGTCAAAGTAGATAGGGCTTTAGCCATGTAAACAAGGATTGATTTATTTCCAAAACAGCCAACAATACTTTCCCTCGATCTCCCGAGAGAAAAAAAGAGCAAAAATCCCCACATTTGCACACACAACCCACAAAGGAAAAGCTTTTATAATTATTAAATGGATTTTCATTGGAAAACTTTCCTTTCACTCGACGAGTTGACTATTCTGACCGCCCCAAAAATAGGGTCCATCCAAGTCAATTAGGTAAAGTTCTGGCCTATCTCGAATGTCTTGCTCTCAATTAAAATTCACAGAGATATTTTACCAAATTAGAACCAAATCTCCATATTTTCTCCCCTAGCGCCAGATAAAGAAAGTAATCCAATTAAATAGCGCAATGAGGGAAAGTACTAATCGAATCCTACATTACTCCACTTTCTCCATGGCCACCAGCCCTACAAGTAAAGCTCCACTCCATGCTCAAATCACAAGGCCAAAGAAGCCGCGACATTGGAAATGGACACGAGCTCGTGCCATGGCAAGATCTTTCTGCTCTTCTCCTCAACGCTGGTGCTGCTGCTGGCGGCGCTCGCGATCGGGGCCCCCTCCCGTGCGCTCGCGAAGAGAAACCCCGCCCATGCACGAGTGAAGGTCTTCGACGTGCGGAAGTTCGGCGCGGTCGGGGATGGGAAGACCGAGAATAGCAAGGTATAGAATCTCGGAATTGTCTCGCCAGGTTTCCATCGATGCGTGATGGTCACAAAATTGATGATTCTACACGCTTCGTTGCCCTTTTTTTCTCTAGGCATTTCTCGATGCGTGGCGCCAAGCGTGTCAGTACAAAGGAGCAAATAGGAGGAGATTGTACGTCCCGCTAGGGACGTACCGGTTATGGCCGGTGGAGTTCGAGGGGCCGTGCGCCGGCCTCATCATCGTCACGATCAAAGGGGTGCTCAAGGGGCCCGATGACCCGTCAACGTTCTCCCTGAGCCATTGGATCACCTTCCAGTACATCGACGGGATGAGGATCCACGGCGGCGGTACGTTGGATGGCCAGGGCCACCACGCTTGGCCCTACAACAAATGCGCTTGCAGTCCTCTTCCAATTGTAAGCCCTCTCCCTACATTTTTTTACTCTCTTTTTTTAATTAAATAAAAAAAGAATCAAAGACTGATAATTAGCTTTTTGATTAATAATTGTATAGGCGATTGCAGAAATTAGGGGGACCTTTTTTATTATTTATTGATTTAACACCCAATGGTACATCCAATTTGTGAAAGAGTTTAAAGAGCACCCGTCAATCATATCTAAAATTAAATTCATTTCCAAATAAGGCGGTCACTGAATAAACTATTTATTTTTTGCGCTTCTTTTTTCACTTAAATTCCGATATTACAAGTAAATTTGGCAATTCTTATCACTTGATTTTCCCAAAATAAGGTTTACTTTCCTTTCTGATAAGATGGAATTATATCATATTGATTACATAAAGATATAAAGGATATGTCTCCATGGTATTTATCTCATCGCGTGATGAATTTTGGGAAAAAAAACTCTCATTTGTGATGAGAAATGGTCTCTAACGGGCCTCTAATCTTTCTTTTCCCAGTCAGTGCGACTCAATTTCGTCAACAACACAATAATCAAGTCGATAAGTTCGGTGGACAGCAAGAACTTCCACTTCAACGTCTTCTCCTGCCACAATATCGAGTTCCGGCGCATGCAGATAATTGCCCCCGACGAAAGCCCCAACACAGACGGGATCCACATAGGCGAATCGTCCCGCATCAAGATCACTGACTCCCAGATCAAGACCGGGGACGACTGCGTCTCGATCGGGCCGGGGTCCAAGGACATCGAGATCGTCGGGGTCCACTGTGGGCCAGGCCACGGGTTCAGCGTGGGTAGCCTCGGGAAGTACCCGAACGAGGCGGACGTGACCGGGCTGTCCGTGCGGCAGTGTACCATGACCGGCAGTCAGAACGGTGTGAGGATCAAGACGTGGGCTTCTCCCCTCAAGAGCAGAGCCTACAACTTCTCGTTTCATGACATTTTTATGAGGGATGTGCACAGTCCCATTATTATCGACCAGGAGTACTGTCCAAAAGGTGGTTGTTCCGCGCAGGTACACTCCTAGAGGACTGCAATCAATCTTGAATTGGGTTGATTCTTCAATTCATTTCTCATTTCGTATGTTTCCTTCGCTGGCTGACCGATGCAATACCTAATGAGCTCTCTATCTCTCTCTCTTTTCCTAGGCGGCGTCGAATGTCCAGATCGAGGACATATCGTTCTCAAAGATCAAGGGCACTTCGGCTTCGCAGGTGGCGGTCGACCTCATATGCAGCCCCAGCGTGCCTTGCAAGAACATCAACCTCCGCGACATCAATTTGGAGTACACCGGCTCCAAAGGGCCTGTGAAATCAATCTGTGCTCATGTGAGAGGCAACGCCCGCGGTGTACAGAAGCCATCGCCTTGCATTTAGCACGGACAAATAAGAAGCTGGCTTTCCTTTTTGTTCCTATCTCCCGACCCCGACAAGCGAGAAACTTTGGTGTTTAAGTCAGAACATTGCTGTGTCGAGTAGGATTGTCTTTTTCCTCCAAATGCAAATCCTTCTATGTGCTAGGGTATGTGGTAATAAGAGAGGATAATATGTGTCCTTTGATGCGACATCCTATGCCCGCTCGATCAAGCATGTTGACTTTTCTTTGAAACGAAACAAGCAGTCTCTTCTTGTCATGACACTAGTGATTATGTAACAGGACCTTCTGGCTTATGAAAAGTTCATTGTGCAGAAGCTAGACAGGATTCTGCTTCCTTGCTGGCTATGTCATAAGCAGATCATTTTGTTCTATGACTACTCAGACTTGAGTCACAAGCAGAGTCGGTCGATTTATTCCTAGTGTTGCAAAGTTCCTTGCTTTCTCGACAACTACACACTGCCCGTTCTCTTTGGAAAAAGAAAAAATTCTCGAGATTCTCTCTGTTTTGGACCAAGTTGACGAGGTTACACAAACCCCACATCCAAGATGTTAAAAATCTTTAGTTGTCCAGTGTGACTGTACCGAGGCTTACTTAGAACTTGAAAGAAAAAATGAGCATCTGGACTGTTTCCCGCAGCTCCCTACTTGAGCATTTATATCATTACTGTGATCCAAAATAGCTGAGGGGAATTGAAGCAAATCAACAGCATGAATAAAAGGCCGCTCTGAGTATCGGATTCAAGTGTAACATAAGTAATACCATGTCAAATACAACAAAACTGTCCTTTCATTTGGCCTTGCAGTCCAAGAAGGCTGAAAAAACATGGTCTTTCTTGCACCATTCATGTGATTTCCTCAGGATTTCCAAGTAAAATACTGTGCCCATCTGCAACAAGCACAAACTCTATTATGGGTCCGAAAGTAAATTGGTCACATAATCTTCTTATGTTTTCTCTCAAACCATTAAGTTACTTTCTGACTTATTCGAGGTTCTGGGCATTTCTCAGACCTACTCTGAGGAAGATGACAGAACCGGGTTGTGTGATCAAAAAAGGTGGGCCTTTCGGTGCCCTCGGAACTCAATCCATTATAGATTTGCTAAATAAAGTGAAGAAAGTTAAGACTACAAAAATTGACTCCGCTAAATTAGATTGAAACTCTCAGACTATTGCTCCTCTCTATTGGCATACCAGTTACTGACATTGTATAGAAGATGGGATATGTACTCTAATTACATTGACAATCTCGGTTGAACAACCCTACGGGTGCAAATCTGTCCAAAAACAAAAGGAAAAGGAGGCTACACAGTAGACCCCCCACCGAGATATGCTCCCTCTTGGCATGCTCCCATTGCTTGATCAACTCAGCATAACCATCAGCAGACGCCATTGCAAATTCCGTCAGCGAGTTCATGGCTATCGACATTTTCTCAGGCGTCCTCTTCCACCTGAACCCCCACCATGCTAGTACTCCCGCTGTTTTCTTTGCTTGATCGCCCTCCAAACCTCTCCGATCCATCCCTCCAAACCTCTTGCTCATAGATCGTCCTCATCCGTGCCGTGAAGTAGTCCAGCCCATGGAGTACTAGGATCTTCAAGGTGGAATCGAGGAATCTCAACCACTGGATGCAAAGACCGAAGATGGGCACGGTCCCCCTCGACCGTCTAGGAGAGAATGCCAATTTTGAGGTGTTGGTCAGACCGCACAAATCGGAGGAGCTATCCTGTCAGCACACGCATGCGGGATCGCCGAGAAGCCATCCACGACTAGAGACAGATTTGGCCAGTTACTTAACTCGGTCACAAGATTGGAGGCCGAGCGGGCCAACCTGACTGGATCCATTGCAGACATGTAAGATCTTTTCTTGGCATCGAGTTTGGAAGGTGTCCCAGCCGGCGAGATGTTTGCCTCGTCTATAGGTCCGTTTCCGTAACTGGTGGCAATTTCCCATTACATTCTACATCCTTGATAACCTGCAAGCTTAAATCGATGATATTAAATTAAGCTTCCATTCATTTCATAGAAAATATACGACAATTCTGAAAAATAGTTTTTAAGAAGTTATTTTTTAAGAAAATAACTATATTTTCCGATATTCAACTGAAACCTAAAAATGAGCCAGAAATTTTTTTTGCCATTCTCAAATGATTTTTTATGCCCTCTTTTTATTAATATTTATTTTTCTTTTGTTTTTGTAAAAATGAAATTTTTAGTTATTTTTTTTTTCATTTTTTTTCTTCTTCAGCGAATCACTAACCACGATGAGGGTTGGCGAAGAGCATCCATCGAGCTTGAGTCTCGCCGGGTTAGCAAGCGACAAGCTCACCGCCCTCACCTAGGGTCCATCCCCATGGTCAGTGACCAGTTAAGGATGAAGAAAAAGAAAAAGAAAAAGAAAAAATATCAAAATTTTGGGTTTTTTAAAATATATATATAATTAAAAATTGAATATTTTATAAAAACAATTGAAAACTCAAGTTAAGAGAAAGAAAGAAATGGAGCCTAATAGGGGTGTTAGATAAGAAAGGGGAAAAGTGCCACAAAAGTCTTAAACCTTTTGTCTTTGTGCCGATTTAGTCCTAAACATTTTTTTGGTGCCGATTTAGTCCTAAACCTTTTTACGTTGTGCCAATTCAGTCCTTTCCGGCTAATTTTGGCCGGAATTTGCTGACTGGACGCCGGTCGGCTGACATGGCCTGATCGGCGCTGACGTGGACTACTTTTAATAATATTTTAATATTTTTGAATTTTTAAATTTTTGAATTTTTGAATTTTTATTTTTTATTTTTGAATTTTTATTCTTTTATTCTTTTATTCTTTTTTTCTTTTTGTCTTCTCATCTTCCTCCTCCAGCCGGTCGCCGGACCTCGGCGACCGGCCCGGGCACGACGGCCGGCGAGGTCGAGGTCGACCTCGCCGGCCACCTCGCCGATGGCCGCGAGGGCGGCCTCGCGCCGGGCGGCGAGGCTCGACCTCGCCCGCCCGACGCGAGGCCGCCCTCGAGGCTGGGTGGCGAGCCTCGCCCTCGCCGGATCGGCGAGGGTCGGGCCTCGCCCTCGCCGGATCTCGGCGAGTGTCGGGCCTCGCCCATGGCCGGCGGGCGAGCCCCGCCAGCTCGGCGCGTGGAGCATGGGGAGGAGAGCGAAGCCGACGGTGGCGAAGCTCGGCGAAGGAGACGACGCGGAGCACGAGCCGAAGTCCGCGGTGCCGCTCGGCGGCAGCGACGACGGCGGCGACGACGAGGAAGCGAACGAAGACCCGAGCCTGAAAATCGTCGAGAAGGCGCTCTCGGTGCGCGCCGCGGCTCGCCTCCACGCCGCCGGGCGTCGACGTGTCGGAGGAGGACGACAATAGGCCTCAGTTCCGTAAGACCTCGAGGACCGAATCCGGCCGCCTCCTCGCGCCGAGCTGGCGAGGCTCGACCTCGCCAGATCCGGCGAGGGCGAGCCTCGCCACCCGGGCCTCGAGGCGGCCTCGCGCCGGGCGGGCGAGGCTCTCCTCGTCGGATCCGGCGAGGTCGAGCCTCGCCGGCCATGGGCGAGGCTCGACCCTCGCCGGATCGATGAGGGCGAGCCTCGCCCCGGCGCGAGGCCGCCCGCGGCCACTGGCGAGGTGGCTGCGAGGTCGACCTCGACCTCGCCGGCCGTCCCTGCCGGTCGCCGAGGTCCGGCGACCGGCCGGAGGAAGAAGATGAGAAGACAAAAAGAAAAAAAATTAAAAAAATAAAAAATTCAAAATAAAAAATTCAAAAATAAAAAAATTCAAAAATATTAAAATAGTATTAAAGGTAGTCCACGTCAGCGCCGATCGGGCCACGTCAGCTGGCCGGCGTCTAGTCAGCAAATTCCGGCCAATTTTGGCCGGAAAGGACTGAATCGGCACAACGTAAAAAGGTTTAGGACTAAATCGGCACCAAAAAAAGGTTTAGGACTAAATTGGCACAAAGACAAAAGGTTTAGGAATTTTTTGGCACTTTTCCCGATAAGAAAGAGTGAGTGAGATAAATGTTTTTCCCTTCTTTTTTTTTTTTTTTGGTCGAAAATATTTTCCCCTACTTGAAATGTAGAAAATATTTTTTCTATTATAAAATAATTTTTTCCTTTGATGGAAAATTTTTTTCCCAATCAATTCATTTTTCGTGAAATGAACTCCAAAAATCCGGAAAAATTTTTTTGAAAGTTATTTTTCATGAAACGAACAGAACTTAAATACTACAATATTTTTTCATTCATATGAAATTCTTCAAAAGATTGTCTCCACCTCATCTCAGGTTTTATAGCACTGCCAATCAATGTTATTGTGGATACAATTGCTTTACCCAAGATAAGTAGTAGATAAGAAATTGTGCAAAAAAAGGGACTCGCTCAATAAATCAAATGCGGCACCACTTAGGAAGCACTGATGCTCTTTAGGAATCTTTGTGTCATATCGAATATTTCGACACTTGTCAAACACTCTCCAACAAGCAAGTTCGAAATTCCAACGCCTAATTCCGACAAGCACACGGTCAATTTTAAAAATTTTCAATAAATAAAGGGTCAAAATGAAAATATGTAAAAAATAATAAAATAATAAAAATAATAAAGGGGAAAAAGAATAATAATCTTCTCTTCTCTTCTAACTCTCACTTCCATGACGCACGATTCACCCCCAAGTTTGTTTTTTCCTCCTCTTCCAACACGCTCTAACACGCAAGTCCAAAATATGGATTGCTTTTTTTTCTTCCAAGTATTATGGTTTATTGGAATGGAGCTCAATTTGTCAAATTGAAACAATAAATAATATTAACAAATGGTGAATTAATATTTTTAGTGTAAATTCATTCTAGATTCTTTTTTTTTTGTTATTTATTTATTTGTGAATTTAAATGAAATTAATTATTTATTATATATATAATATACATTTTATATACAACGAGTCATAACGTGTCAAAATTCTTTATGGTTTTTAGAAATGTTGTATCATGTCATGTCATGTATTGTATGTCAGTGACCACCACTTCATTAATTGACACAACTTTAATATGCAATCATCAAAGATTTGTCTTTGTAGTCTTGCAAGAATTGAAATCCTTCCTATGACATAACCTAGGCTTTGGGAGTGAATCTTGTCTTCGTGATGACTTTGTAATCCAGTCACAAGGACGAAGAATGAATAAAAAAGAAGCACATGACTCGACCAAAACATGTATGCAAATTGAGAAAAGTTATTACGGATTAAAACAAGCGTCAAGGGCATGGTACATTGTATTGAGTAAATTCCTACACACTCACAACTTTCGCAACTCCCGCTCCGATCCATCCTTGTTCATTTACACTATGGGTCCAATTACAACATTTTCCTTGTCTACATTGACAATCTCATCATCACAAGTAATGACACATCTTTCATCGCCAAATTCATTAAAGCACTATGTACGTATTGTTCTGTCAAAGATTTGGGAACACTTCATTACTTCCTTGGCATTGAAGTGATCCCAACTTAGACAGGTATACTTCTCTCTCAACGTAAGTATATTAGTGAGCTTCTACAAAAACATACAATGGATGAAACCAAGTAGGTAAGCACTCCATTAGTTGTGGAAATCAACTTATCTGCCAATGATCTAGCCAAGGCAACCAAAGCAAGTGAGTATCAAAGTCTTATTGGGGCCCTTCAATATCTTACTATCACAAGACCCAACATTGCATTCTCCATAAAAATTATCCCAATTCATGCAATGTCCCATTATCACACATCGGACTACTGCTAAGCAACTTCTCTAATACTTGAAAGGAAGCATATTTCATGGTTTACATCTAACACGCTCCACGACATCTATTCTTCACGGGTTCTCCAATGCTGATTAGGTAGGTAATGCAGATGACCGACTGTCCACCTCTACATTTCTCATTTATCTCGGACCTAATCCGGTGTCCTAGAGTGCACGGAAACAATGGATAATTGCCCAATCTTCGACCAAAGCCAAGTACCACGCCGTTGCCATAGCCATAGTAGAACTACAATGGGTTCAAAACTTGCTATCCAAACCTGGCATCAAACCAATCACCACTCCAACTCTATATTGTGACAACATCAACGCCACAAATGTATGTGCAAATTCGGTATTTCACTCTGGAATGAAACGCATATTCATAGATTACCATTTCGTTCGTAATCTAGTTGCAAATGAAGCTCTCCGCGTCTCTCACATCTCAACTACGAATCAACTCGTAGATGCTCTCACAAAACCATTATCCAAACCTTGATTACATTATTTACAACCCAAGATTGGCGTCTTCAATGGAAGCGCCATCTTACGGGACCATGTTAATGATAATGGCACAAATTAAGGAATCAAGATCAAATCAAATCAATCAAGTGCTAAAAAATCAAGGAAGAATCTCACGTAACAAACAAGTACTAAGATCAAGGGATTATAAATTTAATTTAATTGATTCTAATGGCTTATAATCTCTTGTATAAATACATATACTCAGCTCATGGAAAATGTACTAGTTGCAGAAAATCTTTTTCTCATAATTCTCTCGATTCTCATAAACTTTATATAAGTTCTCTTCCAATGCAGAACAGTGCAATGAGCTATTACCAAAAGTAATGCAAGAAAATGGCCCATGAATCAACGGATGACACTTTAGTATGCGGTTTGCTATGCTTGTCATAATACAAATGAAGCTATCTTTTCAAATCCCTGGCTATTATACATGTTAAAAGTAGTCAAATTATCATATGATGAAGCAGGGTCGAAACATCTGCCGTGCCATCTCTCAGTTATCTGTACAAAATGGTTTGGAACGATAAATAAAAGAGCTCGATTTGGCTAAACTTTTGTACCCTTGCACCAATTCTACAAGGTGAGGCTGCAACTCTTCATCCCTTTGAGTTTCAATCCTCTTGGAAATGGCTTCTTCTGAGTGTATGGATACCTTTATCTGCGTATGCAGATCTCTGATGACCTCCCTCGTTCTATCCACAGATGAAGGGTCCTCTCCTTTCACGTCTTGATTTCCTCGGCTGCGAGCATTTCTTCTCATACGTGATCCGAACTCTCGATCCAGACTATTGCCATTGTGAAAAGTAATATAATATCAGTCTCATCCTTCATCTTAGATATAGATACGACCATGTTAAGATATCAATTCATTATGTTACTGGTAGAAGAAGGGATGAATACTTTACTAAAATCTCACTCTTGAAGGAAGGATGACAGTTCAGGTAAGCCGGTAGCAAGTGTGATAAATAAAATGTTAAGATGAAAAAGAAAACCACGAAAGCCACGTTTTGTGTAAAGTCTTCATGTGGCCCTTATCTCTGTCCTTAAGTTTTTGCTTATACTCAAACACTTTCCATTGCCAATTAGAATACATCAGCAAAATCTTGGCCTTGAATCTTTCTCTAAGATTGAATTTCAATTCATCTGAAGCTAAATTTGTGAATTCTTTCTCTAAGAATGAAGTAAGGCATCTATCCTAGCCTTCTTGAATTCTTCGAAAGGCTGGTTATTCAACCATTTAGGATGTGGTTTCCCATAAACAAGTATAATAACACTCATGTCTAACCTCAATTATTGTCGAACTTCTTCAACAAACTGTGCTAGGTTGGATTTGGTTGGTAATTTTGCCCACTAGGCGTTAATGCTGGTCTTGCCAAATTATGAACATTAATTGGCATGCATGTTAGGCCTAACAAGAATATTTACATTGGGTGGAAACAATGGCGGCACTGGCCTTACATCTTCAACATTTGGCAATTGACAGACCAATTGACCAGTTTGATTTTCCAAATTATTGTCATCAATTTGGTAATTTTGACCAACATTAGACTGATTATATCTTATCATTGTGACCTTGGTTATAAAATTCAGGCATTTGCATCATTCTTATAGGAGGCCGACTACTTCGATCAACATTTTGGCATCAATAAATGAAAAAAGACTAGGAACGTGCCTTGTTACACTAGATTGAATAGTAGTGGTTGATTGGACGGTCCTGACCTCGAGAGAACATCTTTCACAGCATTGATGGCAATTGGCTTAATGAGGTCCGACATGTGATTAGCCATATCGTTTCACTGCTCTTTAAGCAATCTCTTCATGGTGACCAATTTGGTAGGATTCGCGGCTAATTCCCTAGCTTGTTTTTCTGTAAGGTGCCGTGGGATGTTGATGTCGCCCCCTCAGCTTGGCTCTATTACCGCATGAGTGGTTGAAGTCTTGGATCGAGTAACCCTTCACCAAGGCCGTTATTCATAGTGTGATCATGCTCTGGATCATTCATTGTTCTCGGCATGGTTACTCCTCATTATAAAACACAAGTTATCCCCCCCCAAAAGTACCACAAAATGTTTCGCTGCAATTTAACTGGCAATGAAATATCTTTCCTTGAAATTCGTTCTTCAATTTTACTGAGAGGAGATGATTTTTGTGGTGATTCTGGACAAGATTCTTATCAATTGAGCACGGGAACATATATAATCCAATGGAATTTAATCAAGGATGAATTGCGATGGCATTGAAAACTTTGTCAAAATTTAATCAACGACAAAGTGAGATGACACAAAGATACAACGTTAGAATTTAATCGATGAAGAATATCTAAAAGCTATAACTAAGATACACATCTGAATTCACTTGACTATGAAATATCTGAAAACGTTGGCTAAGGTACAAGAATTGAAAGATAAAGATTTTTGTTGTCTATTCACGAGGCTTACGGAACGTGTGATGTAGTTATTTAAAGCCTACAATCATGATTATGAATAAAGGTTACAAACAGAGATTATAAACAGTTGCTAAAAAAATAGGCTCATGTCATTTCCATCCCTTTGTTGACTTCTAACATCCCTATCACTTTAACCACTGGGGTTTGCCCCGATGCTTACCCTTCCCACATGGGAAGGGGAAGATGGGGGATCGGAATCTCCACATTATTCGGGAAAATTGGAGTGGGAATGATTTAATTTCAAGTATAGGTTTTGACTTCCACGCTCTGCAAGAGGTAAGACAAAAATATGAAGTGAGAGTTAGAGTAAGGATAGAGTAGGACCGACCTAAAAAAAAAAACACCTCTTCACATTAAATTGACAACATTATCCCTTGTGGGGTCCCACTCTTGATTTAAATTTATTTCTTACATTTTTTCTTCTTCTTTTTTCACTCTCACTAAAAAACTTATCCACATCCCTTCCAATAATTTTTTTTCACCCTAGTCACTTCTTCCATTACATTTCAATGTTTGTATATGCTTGACTTCTTTCAAATTTATTCTCCATTATTATAATCTAAGTAGGTACTACACATATATCAAAGTAAAAAAAAATGTTCATTTCATTTGCAAATTGTTTACTTTATTTCCACAGAGTATTATTATGATTGTGAATTTTTCGACTTGGATTTTTAGTACAAATTTACAATAATTTACTCAAAAATTGAATTGATTTATACACTATACACAATTTACTCAAAGGTTATCCTCTCACTTGTGCTTAGGTTATTTTTTTAATAATACTTTCCTAGTACAAAAAAAAAGAAATATACAAATAATTAATAAAATAATTAGCTTTTTTATTAGAAACACAATAATCAATTTACTATCTACCAAATAAAATATTTTTCAGAGAAGAAGTAAACAAATTTTGTTTCAAATGAGAAAGAAAAGGAAAAAACCAAAAAAAAAAAAAAGAAGAAGAAGAAGCAAGCATTAATCTTAAATCAAGAGTAGGCCTCATATTTAATGTTAATAATTATTATCTATCAAAAATATGGTAATTTCGTCTTTAGTAAAATTGAAACAAAAGAAAGGGAATTATTAGTTTTTCATCTGCAAATGTATTCTTAAATTTTAGGAGGGATAACTCTATTTTTAGTTCTCAGGTTCATAATTTTATTTTTCCCACTTTCTCTATAAGAAAAGAATAAAAGAAAGTTGAGTAACTTAATTTGGCTATTTGTGTACCATGACCCTTTTGCCAACACTATTTCGTAGCACTTTTAAAATACCGATGGGACATCGCCAACGCATGTGACAACCATCATCGTATGGCGCTATCATGTCACTTACGAATATTCGAAACGAGGGTTATCTGTCGTCCCATGCGGAGTACTTTGTCCCCTTCGCTACGGATTGACTCTCATGTTCATGTAGGACGAAGCGTCACATGGCCCAAATCAAAGTGTCAGCATCGTTAAGTCAGGCATCAATGTCCGGACAAGATCACCGATGTTGGCTGGGTGGCGTTGACACCGGTAATGGTCATCCCTAGCAACATTATATGTGTCACATGTCATGCTTGAGTTGGCGATGTAGTTATTAGCAATGCCCCATATTAATATTGAAGTAAGAATAATGCAAGTGACATAACTTTTATACGGTACTTATTTGAAAGTCATAACTTTTTTTCCAATCATCTAAGTACTACAAATTTGAAGAATTAATCACCTAAGTACCATTGACGATTTACCTCATCTGAAAATCTTGATGTAGATGCCGACCATCCTATATCACTTCACCAAAGATTGATGTGATAATTTTTAATATCTACTTATTTTTAATTATTTTTTGAATTTTTTTATACTCACTGATGACCCCAAAAAAAAAAAAGGAAAAGAAAAACAAAAGAAAATTTAAAAAATTCAAGAAAAATTAAAAAATTAAAAATCCACATTGAATGTAAAATTAATAAATAAAAAATATGATTGATTTATGTGGTACTTAAGTGAGCAAAAAAAGAGTTATTACATATAAGCATGCGCCATACAAAAGTTATGCATTTATTCACGTAATTTACTAGATTTGCATATGCTTATTCATGTAATTTTTGTTGGACAACTTTCCTTGACTTGACTAGTTGACCAAATTGGCCACCCAAAAGTAGAGTCCATCGAAGTCAATTTGGTAAAATTCTTTGCATTCCCTGAATATTTTGCTCTTACATATTCCAAAAATTACCATACCAAATAAAACTAAATTTCCATTTTAACTCGTTGGCGTCAAAGGAAAAAGGGCAAGAAAAATTCAATTAAAAAGAGCACAATCAAGGATACATATAATCTAATCCTATGTTACTGCATTTTCGTTGTGGGCACGAACCCTATAAGTAAAGCTAAGAAAAACATGCTTAAAATTGCAAGGCCAGATAAATGCAACATGGAAATGGATTCGAGCTCGTGCTTTCCCAAAATCTATTTGCTTTTGTGCTCGATGTTAGTGTCTGTGCTTGTGAATGGGGAGGGACCAACATTATTGGCGTCAATAAATGAAAAAAGAACGTTACCACTAGATTGAACAGTAGTGATTGATTAGACCCAGGCTTTTCTTGGCACCATCATTTCCCTGAACCACGCTCACGGATTGGTTACCTAGGAAGGCTTCATGGGGATCAGGCGTGCTAGCCGATTTCCCTCAAAGGGATTGTGGCTGGTCCAGCAACGGGGTTAAGTATCTTTTTCAAGGCCTTAACCCTGCCTTTACGGAAGACAGACACGCAGGGACTCCCACCCTAGGGCGGGTCCCTCCGCCTGTTTCTTCCTTAAGCAGTTTAAAGACCTGCTCAGGTCTTAAACAGTAGTGATTGATTAGACGGTCCTGACCTTCCATAGCATTGATGGCAATCGGCTTAATCAAATCTAACATGTGACTTACAAAGTAATTGGCCATATCGTTTCACTACTCTTCAAGTAATCTCTTCATGGTGACCATTATGGTAGGATTCGCGGCTAATTCCCTCGTTTGTTCTTCTGAAAGGTGTCGTGGGATGTTGATGTCACCCCCTCGGCCCGGCTCTTTTACTGCAGTCGGTTGAAGTCTTGGATTCAGTAACCCTTTTAACCAGGGCCATTAATATTAGTGATCAGGCCCTGCATGATTCATTGTTCTCGACATGATTATTCCTTGTAATAAAACACAAGTTGTCCCACCAGAAATACCAAAAAGATGTTTAGTTGGAATTTGATCAGCAATGAAATATCTTTGCCCAAAATTTGTTCTTCAGTTTTTACCAAGAGGAGATGGGTTTTGTGGTGATTCTGGACAAGATTCTTATCAATTGAGGACAAGGAACATATATGATCCAATGGAATTTAATCAACAATTTGTGCGATGGGATCGAAATTTGATCAACGACAAAATGAGATGACATGAAGATACAATGTCCGAATCGAAGATCTAAAAGCTATGACTGAGATACATGTCAAAATTCAATTAACTATAAGATATCTGAAAACTACAGCTAAGGTGGAATTGAAAGATAAAGATTTTTGTTGTCTGTTCACCGGGGTTACGAAAAGTGTGATGTGGCTATTTAAAGCCTACAATCCCAATTACCAAAAAAAAAAAGTTATAAATAGAGATTACAAATAGTTATTAAAAAATATAATAATAATTTCATAGTGGTAAGGGAAGTAACATTATCCACAAGAAGTTACTCTGCGATGTCCTATTATCTATCAACATTTATCTATAACAATCATAAAATAGTAGCAAAATAATTACCTATCGATTATCCTCGTGTCAATTGCTCGTTGTAGATTTTGATCCCTTCATCGATCAACTTCAAAGTTCTTGTTGATAACTTCACATTGTGCATCATTGATGGCTTCACTAATAAGTGACCGATTCTCTTTAAATCACCGATAATTCTGTTCATAAATGACTAAATTCTACTCTTATCGACAAAGCCTTATTAGTTTGTCATTTGTGAAGATATTCTTAAATTTTAGGAGGATGATTTTATATTTACTTCTCATATTCATAATTTTATTTTTCCAACTTCATCCTTTACTTTTTCTTTAAAAAGAAAAAAGGAGTTGAGTATTTAAATTTTGGCTGCTTGTGTACCATGACCCTTTTGCCACCGCTAATTGGTAGAACTATTAAAATACCTATAGGACATCCCTAAAGGACGTGACAACCATCATCGTATTGGCGCGATCATGTCGAATGTCACCTACGAAAATCCGAAACGAGGGTTATCGATCGTCCCACGTGGGGCACTGTGACCCCCTCGCTACGGATTGACCCTCATGTGACCAATCGTTTACATGTGCAAATCTAAGTTATGATATCCTTGAGTCCGGCATCAATGTCTGGACAAGATCGCCGATGTTGGCAGGGTGGGATTGACACCGACAATGGTCATCCCTGGCAACATTCTATTCGCGTGTCCGCATGTCTCTCCTGTGTTGGCGATGCCATTATTAGCGATGTGCCACATTAATATTGGAATAGAGACAATACAACTGTTATAACTTTCGTAAGATGCTCATTTGAGAGTCATAATTTTTTCACTCACTTGAATACCAAAAATTTGAAAAATCAATTACTTGAACACCATCAATTATTTACCTTACCGGAAAATCAAACATAAACATAGGTCATCCTACATAACTTCATCAATATGAATATGGACAATTTTTAACTTTTTTAATTTTTAATTATTTTTTTTTTGAATTTTTTATTTTTGCTCTAGATACTCTCACCAGCCCTAAAAAGCAAAAGAAAAATAAAATAATTCAAAATTTCAAAAATAAAAATTAAAAACTTTTAAAAAAATCCATGTTGGATGGGAATATGATTATATGAACTCAAATGATCGATTTATGTGATATTTAATTAAGTGAAAAAAAAAAAAAAAAAAGAGGTTATAACATACAAGCAAGCGCTATATGAAAATTGTGATATTTGTGTTATTCTTTTCCCATTAACATTGCTTGGCTACCAGGCAACTATGTCGCATCAGCAATTCGAGTACAAAGGTAAAGACAAGTGAAAGAAAGAGCCTTGAATGCATACGGAATACCGACTCAACGGCGTATCTTCAGTGACTTTCCGCGGAAGGGAACCGTCGGCTTGACATTCGCACGCGTGAATGAACTTTTTGGAGAAAAATCCAATCTCTAATCACCGCAAATTCCTTTTCCCTTTTGGAATTGCCGATGGATTAAAGCATGAGGAAAAGGGTACATTGATAAATAATAGAAAGAAACATCCGAGCCCGAAATAATGAAAAAAAAAAAAAGGGTAAAGGTTAGCGAATTATACTTGCGTACGAATGACAAGGCAGCTAAAGTAGGATGAACTATAGATTGTTTGAAAAAATATTTTTTCTAAAAGTGATTGCTTGAAGTAACTATTCAATTTCGAATATTTTTATTATCGATAATAATATATGTTTAAATATTTTTGTGAAAAATAAAAACATTTTCATCAATTCATTTTCGTAAACAATGCAAGTGATTATTTTTGGAAATATGTTTTCCAAATCATTCATTTTTCGCAAAACAAACAAAATTTAAAGTTCCATGTATGTTGTTTGGATGTATAATGCTTGATTTACACAACTAATATATCAAGCGACAAAACTGTGACTAGTACTAAGTCTAAATTAGTATTCAAAATGATGTGACGAACACTAAATGATTATTTATGCTTATGGGTCAATTTAAACATTCATCAGAATGAGTTTGCTACATCAGTTTTAATGTATTTAGTGTTTTTTTTTTTTTCAATTACATATTGAGTACATTACATGTTACTCCTCTTGTTGGAATCCCTGTTTAGATTGAAATAATGGTCAAAATGGGAAATTACGAAATCAATTTTCAAATGGTTGGTCTCCAGAAAAATAAATCTTTTGTTTGTTCCAGCTTCTAATAAGGTTGGAGAATTAAGTTTATATGCTCTCTCTCTACAAGCATGTGATCTCCACTTTTGAGTTAAATATTCTAATATGATATCACAGCTAGATTCTACCATCAGTTTATTTCGCTTTTGTTCACCCCGTAACAGGGTGTCAAAATGGATGATGGACCCATTTTTGAACTCATATTTTATCTATATGGATTGCATATGGGTTAGAGATGTTTAAAGACCCGACTAAAATTGGGTCTAAAAAGTTAGTCCAATTGAAATAGGTCAAAAATGGGTTAGAATTTATTGCCCAATTTTCAACTCATTTAAAATATAAAGCGGCCCACTTAACAGTAGTGCAGGGGAGACGAGGACCCATGTTCCTCCTCATCCTTGACCTAAAGCTTCCGTGACACAAGTAATCGACCGCTCGCCTTTGCGCTGCCTCCGCCACTCGCCTCTGTCAGTCTATCTTCTCCTCACTTAGGTCTAATCTAAGTAAGCCATTTCCATCTCTGTCTTCGTTTTTTTCCTTGTCTCGATCTTTATCGTCTCTCTGTCCTCGACGCAAATCCTTCTCGCCTCCTGCTCCATGTCGTGGACCTCAAGCCAAGCTTTTGATCTCGACCCTCTCTTCTCCGAACGTCTCTCTTCCTCAGGAGTCACATCCCATGTATCTCGCGCTCCTCTATTTGTTGGGTGAGGAAGTCCTTTAGGCCCAATCCCGTGCTTACTGATTCTGCCGTGGAGGTTGTGTGCAGAATTGTCGTTTCAGCTAGGTTTGATTCCGACTGGGGTCGTTTGGTGTTCGCTAAGGGTGTTCTTGTTCTCGCTGCATTCTCTGTTGTCCCTGCCGCATCTGATGCCTCGAAAGTTCTATGTTCAGAGTCTACTTGCCGGCTGTTGGAACATGGTGGTGCATCATTGATGAGTTTGTAAGAAGTAGTCATAGCGAATGTCCTTGCAGGAATTGGATATGCTTCGTCTTGTCCTGTCAACGTTCAATACGATAAATTTCTGAGCTTTTTGCTGGGCATTTGGGGGAGTGAAGATAGACGTGAGATTAGTATTTCAAATGGGCTTATGATTCTGCGTTTGATTGAATGGGTGATCTCAGGATATATCAATTCTTATTCCTTGGGCAAGTAAACCCTAGGTTTGCCTCACTAAACTGAATCAATTAAGATTTGAGGCAAATTTAAGCAGGTTTTATAAATATATATTTAATTGGTCAAATTCTTTATGAGTATTTCAATTTATAGGTTTTTTTTTTTCATTTTTTAATTTTATTTACTATTTTTTAATTGTTTAATTTTCTTTTTAATTTAATTTGAAGTTTTTGTCCCATTAGTATATAGCTTAAACTGGGCATGGGTTTTCCTAGAATATTAATGAGTTTTAGTAATACAGATCGGGTCAAGTATAAGGTATTAGATTTACATTGCATGAATATGGATCAAAACGAGTTAAATTGGTTAAATATGAGTCATATCATTTTCGATCCAATCCACCCATTTGATGAATATCCCGTTTGTCAAATTTTTTAAAATCTATAAGTATTCAACCAATAAGGCATCATAGTATAGACTTGGGTCATTTAAATAATATCTCATCTTGACAATTTCTCTTCAAGGATAACATCATAATCCAAACTCTTAAATCCATTAATCTTCACGGATATTCATTCCGATTATGTTCGGAAAGAGAAAAACAATCCTCCTAAATCAAATGCTCGACTATTGACAATCTCATGTTATATTAATATCATGTAAAATCAATACGAGTCTACAAATCTCATGTAATATCATTATCATCCGTCCTCCAACTAAGTCGACGGGGCTTTATTATCTAACTAATGTTTATAATTTCTAAAAAAGCCGAGAATCTTTTTTCCGTAATATTCTTGGGAGAAATTCCCTTTTAAGGGCGAGCCAAAAAAGAAAATTTTAGTAGATTTGCATACGCTTATTAAGGTAATTTTCATTGGACAACTTTCCTTGACTAGTTGATCTAATTGGCCACCCAAAAGTAAAGTCCATCGTAGTCAATTAGGTAAAATTCTTTGCATTCCCTAAATTATTTTGCTCTTAGACATTCCAAAAATTACTATACCAAATAAAACTAAATTTACATTTTAACTCGTTGGCGCCAAATAATAAGGTTAAGAAAAATTCAAATAAAGAGAGCACAATTAAGGAAATTTTAATCTAATCCTATGTTACTACATTTTCACTATGGGCACGAACCCTATAAGTAGCTTAAAAAAATAGCTCTATCCCATCCTTAAATTTGCAAGCCCAAAGAAGTGCAACACATGGAAATGGATTCAAGCTCGTGCTTTTGCAAGATCTGTTTGCTCTTGTGTTCGGTGTCGGTGTTGGTGCTCGCAAATGGAGTCCCCTCCATCCATGCACAACTGAAGGTCTTCGACGTGAAGAGCTTCGGGGCCATTGCTGACGGGCAGACTAACGATAGCAAGGTAAGAGAGCAGCGAAAACCACCTCGCCCAGTTCATGGATCGCATCATGGAATCGGAGGGAGGTGTGCAAGACTCGACATGGCATGTTCATCTGAAAATGCGAACGAACCCGCGAGTCCAGAGCTTATTAAAAATGAAAAGACATGAACTTTACAATTGGCAAAAATGACTAATTATCACATTGTAAAGTATTGACTTTAATTCTTTCTTGTTTTTCGAAGTGACTATCAATTTTCCATTTTTCTAGGCATTTCTCGATGCGTGGAACCAAACCTGTCACTACGAGGGAGGAAGTGAGAGGAGATTGCTCGTCCCGCTAGGGACGTACATGGTCTGGCCGGTGGTGCTCAAGGGGCCGTGCGCCGGCCCCATCACCGTCACGGTCGAAGGGGTGGTCAAAGGGCCCGTTGACAAGTCAACGTTCTCCCTAGACCATTGGATCACCTTCCAGTCCGTCGACGGGTTGCTGATCAACGGCGGCGGCACGTTCGACGGCCAGGGGCAGGAGGCTTGGCCTTACAACAATTGCTCCAAGAATTCCAATTGCAAGCTTCTCCCAGTAGTAAGTTCGCTCTCCTGCACGGTGTGTTGTAACCAAAGGGTACTAAGTCGGAAAGTCAGTTAATCATTTTTATCATCTTTTATCGCGAAATAAATGGAGGCTTAGTCTCGCTTGATTTTCTCAAAATTGATGTTGACTTTCCTTTTCTAATAAAGTTGGACATTTCAATTAAAAAATTGAAATATGGGAAATATGTGTCTATAGTATTTATCTAATTGCATGATAAAATTTGGGAAAAATTACTCGTTCATGATTCAAGTGATGATGCATCTCTGGCGAGTCTCTCTAACGAGTCTCTATTCTTTTCCCAGTCCTTGAGATTCAATTACATCAAGAACGCATTGATCAGCAACATAACTTCGGTCAACAGCAAGTTCTTCCACTTCATGGTCTTCTCGTGCGATGCTCTCGAGTTCCGGCACGTCCGGATAGTCGCCCCCGATGAAAGCCCCAACACGGACGGGATCCACATAGGCGACTCGTCCCGCATCACCATTGCCGACTCGGTGATCTCGACCGGGGACGACTGCGTCTCGGTCGGGCCAGGGTCCAAGGGCGTCGAGGTCGTGGGCGTCCAGTGCGGGCCGGGCCATGGGTTCAGCGTGGGGAGCCTTGGGAAGTACCCAGGCGAGGCAGACGTGAGCGAGCTGTCCGTGAGCAATTGTACCATGGTCGGCACTCAGAACGGCGTGAGGATCAAGACGTGGGCTTCTCCGCTCGAAAGCAGTGCCTACAATATCTCGTTTCATGACATCACCATGAATAATGTGTCGAATCCCATTATCGTTGACCAGGAGTACTGTCCGGTCGGTGGTTGTTCGAAGGAGGTACATTTACATCTTACTATAGCAATTAATCTTGAATCTTGTTGATTCTTGATTGCAATTCTCATGCGATACCCGATGAACTCTCTCTCTCTCTCTCTCTCTCTCTCTCTCTCTCTCTTTTCTGTAGTCGGGGTCGAATGTTCAGATCAAGGACGTTTGGTTCTCGAAGATCCAGGGCACTTCGGCTTCGCAGCTGGCGGTCAAACTCGTATGCAGTCCGAAGGTGCCTTGCAGGAACATCAATCTGGACAGCATCGACCTCACATACCCCGGAGGGCACGCGGAGTCGAACTGCACTTACGTGAACGGCGAATCTCGCGGCGCGCAGAACCCCCGTCTTGCATTTAGCACGGACAAATGAGAAGCTAGCTTTTTTCATATTTCCCTGACCGCGACAAGCGAGAAATGTCTAGTGTTTGGTCAAGAACGTTGCTGGGTAGATAGGATTGTTTGGCTTTCAATTATAAGCCTACATTTGGCGGTCAGAATAAAATGCAGAATAGTGTATTTGGTGCATGTTCAAGATAAGATAAAGTCGGATATAAAAGAGATATAAACTAGATAAAACTATCCCATGAAGAGGCGAGATAAAGATAAGATAGGATTATTAATATCTATAATAAGAAAATTATTTTCTTTGAACGATAATATTCTTAAATAAACAAAATTATAATTATAATTTAATATAAATAATATTGAGAAAATTCCAAAAAGAGATCCGGAATGTCATCATTTTCTTAAATAAGGATTCGAAGTGGACTCTTTATTCTAAATAAGGATTTGAAATGCCATCGTTTTCTTAAATAAGAGTCTGAAATGAATATTGTTTTAAATGAGGACCTAAAATGTTATATTTGTTTCATAAAAGGACTTGAAGTGACTATTTTTGACAGTCAAGGATATTTTCGTCATTTTTTTTCGGTTCTTCTTCTTCCTCTTTGCTGAGGTGACCCTCACCCTGGGGCCATCTACGAGGTCAACTCTCGCCAACCCCAGGTGAGGCCAACCCCTACCAAATCTAGTAGGGAGGGGGCTGGGCAACCTCGCTAGCCGCTAGTAAGGGGTCTGCCACAACAAGGCCACCCTTGCCAAATCTAGCAAGGGTCGACCTCACTTGCCCCAAGCGAGGGCTTAACCACCCTCGCCAACGAGTGATGAACCCCCATGGCTAGCAAGGGCTTGCAAGCCCTTATTAGTAGCCGACGAGGTCGTCCATCCCTCACTGACTGCGAGTGAGGCCACCCTCACCAAATCTAGCAAGGGCTAACCTCACGAATGGCCCTAGGGCAAGGGTCGCCTCGCCTATGCCCGACATGGATGGCCCTCGCCCGCACAAGGGGGGAGCAACCCTTGCCAACCCTCTATGGGCATCGCCAGTGGTCGACTGCCCACCAAGGAAGAAGAAGAAGAACCCTATATATAATATAAAAAAAAAAAAAAAAAAAAAAAAAAGGGAAAGGGGGTGGGGAATGGCAAATGACGAAAATGCCCTTGATTGGTCAAAAAATTTAGTCAACTAGTGACTGGCGATGTCAGGCTCTTATTGAAATAACCAATGCCACTTTAGGTTCTTTATTTGAAATAAAACTTACTTTGGATCCTTATTTTAAAGGGCAATTCGGATTTTTTTTTGAAATTTTATCAATAATATTTGAATTTTAATATAAGAAATTCAAAATAATAAAAATAAACGATGTAGTTATTTTAATTTAATTTATTTTTATTTATATATTCAAATTTAATTCTATTTTATAAAATAAATTCAATATATAAATTTATTACATATTTTAGTATTTTAGTATTTTCAGTATCTTAGTATAGTTTACTATTTAATAAAATTTTATTAGAGAATAATGGAAGGGGAATAAAGAAATAAAATAAGAAATTATTTCAAAAAGAGAGGAAAACAAAATAAAAAGGCAATCAAAAATAAAGTAGGCAAAAGTATTGCGAGAGATTTTTATCATTTCTGTTTGTAAAATTTTTGGCTCATTTATATTAATATGCCGTTTATGCTAAACAATATACATGATAGGATGTAAATATATCCGATTTTATTACTGCAATCCACAAAACAATGGATAAGATATAGCAAATTCATATCATATTTTATCTAGTCATATCCTAGTCAGAAATTTGAATGACCAAACGAAGCTTAAATCCTTTTATGAGCTAGGTTAAGTGGTAATTAGAAGAGAAAATGTGTTCTTTGATACCACATATGACTTATGCTGTATGTAAAATATGCTCGATCAAGCATGTCGAGTTTGTTTTAATTGAAACAGGGAGTCTCTTCTTCTTATGACAGCATTGTTAATGTAACAAGATGTTTTGGCCTGTGAAAGATCCTGGTACATAAGCTAGACAGGATTCTGTTTCCTTGTTGGCTATGTCTAGCATATTATAAGCAGATCATTTTGTGCTAGGAGTACTCAAATTGAATTCGCAAGCGGAGTCGGTGGGATTTGGCAGAGTCGATTTTTTTGCAGTGTTGCAAAGGTCCTTGCTTTCTTGACATCCAAGGTCTTCAAATCTCTAGTTATGCAATGTGACTGCACCGAAGCTTACGATGGACTTGAATCAAGACTACTCTGATCCAAGACTTGCTAAGTGAAACAACGAGCATCTGCATCATTTCCTGTAGCTTTTCTATCTGAGCATCCATATCATCACTGTGATTCACCCCATTCGCATGTCCTTTCATAGCTGAGGTGTCTGTCACGCACAGTAAGTCTGTATCTTTTTCGACCCTTCGGATTAATCTGAAAGGTTGTAAAAAGAAGGGAAAAAAAAACTTAAACCAGCTTTTTCTTTGCTTGGTACTCTTATCTAAAACTGAAAAAATCAACCTTGCATTCTGTTACTTGTTTACCGAAAGCCGTCTAAATTGTCGGGTTACTTCTGCAGCAGTGTTCTGCACTTCTGAATTTCAGGAAAACTGCGTATGCATGGAATTCTTTCATTTTAAGTTTGGGAGGACTCAGAGCAAATCTAATGGCAATCATAATAGGCCACTCGTGATTATCAGATTGGAGCGTAATAAGGATGAATAGTAACACATCAAATACAACAAAGTTATCCTTTCTTTTGGCCTTCCAGTATAAGAAAACCGAACAAAAATGGCATTTCTTCCCCCATTCATGTGATTTCCTCAGGATTTCCAAGTGCAAAACCATGCCCATCTGCAGCAGGAACAAAATATATGGCACTTTACCTTCTCGTCTTTACTCTCAGACCGTTGATTTACTTTCATTCTCAAGTTCTAGGCATTTCTCAGACAAAGTCAGAGATGAAATGGAATATGTCAGAACGGTGTTGTGTGATCAAGAAAGACGGGCCTGTCAGTGCCCTTATGTCAGAACCATGTTGTTTGACCAAGAAAGAAGGGCCCTTTTCAGTGCCCTGATAACTGAATCCCAGATAGATTTGCAAAATCAAGTGAAGCAAGTCAAGACTATAACAATAGGCTCTACTTAATTAGATTGAAAACTCTCATGTTTTTACTCTTCTTTCTTGGCATAAAAAGGTCTACACTAGTTGCTAGCATTGTATAGGACATGGTATATATACTGTAATTACATTGACAACCTTAGTTGAACTACCCTACAAATGCAGATCTATCCAAAAACAAAACACAAAAGAGGCTACACAGTAGACCCTGCTGAGGTATGCAGCCTATTAGCATGCTCCCACTGCTTGACCAAATCGGCATAACCATCAGCGGATGCCACCGAGAATTTTGTCAGTGAGCTTATTGCGACCGACATTCCAGCACACAGAACCCTTACGGCGAGATCGGCCATTTTCTCGGGCGTCATCACCTCTTCCACCTGGCTATACTCCACCATGTCCATGCCCCTGCCGTTTTCCTCGTTTGATACCCCTCCAAACCTCTTCGATCCACCCAGGGCATTCCTGGAATCATCTTTGAGCTGTTGCTCATAGATCGACCCCATCCCAGCTGCGAAGAAGTCTAGACCGTCGAGCACTGGGATCTCCGAGATGGAATCGAGGAAACTCGACCACTGGATGCAAAGACCAAAGATGGGCAGGGTCCCGCTTGACCGTCCGGGAGAGGATGCCGGTTTTGAGGTGTCGGGGTCGGACCGCACACATCGGAGGAGCCATCCTGTGAGTGCACGCATGTAGGATCGCTGAGAAGCGATCCATGATTCGAAGCAGGCTCGCCAGTTCCTTAATTCATTCTCAAGATTGGATGCCGAGCGGGCCAACCTGTTTGGATCCGTCATAGACATGTAAGATCTTCTCTTGGCTTCGAGTTTAGAAGGCGTGCCGGCCAGCAAGATTTTTGCCTCGTCCAAGGTCCGCTTCTGTAACTGGTGGCACTCTGCCATTACATTCCACATCCTTGATAACCTGCAAACAGAAATTGATGATATATATATTAAACTAGGTTACACGGTATTTTTTTTTTTTTTTTTTTTTTTTGGTAACCCGGGAACCCTCGTACTACACGGTATTTTTTTCATTCACACAGTTTTACAAAAGATTGGCTTCAACTCATCTCAGGTGTAGTAGCACTGGATACAGTTGGTTTACCCAAGATAAATAAGAGATTATGGGAAACTGTACAGAAAGGGACTCAATAAATCAAATGTGACATCACTTCATTAATTAACACCACTTCAGTATGCAGTCGTCAAAGATTCGTCTTTCTTCGCTGTTTTGCAAGAATTAAAATCCTTCTGATAATGGAACCAGGGCTTTGGGACTGAATCTCATCTTTATGATGACTTTGGAATCCAGTCACGAGGCCAAAGAATGAACAAAGAACTGGCACAAGACTCGTGCTGGGGTGGAATGGCAGGGGTGTTCTTAAGATGCACAACAGGGCAAAGAACTATTACAAAAAGTAATGCAAGAAATGGCCCATGAATCAACGGATGACACTTTTACCGTGTGGTTTGCTATGCTTGTGATACTGTAAATAAAGCTACGTTTCCACAATCACCGGCAATTATACACGTTAAAAATAGTACATATAATAAAGCAGGTTTGAACCATCTGTCATGCCATCTCTGTGTCATCTGTACAAAATGGCTTGGAACAATAAACAAAAGAGCTTGATGTGTTAGATTTACATACCCTTGCACCAAATCTACAAGCTGAGGATGCAATTCTTCGTCCCTTAAAGTTTCAATCCTTTTGGAAATGGCCTCTACCGAGTGTATAGATACCTTTATCTGAGTATGTAGATCTCTGATGACCGCCCTCGTTCTATCCACAGATGAAGGATCCTCTCCTTTCACGTCTTGATTCTTCAGCTGTGAGCATTTCTTCTCATACGCAATCCGAACTTTCTCCCCAGCCTATTGCCATTGTGAAAAGTAATATAATATCAGTCTCCTCCATCATCTTGGATATATATACAACAATGTTAAGATATTGATTCATTATGTTACTGGTAGAAGCAGGGATAGAGGCGACCTTTACATTACTAAAATCTCACTCTTGAAGGAAGGATGAAAAATCAGGAAGGCTGGCAGTAGGAGTGATCAACAAAATGTTAAGGTGAAAAGAAAACCACTAGCCTATCTAGAAATCCATTTTTTGGTTTCAAGCAAACTCAAAAGTACTACAGGTAGCAAGCCAGTGCCACCTCCTTCAGGTATCAACAAGAAAACTGACTCGTACTTAAAGATCGAAAGCAGTTTGCCAACTGTGTTGTTATCTCCATTTTCACAAATATTATGGAAAAAAATTGGAGTCAATTCTCAACCGTGTGATAAAAAAGCCTCTAGTTGAAGTCTATTGTAGAAGTCTAGCTTCATACCCTGACTTCTTCATAGAGTTTCTTCTCCCAGGCATATAATCGATCCATTGTTGACTGATGACCAGTGGAAAAAACAGATGACTCATCTGAAAAGTCACTGTTACTCTCAGAACTGTCGTTTTTAGAACTTGAAGAGCTCATTAGAAATCTTGATGAGGATGAGCGTGATGAACCAGACCGAAACAGAGCCACTGGATTCAGCATCTTCATTGCTGCAACAACAGATATCAATACTTGTGATTATTACATTATCAAAAAGTTCACCATCATCAAACAGTTCTGTACTAACAATATGATTTGTGACATAAAATACAAACAGATTTGATGACGACTGTGGGCCAAAACAGTCCAATTTACTCACACCTCAATTGCCCTGACTTTCTCTTGAAATTACACCAACTGCTATTTGTGAGTGTTTCTAGGAATTTTCAGCCTGATTCTGGGGACTGAATAGCAAAGCTCGTTTATGAAGTATCACTTAAACTAATCTGAGATTTTCTCAAGTATCATAGGGGGAAAAAATTAAGACACAGCTTCTACTGTGAATGCTTGGGGAATGAATTTTCGGTCTGAACAGCAATGCTTCTTTCTAAAGTACACACAAAGCTTATCTAAGATGTCAAATATCTTACGGAAAATTTCATATAGGCAAAATTGCAATCAAAAGCTGAAACCAAGGAGAAAAGGCATAAGATAATCTAACCCGTAAGTTCGTTTGAGCTTGAGTAGTGAGCTCTGCCAACCTCTAACAGAGATGAGACTTCATTTGCTGAGTTGCAAATATTTGTGAATTGAGTTTCCAGTTCTTTGATAACTTCTGCCATGCTCGTTGGCTTTCGGTTTACATAAACTGTGAAACCTGGCGCTTCTTTAGCAGCTGCTGCTTCTCGATTAGTCACTTCCACTTTTCCAACATTTTGTGGCGGCTGTACTACTTCCATGCTCTGAGTACCATGGGACTGTAGCCCTTTGACTTCATCCTCAGATTCATAGCTGTTGTCTGTTTCCTCACCCTCATCCTCTTCCTCGTCATCAACATCTTCCACTAAAACTTCCTCAGTGGGGAAATTAGCATCTCTGTTGCCTCTATCTTCATCAACATTCGAGTGGTGATCACATTCTTCATGCTCAGTTTCTTCTTCCAAGTCTGGAATCCCCTCTTCCTCTCGGACCTGCCTCAATCCTCTGGTCTCATCATCCATAGCCATATGATCAATACTACTCCGAGTGGGGTATCCATAGTAGTCCAGGGATGAAAAGGGGTTCCAAAAAAAGTCCCACTGTGAAGTTTGAGGCGACGGAGGAGGGAAATTGGGTCTATTGTTGGGGGAGTAAGAATAGTACGAAGGATTCTGTGGGGAGGGATGCGTTGGAAAGAATCCATCAATGCCCATTTGATGAATTGGAGAATAATTCTGAACATGGACTGTTTCCGGTGACCGAGGTCTCTCCATGACGGAAACAGCTGGAGTCCCGCCGGACCTTAAATAATTCACTTTCAACGATGACTTTGGTTTTGGTTCAATTTGCGCCGGAGAGAATGATCTCGGAGAGATTGAAATGAAACCGTTGCTACTTTTCTTTATCGGCGTAAATGTTGGGGTTGAAAGCGAACCCAGGAAGAACTCTCGCGGTTCATCCTCTTCAATGTACTCCCGAAGAGCATTGGAAACTTTTCTCAAGGACTGAATGTAAGCTATATGTCCAGCAGCAAATCGAGTTCTCTCCTCCACCGCCTCCTTAATGAATCGCTTCCGATCCTTACATAGCTTGACCGCCTCTTCATCGTCAAGCTTTGATGAGGAACATCCCATCTTGCACCTCAGATTTCCAACTCTCTTCACACTATGAACTTTTAAAATGCAAATCGAAACGGAATTCACAAGGGTGTTCTCTTATGCTTATCACCAGATACATAAGGATCTCCGTAAGCTGTTCGAGATTGATC
Source organism: Eucalyptus virginea (assembly GCA_014182375.1). Taxonomy (NCBI): domain Eukaryota; kingdom Viridiplantae; phylum Streptophyta; class Magnoliopsida; order Myrtales; family Myrtaceae; genus Eucalyptus; species Eucalyptus virginea. The sequence goes on along the minus strand of CM024516.1, from coordinate 33,223,422 downwards.
GCGAAATATCTAAGGAGCAATTAAAAACACGCATTTAGAGAGTGAAAACAGTCAGTTACCATAGCAGGCACAATCTACATATGCAGCTTTATGCGTAAAATATAAAGAAAAAAGAAAATTAAGGGGTGCTTTTCTTGAATTTCAAGTCATGGACAGGGACTAGGAACAAAAACATGCGGCTTACGTTAAGAAGCAAGAAATGAAGATTCTGCTAAGCACTCGCCAGCTGAAAAGAGCAAAATTCAAACAAGCGGAACAAACTTCAATGGCTAAAGACGACGAAAACAATGAGACACTCCAAAACCTCATGGCCCCTCGAAGCGGAGTTATACCTTAATAAAGCGAATGTTAGATCCCGGTGCCTCCAAACAACCTAAGGAGAGAACCAATCGAGAAGAAGGGAACCGGTGGCAGAATGGAAGGCCAAAAAAAATTGATGGGCAGATGGCATTATGAAGAAATACCAGTCAAACACAGAAAAGAACGGGCAATCGCTTTGCCGGACACATTTCGACTTAAAAAAAAGAAGAAGTGAGAGAGCAAGCGGAGGATCGGAATTAAACAAAAGAGAAGAGAGAGAAGACATCCAAAAGAAGATAAAAGGTATTCCTCAGGTACCAATCTAAAGCTGCTACGTGGGAGTGAGAAGAGGACTGGGGAAAAGGAATGGAGATAAAGTAGATTAAACAACAGAAAGAGAGAGAGGAGAGAGAGGGGGGGCAGAAAAAAGAAAGCATTTTTCTGGGCCAAAATCGAAGAATTAAAACATGAACGGAGTCCGAAAGATCACTTAGCTGCATAAAAATCTACAGGCGCGCACCAAAAGCGAATAAGAAAAATCGACACAACACTGAATATCTACAAAAGCTCAGACATTTTCCGCATGGAGATACGAAGAATTCCTGAGAACCCATAATTTCTCCCCTGGCAGAGAAGCCTCTCTGATAGCAACAACGACAGAGGCAACAACGACACCGGTCACGAGAGCCCGAGCTAAAACAAAGCGGACCCAGAGACAAGAACGAGGGAGGAAAAGGAAGAGGACCCATCTGCTCGCAAGCCATGTCACTGGGTATAACAAAGAAGAGAGAGAGAGAGAGAGAGAGAGAGAGAGAGGGGGATGAAAGTGCAAAAGAATAAAAAGATGGCATTTTTCGGGGTAGCGAGAATGGCGACGTACCTGGACTGTAGCGAGCGAAGGAGCGAGGAGTTGGAGGAGGGAAGATGGCGAGGATGGAGAAGGTGAGGAAATCACAGTGCACAGAGACAGAGAGAGAGAGAGAGAGAGAGAGAGAGAGAGACGTTGGTAGAGAGAGAGAGAGAGGGGCAACGGTCAAAAGGGAGGGGCAGCGCAGCGAAGAAAAGGAAAAGTTGGGAGGGGTGGTGGGGAGAAGTAGAGGCGATGGAGAAAAAGGCAAAGCAACCAGGAATATGACATGAGTCAGAAACGGAATATGGGTGGTGGCCATTTTTTAATGCCTCCCATGTTCGCCTTTATTACGTTAGCGCCACTGGGAGCCCCGTGCTATGCGCAATTACACAATTGCCCTCGCCTAAACTGTGCTTGCCCTTTTGAGAGGAAAATGACATAAATTATCCATGACCTTCAGTTTGATATGCAATGCGACCCCTCAACTTTTAATTTGTTTAATATCATCCATAAAATTATGGTATATGTTTAATTTAGTTCTCACACTAGAAAAATGTTAATATGCCAAAAGTCTAGGGATAATATTAAATAAATTAAAAGTTTAAGAACGGTATTATGCATTGTGCTAAAATTTATATCTCATATTGAATAACCTAAAAATTCAGGGATCACATTATATATTAAATTAATACTAATGAATATTTGTGTCGTTATTCTTTCCCTTTTGTGGTTGAACCATTTTAATTCTTATCAAGTATAAAGTAGAGTCGAGTTTCTAGCAGGACAGCTGCTGAAAGCAACATTTTGTTGTGCTATGGATTCCTTTCGTGATTGGATTTAGTACATAGCTTCAACTAAATAAGCAAGGATTAGGGTTTAGGCTGATCAATGGGATAAAAACGGAGGTTCGAGAGGCCGCAAAGGTCCCATGCCGACACAAGTTTCTTTGCCTCTATTCTTATTCTCGATAGGTGCCCATAAAAGGTTGACTTTGATTTGTGCAGAATCTTTCGGGGATAATATAAATAGTAAATACCGACGTCAAATGCTTAAAAAATCCGAGGAGCGCAGGCATGAGAGAAGTGCATTTTCTAAGGATTTAAATATTTTTGTTCTTCCTCAACTATCCATAATTGCTTCTATTGTATCCATAGGCAAATGTGTAAATTAATAATTCCTCGGAATTTCTCCTACATCTTAATATTGAAATTCAAGTAGTTCTATCCTATGATAACTTCCCTGAGAATATTCCCAGTCTCGAGATATCTTTATCTTTTATATCTCACAACAACCTTCCATGCGTAATTATTTATATAATTCATGACAAAATATTCTTATTTAGTATTTTCCAAATAAAATTTATTTCCTCTGTTATTTCCTCAACTAATCACTATCAAATGTGCACACACCTTGTGTGTGTATTGGGGATATTGACACCCGAAAGATTAAGGCTCTATTTGCTTTGCTTGAAAAACAAATGATTTGAAAAACATTTTTCAGAAAATGACTACTTGTATCGATTGAAATAATTAGTCAATGAAAAAAATCTCACTATCAAAATAGATATATATCTACATATTTTTGTAGATGAAGAAAATATTTTTCTATCATTCATTTTTGTAAGTGATAAGAGCAATCATCTCTAAAAAAGTAATTTACAAATTATTCATTTTTCATGAAGCATACCGAGCGGTCATGCAAAGGAGATGCTAGTGCCATGACAAATGTATGATTCACACTACTTTTGGTTAGTGACGGTGCATGGAATGCGAATGACTTTAATATATGAAGCAGTATCTCACGCAGGCTTTGCAAATACCATATCTTTTTTCACGTATAAAAGGAATAAACTTATCCAAGGAAAATAGCGAAAAATAATTTAAACAAGTGAAGAAAGAGATAAAGTCAGAATATTTGATATTTTCTAAGAAAAAATAATGAAATTAGATTTTGCAAAATTGGAAATATTCTATTTTGAAAACCGGAAGAGGATCTGGAAATCACCTTTCAATTCTCTTGCTGAATTTTTTTTAATTATTATTTTATCCGTGATATCGAGAGGGACAACAGAAATTCAAAACAGCTTGAATGTATTTCACGGAAACTCTTTGCAAGAACTTGGAGTTTGAAATTCTCTTTGCACCTCTATGAGTAATATACAAAATACATATAATATATATTTATTTATTTATTTGTTCTCTTTTGGTGCACTTTTTTCCACAGCCCATCTTTTTAAGGCACTGGACTAATCCAAAATTTATTTTACAATGACCAATTTAGTCCTAACTTTTACAATTTTAATAAATATACTTTGAAATCTTTTTGACGATTTTTCAAAATAGTCATTCTGATAAATTTTAATAGAGAATTTTGTTAATGTTGACACTTGTCATCCAGCCAATGTCAACTCAAATTGAAAAACACGAGAGATCAAAAATATATCTAAAATGAGAATGTCGAGATATCTTGAAATAGAGATCGATGAAAGATCGAAACTTCTGGTCCAATCGTCCATTCTTTTTTTCTTTGCTTTGATTGTATCTAAGCTTTGTTTTATTAGTGAGAAGCCCAAAAAGTGTTTTTTGCAGGTTCTTGAAACTTTGACTTTCTCCGGAGGAGCAATAGGACGCTCCCGTGTTCCGCGGAACTCGGAGGAAGAAAATGGTCAGTGTGGGGCCCACCACATATCGAGGGCAATCTCGTCTCTTCAACTTAAACGCTGTGCCCGGGGCAATTTCGGCCGCAGAAATAGCCGTTCCATCCCTTTCTGTTGAGGTTTAGGTGAGATCTTATGCGAGTTAGATTAAGCCGCCTCGATAAGATCCAAAATCTATATATAGTAACAATATCTCTGTTTGGGCCAAATCTGCCAAGCTTGGCAATTAAATAATCTAAGACGTTAATTTATCAAGATGGTTGATGAACCTATCAACTAATATTAGGGTTTAGCCTTTGCGAACCCATTTTTATCATAAGACCACGAAGACTAAGTAGCAAATATCCTTTTCACAGCTTTACTTTATCAATAGCTCGTCTGAGAAGATGATAGCCACACCAAGACTGAGACACAGCCAGACTCCTATGGGAGGCAACAAAAGGGAATATCTTACAAACGAGTGAAAGCTCGACAGGTGTAAATCCCACCTATTTAAAAATCCAATATAATTTCTTCAAATTAAAACTCTTGATATCTATATCTAGCATTACTTTTAGGATATTCTTGAGATTATATATAAGAAAAAAAAAAGCAAGTCCTAAATATAAGATAGACATATTACCTTACCATTAATAGATCTTTATAGTTAAGGAAAAGAAAAAAAAAAAACCCACTTCGAGGTTTTTTGATAAGAAGGTGTGAGGGTTAAGTAAAGTGGCTGAAATCTAAAAGGAATTTTGCAAAAAGCAAAAAAGAGAGTCGGCCCAAAAGCAAAAGATTTGAATCTTGACCCCACCGGATAAATGCTTTGGTTCTCTCCACTTTCCGCAAATACCCCTGTGATCTCCACATTTTCACATGACGGGTGCCTTTGCATCGAAGGTTTTGCCAAAGGCGGTTTCTAACGAGATGCACCGTCTTGAAAATGTCATGCTCTAGTATTTTGTCGTACCCCTCCCGCATAAAATGCAGCAGCCCTTCACAATCGCTTTCAAGACTTTCTAAGCCGAATCTTAGAAAATTTGTAAATTTGTCCAATTTGATAAAATCGACACCTCTTCGTTATTTTATTTCGAAATTTGAAGTCATTTTTGCTAGTTTTTATTTGGGAAAAGACTACCAAAAACCTTTACCTAAACTTTTTTTTTTTTTTTTATATGAAAAACTCCAAACTTTGACAATCGTAACAAATTTACCTCGAAACTTTTTTTTCGTGAAACAAAAAAATCTTGAACTTATATCTTTATGACACATTTATCCTAAACTATAGGGCATTTTAGTCTTTTTACTTTTTAATTTTTTTTTCTTCTTCTCTTTTCCCTCCACTAGCGGCCGGCAGAGGGAAGCCAATGTCCGGCGTCGGGTGAGGGCGGCCCTCGGTTTGGTCAAGCGAGGGCCTCCCTCGCCCTTGCCGGCGAGGGCACCCCTTGCCAAGCCCTCGCCCAACCCAGCCGAGGGCCGCCCTTGCCGACGTTGAGCGAGGGTGGCCATAGGTAGCCCAGGCGAGGGTGACCCTCGCCCAACGCCGTCGAGGACAGCCCTCGCTAGACGCCAGCTTCCCTCCGCTGGCCACGGCGGAGGGAAGAGAAAAGAAGAAGAAAAGAAGAAGAAGGAAAACAGAAAATGCCCCTGATAGGATAAATGTGTCATAGTTTGCAAAGTTTGAGATTTTTCATGTTACAAAAGAAAGTTTGAAGTAAATTTGTCACTTTATGCCAAATTTAGAGTTTTTAGTGGTCTTTTCCTTTTTATTTTTTATTTTTTCATTTGGAGCAATTGCTTTTCCCTAAATCACAGCTTGCGAAAGTATATACGTTAGGTGAGATTATATGCTATGTTTTGGAAAATGGAAGAAAATTGAGAGAATGAAAGTTTTTGAGTGAAAATTTTTTAAGAAAATATATAATTTGTGAAAAAGAAATTAGGACCACCTTCTCTTCAAATTTTCTTCCCTAGTCTCGCGAACATTGCATATATTTGGACAAGAAAATATTCATGGCATAAAAAGTAGCCGTGACTCACCATTAAATTGCCCCTAACATGCACTTCATGGACATGTTAATGCCCTAATTTTGATTTTCCTAGTTTAAAGCAAATGGATAGAAAGATGGACATATTGACTAATCGTTTTTGAAAATTCAATTTAATATATAATAATCCATGTCATCAAATAATGTCTTATTTGTCATGATTAAACATTTATCAATAGATTAAAAATTAGATCGAATAAATTAAAATTACATGGACAATATTGCACGTTGGACCAAAGCATAAAGATCATTTCTATCATTCTCCAAAATCCTTTTTCTAACAAGCATATAACCAAAACCAACAAAATCCTCGAGAGTCCCTTGCGGTGTAAAAAAAAAAAAAAAAATAGATTATAATAATAACAAGCTGAATTTAGACGACACATATTGATATACACTTTTTGATCCATTTTAGAAAGGGCGTTTATTCTATATACGGTTTGAATTTTTTATTTTGATATAGTCTCCTAAGGAAATTTCTAGTATTAGCGGTGCTTAGAACATGAACAATTAAACTCATTTTAGGAAAAGTTGAGACATGACTAAATATGTAGAAGGGTTTTCTGAAACACGCCACATATAAAAGCAATCTCTCTCTTACCAAGATGAGGCCGGCAATTTGTGTCTTGTCATGTAATTAATCATATTGTGTTGAAACAGGGCATGACTCGATTATGACTAGCTCGAATATGACACATTTAGTATGTAACCAACTGCCTTCATACAATATAGCTAATGAAGTGATCTTTGTAACATGTTTATCATAGCTAATGACATAAATATTAAACGTGTTACCACGGTATTGCCATGACATGATTTGTTAATTCATTTATAAATTTACATATACTTGTGTGCATGATTGACACATTTACATACAATAACTTGTGTCATGTTTAATTCGTTTCTAGACGATATTAGTAATTTAGCTTTAAATTACATCTAAAGAGTATTTTTGGGTTAGATTTTTCAAGCTACATGATTTTTGTATCCCTAAACATATTTTAATTCGCCTTATGCTCTTTTTAACATGGGTATTGATTTTATAAATTTTTAAGTATAAACAAGTCTTTAGTCACGAGTATTAACCGTGTTTAAAACATATCTATTTATATCGTATAATAAAATGACATGTAACTCATTAACTTTAACATGTCGATTCGCATATAAACCGGTTAAGTGGGTCATCAATTCATGTAAAAATGAGTTTTTGTTGCGTACAAAATGTTTCATAAGATGAAGGATAGATCGGAAAATCGAATTGGCAACTTTCGATTTTACAGATATATCTTCTGCCGCTCGATCAATAATGATCTTGTTGGTTACGGGCGTGTACTCTGTCCTTTGTGTCATCATTTTGTTCGGTTTCCCCACCAATGTTTCTTCGTTCCCCAGAGCACTTTACCTCTGTAGATCCCATGTACTTTTTGAAGATAGCCCGATTTCTGTTCAACCATAGGTTGATTAACATATCTCGTACGATTTTTCGAACGAGCTCACTCTATACAAGCATCCGCTCGCAGTTTGGCATGCTATAAAACGTGTCGATTTCATAGGCCAGTCTTCGTAATTCGAGCATCCCTCTCTTTCTATCTAGGGCTGCGCACTCGGGGCAATTCTACTCTATAGCCGAACCGGACTGCAGATTAAAACAGGTACGATTGTCGATTCCAAAATTTTAGAACTGGTGCTATGCAGGTAGATTTTAGATTCTGGGTGTTGAACCTACCCTCCCACTTGAAAACCAGTTAGAACATATTGTTTGAAGTTGAAAGAAGGTGATTTAATATTCTTAAATAAGCTTAACTCCCAATAACTTTATATTTTGATTTAATATAACAAAAAATCTCAAACTAGTACATATGTGCTAAGTGTACCAAAAACTAATTTTTTGACCAAAAAAATCCCAAAGTGACTATCAAAGTAATTTTTGATTACAAAAACCCTAAATTAGTATATTTTAGACAAATTTATCCTTTATTAGTTTTGGTTAAATTGGATTGATATTACAAAAAACCACAAACCAGTATATCTAAGACAAACAGAAGATAATCCCAAATTTGTACACTTATCAATGCCATGTATCTTCTAACTTAGCAATATAACGATAAAATTTAACAGAAATTAACAGATGTAATTTGTCACAAATATATTCATTTGGAATTTTTATAATAAAAAATTAGTTCGTGAGAAATCTATTACAAGTGTATCAATTTATGATTTTTTTATGGTATTAACTCTTATATTTTTGTTTGTTTTGTATCAATGTTATACTTTAAGTTGTTTTGTTGCTTATAATATTTTGCTATCACTACCATTTGTCTTAATTTTTTTCTTTTAAAATGAAGTAAAAAAATCGATTCATGAGTAGACCTTAGAATACCAGACAAATAGGGTTGGTTCCAAGGTCAGTTTTAAAACAATCATGATAAGTTTTAGATCCCAAAAAATGACAATCAACTCTAACTGGATAGGTCTCAACTTTCCCATATGGAACTCATGAATCAATCAGTTCATTTTTATATCTCTCTCGGTAAGTATTACTTCATGTCACGTTTTTTTTTCACTCTCACAAGTCAGAATCCTTAAGCACCTGACTAATATGATATGCTAATCACATGTCAAAGTCTTAAATCACTTTTTTAGCATTGAGTACAAGACATTATCGTCGATGGAGCATCAATTCCAATGCAGAGAGTCCCAGGCATTGAGGGTGAAAGTGGTTGGGTGCACAGTAATTGGAGCAAAATAATTGGGGGGTAGGGCAAAAGCATTTTGTCTCATTCACCGTATGAATCCCATGATTTTCCTCCCACGGACAAGTCTTTCAGATGAAAAGACCGCCAAACATGTGATTCACTTAGGATTCTCCATGCAATTTAAAAAAATATATATATATTTTTTCTCTTTCCAGTTCTTTTCCATTTTTAACCTTTCTTGGAACATCATGAGCAGATCAAGAAACTATATAAAATAATTATTTAATCATTCCTATGAGAATCTACACTGTCATTATTGTAAGTTACTAATCTATTGGGTCCCCTCCTCCCCACTATGGAAAAATATTTATATTTTATTTTTGTCTAGATAGATTCAAGACCCACCCCTAGTGTCTAGAGCACCGATTGGAGTAAATTTTGTCATGTGAACTGTGTTATGTTCCCTAATTGACTAATCGGCTCTGATTTCATTCCAAAAATGACCAAGTGGGTCAAAAAAAAATTAAAAGGAAAAAGAGATGGCTGAAAAGAGGTGGCAGCCTCTAGCACAAGGGTTGAGGCGAAACCGGCGGAGAGAATCATACGTACCAATAAAGTTACTAATAACTCAACAATGAACTTTCGACCAAAAAAAAGAAAAAATCAGCAACGAAACCATGAATTATAAAAATCAAAAATTAAAAATTCATTTTTTGTGAACCTCTCACGAATATGATTATGCAGATATATTTGTTCACTAGAATTATTGAATTATTTATGTCTAAACTTGTCAAAATGGGTCATAACCCCGTTTCTTAACCTTTATTTATGGATTGAGTTGGGTTGATATATGGATTGATTATATTCCGTAAATAAGTCATAAATGAATTTATACCAAACTCTATAGCATAAATAGGTTTAATATCAATGTTAGATCAATTCACAACTTACTTAAATCGAACCTATTTTTATAACTTTCTCTTCTTGTCATGCTTCAACTTTAGTCTGTCTATGAAATTTACAAAAGCATTTCACTAATATGGGTAAGATATAAATTAGAGATGGGTCACTAAATTTGTATTGTATAAAAATGAATCAATTTGAATTGGATTATTTTCAACCTGACTCGATCCACCTGTTTGGCAAGTGTATTTTTGTTTATAAAATACATTGATCATTTTTGTAATGTCATTCTCGAACTTTTTTTTTATTTAAAAATTGATTAGTCATTCAAGCTGGTATTCTTTTAAAAATATTAAATCGTTTGCTTGCATAGGAGAAGGGCTGATAGGGTCAATTTTTCCTTTTTTTCCCCTTCCTCTTCTCTTGGAGTTGTTAGGAGTTTGGTTGAGGCGTAAAAGCTTTATGTCTTTTAAATTATTTTAATACTTGATCAATTCAAGCGCAGAAGGTCAACGTATGGCCAAAAGAAAGAGTGAAGACTACTACTCCCACTCGGAAAAAAAAAAATCGATAGTTGATCTTCCTTTTGTTTTTCGTGGGAAATTGGAAGGCAAGTTTAGGCTTTTATTATTATTATTATTATTATTATTATTATTATTATTATTATTATTATTATAGTTTACACTTATAGCTATACAATATGGTGAACATGTAATAATAATTTATGATGCGATCTCAAAATGGGACTAGTATACTTGTGACATTTATTTGTAAAAATATGGTATGGTATTTTGTAAATACTATTCATACACATCACTTTAGCGAGATATTGCCACATGGAAATTGGTTGTATATCACTCAAAATTTTTGGATAGAAAAACCTTTGAAAAAGTCAAATTATTTTCTATAAACAAAGAGAGAGTCCTAACAATCCTAAGGTGCTTGGAGTTACATAATTGCCATATTCATTTTGCTTCTTTTCTTCCCATAATCAATATGTTTTATTTTTTTTTTATCCTTTCTTGTGTATTAGACTCTGTTTGTTTTCCAAAAAATAAATCATTCTTTTGAAAAATATTTTCTTAAAAGCAACCACTAGTCGCTTACAAAAATGAATAAACGAAAAATATTTTCATCGTTTACACACGAAAATATTGAAATACGAATTGTTGTTGATAATGAAAACATTTCTCATCACTATTTATTTCAATGATATAAGTGATTGTTTTTAGAAAAATATCTTTTAAATAATATATTTTCACAAAACAAACGGATTCTTAAAGTAGATTTACATAGCATACAATTAGTCTATTGAATTTATGGATTTTAAAACAATTTTCAGATAGATGCGCAAGATTGTTATATTTGAATAAACATGTTGATTCAAGATATATGATTTCCGATTGACTATTGGATGTTTAAGCTTTGAATAATTCGATTTAGTAAGTACTTCGCTTTTGTCGAAAAAAGAGTTCGGTGTATGTATATAATGATACCGATATAACTATATTAGACATTGCATTAATGCGATCATCACAATTTATAGTCTTCGAGTAACTTAATTGAGTAAAGACAACTAATATTACTCTCATATAAATAAGAGTTTACTACTTGATATAGAGTATACATGTAGTGTCATTTCACATTCATTTAACACATTGAAATTTAATCTTGATTTATTTAATAATGTCATAGGCACCGTATAGACTTTAATTATAGGGCACGAGAAAAATGATTTGTATCACTTACTTTTCTCGGCACAAGGACAGAAAAGTAATCAGATGGTCACATAGTCACCTGCAAAGCTAGTGGACAAACTAGATTAGAACTAATAAGATTGCCTTGGCAATCTCATTGTCCGAGGAGAGGCCTAGCAATCTATTGAGTTGCATACGGCACGGAGGCGCGGATTATAGCTTAAAAGTTAGCCTACGCTTGGAGGAATTATTTTGTAAAATATTTTTATATTATGTAACACATTGATAAAATGTCATCAAATCGCTCAAATATAATTTTCTTTTGCTCCCTAATCATTTAAGACTGCATTTGGTCTCTAAGATAACATTTGTGAATTGGATAAGATAAGAAGATAAGAAATGAGAGGAGGATTTTTCTTATCTTATATTGTGTTTGGTAAATGAGTGAATAAAACCTAATTTTGGATTGAAATAATAGTAAAATAAATTAATAGTTAAGTTTAAAAAAGAAAAACCTACTCTACTCTTGTGAAGGGAGTGAGCATTGCCGATGGTGGTTGCCATTTTCTGGCCACCTCCATGGTGGCGATAGCCTCTGTTGTGGGCAACCACCGCGACACAAGTAGATCTAGCAAGCATCAGAGTAAGCAACCATCCAGTCCAGTTCTTTGAGGCGACTTTGCATTTCTACCATTACTTGGTGGTCTTCCAACGCTTGCAGTGGCCCTCTATGTCTTGATATATCGTGTGACTAAGAGAATGGCACTCGGCCAACTGCTAAGTAGTGATCCATAGTGACACCATATAGTGAGGGAAAACACAAGAGTAATGCGTGTTGTTATTATTATTATTATTATTATTATTATTATTATTATTATTATTATTATTATTATTATTATTATTATTATTAACTTTTCATATTATTTCTAGGTGGTACAATCATCCCACCTCTAGGGCCATGATAGATTATCCGGCTTTTCCCCAATCCAATTTGGTGTTTATCCCATTTGAGGTGTGCCATATCGGAAATGACAACTCTTATCTTCCCCAACCTTTTTTTCTTTGGGCCCAGAAAAACACACTAAGTACTTTAGTATTCTTGATCTCTTGTGCACGAGAGCACATCATAGTAAGCAACATCAAGTTAAGATTTCACTTGTCCTAGAAAAGAAGAAAGAAAGGAGTTTAGAAATTCGCTCATAACTGTTCCAAATATAAGCTCAAATTTCAGATCAAGCGCTCCTTCCGGTGTTGACAACGTATTCTTTTGGGAGTTCTCTCGTCCTTTTTTGTCTTGTACTGGCCCAAAGAAAGGGCCAATTTGGTGTCACACGACCCAACAAACATTTACGGCCTTTGTCGCATTCCCTTGTCATTTAATGTTTTCTGCCGATGATGCTAGCAAGCAAACAAAGCTGGAATTTATGTCCGGACTTGGGAGGAAGAGTACTGCATCAGGACGGCTTTTGGCAATTTTCGGCTGAGTTTTTTTATTTTTATTTTTATTTTTACTCGTATCCGGCTGAGTTAATTAGACTTTTATTTTCTGCTCCAAAAAAAAATTACTTTTAATTTTGCCCCAAAAGTTGGGGAGACTTTGTAACTCGTGTATCTTCTCAATGAGCCAAAAAAAAAAAAAAAAAATCATTAACCTCTGCCTATATTTCTTTGTTAAGAGAAGAATCATGATATTTTATTTCCAGCCATATGGTTTAGCTCTAAACTAGAAAAGTTGGGTCACAAGTGTAACATTACTTTGATTTTTATGGGGCGGTTTTCCTAAGTCCTAGATAGTAGGGATAAAGGCATAAGTCCTCCCTGTACTTTGTTAACTTGTTCGATGTCATTATTGTACTATTTTGTGACCTCTAAAATATATATTACTCCCTGTCATGTTATTGCTTTTGTTGAAATTCTTTACTCGGTTTGAGGTGGCGTTTAGACAATGCATGCTGTTGAGAATCAAGATCAAACATGTGCTCACGTCTGTGAGAACTGCAGCCCAAACCAATGGGTACCCAGCAAAGGCTAATCCGAGGACTGCGCCCTTCAGTGGACGAGCTTCCTCAAGGCCCACCTGGCGAGTTTAATAGCTTCTGGGATCTTTTGAATGTCATTCGACATGAGAATCACATCGGCCATCTCCATTGAGAGGGCTGAACCAGAAATCCCCATCGAGATGCCGACATCAGCTGTGGCTAATGCAGGAGCACCATTTACTCCGTCACCAATCATTGCAGTGGGTCCATATTTCTTGAAGTCTTCTATTGTTTTTACCTTGTTTTCGGGCAAGAGTTCTGCATATACAATGTCTAGAGCATTGTTGAGCTGCAAACAGATTTTTATTTTTCATTACACTCTGCATATTATTGGCGCACTAGTATATAGTATATATTTACGGAAGAAATGTAAAACAAGATTGTTGGGAATAACGGATTCCCTAAAACCGATCTGATACTCAATCGAACCCCTAAAATGAAGGCGGAAGACAAGCCCAGGAGTTACATGTATCACCGATCAAAGATACACTATGGAATCGAGCGTACCTTGTCTTTCATAGATTAAATACAAATGTTGAAGTTCGAGGAAGAATCTTGATCCCATTCTACCGAGGAGCGTCTTTGTTGCTTCGAGGGGAGAAAAATTTTGAAGAGACATACGTTACTTTTTTCTAGAGCGTTGTTACCGAGAGAGATGTATTCCCTCTCTATCTAAAATGCTACTTCAAACAACGTAATCCTTCGTACCCAAACAATGCAACCTTTCACATAGTAACTGTTCCTTCATGGGTCCTTAACTTGTGGGCCGGGTTCTTAGGTCCAACATGGGCAGACGGGCCTACTTAGGCCTATCAACACATAGAAAAATCCATCATCTCTCACTCACACATGGTGGGCTGAACAAGATCTTCTTTACCTCTCTGTAATATTCATACCAGTGAATAATCCGTGCGATTAGCATACTTTGAGAGCTCATTGCTATATATCTGTTAAGAATATATAGTAGCTCATAATAGGCATCACACTCTGAGTAGATTTAGTATGTAGTACTCTAGATCGATCGATCACATTTATATCTCTCTCTTGATCTCTTTTTAAACAATGATATATTGTATTCACAATTATGATTATCCCAAAAACAATCATAATTGGTCGACCAGTGAATACAAAACTAGAATGTGATTCCCAAATTTGATATTCTTCTTTCCTTCAAACTCTCAATTTCAGTTCAGCTTGTTTTTCTAGAAATGTCCCATTAGATCGAATCAATTCATGATCATTGGCAACATTCTAAGATAGCAAACACCGAATAGAAATCTTGAGAATAAATAAGAGTCATGAGGGCATTAAATTGAGGAACTATTTTCCTCAAGAGTCTCACACTTTGCATAAAAGTTGAGATCAAACTTTTGCTACTCTTATTGGTCGTCTCATGCATACGTAGTATGAAATATGTATTACGATATTAACTCATTTCCATGGAGCATATGTCTACATCATCAATATCGTATAGATGATAGTTTAGACATATCTAATGTCTAACTTGAGTTCACATATCTACTCGTTCACAGAATTCATTAGAACTTACATTTGGTATCATAGACAGATAAAGTAAAAAAATGTGAGTTATTTTACTTTCGGACATAGTAAATATTATGTCATCATCTTAATACTTAGTTAAGGCAACATATATATTTTAAGCTTGAGCTCTCGATTATCACCTAGATAATAGGCTTAAAAACCGTCTCATTTCTATTTATCACATAGTAAACGGGCGATTACTGTGTGAGTGGGCTAATCTTTCATCTGTCTGACATACTTTCTCAACTTTATATAATGCACTGAGCACTAAGATGCATAAACGTTAAACAAAGATTCATAGGCATTAATAATGAAAAAATACAAATTCATTAAATGTGAACACTTCAGGGAAATTACAATATTTAGTACATCAGCCTCTACGCAGTTCTAGAGATTTCACATGACCACAAAATACATTTCTAGGTATTGGCTTTGTCATATGATCTGCTACCATTCTATGCGTAGATGTACTATAAGTTTACATCTTTTTATGCAACCATATCATTGACAAAATTATACTTGATATCTATATGTTTGGTCTTGCCATGATATTTTGGATCTTTGGTGTACGCTATAGCTGCTTGGCTATCACAATTAACCAATAATGGATTTACAGCATACCCAATAACACCTAAATAATCCAAAAATCTCTTAAGCCAAACATCTTCTTGTACTTATTCT
This sequence comes from Eucalyptus virginea, assembly GCA_014182375.1. NCBI lineage: Eukaryota > Viridiplantae > Streptophyta > Magnoliopsida > Myrtales > Myrtaceae > Eucalyptus > Eucalyptus virginea. Next base: position 33,208,028 of record CM024516.1, on the reverse strand, counting down.
TGATAATGCCATGAACTTAGCTTCCATCGTGGACAAGGCTATACACGTTTGTTTCTTATTGCTCCAAGATATGGTGCCATTATTCAGTAAGAAAGCAAATCCAGAGGTAGATTTCCTTTCATCTAAATCTCCTCCCCAATCGGCATCTTAATAGCCTTCAAGGCGCGAGATTCTTTCATTGGTATTCCAGCTTGTAATCGTAGTTCCTTCGGATACCTCGGTATTCTTTTAATGGCTTTCCAATGTGGTTGATTTGGATTGGATTGGTATCTACTCACCATTCCAATTGCAAAACACAGGTCTTGTACACATCATAGCGTACATTAAGTTTGCCACAGCACTAACATTAGGAACATGTTTCATTTGTTCATTCTCTTGTGGAGTCTTTGGATACAGTCTATGGCTCAATCCTTCATCTTTTGCTATAGAAGTATTTATGGGTTACAATCTTGCATACGAAATTGTTCAAGAACCTTATTTATGTATGTTTCTTGCGAAAGAGATAATGACATTTTCGAACGATCTCTTGAAATCTTAACTCCAAGAATGTACGCAGCCTCACCCATATCTTCATCTCAAAATTGGAAGATAACCAACTTTTGACAGTATTAACAAACTCCATATTGCTTCCGGCAATTAGTATATTATCAACATATATTGATATTATCACAAATTGATTTTTGGATCTTTTGATATATACATAGTGATCCTTATCAATAATTGAAAAATTATATGCCATTATGGTATTATGAAAACGTATATACCATTGTCTCGATGATTGCTTAAGGCCATATATCGATCTCAAAAGTCGACATACCTTTTCTTCTTGGCCTTCCATAATAAAACCAGCAGGTTGTTTCATATATATTTCTTAATTTATTCTCTATTGAGGAAAGCAGTCTTTACATCCATTTGATGTAACTCAAGATCCATACTAGCTACTATTACTAGAATAATATGAATCGAGGTAAATCTCACTACAGGAAAAAATGTTTCTTCATAATCAATTCATTCCTGTTGATTATCCCTTCACCACAAGACGAGCTTTATGTCTTTCTAGAAGAAAATGTTTCCTCATAATCAATTCCTTCCTGTTGATTATATTCCTTCACCACAAGATGAGCTTTATGTCTTTCTATTGAGCCATTAGTTTTACGCTTTATTTTGAGAACTTATTTGTTCCCAATGGCTTTGCGTCCTTTTGGAAGATTAACCAGTTTCCAAACATTGTTTGACTTCATTGACTCCATCTCCTCTTCTATTGCATGCATCCATTTTTCCTTACTAGGGCAATTTAGAGCCCCATTAACATTTCTTGGCTCATCTTCATCTTGTGGAGCAACCATAAAAGTTTCTCCTTCAATGTAAAAACGTCGACGGGGAATATTTTTGCGATTTGTTCACCGTACGGAAGATTGTACACTTTGCACATTATTCCCTATCATGCTCCTACTCGGATTAGATAATAACAATAACGTCTCATCATGTGGTTGTAATTGAGAGTGAGTTGAATTAAATTCATTACTTCTCATGTTACTCCCATTTTGACGAACTTCATAAAATTCATTATCTAGATCCAAGGTTTTATATTGGGAGTAATCCTCACCTATTTCGTCATTCTTAGGAAATTCATTTTCTAAGAATATGACATCCCGTGATTCGAATTCAGTTATACTTCCACTTTCCTGCTCACCTATGAACACATACCCTTTCGAGTGTTCAGAGTATCTTATGAAAATACTCTTTTTTCCTTTGGGACCTAATTTCCCAAACTTGTGAGAATGCTCATGAGTATAGGCAGCATAACTCCATGGTTTAAGAAAACTTAAGTCCGGTTTTCTACCTATCCATAACTCATATGGAATGGAAGTAATTGATTTGGAAGGTACTCGGTTAAGTACATAGACAGCAGTTAATAACGCATCACGCCAAAAAGTGATAGGTAAATTAGCATGTACCATCATGGACCTAATAATTTTTAGTAGGGTTTTATTTCTTTTCTCTGCAACACCATTTTGTTGAGGTGTATATGGAATAGACAACTGTATTTCTATTCATTTTTTATCACATAAATTTCTGAACTCATCAGATAAATATTCTTGATCTCGATCGGATCTCAATACTCTTATTTTCTTGTCTAATTGATTTTCTACCAAGTTTATAAACTTTTTGAAACAGAAATCAAATAGACATATCCGAATCGAGTATAATCATCTATAAATGTGATAACATAAACAGCCCCATGCCTTCCTTTTACATTCATCGGACCACAGACGTCAGAATGAATTAAATGCAAAGGAAATTCAGCTCTTTTACATTTTCCAAATGATTTTCTTGTCGTTTTCCCTACTATGCAATGCTCACATATGGGCAAATCGACTTTTTCAATGTTGCCAAATAAGCCCTCTTTGGTTAGTCTATTCATACGTTGTTAGCCAATATGACCAAGTTTAGCATGCCACATATTCACATCATTATCATATAAATTAGGAGACGTGAAAATTGAATAACAAATATTGGCATTACCATACTCAACTTTTAATACAATGAAACCATATAGAAAATAATCACAACCATAGTAATTTGTATCCAAATACAAATCCACACAACTATTATGGAAGTTCATATTAAAACCAAGTTTAACCGACACTAAAACAGACACTAAATTCCGACGAATCTCCGGAGTATACAATATATCATGTAGGAGCAAAGTGTGTTCACCATGCATGTTCAGTTGGCAGGTGCTAATCCCTTTTACTTCGCTCTGGAGTTATTTCCTACATAGATAGACTTAGTTCCAATTGGTATTCGTCGAATTCCACGAAGAATTCTCTATCCTTCGCTACATGGTCTGTTGCTCCTGAATCTACAATCCACAAAGGATTAGACTCAGTTAAGAATACATAACTTGATACATAGGCAAAGTTCTCAAAAGTACAAGGGGTCTATATATTCATTGGCTCACGACAATCGCGAGCATAGTGACCATTCTTGTCACAATTGTAACACTTCACCCTTGTTAGCTTCTTCATTCGAGGACGCTTTCTTCTTTCATGTTGGTCAACTTTGATTTTTTCCCTAAAGCACTTGCTCCCTTGCCTTTCCTTTTATTGAACCAGTCGGGATTTTTGCACTTGGAGCTCGAAGCTTCATCTCGAGTTGGAACTAGCATGATAAATTTCAGTTTCCGGCTTAGCCCACCAATAGGCGGTCCTTTTTTAGCTCAAGATGACGCACTGCATCCTCAAAGGTTTTGATTTTCTCATTGTGGGTCAGGTGTACCTTCATATGTTCCAAACTTTGAGGCAAGGAACGAATCACTGCTTGCACTTGCTGTTCGTCAGTTAGGACATGACCAGCATCTTTCAGTTCATTAATCATGTTTGACATCTTTCTTAAGTGTTGCTTTATGGTCTGACCATGAGATTTCTTGTAAGAGTCAAACCTAATAGTGAGTTGCCTTAGTCTGGTCATCAAAGTATAACCAAATCTTGCTGCCAACGCTTCCCACATTTCCTTGGCATTGTCAAAATGCCTGAACTCTCGCATAACATCATTCTCCATGCTACTTAGCAACGTAATGCGAGCAAGAGAGTTCTTTTTCTTCCATGCAGCAAATGCATCCTTATTACTCTTATGTTGTGCAGTGTTTCCATCTTTAGGTTCTTTTATAGTTAAGTTAAGAGCTTCTAGTACCTCTTGCTCTTCCAGCACATATTGAATTTTCATATGCCATATCTCATAGTTATCGCCGTTGAGCTTCTCACCTTTGTTCAGCTCAGCGACTATGTTCTTTGTGGCTGAAGCCATCGATCTGAACATATCAGACACATATGCATGAATTATAATGGCTATCATTTGTGCATCTATTTTGCACAAACCTATTATATTAATGAATAATTTCAAGTAAGGTTTCAGAATCAAAAGGTCAGTATATTTCCAATCATCATCCAAAAATCATAACTTGGAATTATTATTAATATAATCTTCTATGCAAAATAAATTCTTTGAAGCTACAAAAACTTCTATGAACTATCCACAATAGTTAATAATAACAGAAGTAAATAATATTTGACATCCAATAATGATAGAATAATAATGCTTTCACATAATACAACTAACATATCAGTTGCTATACCAACGACAATTAGCTAGAAAACGTTTACATAAGATGTCTATAAAACATACTAAATAAAGATCAGTCAAAACATCTAACGCCAAGACTACATATGAATTGGGAAATATTCCTTTTTGTTCAATTTCTTGATCTTTTTTTCTTTAAATTCCTTAGACATTCTAGGCAACCACGGTAAAACAGACGAGTATCCCTTAGGATTTCTCCTTCGCACATTCATTTCCCGCTGGATTGAAGTCATTCCATGGGTCGCAGTCTTTGTGGTTTCAATCCGGTAATGTTCACTATAAAAGCCATTACAAGCCTCCTATACGTAGCAGCTCTGTTGACCTCTCATAAGCGATTCAACACTCCTTCCCATATCGGTGGAAGAGTGTTTATGAAGAATCGCACCATCTCGGAAATGTGGCATAGGATGACCATTCCATATGACCTATTGTATTTTATTGTTGACCTTGAGAACATGATCAATTAAATCACCACTCTTCCATCGATAATCAGTCAACTCAACTATCAACCTTGAAAGCCTTTCCTTTTATTCATCTGTAGTTGCGTGTATAGATATGCGCGCCCGATGGGGAGGCATTGTTCCTACATCAAATGCATAACAAATAATGGATTACTTATAATTCACATAGATTTAATTGAAAAAGAAATACATTCTTTTCCTCCTTATTTTCCTTTTTTTTTTTGGTTAACGGTCAAAATCAACGGTCAACGGTTAAACGGGTCGAGGTCAACGGATCGGAGTCAACCAGGTTGGGGCGGACGGGTAGAGTTGGGTCGGACCGACCGACCCGGCATGTGCCATGCGCGTACGCGGCTAATGTCACGATGATGTCAGTTGGCGCGTGTGCGGCAGGCGCCAGAAAACGGTGCGCGTGCGTCGCACGCGCCTGGGACCGAAATGACGCGTGCCTTGCTAGTGCCTGGGACTGAAATGGCGCGTGCATTGCACGTGCCCGAGGGGGACCGTATCGGCGCATGCAACACCAGTTCATTCTGGCCGCGCGTGGCAGCGCGTTCGGTGGCCCCGGCGACGATACACCACTCATTTTTGTCGTTTGATGAGAGTTTCAACCTTACGCTATCGAAACGAACTTTGATTTCTGAAAAATCAAAAAACAAGGGGGAACAGTATGGATGTCAGGATTTTTTTCGTCCCCGATCGACTGACGGTGGTGTTTCATGAAAAATCAATCAAAAGCAATTCATAAACATGAAAAGGGATCGAGAAACATGAACTATGGCTCTAATACCAATGTTGGGATAACGGATTCCCTAAAACCGATCCGATACTCAATCGAACCCCTAAAACGAACTCGGAAGATGAGCCTAGGAGTCACATGTATCACCGATCAAAGATACACTATGGAATCGAGCGTATCTTGTCTTTCACAGATTAAACACCAATGTTGAAGTTCGAGGAAGAATTCTGATCCTGTTCTACCGAGGAGCGTACTGTTGCTTCAAGGGGGAGAAAAATTCTGAAGAGACGTACGTTTTGTTTTCTGGAGCGTTGTTACTGAGAGAGATGTATTCCCTCTCTATCTAAAACGCTACTTCAAACAACGTAATCCTTCGTACCCAAACAATGCAACCTTTCTCATCATAATTTTTCCTCCATGGGCCCTTAACTTGCGGGTCGGGTTCTTAGGCCCAACATGGGCGGACGGGCCTACTTAGGCCCATCAACATATAGAAAAACCCATCAAAGATACATTTGGACAAGCTAAAAAATAGGAGGCGGTTTTGCAGGTAGAAAGTTAACGAACCTCAGTCGGTTCATGCTACAACGAATCTTCAATTTCTCTGTTAGGATTCAATTTCTATTATTAGCACTCCATTTTCTTTAGGAGAAAAATGAAGAGAACAAGTTGAACTTGCCAAGTTTTGGTCTTTCTTTGCAAATTGTGTTCCAAGTTCTTTTGGACCTAAAAGTTCCATTGGAGCTCAAATCTGTGATTATTCTCAATCGATAAAACACCGCCATGGATTAAGGTGGCGGTTGTGTGGAAGATCATTTCCATAATTCAGTATTGATGTAATAAGACGAGGATGATGGAAGTGCACCTGATTCTGTGTGGACCTTGCTGCAACTTGGCTATCACCTGTGAGTATGGCGGTCTTGATGCCTAGTGATTTGAGATCATTAATGGCCTTCATTGTGACATCTTGATTTTCGACCTTGTCCCGATAATATGAATTGAACTTTTCATCAATGCGCTTATAGTCTTTTTCTCTAAACTAATCACTCACGAGATAACTAATCTATCGGGTGAACCGTTAAGGAATATAAACGCGACCGACTTGAGAATTCGATCGAAATCGACTGCTCAACCGTGCTAATCTACAAGAGTCAATATGGCATCGTTAAAATCGATTAGAGACCGGAGATATGTCGATTTGACAGAGGTATGTAATTAAATTGTTGGTGATTCCATCTGATTGCAAAATTTGCGTCGAACGACACTAAACCGATTTCTCTACCGATTCTGTATCGGGTGCTCGTAAATGAAACCTTGAGATTTTTAAGATAACCAAGAGTCGCCGATGTGTCGAAGATGCACAATGTGGATCGAAAATAATTGACCACGAATCAAATGCGCTAAAAATTCTTAAAAGCTACCCGATAGGTTAGGTCACGCTAAAATCGCATCCGGTTGAAATTAATCACGAAATTGAACCTAGTTTTAGGAATTGAAAGTTTGGGCGTGTCACGATTTATTTTTATGACGTCGACTCATGCATTGAAGAATTTTCGACGAGGCCGAATTTTTGGTGAAAATTCGAAATTGGGTGATTTAAATTCAAGAAATTCAATTGGCCATTTTTAAGTGGATTTTTGGCCTTCAAAAGAGACTAGTTTGTGAATACAAGTATGGAATTTGGCATGGGCTTCCTCCTCAACAAATTTGGCCATCAATTAGAGAGATTTGTGAAGAACTAGAGTGATCAGATGCAAAATTCGTAGGCTTGAGGGGCAACTGCATTTTGGTCCTTAATTTAGCTCTAGTTGGTGAAGATGTGTGAGCAATTGGCCTTGGGTGACCAATTGATATTGTTGGCTCTAACTTGGATGAAGATAAGGGGGAAAAGCACTCAAGTGCTTTAGATATTTTTCATTGACTTCTCGGCCTCTCTTTTTCCCTCTTTGTGCGTCAGCTTCATCGACCCCTCCTGCTTCTATCTTCTCTTTCATTTTCCTTTCAAGCTCGGTTTCTCCTCCATTTTTTCTTTTCAGTTGCAGGCCCACTTCCTCTCTACCAGCGTCACCTTCGCTGCACCCCTCCACTCCCATCTCCATCGATTTTCCCTTTCACTACCACACGTCTACGACACCCCCACCAACGACTCCAGTTAGCCCGCCGTTTCCCCATGACTTCTCGCCCATATCCCCACTGCAGCCCACGCACGTTCCAGCCCAACGTCCACCGAAGTAACTCCACTCAACCTCACGCCCACTTCACCATCTTTAGCCCAGTCCCGAGCCGCCTAACTCCAGCAGCCACCGGCCCCCTGCTCACCCAACTTGCCACCAACCAGCCTGCACCAGCTTAGTCCCTCTAGAGCAGCTTCGACCAGCCTAAATCGTGAGCATTCCTCACGGTTTTCAGCCCGGTCCGAGCTTCCTTTGGCGTCATCGTAGGCCCGAGTTTCAGTCGCCATTGCGTTGTCATCGCTGTGAACTGGTTTATTCGCTAATCCGGTGAGTTTATGTCCTAAACTCTAATTAGGGTTCTAATGATGCTTAAAGGTGGATTAGTAGTTTAATTAGAGATTAGGGGGTTAGTTAGTTTAATTAGCGGTAATTAGTTTTATGCCTAAGTTAGTAGGATTGGTTAGTTAGTCTAATTAGTTATTAGGTGGTTAGATTAAATTGGCAGAAGAACAGCCCAAGTGTCATAACTTGGCACGGGGGGACACTTAAGTGCCATAACTTCAAAACGGTACACTTAAGTGCCACTTTCTTTTTCTAGTGGGACACTTAAGTGCCACCTCCGGCGACCCTTGCCGGAAATCCTACGTGGCAATATTTTATTATTTTTTAGTGCCTACGTGGCTCACCGGAGAGCTGAGTTCGCTCTAACTCACAAGAAACGACGTCGTTTGCATAAAAGCCCCAAATCTTCCAAAAACGACGTCGTCTCCCCAAATGTCCCAAATCTAAAACCCTAAATCGGCCAAAATCCCTATTGAAGTGCTTGAATCCAAGTTTCGAACCCTAATTTTCATTTGCCCAAAATTCCTTCGTCGAATCTTGGAAATGGAGAGCGAGACTCGCAGCAACGCCTCAATTTCCTCTCACCGAAGCGAAGGAGAAGCCGGCGTTTCTGTTTTTGTGGGTTCTTTGAGTCCAAGAAGAACATCGTGGACTCAAATCAATCATGGGAGAAGATTTTATGGATGCGCCCAATATAAAGAAGCGTCGAAGTGCAAATACTTCAAATGGGTCGATGCGAAGTTCTCGGCCAAGCCACGAGAGGTGATATTAGATCTACTTCATAAAAGACAGCAATCTCCATCTGTGTTCGTGGACGACTTGGACGATGTTGACTCAATGCAAGCTCAAGCGTTTTTAGTTAAACTTTTCAAGAATGAAGTCTCAATGCACGCTCAAGCATCTTCAACTAAACCTTTTAAGAATGAAGTTTCAATGATGAAAATTGAACGAAAGTGTTACCAAGCGTTTATTATGGTGTTGTTTTGTTGTCTATTATACTTTATGATGAAATGTAAAGTACTTGAAAATGAGAAAAAGTTTCTCCGACTGCCATAGTTAAAAATGGTGTTGTTTTGGATTAAACGTATGCTTTTTTTTTTGAAAGATGCGAAGAAATTTGTGTTGTTCCATAAGATCATTGTGGCTTTGTTGTTGTTTGTGCTGTCATATGGAGTTGCCATAAGTTAAATTACCATCATCTTCTCTGTTTTGATGTAGAATCATCTTCTCTGTTTTGATGCAGACCAACATATACACAAGACAAACATGAGTGATTACCCGAGTGCCATAAGTTGTATTTAGTAATCACTTAAGTGCTAGTCGTGATGAAAAAAGGATCACTTAAGTGTTAAGTTATTATTAAAGTGATCGGTTAAGTGTCACTTGTAGTTAAAAGTGAACAGTTAAGTGCCAAGTTTTTAGAATATGACCAGTTAAGTGCCAATTTTTTTGTGGGTTTTCTCTAAAAATTGCGCCACCACCACCACCGGCTGCACCACCAACCATCACCACTAGCACACACTAGGCACTCCAGCCACCACCATGCTGGTGGTGTTCTTTGCACAAGGTACTAGTGCAAGCTGAGCCTTGCACTAGGTTGCACCAGTACACATGGTGTAAGATGTGCAAACTGCACATTTGTACCAGGTGTAGGTGCAGCTACTTAAGCCTATAACCCCCACCACAAACCCATAATCACCGGGCATCACCACCAGCCACACTAGCACCCCACCCAACACATTGGCACCCCAACAACAAACTCACTACCACCAAATATCACCATCCACCACCACCGGATACACCAAAGCCTCCCGCCTATCACCACGAACACCAACGAAACGGTAGCAAGTAAAAGTAGAATCCATAACAAACAACAACAACATAAATTGACAAGCATCGCAAGATCATTTCATTGATATTGAAATTAAGTCTCACAACATCAATGAATGACAAACTAAAGAAAAAAAAAAAGATAACTATCCATAGCAAGTGTGTTATTATAACATTAACGTTTACATAACTGTTTTGACTCCTAAGCTCCACAAATCCTATCACATCTCATCTCATCAATCAATATGCACGACACCCCTTGTTCGTGCTCCTTTCGATGGGCCTTTAACTTGATTCATAATTCTTGCACTCTTTTTAACTGGACGTGCAACTTCTTCTTCAACCTTCTCAGTATCCACTGACTCAGATGGAGCTGCAAATGTCCTAAGCCGAATTGATTCAAAAGGAGCTGGAGCTGGAGCTGCAACTAGGTTCTTTCTCTTCTTTCTTGTTGGCACAATTGATGTTTTCTTTTTTGTTGGTGCAGCTGTTGATTCTTGAGTTGGGCTTGAGATAAGAACCTCTGAACTTCTCCCAGGCTACAAAAAAATAATAAATTGTCAGCAAAAGTCTACAACATAAATTAAATTAAATGCAGCCAATAAAACTTACATTGAGAATAAGCTGTTCGATGCGCTCATCTCGTATAAATGCCATAGCCATATTGTCTTAACCTCTTCCCAAGTGCCCCTTTTGTTTGAATAGGGCGTCACTTTCGAGGAACTTGTGATTTGTTGGCTCTTTTTTTGCTTTCTTGGGCCCTTCAGCTACAGTAGGGCTTCTTCGACCAATTCTTCAGTGGGCGTCTTCTAGATGGCCTTTGTGTAGCTGCCCCTTCACCTGGCCTTATTCTAGTTGTCCTTCTGTGTAGCCCTTCAACTTCAGTGACACCTCCTTTTGTTGGGCCTTTTGGTGGTACTGGTGGTGGTACTTGTGGTGCCCCTTGTAGTGATTCTTCTGGTGGCCCCTGTGATGATCCTTGAGGTGGCTCTTGTGAAGGCCCTTCAGTTGGCAGTTGAGTTCCAACTTGCTTTCTTCGAACCTAAGAAAGAGGCAAAAGACACCATAAATATAATATCGGGACATATAATAATATAAAGAAAATGAAAAACTAAATACAAATGGTTGAATTTACCACTGGGTATTTCTTTTGTTGCTTTGAAGAACAGTCGACCGGCCGGCCGTGATCTTTGCTTGGGTCAATCCTTCCAAATTGGCCGTGATGCTACTTGGGCCAATCCTTCACCTGGCTATCTTCTACCTTGCCTTTTTCGAACAAGCTGTTCAGTTTCATGACTTATTGAGGTTCTTCTTGTGACCTAACAAACACATTACATACAAGGCCAAATAGGATATTATGTACATTTTTATGATAAACGACAAAACAACATAAACATAAAATAAATTTCATGACTTACCGAGGTTCTACTTGTTGACTGAAGAACAGTTGACTCACTTAGCCCTGCTGTGTGTATTTCTCCAACTGTCTCTTCACTAGGCCCTTCACCTTGCCTCAACGGTTGTTGTTGTTGTTGCTTCCTCAATTGACAACCTTTAATATTGTGGCCTGCTAGGCGACAATAAGAGCACGTTATTTTTGCACCACCCTTTTGCTCATTCTTTGCTAACCCGAGACCTCTCCCTCCGCCATTCTTCATCTTCGTTTTGTACTTCCAATTTTCTTTTTCAGTGGCAAAGGTTGAGGTGCTTCATGATCCGTGGGCTCCCAAAACTTGCTACTTCTGATTGGCTGCATCATGAACTGACAAGAAGCAAGGTATTTTGATTTATGGTACCAATCATCGATGTAATCATCTGTATTGTCGCCCTTTAACTGGATGGCACATATGGCATGTGCACATGGAATTCCACTTACTTGCCATGCTCTACATGAACACTTCCTACTTCATAGATTGACAACATACTTATCAGCACTCTTCATTATCTCATATTAAATCATCTCCATTCCAAATGGGATGACAATGCCTACTAACGACCAAGTTCTCATCCAATTTCTTGGCAATCCTAGGACCATATTGTCTTGTCCACTTTGCAGCCTCATCTCTTTGTTTTAACGGCCGAGTCATAACCGCAACTCGTATATCTTCAAGCATTGAGATGACTGGTTTGCATCTGGCATCTATTATCTTCGAATTAAATACTTCACAAATGTTGTTTGTCGCGTTATCGCACTTGAACTCTTCATTGAAGAATGCCACACCCAATGCTTCGGTTCTAGTTGAAATAGGGTAGCACAACCACCTTCCTTTGTCAACTGAAGCAGTCCTTCTTTGGCTATTCTAAAGTCAGCCATGTTTGCACTCTTTGCTAATTGCCAAAATTGCAATTGCAGCTTATCCCCTTTGTAGGTCTTTGCCCAATTTCCGTATATGCGCCGTGCACACATTCGATGTTCAGCATGGGGCAACAATTACGCTACTTAGGAACCAATCCTGCAATAATTCAAAGTAAGAAATACTAGATCAAATTACATGTTCATATTACAAAAGCAAACTATTGACTAAATTTTTCAAAAAGCAAGCATTACCTTTTGTTGGTCGCTCATGAATGCCCACCCTTCCCGTTTGTTATCTCCAAGTTAGCTATCGGATTTTTCAAGAACCCGGGACTAATTGTCTTTGTTCTCAATCTTTACAATAGCCCAAGCTAGTGGGAACATTTGGTTATTTGCATCTCTTCCAATCGCCGCCAACAATTCTCCCTTACACAAGCCCTTCAAAAGCAGTAGTCAATCCTATAATCCGTCTACAACCAGCTAAAAATCCTCGTCTGCATGCATCAAAGCACACATAGAACTTATCGAACTTGGTCCCATGATCAGGAAGCGGTCTCTCAACCACCTCTACATACACTCTACTTGTAGGGTTTTGCAGCCTACACTCCCAAGCATACTCCCACACACCCCATATTCCTTAGCATACTTGACCAATAAGTATCTTTATCACCTTTTGCTTTGCTCTTTTGCTGATTCCTAGATACATTGATGCCTACACGCTCCTTCACCCAGCATCCTAAAGTTAGTAATTTTCATCTCGGGCATAAGCATCGAGATCAAAGAAGTGCTTGGACAACCATGCACTTGTTACCCTTTTGTTTTGAAAATTAATGAACAAGTATGTTCCTCTTGGTAGGCTCTAATCTGGAAAGACTCACTCTTCTTAACAAATGCGCCGTAAATCTTCCATGGACAGTTTCTTTTTGTGAACACCTAGCTCTTACAATTTTTTGGTATTTCTAATGAAATCAATATTTCTTTGTGCATCAATGGAGTTCTTCGGTATAGCTTCCCTAAATTGTATCGCATCATGGAATTTCATACCTGCGACAAAGTTGGAGAGGCAACGATGGATCATAGGAAGGAAACTTACTTTTCCTTCTAGGCACGGCTCGTTGATCTTCTTCAACTTCGTCTGGAAGTTGCGGTGTTGATGCTTTCTTCATAACTGTCTCGGGACCTGGCCCGGCAACACCAACATCTGCGGGGCATTCGTCTCATTTGGAACTTCATCAGCTACATGCAAAGTTGCAAATTTATCTGACAAAAAGTCCCTTTGTTTTTTCCTTGACTGTCTAAGCTCCTCATCGTTGGCATCACTTAAGATTAATAAATTTTCAGCTTCAGCAGCCAAGCCTTCATCGTCATCGTCATCATCACCATCACTGGATTCAGCTACTTCCCAATCTAATTCAGTGATGGTGACATCACCTATGTCACAATCGCTCTGGTGAACAGCATCTGTGCCTCTCTCCTCCCCGTCCTGTCCATTATGCCCTGCTTCATCCCTAACCTCAATACTAGCTTGAATACCATCTCCTCCTTCTCCTACTTGGATGTTATCTCTGTCATCATCTTCGTCCTCACTATCACTATTGTTTTCAACAAATACTTTCACCTCTTAAGCCATGAAGATAATGATATAAGACATCCCTAAAACCATTATCATCTTCAAAAACTCTCAAACCATCTCTCAAGCCTTTCCCAGGAACACAGTACAGTAACTTTTGTACTCTACAAGGCAAAAATGTCACTATATCCCTAATAAATCCAATATAAGATGCCTTCTTTATATCTACAAAGATAGTACCCTCATTGCCCCTCCCTATTCCCACTCATCCTCCCCAATCACAAAATCCCCACCATAGTAAACGATGACAGCAACATAGTCTTTATCATGAGCCATTTCTGCAGCAAAAGAGGACAAATATACAATTAACTTTTGAGACCATTCACAAAGGACAAACAATTGCAAGTGGAGGTCTCTACACTCTTTATTAAAGAAAAGAAGAAAGAAAGAGGGAAGATGCATAGGTCGAGACGACGGCTGCGACTTGAAAAAAGGCCTCAAGACAAGGACAAATAGAGATGGGACCCGACAACTACTTTGATTATGCCGTCGCATTCCTTTAAAATATGGAGAGATCCCTCAGCATGGGTCCTCAACAATGCAATTTATTAAAAAAAATCCAGAAGTCCCCATCCCCACGACAATAAGAGATTCGATTCGAACATGTCCAAAGTCAATACTACAAACCTAACAATCACCAATCACCATTGCACATTTCATATCAGACTATTACAAATTACTTTCGCACATCACAATTCAACACCCTGAATGAATCACACATCACAGTGGATGAGGCGACGTCGAGCCCTATCACCGAGCCCTAATTTTCCCCGGAGCCCTACACCGAGCCTACATTTCAAGGCCCCGCTCCTAAACATCAATTCGAACCTCCCAATAGGATTGTAGCACCACATCCCGAGCCATAAATCTCACACCAAGCCTGAGCTTTCTAGCCAACCCCCAAATTTCAAGTCGGGCCCTAATAAACGAGTCGGGCCCTAATTTCACCACGGGAGAGGAAGAAGAGAAAACCTGAGTAAATTGACGATGGCGAGCGACGACGCGAGCGATGACGGCAAGCGACGACGGCAAGCGATGACCTGCCGGAATGGCGACCTACGAACGGCAAGCCGTGAGCGGCAATGGAGAGGACGTCAAATCATCGGTGTGAACCAACGAAAGGTTAAAATCCTTAAGCAAAACGATGTCGTTTTTGAACTAAGGAAAACAACGTCGTTTAGTTTGGCCAAATGCACAGTGGATGGGGCGGCGTCGTTTCCCTCCTCCATGTGTGCTTTTTTTTTTTTTTTTAAAATTGCCACGTCGGTTAAGCATGTCGTCGAAAAATGCCACGTCTGCATTTTGGCCGGTTTTGGCCGGATTGGCACTTAAGCGTTCCATTTACTCGATATTGGCACTTAAGTGTACCATTTCAAAGTTATGGCACTTAAGTGTCCCTCCATGTCAAGTTATGGCACTCCAGGTGTCCCAACCTCGATTAAATTAGTTAGCTTAGTAGATTAGTTAATTAGTTATTAGGTGGTTAGATTAGTGTATATAAGTTAATTAGTGGTTTAATTTAATTATTTTGTAATTTAATTATTTAATTATTTATTATTTTTCATAAATTATACCGGGATAGCCGGTCGTTAAAATTCGTGGCGATCGTCGTAATATAATGGTTTATGATATTGAGTGTTGATTTATGCAATGGAATGATGATTGATGATTTTTATTTATTATTTCAAAAATATGATTTTGGTATTTAATTAGAAAAATACGGGTGTCGGTTTGATGTAAAAATATTTTAGGTACTATATAAAATAGTGGGATTTTTTAAAGAGGATATCACATTTTATGGT